>CM022299.1:582403694-583077145 GCA_011799875.1 Thinopyrum elongatum
TTACGAAATGTATACCAAATTCTTTGTCATCTTGTTTTTAAGGGCTTGCAAGGTGAGCACAAGAAACACACAAAATATTTCAATTAAGTGTGGTGCTAATATTGTTTACTAAATTATAAAGCTGCCCAAAACCATCCAGGCATTGAATTACATGATGATGTTTACTGATCCCAAAGAATGAAAAAAGAAAGGCCTTCCAGTCAAAATGATGCCTGCATTCAGGTTTGTGCACTTTGAATCAAAGTCAAGCTGCATAGGATGTTAAACAACATGTAAAGATGACAAGATCAAAAAGCTATAATTTAAATGGAAGATAACAGTAAAGCAGGCGCTACAGTTTGTTTCCAATTTTATAACCTTCTACAAAAATGTGCCAGTGGCTATACATTTCTTCTAGGTCCATCTAATCACTCTAAGCATAAATTCATACTACAAATTATCATATGGGAGATGCAGGCTTTAAGTGCCACTGTATGGTGCAGACTTTTCTATTTTGTGTCATTTTTATATTAGATTTTTTAATCTACTGCCATATTTAAAGTTAAACTATCCATGCAAATGCCATGATTCTTTTCTGAACGTACAGTCAATTTTCTTGCCAGGAGGCGCAAGGGAAATTTCTTCAAATCCAAGAATTTCATTCTGTTTTGTGTAAAAAAAGATCAAAGACCAGTAAAAAAACAGGGAAAATGTCGAGGGAAATGCACTATCGTATTAAGAGAGATCATATTGTGTACCAAGTATCAACATCATTCCCACATCAATGATTCACCTATGCACACCACACATATTTATTTATCTAATAAAAGGATAAATAATACTGGTCTAAGTAATCAGTCCTAGGCCCAGGTGGAGGTTGTATATAAGAGGTAACTGAATGCCAATGGTTTTGATGTGAGTCGATGTAGGTAGGGATCAGTTTTTGTGAAGATTGTTTTTCATAAGAAATCGTTAGCATGTGGAGTCCTATGCTCTTAGTATATACGATCAAGACTTTTAACAAGACAGATAATGTCCTTCCAGTCCCAGCTATCAAAGCTGGGGCGATTCTATGGGCAATTAAATGTCCCAAGAAAGTGGCGGGTACATTTGCTCAAGTAGATCTGGCTTGTTAAATCATCTGTTTGTTAGTATTACATATTATGATATATGTACGTGTGTGCCCAAAAAGCGTGCACGATTCTACAATTAGGAAGATACATTTGCCATATATTGCTTATGGTTCCTACAGAATGGTAAACAGTGTGTTTTATATCTCCAGGTCCCAGTAATATGCCAAAAACAAGAGTGGGAGTGACTACATAGTAATTACATTAGAATGAAAAAAAACAGAAAGACATTTTCATTGTACAATAATACAGACAGAAAATTCTTGTACACACGTGCATTGTGGACTTACTGGATCGGCGAACACACACTCCGTCTTATTGATCTTGAAAACCACCAGCTAAAACTCCTGAACCATACTAATGCACAGGCATCACAACTCAGATTTTTTATCTCTAATCATATACACAAACATGTACCAGCAGAATATTATTTTACTTTTAACAAGATGGGTGTGTATCCACTGACCCTGTTAATCAGCCTGTCATGTATGACAACACTGATGATTTCTTGAACACATCAGACGAATCTGGATGGGTTCCCTTGCTTTCATCCAAGCAGCGGTCAATGAATCCAGTTGGTGGTCTATGGAGCGGGAACGACGGCAGCGGTGCCCTGACGCCGGAGGCTCCACCGCCACCGTCCTGGCTCTCATGTGCTGACTGCTAGAGGAATTCTGGCCAACCCTCCATCCAACAACTCGTACATATTTGTACTTCAATTAATCCCAAAATTCTATATCGTCTTATGGAATCTTGGATTGAAGGATTCACCATAATACATACATCAATTTGAAAAAAAAAACTGGAAAAAAAGATGCAGGAATCTGAATAGCTGGTTGGGCATTTGACAACTGAAGAATGTAAGAGATGGCAGGGATGTAAGGCTCTGGGCATGTCTATATTGTCGATACTACTGTGATAAATATATATGCAACACAAGCACAAAACGCCGTAACACAAACCCATGAACCTGAGAAACTTGATTAACTAACAGAAGGCCTGCCCTTACCATGCAAAAAAAAGACTGCCCCTAAACAAAAAAAGGAAAATTAGCAGGTGACAGTCAGTTGGCAGTTCTCACAGAAGACAGTGTTGACGGGGTTCGTAGCGGCCTGGTTCATTGTCGCGTCGCCGATGAGCCGCGACGTCGGTGAAGGTGACGCAGGACAGATTGGTCGTTGGTCGTGATCTCCGTGGCGGCAAATATCCTGATCCTTGGCGAGGTCGTTGCGGCCGTGGCGGATCTGGCCGCCGCCATGGCCTGCGCCTGACCTGGTCGATCTCCCTCTTCTCTTCTCTTCTCTTCTCTTCTCTTCTGATGAGGTGAGGAGGAGAGGGTGGGAGACGAGGTCGGCAGCTTTGGGGGAGAGGATAGGAGGGGCGGAGGCCGGCGGCGAGGTGGCGTGAGGGCGCGTGACGGGAGGGATAGCATGGACGATAGCGGCGGCGGCGGCGGCGTACCTAGGTTTCTCGACAGTAGTCGCTCGCCCTTTTCTCCGATGTGTAAATTTCTTCGTGGGCTTTGTGGGGCAGCTAGGCCCAATCAACCAGAGTGCTCAGAAATTGCCACCGGAGTAGCTGCCCTTTAGGACATTTAGCCCACTTAGCGAGAGAACGTGGGATAAAACAACCATCCAACGGCCAGAAACGATTTTGACTCAAGATCTAACGGCTGAAATGCTGATGGCCTGAGAGGGCTGGGATGGTGCTCAGTTTTAATGTATCTAAATAAAGAGAAGCTGCAAGGAGTTGGATCGCTTCTCGAAATCCAACGGAAGGGAAGAGGTCGTCTGACACGAGCGTGGGCTCACACGCCTGATGCAAAGCGTGTCCCTTTAGAAAAGGTTGTAACGTTACTGTTTCTCGTTTTTGGCAGATGGGTGGAAGAAAATGTTGCACGAAATCTTGCAAACACCTACAAAGCTTGAGCATATTTGATGTCGCGAAGTTTTAGATTTTGTTTTAATTTACTCTTCAGGGGGGTGTAGGGACACCCAGGAGCTACCACGTCTTTCTCATGTTGCAATGATTTTGCATATATATATAGAGAGAGAAAATTGTGTGAGGAGATCTCATGCTGCAATGATCGGACGACCCTGATCTCAGATTTAATTAAGTGAGACACCACGGCCGGGAAGGTCTGCTCGCCCGATGCCTAGGTCTCTCCTGCGTGAATTAACCACGTTGTTGTAGTCCGGCTAGGACACAAATCAGTCACCGTGTCCGATTAGGAGAGTATAGCTAGCTACGGAAAATAAACAGGACCGTATCACATCGAGTCTCGCCGTGTTCGTCGTGCACGTGCATGTGCATGTGCATGTATTAGTCACGTCAAGAATCGATCCACCTGCTTGCTCCTGTGTACTTGCCTATATATCAACACAGTGGAATCAACTAGCTTGGCTCGTGTCCTGCGTATCCCGGCGAAATCAAGTCTACGTACGTGCAGTCTAGTCTAGGTACGGCCGGAAAGTACTCGGCCGAATCGATAACTGGCCCTCCGGCCATGGCGGGTGCAGACTGGTCTCACTAGGACTTTGGTCCAAGCTCAATTTACATATTAGTCCCGGTTGCATTACGAATCGGAACTAATGTGAGCATTAGTCCCGGTTCGAGTGGCTAGGACGCTGGGCAGATATTAGTCCTGGTTCAAATGAGACATTTAGTCCCGGTTTGAGCCACGAACCGGTACTAAAGGGGTTGAGACTTTAGTTCAAATGGAACCGGGACTAAAGGAGTTTTGAAATTTGTTTTTTGTTTTTTGTGTTTAGTTTCTGTTTTAAATTACTTATATCTTTTAGGATATATGGTGTTTTTGAGTGATTCTTTTTGCATTAGATTCAAAATTTTGTCTAGTTTCTGTTTGTGCCATTAGTTTTTAAAGTTGAATGATTTAAATATGAATTTGTTCAAATTTGCTTCAAACCCTAGATTGTGAATAATTTGAGTTTAAAAATAGTTTTTAATTTAATTCTTTTTGCTCCTAGTCACATGTTAGATTCTTTTCACCCACATAGCATGTGCAAAAAAATTGAGAGGGTTACGGCAAAAACTGGATGCACTTCGTGTACAAAATGGACAATCTCTTTCGAAGTATCAGGGTTTCGGACGAAAACTCATCTGTTACAAAGGCATTTCATTTTTTTTAAATTTATTTAAACTTCAGACTTTTTGTGCGTTTAGTATGCATCATTCAAAGCCACGTCATCAATTTTCAACCCTTTCTGACTTCATTTGCTATTTTTCGTGCATTTACTGATTTTTTGAGCTAAATGACCCTGAAATTGAAAAGCACTACAAATGAACTCTGAAAATGTTGAAAGTTGGCATGGTATCATCATTTCACCCACATAGCATGTGCAAAAAAGTTAAGAGGGTTACGGCAAAAACTAGATGCACTTCGTGTACAAAATGGACAATCTCTTTCGAAGTATCAGTGTTTCGGACGAAAACTCATCTGTTACAAAAGGCATTTCATTTTTTTTAACTTATTTCAACTCCAGACTTTTTGTACATTCAATATGCACCATTCAAAGCCACGTCATCAATTTTCAACCCTTTCTGACTTTATTTGTTATTTTTCATGCATTTACTGAATTTTTTGAGCTAAATGACCCTGAAATTGAAAAACACTACAAATGAACTCTGAAAAGGATGAAAGTTGGCATGGTATCATCATTTCACCCATATAGCATGTGCAAAAAAATTGAGAGTGTTACGGCAAAAACTGGATGCACTTCGTGTACAAAATGGACAATCTCTTTCGAAGTATCAGGGTTTCGGACGAAAACTCATCTGTTACAAAGGCATTTCATTTTTTTTAAACTTATTTTGTGCCATGAAAATGAGGAGGTCATTGAATTTTGTCTACTTTCTGTTTGTGCCATTAGTTTTCAAATTTGAATGATTTAAATATGAATTTGTTCAAATTTACTTCAAACCCTAGATCATGAATAATTTGAGTTTAAAAATAGTTTTTAATTTAATTCTTTTTGCTCCTAGTCACATGTTAGATTGTTGTCACAGTAAGATTTATTTGGTTATTTTTAGGATAATTTATATTACGATTTTAATTAAAACAACACTGTTTTGCTTATATAGTTGTTTTAGTCCTTTAATTATTGTTTTCAATTATTTTTAGTTAGTTCTTTCTGTAGATTTTAACATGTTGTAGTATGCTTCTGTTAAACAACAGTAGATAAATTTTTATAATTAATTAATATTAATTTTTGTAAAATTTTGTATTAATAGTTGTTTAGCCTTTAATAATAGTTGATAGAATTAGTTTTGCTATATTAACAGTATTTTTTTTTTGCCACTTTAATAGAACGTGACTCTGGCTTGGTTAACCTTAGTTGTGACCCTGGCTGGGACGGTGCTAGCAGATGTAGTCGATCCTAGGATTGGATGGACACCATGTTGTAGTATGCTTCTGTTGGACACCATCAAACTCTAACCGCCCCCCCCCCCCCCCCCCCATCGCCATTTCAGTTTTGAAAAAAAACAAAAGAAAATGATAAAAACTTCAAAAAATAAAATCCGTCGAGATGTAGTTATGTTAGTACATCTACTAGTTAGGAAAATTAAAAAGCATAAATTTCGACATGTTTTGCAAAAAAATATTATGAAAAAGTAAAACGGCTATAACTTTTGCATACGATGTCGAAAAAAACGTATAATATATCAAAATGTTCAGCAAAAAAATCATAATTTTCGACAGCCGTAGGCCGTTTTGCAAATTTTTAGAATCCTCAAATTCTGAAAGGAAAAAAAGTTATCCTCAAATTTAAGTTTTTTTGAATTTTTGGTCAAACTCTGGTCAAACTATGGTCAAACTACTTATTCAAGAAATATTAGTGTTACTAATTAATTATTGTTTTTTAGAATAATAGTTTCAAACTCAAATGGTGCTTCATGCTTAAGTTCAACTCCTAAGGGTTAATAGGATTGACAGCTTACTATTGTCAGGAAAACAGCAAGTGCCGACTTGAAAACTAGGGATAATAGAACTCAGAAGTTAAGCGTGCTTAGGCTGGGGTAGTGAGATGGATGGGTGACCAGCGGGGAAGTTAGACGATTTGGAATGAGTGGTACATACTTGAGCTGGGATGAGGGGTGATTAGAGATTAAATTGTCAAATAATTCAGAAATTTGAAAATCAGAAAAAAAAATCGAAAAAAATATATATTTTTTTCAAAAAAATCCAGAAAAACCAAATTCCAAAAAAATTCCTTTAGTCCCGGTTGGCTAAAGGTGGAGCTGCAGAAACCGGCCGCGTGGAGCTCCTTTAGTCCCTGTTCGTAAGCAAACCGGGACTAAAGGTTCTGAGCTTTAGTCCCGACCTTTAGTCCCGGTTCCAGAACCGGGACTGAAGGCCCTCTGGAACCGGGACCGTTTTCTACTAGTGTCCTCTCTCCCGTGCGACCTCGTCCGCCGCATCGCCGACTCCTTCCTCGCCACCAACGACATGGACTGCTACGTGGACTTGCGCGCCGTCTGTCACAACTGACGCTCCGCCACCGACGACCCGAGCGACACCTCCGACCCTCGCTTCCGCCCGCACCGGTGGATCATCCTCGACGACGACGAGGCCTTGGAGAGCGACACGCGCCGCCTCTTGGTCAACACCGCCAGCGGCCGGTTCCTCCACAGGGAGCTCCGGCTGCTCCGCGACTACTATGTCGTCGCCACCACTCTCAACGGCTTCTTCGTCCTGGCCGACAAGAGCCCCCCTCACGCCGCTCGCGTCTTCAACCCCCTCACCGGTGCCATGATCCGATTCGCGGCGCCCGTGCCGCCCGACGGGGAGGTCGCTGCTGCCCTGAGGTTTGGCATGGCTTTGCCCATGCTCACCTTAATCTGCGACTCGTCTCACAAGCATTACGTGGCCTTTTCTGAATACGAATATTTCACCAGCCGTGAGTACAATAATAGCCATCACCACGCACTCTATAATTTCTCACGCAGGGCGATCAGAGATGGTTTTGACGGCGCCTTGCCGGGATTAACGGGATTAAGTGAAGTGGTTGACCACATCGGTGATTTGATGAGGTTGCATCATGTTCAGCCTGCTAACTTTTTCTCCAATGGCCCTCCTGATGCAGGCCATGCAGACGATGGCCGGTCTTTCCTTGTGCAATTTAGCGGACAACTGCTCATCGTCCTCAAGGTACAGCGAGTCGTTAGGGTTCTCAAGTTGGAGGCCACGAGTGACCAGCTTGTGTGTTTGAGGACCATCCGCAACCATGCCATCTTCATCGGCCATCAAAGGTGCCTGGCTGTCTGTGCTGATAAGTTCCCATCCGTTGAGGCAAACTGCGTCTACTACACCGAACGTGTGGGTTCGTTCACTTCCATCTACAAGTACAGCCTCAGGGACGACAAAAGAGAGATGATCTCTGCCTTTGATTTCGTGAAGCAGGGCAAGCGATTTGTCCTCTCTGCTCACCGTCCTTTCACCATCATCCAGCTTCTCTTGAGCTACACCATCAATGCCCGGGATTCTGAACTGGCTATGGCTTACAACAAGTCACAATCAGGCGCATTGACTTGACTTGTTAGGGTGGTGGACTCTAAATACGATTACTGCGGTTGAAGCGGAACTACTGCACCACTTGCTGTCTTAATTAGGAAATTGGTCTGAGCCCAATGTCTCAAGTTGATGCTCTCTTGTGTTGGTGTGCACTCGTTCTTCTAGTACACTGCTAAGCAATGCAGTCTGGTGCATAATCTCCGGTAGTAGAAATTTTGGTTATGTCCAATTTGCAATGTCATGTTCTAGGCAAGCAGCAGGTTTTAGATGTTCCTACTATTGGTCTGTGGAACTGCTGTACGCTCCATCCAGGCTTAGAACATGGTTACAAATCTGTTTATCTATGCTTCACCGGCCCCTTGTAATACTTTCTTTGGATTTCTGGGTGTTACTGCACAATTGCTGTTGAGAACTGAAGATGTGCTTTGCAGCTCTGCATGCATAAATTTCTGACACAGTATTACCGTCCGGAAATACTTGTCTTAGAAATGAACTTGTCTTAGAAATGGATAAAATAGATGTATCTATAACTAAAATAAGTCTAGATACATTCATTTCTAAGACAAGTATTTCCGGACGGAGGGAGTAGTTGTTATTTTGAGATTCAGATGTTCACGTATTTGTGTAGGACAGGTGTTTTACTATTACATACGCTGCATGATGTTCCGAGGATACATTTGTTGATTAGATAAGATCACACCGTGTTTTTTTAGAATGAATATCATAATTGATCAGCCAGATTGCACCCTAGAAACTTGTCCTTGTAATGCAGCAGGAGTTCAGAACATTTTCTTTTTTTGTTTAGCATGTAGTACTGTGTACAGGCTAGGGTTTAGCAGAACAACCTTTTTTGTTTAGCATCGCGCTTAACTTCTTCGACGATGATGTACCGTGTAGCAGAACAACCCTAGCCTGTAGTACACAGTACACGCTAAACAAAAACGGTTGTTTATGGTAGAGTAAAAAATGTGTCAAACAAAGTAAAATGGTTCCTTTTCCTGTACGGTAGTAGTAGAGCACCTGCCCGGCAAAAATCGAATCGAACTTATAAAGGATGAGAGGGTTGATAGGCAGAACCGTTGCCTCCACGTCGTCGGCTATGAATAATGCCGAGCGAGCGAATGTAGCGAGAGAAAAGAGCGAGCGAGTAGACCTAACCCGCGTCTCCCCGAGCCCCCCCCCCCCCCCCCCCCCCTTGCCGCCGCCCCCACCCCTCTCCTCTGCCCCGTGCCAGATCCGAGGCGTGCGGGCGCGGAGGCGAGCTTCTCCAGCGGTGGCTGCCTCCCTCTCGTCTCCTCTGCTGCTGCACCACCCCTCCCACCGCCTCCATGCTCAACAGGAGGAGACGGGTTCGCAGCCGCACCGGACGACGGTGTGCGGGCCATGGCGAGCTGCACCACGCCAGGTGGGCTAGGGCGAGCTCCAGTGTGAGCGCGCGCACCCATCGCCCGCGCGGGCGGGGTCGGCGTCATCGTCGCCGGCGACTTCATTGGCCTCCTCCTCCTCTCCTCTTCAATCGGAACTCCCGCGAACTCCGACCTCGCCGGCAGATCCCTCAGCTATCAGGGAAGGCAGCCATCGCCGGAGATTGAGGGTGCCTCTCCGGTGAGCGTGCTCGTGTCGTGGTGGTTTCCCACATCTCAGCAGCTCGCCTCCCTAGCCCAATGTCCCCTCCTCCCATTCTCTTGACCACAAATGCGCCGCCTCCTCTTCCCCTCCACCTCTCTCCTCCTCTGCTCTTGAAGCCACAGGGCGTGGTCGCTGCCGCCATCGGGACGGATGCAGGAGAGGAGCCATGAAGGGTAACGGTGGCGGCGTGAATCGATGCAGCGCCATGGGCCAGTCCCTGCTGCAGGAGAGAGAAGATGAGAGGGAGAGAGAGAAGGAAGGAGAAGATGGAGAAAGAGAGACAGAGAGGAAATAGGTGAGGGAGGTGCGCCGGCTGACGGGAGAGGTCATCGGCCGGCTTCGGCCTACGTCGGCGAGGTCGTGCAGGACCTGTCGGTTGGCGGCGGCTCCATCCGGTCCTGGATCGGGAGATGCGAGGCGGCTGGGGCTCGGGTGCGATGCACGGGAGGCTGGGCTCCGCCTCTTCCTCGCGCAGCAAGATGAGTGTTATCTGAACTTTACATTCTATAGCTTTCAGATTCCTTAATTATACAGCACACACTTCTCTGATCTTTGTGCTTTTGATTTGGTGTGGATTATTCAGATGCTCAAATGGATGGTCGTGTTCTTCTCATGTCAGCTTCTGATGGCCCGATGCCACAAACAAAGGAGCATATTCTTCTCGCTCTACATGTTTCAAATTCTCAGGATTTTCTGCAGTAGTTTGCTTAGCATGTTCACTTTGCAGTTCTGAGCAGATGGACATTTCCCCCCTCTGTTTTTAGGTTGGTGTGCCATCACTTGTTTGTTTCTTGAACAAAGTCCATGCTGTTGAGGATGAAGAGTTACTAGAACTTGTGATGATGGAGCTTCAAGGTATGCTATCATTTTTTTAGTTGTCCATATTGTTTTTGGTTGGTCGATTATGTTCATGTTGTAAGGAAATTTGTTGTCTCCCTTTTTTCTGCAGAGCTCCTTAGTTTCTACGAGTTCCCTGGCTATGATATTCTTATCATTTATGGATCTGCGATGTCAGCCTTGAACGGGACAAACACGGAGATCGGATAGAATGCTATTTTGAAACTGAAGGATGTCGTTGATTCATACATTCCTGATTCTGTGAGGGTGCTTGATAAGTCAGTCTTGATGCCAATTGAAGGCATTTTCTCAATTCAGGTGACTAGATTTTCTGATTGCTGCATTAACCACTGTGATATATGGTTATTCATGTTACATTTTCACTCTGATGCTTGATTGTTAGAAAGCCTACCGATGTATTACGTGTAAGAATTAAAGCATCTCCGTTGTTTGATGATATGTGTACTATGCAATGTGGTGGCAGGTTACTTATGTCAGTTACACGAACTTATAAAGGAAGAGAGGGTTGATAGGCAGAACCGTTGACTCCACGTCGTCGGCTATGAATAGTGCCGAGCGAGCGAATGTAGCGAGAGAAAAGAGCGAGCGAATAGACCTAACCCGCGTCTCCCTGAGCCGCCCTTGCCGCCGCCGCCAACCCTCTCCTCTGCCCCGTCTCCGCCTAACCCGCGTCTCCCCGAGCCCCCCCTTGCCGCCGCCCCCACCCCTCTCCTCTGCCCCGTGCCGGATCTGAGGCGTGCGGGCGCGGAGGCGAGCTTCTCCAGCGGTGGCCGCCTCCCTCTCGTCTCCTCTGCTGCTGCACCACCTCTCCCACCACCTCCGTGCTCAACAGGAGGAGATGGGTTCGCAGCCGCACCGGACGATGGTGTGTGGGCCATGGCGAGCTGCACCATGCCAGGTGGGCTAGGGCGAGCTCCAGTGCGAGCGCACGCACCCGTCGCCCGCGCCGGCGGGGTCGGCGTCATCGTCGTCGGCGACTTCATTGGCCTCCTCCTCCTCTCCTCTTCAATCAGGACTCCCGTGAACTCCGACCTCGCCGGCAGATCCCTGAGCTATCAGGGAAGTTAGCCATTGCCGGAGATTGAGGGTGCCTCTCCGGCGAGCGTGCTCGTGTCGTGGTGGTTTCCCACATCTCAGCAGCTCGCCTCTCTAGCCCAATGTCCCCTCCTCCCATTCTGTCGGCCACAACTGCGCCGCCTCCTCTTCCCCTCCACCTCTCTCCTCCTCTGCTCTCGAAGCCACATGGCATGGTTGCTTCCGCCATCGGGACGGATGCAGGAGAGGAGCCATGAAGGGTAACGGCGGCGGTGCGAATAGATGCAACGCCATGGGCCAGTCCCTGCTGCAGGAGAGAGAAGATTAGAGGGAGAGAAAGAAGGAAGGAGAAGATGGAGAAAGAGAGACAGAGGAAAGAGGCGAGGGAGGTGCACCGGCTGACGGGAGTGGTCATCGGCCGGCTTCGGCCTACGTCGGCGAGGTCATGCAGGACCTGTCGGTTGGCGGCGGCTCCATCCTGTACTGGATCGGGAGATGCGAGGCAGCTGGGGCTCGGGCGCGATGCACGGAGACTGGGCTCCGCCTCTTCCTCGCGCAGCAAGGTGAGTGTTACATGAACTTTACATTCTATAGCTTTCAGATTCCTTAATTATACAGCACACACTTCTCTGATCTTTGTGCTTTTGATTTGGTGTGGATTATTTAGATGCTCAAATGGATGGTCGTGTTCTTCTCATGTCAGCTTCCGATGGCCCAATGCCACAAACAAAGGAGCATATTCTTCTCGCTCTACATGTTCCAAATTCTCAGGATTTTCTGCAGTAGTTTGCTTAGCATGTTCGCTTTGCAGTTCTGAGCAGATGGATATTTCCCCCCTCTGTTTTTATGTTGGCGTGCCATCACTTTTTTGTTTCTTGAACAAAGTCCATGCTGTTGAGGATGAAGAGTTACTAGAACTTGTGATGATGGAGCTTCAAGGTATGCTATCATTTTTTTTGTTGTCCATATTGTTTTTGGTTGGTCGATTATGTTCATGTTGTAAGGAAATTTGTTGTCTCCCTTTTTTCTGCAGAGCTCCTCAGTTTCTACGAGTTCCCTGGCTATGATATTCTTATCATTTGTGGATCTGCTATGTCAGCCTTGAAAGGGACAAACGAGGAGATCGGAAAGAATGCTATTTTGAAACTGACGGATATCGTTGAATCATACATTCCTGATTCTGTGAGGGTTCTTGATAAGTCAGTCTTGATGCCAATTGAAGGCATTTTCTCAATTCAGGTGACTAGATTTTCTGATTGCTGCATTAACCACTGTGATATATGGTTATTCATGTTACATTTTCACTCTGATGCTTGATTGTTAGAAAGCGTACCGATGTATTACGTGTAAGAATTAAAGCATCTCCGTTGTTTGATGATATGTGTACTATGCAATGTGGTGGCAGGCTACTTATGTCAGTTACACGAACTTATAAAGGAAGAGAGGGTTGATAGGCAGAACCGTTGACTCCACGTCGTCGGCTATGAATAGTGCCGAGCGAGTGAATGTAGCGAGAGAAAAGAGCGAGCGAGTAGACCTAACCCGCGTCTCCCCGAGCCCCCCTTCCCGCCGCCGCCAACCCTCTCCTCTACCCCATCTCCGCCTAACCCGCGTCTCCCCGAGCCCCCCCCTTGCCGCCGGCCCCACCCCTCTCCTCTGCCCCGTGCCGGATCTAAGGCGTGCGGGCGCGGAGGCGAGCTTCTCCAGCGGTAGCCGCCTCCCTCTCGTCTCCTCTGCTGCTGCACCACCTCTCCCACCACCTCCGTGCTCAACAGGAGGAGACGGGTTCGCAGCCGCACCGGACGATGGTGTGCGGGCCATGGCAAGCTGCACCATGCCAGGTGAGCTAGGGCGAGCTCTAGTGCGAGCGCGCGCACCCATCGCCCGCGCCGGCGGGGTCGGCGTCATCGTCGCCGGCGACTTCATTGGCCTCCTCCTCCTCTCCTCTTCAATCGGGACTCCCGCGAACTCCGACCTCACGGGCAGATCCCTGAGCTATCAGGGAAGGTAGCCATTGCCGGAGATTGAGGGTGCCTCTCCGGCGACTGTGCTCGTGTCGTGGTGGTTTCCCACATCTCAGCAGCTCGCCTCTCTAGCCCAATGTCCCCTGCTCCCATTCTGTCGACCACAACTGCGCCGCCTACTCTTCCCCTCCACCTCTCTCCTCCTCTGCTCTCGAAGCCATAGGGTGTGGTCACTTCCGCCATCGGGATGGATGCAGGAGAGGAGCCATGAAGGGTAACGGTGGCGGCGCGAATCGATGCAGCGCCATGGGCCAGTCCCAGCTGCAGGAGAGAGAAGATCAGAGGGAGAGAAAGAAGGAAGGAGAAGATGGAGAAAGAGAGACAGAGAGGAAAGAGGCGAGGGAGGTGCACCGGCTGACGGGAGAGGTCATCGGCCGGCTTGGCCTACGTCGGCAAGGTCGTGCAGGACCTGTCGGTTGGCGGCGGCTCCATCCGGTCCTGGATCGGGAGATGCGAGGCGGCTGGGGCTCGGGCGCGATGCACGGAGGCTGGGCTCCGCCTCTTCCTCGTGCAGCAAGGTGAGTGTTACATGAACTTTACATTCTATAGCTTTCAGATTCCTTAATTATACAGCATACACTTCTCTGATCTTTGTGCTTTTGATTTGGTGTGGATTATTTAGATGCTCAAATGGATGGTCGTGTTCTTCTCATGTCAGCTTCTGATGGCCCAATGCCACAAACAAAGGAGCATATTCTTCTCGCTCTACATGTTCCAAATTCTCAGGATTTTCTGCAGTAGTTTGCTTAGCATGTTCGCTTTGCAGTTCTGAGCAGATGGACATTTCCCCCCTCTGTTTTTATGTTGGCGTGACATGACTTGTTTGTTTCTTAAACAAAGTCCATGCTGTTGAGGATGAAGAGTTACTAGAACTTGTGATGATGGATCTTCAAGGTATGCTATCATTTTTTTAGTTGTCCATATTGTTTTTGGTTGGTCGATTATGTTCATGTTGTAAGGAAATTTGTTGTCTCCCTTTTTTTTGCCGAGCTCCTCAGTTTCTACGAGTTCCCTGGCTATGATATTCTTATCATTTGTGGATCTGCTATGTCAGCCTTGAACGGGACAAACGAGGAGATCGGAAAGAATGCTATTTTGAAACTGACGGATGTCGTTGATTCATACATTCCTGATTCTGTGAGGGTGCTTGATAAGTCAGTCTTGATGCCAATTGAAGGCATTTTCTCAATTCAGGTGACTAGATTTTCTGATTGCTGCATTAACCACTGTGATATATGGTTATTCATGTTACATTTTCACTCGGATGCTTGATTGTTAGAAAGCCTAGCGATGTATTACGTGTAAGAATTAAAGCATCTCCGTTGTTTGATGATATGTGTACTATGCAATGTGGTGGCAGTCTACTTATGTCAGTTACACGAACTTATAAATGAAGAGAGGGTTGATAGGCAGAACCGTTGACTCGACGTTGTCGGCTATGAATAGTGCCGAGCGAGCGAATGTAGTGAGAGAAAAGAGCGAGCGAGTAGACCTAACCCGCGTCTCCCCGAGCCCCCCTTGCCGCCGCCGCCAACCCTCTCCTCTGCCCCGTCTCCGCCTAACCCGCGTCTCCCCGAGCCCCCCCTTGCCGCCACCCCCACTTCTCTCCTCTGCCATGTGCCGGATCTGAGGCGTGCGGGCGCGGAGGCGAGCTTCTCCAGCGGTGGCCGCCTCCCTCTCGTCTCCTCTGCTGCTGCACCACCTCTCCCACCACCTCCGTGCTCAACAGGAGGAGACGGGTTCGCAGCCGCACCAGACGACGGTGTGCGGGCCATGGCGAGCTGCACCACGCCAGGTGGGCTAGGGCGAGCTCCAGGGCGAGCGCGCGCACCCGTCGCTCGCGCCGGCGGGGTCGGCGTCATCGTCGCCGGTGACTTCATTGGCCTCCTCCTCCTCTCCTCTTCAATCGAGACTCCCGCGAACTCTGACCTCACCGGTAGATCCCTGAGCTATCAGGGAAGGCAGCCATCGCCGGAGATTGAGGGTGCCTCTCCGGCGAGCGTGCTCGTGTTGTGGTGGTTTCCCACATCTTAGCAGCTCGCCTCTCTAGTCCAATATCCCCTCCTCCCATTCTGTCGACCACAACTACGCTGCCTCCTCTTCCCCTCCACCTCTCTCCTCCTCTGCTCTCGAAGCCACAAGGCGTGGTCGCTTCCGCCATCGGGACGGATGCAGGAGAGGAGCCATGAACGGTAAAGGCGGCGGCGCGAATCGATGTAGCACCATGGGCCAGTCCCTACTGCAGGAGAGAGAAGATGAGAAGGAGAGAAAGAAGGAAGGAGAAGATGGAGAAAGATAGACAGGGAGGAAAGAGGCGAGGGAGGTGCACCGGCTGACGGGAGAGTTCATCGGCCTACGTCGGCGAGGTCGTGCAGGACCTGTCGGTTGGCGGCGGCTCCATCCGGTCCTGGATCGGGAGATGCGAGGCGGCTGGGGCTTGGGCGCGATGCACGAAGGCTGGGCTCCACCTCTTCCTCGCGCAGCAAGGTGAGTGTTATCTGAACTTTACATTCTATAGCTTTCAGATTCCTTAATTATACAGCACACACTTCTCTGATCTTTGTGCTGTTGAATTGGTGTGGATTATTTAGATGCTCAAATGGATGGTCGTGTTCTTCTCATGTCAGCTTCTGATGGCCCGATGCCACAAACAAAGGAGCATATTCTTCTCGCTCTACATGTTCCAAATTCTCAGGATTTTCTGCAGTAGTTTGCTTAGCATGTTCACTTTGCAGTTCTGGGCAGATGGACATCCCCCCCTCTGTTTTTAGGTTGGTGTGCCATCACTTGTTCGTTTCTTGAACAAAGTCCATGCTGTTGAGGATGAAGAGTTACTAGAACTTGTGATGATGGAGCTTCAAGGTATACTATCATTTTTTTATTTGTCCATATTGTTTTTGGTTGGTCGATTATGTTCATGTTGTAAGGACATTTGTTGTCTCCCTTTTTTCTGAAGAGCTCCTCAGTTTTAACAAGTTCCCTGGCTATGATATTCTTATCATTTGTGGATCTGCTGTGTCAGCCTTGAACGGGACAAACGAGGAGATCGGAAAGAATGCTATTTTGAAACTGATGGATGTCGTTGATTCATACATTCCTGATTCTGTGAGGGTGCTTGATAAGTCAGTCTTGATGCCAATTGAAGGCATTTTCTCAATTTAGGTGACTAGCTTTTCTGATTGCTGCATTAACCACTGTGATATATGGTTATTCATGTTACATTTTCACTCCGATGCTTGATTGTTAGAAAGCCTAGTGATGTATTACGTGTAAGAATTAAAGCATCTCCGTTGTTTGATGATATGTGTACTATGCAATGTGGTGGCAGGCTACTTATGTCAGTTACACGAACTTATAAAGGATGAGAGGGTTGATAGGCAGAACCGTTGCCTCCACGTTATTGCCTATGAATAGTGCCAAGCGAGCGAATGTAGCGAGAGAAAAGAGCGAGCGAGTAGACCTAACCCGTGTCTCCCCGAGCCCCCCCCCCCCTTGCCGCTGCCGCCAACCCTCTCCTCTGCCCCGTCTCTGCCTAACCCGCGTTTCCCAGAGCCCCCCCTTGCCGGCGCCCCCAAAACTCTCCTCTGCCCCGTGCCAGATCCGAGGCATGCGGGCGCGGAGGCGAGCTTCTCCAGCGGTGGCCTCCTACCTCTCGTCACCTCTGCTGCTGCACCACCTCTCCCACCGCCTCCGTGCTCAACAGGAGTAGACGGGTTCGCAGTCGTACCGGACGATGGTGTGCGGGCCATGGCGAGCTGCACCACGCCAAGTGGGCTAGGGCGAGCTCCAGTGTGTCGTGGTAATCTCACGTTAGATGCCAGGGGGGTGGCTTATCGTGGGTGGAGCCATGAGGACGTCGTCGGGTTCCGGAAGCGAGGGTGAGCACGAGCTCGGTAGCACATGAGACGTACCTAGGTTCGGGGCTCTCCGGAGAGATAACACCCCTAGTCCTGCTATGATGACTGTGATCAAGAGTGTACAAGGTTGCTCCTTGAGCTGTGTTGCTAGAGGAGGAAGAAGGGCAAAGCTACCTCTCTCCTCCTAGCTATGGTGGGTGTGTGGAATGAAGGCTGAACCCTTTGCATGGGTGAGCCCTGGGGGGTTTTATAGGCCAACCCCCCAGGGGTACAATGGTAATACGGCCGAGTGTAGGACCCGGGCGTCAGTGTCTAAGGTCGCCGGGTTCTCCGCCGGCTGCTGGGACCCGCCTCAGGAGGGCCCCGCCGGCTGCCGAGAATCCGGCCGACGGGTAGGGCCCGCCGCCTGCGGGCCACGCTGATTGCCTTTCGCTGTAGCTCTGTCCTTGATGACGGAGGCCGCATCACGAGTCGTATGGCTACAGTCCCGCGTCAGGCGGGTAGGGTGGCCGCTTGGTCAGCGCACACTGTAGCCTCGCCCCGTCTTGTCGTAGTGGGTGAGTGCGGACTCCGAGGAGGAGGGGGCCAGCTGGTGGAAGCCGGCCCGCCCTCGAGGCCGCCTTCGAGGGATGCGCCGTCTTCTGGAAGCCTGTGCGCCATGCTAATTGCCTTCTGCCATAGCACGGTCCTTGCTGACGAGGGCCGCGTCATGAGTCGCATGGCTACAGTCCCGCGCCAGGCAGGTAGGTGGCCGTTGGGTCAGCTCGTACTGTAGCCACGCTCCTCCGGGATTCGGGGGAGCAGACGGCTCTGTTGCCACGCCCTGTCCCGTCGTAGCAGGTGAGTGCGGACTCCGAGGGGAAGGAGGGGCCGGCTGCTGGAAGCCGGCCCGCACCCAATGCCGCCTTCTATGGGCGCGCCGTCTTGTGGAAACCGGCCACGTGGCCAGCTAGCATGAGGGGCTTCGCCAGCCCCGATGTCTTGAAATGTTATTAGATCCGGATGAGGCTACCCGGGGTCCATCCCCCCGACAGTAGTCCCCAAAGCTGGTGAGGCGCCGCGGCTCAAAGTCGGAGTGCCTCAGCAGTTTCCTCCTCCGAGAGATCATGTGTCTTTGCTTCGTCCGACTGGGAGCCAGAAGCCGGCAGAGGCGAAGCCTACCACTTGGTGAATTTGAATCGTCGTGGTGGGCGCCGCATGGTACGCCACCGGGTGGCGTGCCTGCCGCCCGTTGTACGCACGCCACGCATCGCCAGCAGGCCAGGCCGGCCTGCCAGCCCACGCGCGTGATGGGACGCGCCACAGGCCCGGGCCCACCACTACACAGCCTTGGCGCGCGCGCGGATCCTCTGCGGCCGAGCCAGACGGTTGCCCTTCCGGGGCAAAAATAATTACGTGCCATTAAGGTGCGGGATTTGCGGGGGCGTGCGGGACGTGGGCGCAGTTAATCCCACACCCCCCCCATGAAGCGTCGCCTGGCCTTGCACACGCACCCCCTCCACTCTCTTCTTCTTCTTCCTCGCTCCTTTGCTTCCTCGCTCCTTTGCTTCCTCGCTGCCGCTGCACCGCCGCGCCGCACGCTGCCGAAGTGCCACTGCGGCTTCGCCACCATCCAGCTTCGTCGCGTCGCCGCCAGGCCACCGCAAGCCATGGCGCGAGGCGAGTGGGACTGCTCCAACGTTCGTGAAGGCCACATCGAGTTCCTCCGCGCGACGCGGAGGCTTCCTGTCGAGGTGGTCGTGGGGACACGGATCCCCGACAAGAGGGAGATCTTGCTGGCGCCGCGGGCTGGTGAGTTCGTCGTCTTCCGGAGCCATTTCCTCAGCGGATTTGGTTTGCCCGCGAGCGGCTTCTTCCGCTCCTTCCTCAACTTCTATCGTCTCCAACCTCATCACCTTACTCCCAACATGGTGGTGCTTCTCTCCGCCTTCGTGACCTTCTGCGAAGGCTACCTCGGCGTCCTGCCCACACTCGAGCTGTGGGGCAGGTTCTTCTACCTGAAGTTGGGCACCCAGGCCAAGGGCGAGCCAGCCCAGTGCGGCTCCTGTGTTGCTGTGCGGTGCACCGGCGCTGGGACCCGCTTTCCTCCCATCTCTCTGCTAGAGTCGGCGAAGTTGTGGCAGAAGTCATACTTCTACGTCCGAAACCTCCACCCGACTCGAGACTACATCAACCTGCCGGCCTTCGCGATCGGCCCGACTACCGAGCCGCGGAACAACTGGGGGCAGCAACCTAAGACGATGCCAGCTTCCATCACCAACGTCCTTGTCCGGTTTCAGGAGATGACGGACTCGGAGGGCCTCAAGCCGGCGGACTTGTTGGCCGCCTTCGTCCACCGCCGGGTTTCGCCCCTCCAAGCCCGGCCGCACCTAATCTGCGACATGAGCGGCCGCCGGGACCCCTGCCGGATGTCCACGAAGGAGCTGCCGATGATGGAGGTGGTTCGCCATGTCAACTACTTCTCTGACAGCAAGCTCAGCGAGACCGACTGACAATTCGGCAAGCAGCCGTACAGTCGCGCCAACCCGCCACCGCCGGTTAGCATCTGGTCCCCATTCTTTGCTCACGCAGTGCTCTTCATCCGACCTGACCACCTGGATGCGGGGCAGCGCTTCCCTGGTCAGGTAGCAACCGGCGCGCCGGCCCAGGGCCATCAATGGATGTCAGACCATGAGGAGAGCGACGTGGGCTATCTCGAGCTAGGGGCGGCCGTGTTGGAAGACGGAGGCGAAGACGCCACCACCGGGGGAGGCGGCGCAGGAGGAGACGGCGACGTCCGGTCCTGGCCGGATGATGACAAAGCCAGCGAGGGGCAACGCCGCCCTGAAGGCGCCGAGAGGACGGGCGCAGGAGGGCCGGCTGACGCACCCGGCGCGCCCAAGCGCCGCGCCGAGGGGCTGTTTGGTAGCCAGCTGCCCAAGAAAGCCAAGCAAGTAGCCACGACCAAGCGGCAAGAGGCCGCGAAGGCGGCCGCCAATCGGAGGGCCCCGAAGGAGTGCCCTATGGTGTCTGGGTAGGTGCATCGGGTGTACTGTCTTGATTGTTTCTCTCTTGCAAATTTCTCATCGGGCCGCCCTCTCCATATCACGGGCTCCATCTGCCTCGCTGATCAGACCAGCAGGCAGCTCTGAGGAGGCCCGGCGCGTGGACCCGTCCGCCGCCCTCCGGGAGGCGACGGAAAGCAACACGCGGGAGGCGCGGGAGGAACAGGATGCTACCGCGGCGCGGGCGGACGCCGATTCCCAGGCCGCCGCATCAGCGCAGGAGAAGGCCCAAGCCGCAGCGCAGGCGGAGGCGGAGGCGGAGGCGGCGACCAAGGCACAGGTGGAGGCCGACGCCAAGGCCGCGGAGGATCCGTCTGGTAGCGGGATCTCGGAGGCTACCAATCTTGAGTAGCCGGAGGTGCCGGTGGTGGAGGCCCAGGTGCCGACTGGGGTAGCCGGAGCCGGCCAGACGGTGCCAAAGCTGGAGGTTGCTGACTCCGTCATCCCGGAGGTGGAGGTGACTCAGCGCGCGCTAGGTGCTGGCGAGCGAGGCGACGGCCACCCTGGAGGGCCGGAGATGCCGCTGGCCGGCGCCGGGTTGGCGACGAGCCAGGCCATGACGACATGCACCCCCGCGCACCTGCGCCCGGCGCGGGCGGCTTCCACGCCAAGGCCGGTAGAAATCGGGGCCGCCAACTCGCAGGGAGCCGACACCGAGGCCACGAGTTCCGCTCCGCCTTGTTGGACGCTAGGGGCCGGCCCGGCTGCCCTGAACCTCGCGGTGCAGGACGTCCTGGACAAGTTCTCCGCCCATGGCGCCACCCACCTGAAGGCGAGGAGCGAGATGGTGGCGATGCAGACGTCTGTCCGGGTATGCTCTTGATCTTGCTTTTATTTTTGCGATCTTCAGTGGGGGCGCGCCAGCGCACCCACTGGGTGTAGCCCCCGAGTTCCAAGCCGGCTGCTGAGCAGGCGGGTTGGAACTTTAAGGCGTGTTTCTGAATGCTGAGATGTCATTCTTGCCGTAGGACTACCACAACATGCGTGCGGCCGCCTTCAACTCCCAGAACCAGGCGCTCGCCAACCGAACCGCCGAATTGCGGAAGAACCGAGGTACGTAGGCCGGCTTTTAGTGGGGACGCGCAAGCGCACCCACTGGGTGTAGCCCCCGAGATTCGAGCCGACTGCTGAGCAATCGGGCCGGGTCTTTCCGGCGACTTCTTGTCTTTGCTGATGCTATTGCTGATGATTCTTCTTTGTTTTTGCAGAGGCCGCTGCCCAGCTGCGGGGCCGCGTGCATGAGCTCGAGGGCCAGCTTCAGGCCAAGGAGCAGGAGCACAGCGAGGCGGCCACGGAGCGCAACTGGCTTGAGAAGGAGCTGTCTGACCAGGCGACCCGGCACGCGGAGCAGGTCCAACAGCTGAAGGATGGGGAGGAGCGCCTCAAGGCCGAGTTCGAGTCCCAGCGCTCGGGCTGGGCCGAAAAGGAGAAGTACATGTCTGAGGGCTACTTGGTGATTGAGGATCTGCTCGAAGGTAGATCTTCTCTCTTCCTTGATTGGTTATTTGCCGGCTACCATAGGAAGCCGGCTTCTAATTCTTTTCTTCTTTTGAACAGAGTACTTCCCAGGTCACTCCGGCGCCATCGGCCAGGCGATTGAGGCACGGCGTGACCAGCGGAGGAGTGTGGGCATGGAGATTGCGCCGGACCGGCCCCGAAACTTGGGCGAACAGTTCCTCGCCGTTCGGCTGCGTCTTGAGCCGGCGCACCATCTGCTCCGCCGACTTCAGCGCGCCGGGTCGCAAGTCTTGGAAGGCTCTGGCCAGGTGTGCAGGTCCCCCGGACTCCTAGCCGAACCGCCGACTGGTTGGAGGTGGCGGGGGAGCGGCTCGACGCCTGGAAAGGCGCTGCGGCATTGGCCGGTGCCAAGGTGGCGCTGGAGTTCGTGAAGGCGTGGTACCCGGGTGTGAGCCTGGCGTAGCTGGCCACCTTCCACCAGGAAGCAGCGCCAGAGCTGGAGGCAGAGCGCGAGGAGATCGCCATTCGCGCGTCGGCCCTCGCCGAGTATACCGACGGCAGCGTCTTCATCCCAGAGTGGGCGGAAGACGGCACCGAGGTGCCGCCATCCTGGTTCCCGCTGAACTCGAAAGAGGGGAAGGACCCGGCGGAGGAGATCGCCTCCAGCGATGAAGCCACGGAGGAGGACGAGAACGAGGAAGGCGACGGCGTCGCGCCAGATGATGGAGCGACCAGCCGGAACCAGCCCAATCCGGCCTCGACCGGCGAGTGGCAGGAGACCATGTCAGCCACCGCCGCCGACCAGACCGAGACCAACCAGCCGGAGGCCCCGCCAGCCGGCGCTTCAGCCACCGCCGACCTGTCCGAACAGCCCGCAGTACCTCCGGCCTAGGCGGCCTTTATCTTTTAAAAAATTTCTGCCTTGTGCTCAAGAACAAGTTAGTTATGCACAGTTCCACCCACTTGGGGTGTATTTTAAACTTTGATGAATGCCGGCCTTGGGCCTTTTGCAATGTAAATTAATTTGTTTTCCCCACATGCTTGTGTGCCTTGCCGAGTTCTGACTCGATTTTCCCTTTGCTTTCTTTGGCTTTTTCTTTTGCCGCATTCCTTTGGCTGCCGCCCTGCCAGCCGGACAGCCGCGCTGCGGTCTGTGGCCGGGTCAGGGACTTGGCCGTTTAGAGTAGGCAAATTACTTCAGCCGCTTAAAGCCTAGCTATTCAAGCGAGAAGCCGGCCGGCCGGCTGCTGAGCAGCCGGACGGGGGAGGCGAGGGGCCGGCTTGGCCTGAATTGGCGTTCTTCCTTAGTCGTTTTTTGTGTGGACAGCGTTTCCGGCCTTTGGCTCTTGTCAGCGGGCAGTCGCGCTGCAAGCTATGGCTGTGGCGAAGAGAGGGCTTTGGCGTCGGCACACTACTGAGCCGACTTCAGATGGTACCAACTTGGGCCAAGTCGGCGAGCCCCCGGGCCGGCTGACCGGACCCGGGCAGGGCGAAAGAATGAATACTCATACATAGGCGAAGCTTATCATATAGATAAAAAGGTAGCCCCCGAGTGAGCCTCGGGGTACCTGTTGTCTTTACTTAGTACAAAAGATAGCGTGGTACATACACTGCATCAACTGTAAAACGGGCGGAGAAGGTTCGCGTTCCATGGGCGCTCTGACTCCTGGCCGGCTGTGTCCCTCTTGCGCACCCTGGGCTTCTGTGCGTCGATGAGGTAGTAGGAGTCGTTGCCCAGGGCCTTGCTGACGATGAAGGGCCCCTCCTAAGGAGCCGAGAGCTTGTGCTGGCCGGCTGTTCGCTGGATCAGCCGGAGCACAAGGTCGCCCTTGTGGAAAGCACGCGGCTTGATCTTCTTGTTGTGGTAGCAGCGCAGGTTCTGCTGATAGATGGCGGACCGGCTGAGTGCTAGCAGCCGGGCCTCTTCAAGCAAAACGATGCCGTCTTCACGGGCCTCCTTTGCTTCCGCCTTCGTGTATAGGGTAACGCAAGGCGAGTCGAACTCGATGTCCGTTGGGATGATGGCCTCGGCCCCGTACGCGAGGAAGAAAGGTGTGAAGCCGGTTGATCTGTTTGGCGTGATCCGGAGATTCCAAAGGACGGCCGGCAGCTCCTCGATCCAGCAGCCGGCCGAGCGCTCCAGCGGCTCGACCAGCCGAGGCTTGATGCCGGAAAGGATGAGGCTGTTTGCCCGCTCCACCTGGTCGTTTGACTACAGGTGAGCAACTGATGCGAGGTCCAGTCGGATGCCCTGCGTTGCTCAGAAACGAGCCAAGGCGCCTTTGGGGAAGTTCGTGCCGTTGTCGATGATGATGCTGTGCGGGATGCCGTATCGAACGGTGATGTCCGTGATGAATGTAACGGCTGTGGGGCCGTTCAGCTTCTTGATTGGCCTTACCTCAATCCACTTTGTGAACTTATCCACGGCAACCAGCAGATGGGTCAGGCCGCCGCGTGCTGTCTTGAATGGCCCCACCATGTCCAATCCCCATACGGCAAACGGCAGGTGATGGGAATGGTCTTGAGTGCCGAGGCCGGCAGGTGCTGCTTGGTGCTGAAGCGCTGGCACCCCTTGCACTTCCGGACCAACTCCTTGGCATCGTCCAGAGTAGTCGGCCAGAAGAAACCATGGCGGAAAGTTTTGGCAACGAGGGCTCTGGAGGCAGCATGGTGGCCACATTCGCCTTGATGAATGTCCCTGAGGATTGTAATGCCCTTCTCCGGCTCGACGCAGCGCTGGAAGACACCGGTTGTGCTGCGCCTGACGAGCTCTCTGTTGATGATCGTGTATGCGGTCGCCCGGTGTTGCAACTGCCAGGCCAAGACTTCGTCGGCTGGGAGCTCGCGGCTCACCAGAAAGTTGAGGATAGGTTGCGCCCAAGACGGGGCTTCCACCATCGTCATGACAGCAACCGGTGTTAGGGTGGCCGGGTTGGGAGGCGGCGGGTTGGAGCCGGCCGCTCCTTGTTGCATCGTGGAAGTCCCCGGGCCGGCTGCAGCTGTCCCCGGGCCGCGTGCTAGAGTCCCCGGGCCGGGTTTAGGTGCTGCAGCCCCCGGGCCGCCTGCAGAAGTCCCCGGGCCGACTACTGAAGTCCCCGAGCTGGATCCGACTGCTCCAGGGTCAGTCGGCACGAAGATGGATTCTAATTCTGGCGAAGGCTGGATAGACGGCTTGCGCAAGCACTCGAGGGAAACACCGGCTGGTATGGCTTGCCGGGTAGAGCCAATCCGTGCCAGGGCGTCAGTTGTTTCGTTGTCGGCCCTGGGCACGTGGATGAACTCGCACCCGTCGAAGTGTCCGCTGATCTGCTGGACGAGGAAGCGGTACGTAGCTGGCCATGTTGGCGTCCTTGGCATCCCAGTCGCTAGAGGACTGTTGGACCACAAGGTCCGAGTCGCCGTAGCACAAGATGCGGCGGATGCCGACCTCCTTGGCCAGCCGGAGCCAGTGGACGAGAGCCTCATACTCGGCCACATTGTTGGAGGCGGCAAAGTGGATCTGCAGCATGTACTTCAGCTTGTCGCCTTTGGGAGAGGTGAGGACGATGCCGGTTCCCAAACCGGTGCGCATCTTTGAGCCGTCGAAGTGCATCCGCCAGTGTGTGGAATCCGGTGCTGGCGGCAGGTACTGGGTCTCGGCCCAGTCGACAAGGAAGTCGGCCAGCGCTTGGGACTTGATGGCGGTGCGGGGCTGGTAGAGGATGGTGTGGGGAGCCAGCTCGATGGCCCACTTGGCCACCCGGCCCGAGGCATCCCGGTTGCCCATGATCTCGGCAAGGGGGGCGGTACAGACGACCGTGATGGTGTGCTCCTGGAAGTACTGCTTCAGCTTCTTGGTGGCAAAGTACACGCCGTAGCACATCTTCTGGTAGTGGGGGTAGTTCTGCTTGGAGGCGGACAAGACCTCGCTCAAGTAATAGACCGGCCTCTGGACCGGCTGTGCCATGCCGGCTTTCGGGCGTTCGACAACAATCACCGTGCTGACAACCCAGTTGGTGGCGGCGATGTAGAGGAGCATGGGCTCTTTAGCAGCCGGAGCGGCCAGAACAGGCGGCGTGGATAGCATCCGCTTGAGCTGGAGGAACGCCTCATCCGTCTGGTCGGTCCACTCAAAGCATGTGGTCTTCTTCATCAGCTGGTACAGAGAGAGGGCCTTCTCGCCCAGCCGGCTGATGAACTGGCTGAGAGAGGCTAGGCACCCGGTGAACTTCTGGACGTCCCGCAGTCGGGTCGGTCTCTTCATCCGCTCAATGGCCTTGATCTTCACGGGGTTGCACTCTATCCCACGCTCAGAAACAAGGAAGCCAAGGAGCTGGCCGGCTGGTACTCCGAAGACACACTTCTCCGGGTTGAGCTTGATCTGAAAACGGCGCAGGTTGGCGAAGGTCTCCTTGAGGTCCTCCAAAAGGGTACTGCGCTTCTCCGTCTCACCACTATGTCATCCACATAGACGTGGGCGTTTCTGCCGAGTTGCTTCAAGAGGCACTTCTGCATGCAGCGCTGAAAAGTGGCGCCGGCATTCCTCAAGCCGAACATCACGGTGATGTAGCAGAAGGCGCTGAAAGGGGTGGTGAAGGCGGTCTTCAGTCGATCGGCCGGGTCCAGCTTGATCTGGTGGTAGCCGGAGTAGGCGTCCAAAAAGGACAGCAGCTCGCAGCCGGCCGTGGAGTCGTTCACTTGATCGATCCGGGGCAAGGCAAACGGATCCTTGGGGCAGGCTTTGTTGAGGCTTGTGTAGTCGATACACATGCACCACTTGTTGTTTTTCTTCAAAACAAGGACTGGGTTGGCAAGCCAGTCCGGGTAGAACACTTCCATGATGAAGTCGGCTGCCAGAAGCCAGGCGATTTCTTCACCAACGATCCTTCTCTTCACTTCTCTTCTGATAGGCGGCGCAGGGGTTGCTTGACTGGCTTAGCATCCGATCGCACATGCAGCTTGTGCTCGGCGTACTCCCTCAGAATACCTGGCAAGTCCTTGGTGGACCATGCGAAGATATCCCGATTCTCATGGAGGAAGTCAACGAGCTCGCTTTCCTATTTGCTGTCGAGGTTAGCCCCCACGACAGCGAACTTCTCCGGGTGCGCCGGGTCCAAGATGATCGTCTTGGTTTCCTTGGCCGGCTGCAAGGAGCCCTCGGCCTCAACCTCCTTGTGGTCAGATGGCATGGTCGGCTGCTCGCTGGTCATGGCCACAACCCGGTCAAGGAGGCGCTTCTCTTCGGCGATGACGAGGGACTCGGCCAGCCGGGAGCTGGCTGCGGCGCACGTGAGCGACTTCTTGTAGTCGCCAGCAATGGTGATGATGCCCTTGGGACCCGGCATCTTCATCTTCAGGTACGCATAATGCAAAACCTCCATGAACTTGGCTAATGCAGGCCGGACCAAGAGCGCATGGTAGGGGCTGTCCAAGTCGACCACCTCAAACCAAATGGGCTCGTGGCAGAAGTGGGTCTTGTCGCCGAACAGGACATCGATCTTGATCTAGCCGATTGGAGAGCAGGAAAGCCCAGGGACAATGCCATGGAACACGGTCCGCCTTGCTTCTCCTTGATGCCCAGCTTTTCCATGGTGTCGCGGTAGAGGATGTTGATGCTGCTGCCGCCGTCTATCAGGACTCGGGAGAAGCGGCATGCCCGCCTCTCGGTTGAGAAGGTGGAGTCTAGCACCATGGCATAAGCACCCGGCGAAGGCATCACGGCCGGATGATCATCACGGCTCCAGGTGATGGGCCTCTCGGACCAGTGCATAAATTGGGGGACCTCTGGAATAACAGCATTCCCCTTGCAGTGCTGCTGACGCCGACTATGCTTGTCGTTGGCTTCACTGGTGAAGACGATGTAAGTGGCGTTCTCGTTGGGGAATTCATCCTGGAGCATGCCGACAGGGCGGGACGGCTGCTGAGGAGCCGGAGCCGCCGGGCCGGGTGGAGGAGGCGGCAAGCCCTCACCCTTAGTGATTCGGGTGAGCCAGCTGCACTACCGGGTCGTGTGGTTGGAGGGCTTCGCGCCGCTGTGGAACTTGCACGGGGCGTCGAGGGCCTGCTCGAAGGAGAAGGCAGGCAGCCAGGCACCCTTGCCGCCCCGCTGACGCTTGGGGCCGGGTTGCCCGGCCGGCTGCTGATCCTCGACGGTTGCCACCTGCCGGCTATTAGAAGCCGGCTGCGGGGCCTTGCGCTTGTTGTCGTTTGGCTGCTGGCGCCGGTTGGAGTCACCAGCCGGCACTTGAGAAGCCGGCTGGATCACCTTCCCGGACGTGTCAACCCGGATCTCTGACTTCATGGAGGAGTCGGCCGTGGCGTACTTGTCCACCACAACCACGAGCTCGTCCAAGGTAGCCGGCTCGTCACACAGAAGCTTGTGCTTGAGCAGGGTGCCCTCTCTGCACCCGGCGGTGAAATACTCGATGGCCTGCACCTCGTGCACCCCTTCGCAGGAGTTGCGCAACTCGGCCCAGCGCGTCAGGTAGTCGCGAGTGGACTCGGTCGGACCCTGAACACGCATGGAGAGCTGGCGAGGCTTGCGGGGCCGCTTGTAGGTGCTGTTGAAGTTGTGCACGAAGACGTCGCTGAAGTCCAACCAGTTGTTGATGCTGTTGGCCTTGAGGCTGTTCAGCCATGTCCGGGTCGTGCCCTGCAGCATGAGCGGAACATACTTCACGGCAACGCGCTTGTAGCAATTTGCTATGCTGACTGATGTGGCGTAGTCGGTCAGCCAATCTTCCGGCTTCACGCCGCCGGTGTACTTGGGAGTGTCGCTAGGGAGCGTGAACCCTTTGGGGAAGGGCTCGTCACGGATGCGGAGGCCAAAGCAGGCCGGACCGACTGTATCCTCCACCTCCACTGCCAGGGACCGAGCCAGCCGCTCGATCCGGTGACGAGCGTCATTCTCGCCGACTGCTTCTCGGGGGCCTAGCCGGCCCCCCAGAGACGGGTGGTCAACCGGCGCCGGAGAAGCCCGCCTCTCCCTGCGGGGAGGAGGCGGACGTTCATCCTGCTGGCGCCGGCCCTTCGTTCTCGGAGGAACTTGCCGGCCGTTCACAGCCGTCTCGCGAGAGCACCGGCTGCAGCTAGCAGCCCGCTCCGGGTTCCACTGGCCGCGGCCGCTGCCACTTGGGGACCGGGAGGTCGCTCCATTCTCGTGGCGGGGTGGAGGGTTTCTCTCCAGGAGGTCGGCCTGCTGGCCGGCTCCCAGCATGCAGTTGCACGCGTCTTGCTGCGTGTTCGCAGCATTGAGGAGCTCCTGGAGGCGCTCCATCTGGCTGCGCCATTCGTCGCCCTCCAGGTTCTGGAGTTCTTCTGCCGCCGCCTGCGCGACGCTTACTTCTGCACTGGGGTGTCGTAGATTGGACGTCCGACTCCCATCATGCTAGCGATGGCCGCCCTGCGTTGCCGGACGGCGCCAGCCCGGCTAGGCTCGGCCGCAGCCGGCGTGCCGCCCGTTATGCGGTCGATCTCGCACTGGTTAGCCTCAGCGCGGCGCTTCATGGCCGCCATCTTGGTGGCACTGTCAAGGAGCTTGACGCGGATTTCTTCTAGCGCCACCCCATCGGCGTTGGCACCGACGGGAGTAGCCAGGTCCCGCATTGCTGCTCGCAATGGGTCCTGGATAGCCCCGTCGGAGTCTTGGCTGTTGCCAGTGACCATCACCTTCACAAAAACGCCGGCGTCGAGCGCGCGGGCAGAGGCATAGCTGGCGACAGGAGGGAGCGGATCATCGATGACCACCACGTCGCCGGGGAACCCGTCGGAGGTGGCCGCAATGAAGAGAGTGAGCTTCTCGAAGAGGTCGGTGAGGTGGCTCACGGAGCAAGCAGCTCCCGCATCGGAGGCAGCCGCGTCGGAAAGGCTGAGCTTTCCGAAGAGGTAGACGAGGCAGCTCGCGGGGCAGATGGCTCCCGCGTCCGGCGATGCGCCGGTGCAAGCGCAAGTGAACGCATCGGGCTGGCTAATCAAGCCAGGCGCGACGTGCTCATCGGAGGGAAGGGCGGTTCCCGTCTGGAACACAACTCCAACCGAACACCGCGGACGGCCCCACGGTGGGCGCCAACTGTCGTGGTAATCTCACGTCAGATGCCAGGGGGTGGCTTATCGTGGGTGGAGCCATGAGGACGTCGTCGGGTTCCGAAAGCGAGAGTGAGCACGAGCTCGGTAGCACACGAGACGTACCCAGGTTCGGGGCTCTCGGGAGATAACACCCCTAGTCCTGCTATGATGACTATGGTCAAGAGTGTACAAGGTTGCTCCTTGAGCTATGTTGCTAGAGGAGGAAGAAGGGCAGAGCTACCTCTCTTCTCCTAGCTATGGTGGGTGTGTGGAATGAAGGTTTAACCCTTTGCATGGGTGAGCCCTGGGAGGTTTTATAGGCCAACCCCCCAGGGGTACAGTGGTAATACGACCTGGTGTAGGACCCAGGCGTCAGTGTCTAAGGTCTCCGGGTTCTCCGCCGGCTGCTGGGGCCCGCCTCTGGAGGGCCCCGCCGGCTGCCGAGAATCCGACCGACAGGTAGGGGCCGCCGCCTGCAGGCCACGCTGATTGCCTTTCGTTGTAGCTCTGTCCTTGATGACGGAGGCTGCATCACGAGTCGTATGGCTACAGTCCCGCGTCAGGCGGGTAGGTGGCCGCTTGGTCAGCGCACACTGTAGCCACGGCCCGTCTTGTCGTAGTGGGTGAGTGCGGACTCCGAGGAGGAGGGGGCCGGCTAGTGGAAGCCGGCCCGCCCTCGAGGCCGCCTTCGAGGGATGCGACGTCTTCTGGAAGCCTGTGGGCCATGCTGATTGCCTTCTGCCGTAGCACGGTCCTTGCTGACAAGGTCCGCATCACGAGTCGCATGGCTACAGTCCCGCGCCAGGCAGGTAGGTGGCCGTTGGGTCAGCTCGTACTGTAGCCACTCTCCTCCGGGATTCGGGGGAGCAGACGACACTGTTGCCACGCCCCGTCCCGTCTTAGCAAGTGAGTGCGGACCCCGAGGGGAAGGAGGGGCCGGCTGCTGGAAGCCGGCCCGCCCCCAAAGCCGCCTTCTATGGGCGCGCCGTCTTCTGGAAATCGGCCGCGTGGCCAGCTGGCATGAGGGGCTTCACCAGCCCCGATGTCTTGAAATGTTATTAGGTCCGGATGAGGCTACCCGAGGTCCATCCCCCCGACACAGTGCGAGCAGCACACCCGTCGCCCGCGCTGGCGGGGTTGGCGTCATCATTGTCAGCGACTTCATTGGCCTCCTCCTCCACCTCTCCTCTTCAATCGAGACTCCCGTGAACTCCGACCTCGCCGGCAGATCCCTCAGCTATCAGGGAAGGTAGCCATCGCCGGAGATTGAGGGTGCCTCTCCGGCGAGCGTGCTCATGTCGGGGTGGTTTCCCACATCTCAGCAGCTCGCCTCTCTAGCCCAATGTCCCCTCCTCCCATTCTCTCGACCACAACTACGCCGCCTCCTCTTCCCCTCCACCTCTCTCCTCCTCTGCTCTCGAAGCCACAGGGCGTGGTCGCTGCCGCCATCGAGACGGATGCAGGAGAGGAGCCATGAAGGGTAACGGCGGCGGCGCGAATCGATGCAGCGCCATGGGCCAGTCCCTACTGCAAGAGAGAGAAGATGAGAGGGAGAGAGAGAAGGAAGGAGAAGATGGAGAAAGAGAGACAGAGAGGAAAGAGGCGAGAGAGGTGCACCGGCTGACGGGAGAGGTCATCGGCCAGCTTCGACCTACGTCCGCGAGGTCGTGCAGGACCTGTCGGTTGGTGGCGGCTCCATCCGGTCCTAGATCGGGAGATGCGAGGCGGCTGGGGCTCGGGCGCGATGCACGGGAGGCTGGGCTCCACCTCTTCCTCACGCAGCAAGATGAGTGTTATCTGAACTTTACATTCTATAGCTTTCAGATTCCTTAATTATACAACACACACTTCTTTGATCTATGTGCTTTTGATTTGGTGTGGATTATTTAGATGCTCAAATGGATGGTCGTGTTCTTCTCATGTCCGCTTCTGATGGCCCGATGCCACAAACAAAGGAGCATATTCTTCTCGCTCTACCTGTTCTAAATTCTCAGGATTTTCTGCAGTAGTTTGCTTAGCATGTTCACTTTGCAGTTCTTAGCAGATGGACATTTCCCCCCTCTGTTTTTAAGTTGGTGTGCCATCACTTGTTTGTTTCTTGAACAAAGTCCATGCTGTTGAGGATGAAGAGTTACTAGAACTTGTGATGATGGAGATTCAAGGTATGCTATCATTTTTTTAGTTGTCCATATTGTTTTTGGTTGGTCGATTATATTCATGTTGTAAGGAAATTTGTTGTCTACCTTTTTTCTGCAGAGCTCCTCAGTTTCTACAAGTTCCCTGGCTATGATATTCTTATCATTTGTGGATCTGCTATGTCAGCCTTGAACGGGACAAACGAGGAGATCGGAAAGAATGCTATTTTGAAACTGATGGATGTCGTTGATTCATACATTCCTGATTCTGTGAGGGTGCTTGATAAGTCAGTTTTGATGCCAATTGAAGGCATTTTCTCAATTCAGGTGACTAGATTTCCTTATTGCTGCATTAACCACTGTGATATATGGTTATTCATGTTACATTTTCACTCCGATGCTTGATTGTTAGAAAGCCTAGCAATGTATTACGTGTAAGAATTAAAGCATCTCCGTTGTTTGATGATGTGTACTATGCAATGTGGTGGCAGGCTACTTATGTCAGTTACACTACAATCTACTGCTTATCTTCTGTGATGTTATGTCTTGTTCCAAGGACAATTTTTTTCACAAGGTGTCATTTGCACTAAATTGTGCATGATCAGACTATCATAATTTTGCTTCTCTAATATTTTGGCTATTCTATTTTCCTATAGTCAACATTAATCAGGATTCTGCATAGCTTGAAACACTCGGGTGGGCAATTAGAAACTCTTCTATTTATATATGTTGGGACTGCTACATGGATAAATCTTGATTCGAAATGTTAGTTGCGAATTCGTTCTTTTGCTCATGATGCAATTTCTTTTGCTAGGATAAATTAGGCCTGAGTAGAGTAGCAGATGTTCGTAGGTTTGCTTGTAATCTGTATGTTTTTGTATTTCATTTAGCTAAGTTCAGCAAATGCATACATTTTTCCGTGTAGCAGATCTTAGCAGTTGGGTGCCCAATCTGGATCTAAGCCAGAGAAGATAGTTACAGTCATTTTTCCTCTCACCTTATTACATCTTGATGTTAGTATGCTTCGGAAGGTACTATGCACTCCTTTGAAGGTTTACAAAATTTGCTTATGTGTTTTATAATCTTTGCTGAGTTAATATAAGCTGTGTAAGATGTTGAATCATTCTATCCAAAGAAAACTTGTATTTTAGATAACTGTATTTTGTTTGGACCTTTTATATTGCCCGACCATGAATCTGACTTAAAATGCTCCTGATGAGGCTTAAAACACTTGAAAATGTTTGCAATGTGCTAATTCAGGTTTATTCACCCTTAAAGTGGGACTTGACAATCCACCTTACGTCCTTACCGAAAGAAAGTGTTTACACATAGCCTGAAATGCAATTCTTAAGATTTTATGTCTACTTATTCTTTTATTAAGATTTTATCCTTCAGGTAGGGGTACTTTCTACAACATAGAATGGTGATGAAAATGCCTTCTTAGAAAATGAATTGATGCCTTAAGAGTTGATAATGGAATGGTATGTCCTAATTTGCTCTATCTGTAGAATCACAGAAGATGCATTAAGAGTTGTACCCTTTTATCAAGATGAATTGCTCATTATATTTATCTTAGTACCGAGATGGCCCTTGCTCATGATGTGTTTGTTTTACTTGATAATCTTTAGATTTCTAATTCATAGCTGTATGTAGTGGTGTTGTATAATGTATACACACTTCTAAATGGAAGATCACTCTTTTAATTTCTTTTTAAAAAGTATTATGAGTGACTTGCTTTCTGTCGGTTTACTAAACTCGCCTTCATGATTGTTTACGTACATGCATACACCCTTTTTGGTCATCGTAAACATATACTGTTGTAACAATGTATGTTAGCTATAGATTTCGTATGATTCTTTTTAGACTGCTTCAACCCTATTTTTTGCAATATTTAGTTGAGAGAATTCGACCCTGCTACTATTATTATGGTTGTTATTGTCATTTTTTACACAACACTTCTCTCATGGTGTTTCTATTAGCTGTGAGGAACATTGGGCTAACTTTTGTGTTGAATCTCTTTGAGGTGTGATGGAGATGTTGGACTTGGCCAGTTAGTTAATGGCCTGCTAGAACAATGTAATTACTTGTTTGACCTTTTAAAATGGTTTGGTGGTGCACATAAGTATGCCACCCCATTGGGTTTAGATTTTGGGTGGCGTGTGAAACAATTTCGTAGGCAGAGTTTTAGATTGTAGGTAACATGGGAGACAATTTCTCGAGTAGGTCTATATGTTTGGTATTGTATTTGGGTATTGTATCCTGATGATTTTTGAGGTTCTGTGTATAACATGGTAAAGTTGCTGGTATATGATTTTGAAGGCAACACTGAATTTTTTCTGTCGTCTTTCACTAGTAGAAAACAGGGCTTTCGTCACAGCCGGATCGGAGCATTAATCCCGGTTGCATTACGAACCGGGACTAATGTGAGCATTAGCCCCAGTTCGAGCGGCGCAGGCATCAGTCCCGGCTCGATCGGGACCTTTAGTCCCGGTTGGAGACACCAACCAGGACTAAAGGGTTTGCGACCGGCTTCGAACGGTGCCAGCCCCTTTAGTCCCGGTTGGTATCTCCAACCAGGACTAAAGGTCTATCTTTAGTCCCGGTTGGAGGAACCAACCGGGACTGAAAATAATTTCAATTTTTTTTTCAAATTTCAATTTTTTTCTCCCAGCCCTTTAGTCCCAGTTGGTGTCTTTAACCGGGACTAAAGGTCTATCTTTAGTCCCGGTTGGAGACACCAACCGGGACTAAAGCCTTTTACCACATTAAACTTGGAAAAATCATAACTAAATCATCCTAATTTAGAAAAATACAAATAATATATCAAAATTTGCAGAAAAAAAGAGTTATCCGAAGAAACGACAAGTTTTCCGTTTTGACAATTTTTAAAATCACCAAATTCCAAAGGGAAAATATAGTTTTTGGACGTTTTAGACGTTTTTAGGGTTTAGGGCTAGGGTTTAGATTTCAGAGTTTAGGGTTAGGTTTTATGGTTTGAACCCGAGGTGTTTACTGTTTAGAATATAGTTTCGGACGTTTTAAGTCCCGGGTTTAGGGTTTAGGACAATTTTTTAAAGTCACCAAATTCCAAAGGGAAAATAGAGTTTTTGGACGTTTTAGACGTTTTTAGGGTTTAGGGCTAGGGTTTAGATTTTAGAGTTTAGGGTTAGGTTTTATGGTTTGAACCCGAGGTGTTTACTGTTTAGAATATAGTTTCGGACGTTTTAAGTCCCGGGTTTAGGGTTTAGGACAATTTTTTAAAATCACAAAATTCCAAAGGGAAAATAGAGTTTTTGGACGTTTTAGACGTTTTAGGGTTTAGGGCTAGGGTTTAGATTTCAGAGTTTAGGGTTAGGTTTTATGGTTTGAACCCGAGGTGTTTACTGTTTAGAATAGAGTTTTGGACGTTTTAAGTCCCGGGTTTAGGGTTTTCAGAGTTCATTTGTAGTGCTTTTCAATTTCAGGCTAATTTAGTTCAAAGAATCATAAAATGCATGAAAAAATAGCAAATCAAGTCAAAAAGGGTTGAAATTTAAGGATGTGGCTTTGAATGGTTCATATTGAACACACAAAAATTCTTCAGTTGAAATAAGATTAAAAAAAATGTCTTTGTAACAGCTGAGTTTTCGTCCGAAACCCTGTTACTTCGAAAGAGATGGTCCAGTTTGTACACGAAGTGCATCCAGTTTTTGCCATAACCCTCTCAACTTTTTAGCACAAGCTATTTGGGTGAAATGATGATACCATGCCAAGTTTCAATTGTAGAGAGAGAACTAACAGAGAGAGGCAGAGAGCTTACCTGGCCAGCCCACCCCTGTAGCAGCCCACCAAAGGCCCAACCCACTTACCCCCTCGCTCGTCGTCTTCCTCCTGCCAGTAGGCAGGAGCGAACACGCGCACGCACCCGTGGAGGCCTCCACCTCCTGCTTCGCGCTGTCGACGCCTCCTGCATCCTCTTTTTGCACCATGGAGCTGCCCTGGACGCCCTGAACCTTCTCCCTCTCTCTCTAATCACCCTCCCCGCCTCCTCACTCACCCTCCACCTCGGACCCGAGGCCGCCATGGCCGCACCACCATCGCACGCATGGCCACCGCCTCTCCATCTCCCCTTGGAGCTATCCGGAAGCTCCGTCGTCGAGCACCTCGTCTCCATGCCGAAGGAAACGAGCCGGAGGGCTCCGCTTCATCGCCAACGTCATTATCTTCGCGGCCGGTGCCCGGAGCTCCTCACCGTCGATTCGCGACAATCAACGCATCCCTGGCCCTGCCATCTACACCATCCTCCTCGCCGTGAGCTACTGATCTTTTCCCCCCTGCCCGTTTTCTCGCACTCGTGCCGTAGCTGCCGTCCCCGCGAGCACCGAGCTCTGGCCATCGCCATGGCCGGCGAACCTCGCGCCACGGAGCTCTTCCGCTTGCTCCAGTAGCTCCCGTGAGCTCGTGGGTCCCCAGGAGCCCGACGCGCCCCTCTGCTTACTTGCTAACGCGCTACAGCCCTCACGCCCGTGCCGCCGTAGCTCCAGCCGCCGCCGCTGTCTATACTGCCGCGGCCACAGGCCGCCCCAGCTGCTGCTGGCTGCCCTGTTAGACGCGGACGAGAACCAGCTCCACGCGGGGCCCCTCCGCCGTCCATTTGGTCGACAGAGGGCGAATCCCGAGCTCCTCCGCCATCTCGGCTCGCTGCCGACGGCTTAGCTCCGGCTAATCACCAGATTAACCTTAATCTAGTTGACCCCTGAGTCACTGACATGCGGGCCCAGGCCTCTGCTAATTTTAACTAGGATTTAATTAGCCACATAATTAGCACTGTTACACTGATAGGTGGGCCCCACTAGTCAGTTTTGACTTTGGTCAATGCTGACGTCACCTTGACATAGTGCTGACGCAGTAAATGTTTTCTGGGTTTTTAGATAAATCAGAAATGATTTATTTATTGCAGAAAAAGTCCTAAACTTCTAAAAATCTTAGAAAATAATCTGTAACTCCAAATGAAATAATTTATATATGAAAAATTATCAGAAAAATCAAAAGAATCTGTTTATGGCAGTTTCATGCATGTTAGAACAACTTATGGCTACTGCCTAGGACAAATCAAATAAATGGCATTTAAATAACCACATGTGGAGTTTGAATTTGAACCTTTGGTTCAAACCAACTTCATTTAATTGTGTTGCTATTGGCATTAGCCCAATGAACATCATATTGCCATGTCATAATCATGCATCATATTGTTGCATTGCATTGATTGTGTTCCTTCTCTGTTTGCCGATGTTGTTCCCCCTCAGTAGACGTTGTTCCGACGATGAGTTCGATGACACTGATGAAGACACGGTACTATCTTCAGAAGTCCCAGACAAGCAAACCCCCTTTGAGCATTCCGATACAATCCCACTCTCTCGCTCCTGCTCTCTTTTACTGCATTAGGACAACAACTATTCAACTGTTACATGTTGCGGTAGTTGAACCCCTTTCTTCTGCATGACCTGTCTTTGCCACAGTAAATAGTTGAAACCCACTAGCATGAGTAGGAGTTGTTTGAGCCATGATGTGCCTACTCATTTATGCTTGCTTGTTAAGCCTGCTATGCTTAGAGTTGTGTCAGGTCTGATTCATCTGGGATGGATTGGAATGGTGATGAACATGTCCTACTGTTGAGAGCTAAGTGTGTGAACACGATTTGGTAAAGGTAGCGATAAGAGGCCATGTAGGAGTACATGGTGGGTTGTCTCATTGAAGCCGTCCTCAGGAACTGAGTTCCGTGTTTGTGATCCAAGACAGTTACTACCACGCAATTGAATGCTTAAGTGCCCCTCTCGACTTATTAATCGCCTTGATCTCTGTCCAGGAGTTGCAACTAGTTTCTGGTGTTTGTAGCATATGTATTGGAGGCCGTGTGTCGGGGATATACCCCGCGGTATGACCCGGCTGGAAGTATGACCCGGCCGGACTTGGCGACTCACTAGTGACCCACCCAAAGACTGGCGACTCACTAAGTGACCCACCCGGAGCTCTCCACTCACTGATGACCCGGCCGGGCCTGGTGACTCATTGGTGACCCGGCAGGCGGGTTAGAGGAGCGAGAAGACCCAGCGGCCCAGAAGGCGGCTCATGGAAGGCCGGCTTATGTTATGGTGGGCCGGCTTAAGAGGAAAGGCATAAGGAGTTTTCCCTTACCAAGGAAGCAAGACTAGAATTCCACTTAGATTAGTCTTAGTCCTACTAGGACTCCTCATGTAACCCGCCCCTCCAACTTATATAAGGAGGGACAGGGCATCCCAAGTTGGAGAGGTCTAGACAGACAAATCAATAGCTCTCGAGATAGAGGTAGCGAAACCTCGCCCTTGTAACTGTGAGCATCATCATCATCAATATCAATGAAGCAGGATGTAGGCTTTTACCTCCACCATGAGGGGCCGAACCAGGGTAAAACCTCGCGTCTCTCGTCCTGCTCAACCCCTCTCAAGCTACCACATAGGTGCGTTGGCCTCACGACTAAGTCCTTTTGACGAGGACATCTGCCGTGACAAATCCACGAGAGTTGACGCCCACCATGCGGCCCGCGCACGGTGGTGTTGAGATCTTAAAGGGATCTTTCTCGGGGATCGAGAAGTTCACAGTTTTTCGGATGAAGAAGAACCGGTTTGAAAAGATTAGCATCAGCCTCAAGATTTACGATGTGAAAGAGAAATTAGGGTTACGGGCCGCCTGCCGCCGCCATCCTGAGATTCATCTGAAGAGTTTTTTGAGCCGCCGAGACCAACGGGGATCAAGTCTCTGTGGCGACTTACCAACAGAACGGCCCGACGAAGCTGCCGATTCGTTTTTTAAAGGACAGGGACTCACCAAGCACTTTCAATCAAACCAGAAGATTCCATGGTGGATTGCCGGCTGCGCGAGTTGGTAAAAGTACTAATATGAGACATCTGATGATCGATTCAGAGATCAAGGTTTCAAACAATTACAGTCAGCAAAATTCATTAGGCTGCTCGGTGTGAACATAAGTACTTCCTCCGTCTAGGTGAATAAGTCATTTTAGTTTGTGCATCGTGACCAAGGAGGAGGGAAAAATGAGAGAATTTAATGTTTATTTGTTAATTAATAGCATTGCATGCAATGAACTAACCACTGCATGTCGTGTTTGGTAGTCTAAGTCATTGAAAACATGCACGCCCTACATCTCTTATTGGTTGATATGTCAAGAAACAAGAAACGAGGTGGGAGTTAATGCACCGCGCCTAAGTGTTTTGGGATTATTTGATTTTCGTAAGGTGACTTACACACCTAGACGGAGAGTACTGCAACGTCTGTCCGCCATCGCTGTTGTGACATCAATCTGATTGAGATTAATTCTGCTGAAAAGCGGCGGCGTATGGTTACTACCGCCGCACGTCATCAAGACTGACAGGGTTTAGGTTTGAACGCGTGCAAATTACTCAAGTTACAGCTGTTCTGTCCGAGGACCATCTTTTTCCTTTGCTGCAGTTTTTTGTGCCAATTGGACACACTGGAGATACTAACTGTAGTTGCTGTCACGTTTTCCTCCTGGTGAAGACCAAAGTCAATTCGTCAACCGAGCATTACCTTTTGCTCCTTGCATGTTGAGGCGAATAAAGCAAAGAGAGAAGAGGACAGCAATGGGGACGAGGATACAGAAACATTTATGAGGCGGCCAGGGACGCGTCCGCGCAACCGCGACCTCCCCACACACTGACTCCGTCGGGCCCTGCGGCGGAGGCCTCACTGACGTACTTCGACTGACGTTCTACCACAACCGGTTACTTATGCTCAAAATCGTTCCGAGCCGCCCGGCTCGAGGCGCCTCTGGTCCGCTTTTGTGCCTTGTCAGCCTCCGCCGTGAGCCGCGCCTCGCCGCTGTGGGCTCGCCGGCGCGACCGCGCCGCCCTCCTCCGCAGCCTCTTCAAGTGCTGCGTATGAGAGCCGCTCCTACTTCAGGTCTGTGAGCCGCTCGTTTTTCTGCCTCGAGCACTTCCGCTGCTGCTGGGCTTTGCCATCGTGTTTCACCCTGACGGCTCCTGCTGCCACCTTACTCCACGCTCACCGCACCAAGCCGGCCGCTTCAGCCGTTGTGTTCCGGCTTTGAGCCTCCGCTTGCCGCTCCCGATCCGGTCTCCTCCTCTGCTGGATGCGCGTCGAGCCGTTACCAAGTCGCCCTGCGGCCACGGCCTCGCTCTGCCACCTCGGCGCCGTTCCAAACCGCCTTGCGGGCCGCCGTCTTTGCCAAGCCGCCGAACCATCGCCGTGACCCACATGGTCGTGGGCCTCCTCAGCCGTTTGCCTCCGCTCCGCCTTGAGCATCCTTGCCGCCCCGCCTTTGCTCGGTCTCCATCGCTGAGTTGCCGCGCGTGGGCCGCCGCTAGCAGCAAGCAGCCGCCCGCTCAAGCCGCCGCAGCACCGTGTTCATGCTCATTGGTCTCCGCCTGGTCGCGGACGAGCCGCCACCACTGTCGCGGGTCCATCTTGAGCACCCGCGCCCTCTCACTCTGCTTAAAGCCGTGCTGCTGCACCAACGCTTGATGAATGCATGGGTAGATATGAAGGTCCATTAAAATTGCATGAGGAGTTTTGTTTCGATCGCTACGTCCGACGAAAAAACCAAGTGCTCTCAACACTAATTTTTTCTGTCCATACATGTTAATTCTTTCAGAAAATATTTTCTTCTTTTCTGGCTTGTACTGTTTGATACAGGAGGATCAGGGATGCGTGCCAACGCACAAGAAGCACCTGCGTCCGTCCGTGCCGTGTTGTGCAAGGGACAATCGCGCAGATTGCCCTTTCCGTGATCCGGTTTACATCAGCTTATCGGGACCGTACCTGCGGTCAACCCGCCTTTCCGCACCGGCCTACAACGCGGCGGCCGATTCTTACAACACGGCGGCCGATTCATCTGTCTGCTCCTGTGGCCGACTCGCCTGTGATTGATTTCAGCGGCACCGTCGTGATCATCAACTCCGCGGCGGATAATTTCTGGTCTAACGTATCAGGTGAAATTCATCCAGCATGTTTTTATATATTACTCTGGTTTGCAATCTCTTTAACGCAGGGCAATTGTCTACTGCAAAAGTGACCGTCATGTCACGGAGTTTGTTAAATGATTTATGCTGGAAATATACATTGAGTATTGCGAGGATTGTCAATTCGCCTCAAGGCTCTGGTTTACATCAAATTTCAGCATTACGCTGCTCAAATTATATGGCGGTTTATATCATGGTCAAGTATGAAGAATCTCAAGCCAACTCCTCGAGTCGTCTTAAGATTCGGGGGCTACGATGACATGACTTAGCAAATTTTGCCAGATTCAAGAACCCCGGGTCATTGAAGGGAAGATAACCCGGTCCCGGAGGCTACTGCTATATTGATGATGGGCTTTGAGGGCCGTCAGAACATGTCCGGCTTAAAAAAGAGCGATTCCGGTTTAAAATCTGGCTCAAGGGAAATCTGTCTCTCACAAACCTTTGAAGCTCTCAATATCCGGTTCAAAAAGAATCCATCTCTCGCAAGTTCTAGTTCTCAGAAAAAATTAAAGGTTGCCAAAGAGAACTTGCTGCAGTGCGCGGTTCAAACATGGGTATCCTGCCTTATTGGCTTATCATATTATGGGTCACTTGGGGGCTTCCTGCTCACTGAGCATAGCTATGACTACCCTCTTGATCCGGCTTGCACGCCTTGTTACAAATAACATGGGGGCTTCCTGCTCACTGAGCATAGCTATGACTACCCTTTGATCCGGCTTATACGCCTTGTTGCAAATGACTTGGGGGATTTCTGCCCAAGTTAAAAGGTTACCAAAGAGAACTTGTTACAATGAACAGTTCAAACATAGGTAATCTGTCTTGATGGCTTGTTATAGGTCACTTGGGGGCTTCCTATTCAATGAACATAGCTATATTTACCCTTTTGATCGGCTTGGACGCCAGGTGTATTCACCAAAAATCCGGATTATCCTGCCTTTGTATGTCTGCCACTCCGCCCAGGTAATCCTGGAATGACTTGCCGTACTCTTGACAGTCAATCTTATAAAGACCCTGAACTTGTCAAAGTTAAAACGGCGATTGGTCATGTGAGACCCGGCTTACAGGTTTGAGTAAAGGATTAACTCAGTGGCTGTGCGGCCCTTGAATAGCACTTGAGATTAAGGCTTGGCGGCCTATGAAAGCCTTGTTTTTTTGATTTGTTGTTTCCTCTGAACATTGTTGGATTCATATCCTTGTTCCATATTAACATATGGTTTAAAACAAACCAAGCCATGTAGCCTTGATTATATGACTCATAATTGAGCATATTGGGTTTGGTAACCCGCCCTGATAGCAGACTTTAAGTCGCCAGGATGTTTTTCCTTGAGCAATCAAAATGATGATATTTCATGACTCCGGGTTGATACTGGCTCCGGATTATAATTATCAAGGCATCACCATGGTATTAATCTACAGGTATGTCTTTCAATAATGGTATGAATATTTTGGGTTTGGTAAACCGCCCTGACTTTGGACGTTAAGTCGCCAGTATACTTTGATTGCGCAATTGGAATTATGCCCTATAAAATATTTGGATTGCACCCTGGCTTTGGACGTTAAGTCACCAGTATATTTTGGATTGCACCCTGGCTTTGGACGTTAAGTCGCCAGTATATTTTGGATTACGCCCTGGCTTTGACGTTAAGTCGCCAGTATACTTTGGATTTCGCAATTGGAGTCATGCGCTTATAAATCTTTGGGTTGTCACCCTCACTGGATATGGCAATATAAGCCGGCAGTATAAGTTAAATCTACAGGTATGTTTTCCTGGTTATATGAATATGTGAGGTTTGATAACCCGCCTTGGTTTTGGACTTTAAGTCGCCAGTATGTTTAGGCTTGAATGGCCTTAATTCTAGTCTTTTCCATAAATGCATAAGACTATATTATGTTTGGGTTGTTACCTGCCCTGACTTTTGACGTTAAGTCACCAGGGCATATGTTGTTTAAACTTTGTGCAGAACATGCAGAGCTATGGCTTACATAAATGATTAAGTTCAAGCCCATCATCAAAGATTAAAATTGATGTTTCAAAAGGGTTATCCATTCTTGATTTTCTCAAAGGCTATAAGCCGCCGGGTTATAAAAATTCCGGATTACAATAAATGTGCATTAAGTCGCCATCGGCCAAGAGCCACTGAGTATTTAACTCTGGATTTACTTGTCAACAGACAAGATCTTGTGATTGTTTTCATACCAGATTATATTATTCCAATCTTTAATAGCCAAACATGGCTGAATTTTTCATTATGATTGTCATAACCAGTATTGAATAATTGAGGTTTTTCAACCGGGTTATATTATTCAAATCTTTAATAGCCAGCATGGCTGGATTTTTATTATGGATATCATAACTACTATTGGATGATTGATATTTTCAAAGCCCCTTCAGAGTAATGGTTGTTATTGCTTCATCCAAAAATACCAGCTCACAGTAGAGAGCATGGTTCAATATTGATATGCAAGGCTTTCAGCAACTTCATCCAAACAATGGATATGATTTATTACAATGGAAGGAATAGCCCCGAATAGCTGCAGGCATACGACCTGGCACTTGGGGGCTACATTAATAAAATCAAGATTACATCAAGTATGCAAGTCCCATGTCGCTGCAAGCATCCACCATGGCACTTGGGGGCTAATGTAAAGTCATTTTTAACTCGCCTCATTGAAGACCCGACCCATCACATAGTGATGAGCCGGCCCTTGGGGGCTACTAATTGCTCCTGTCAAAGGTAACCCGAAACTTGGAAGTTACATCATATGGTGTTAATTTTTAAAGTACATGTAAAGTCCCAGCTCAGTATTATCTTACTAAGCCGGCCCTTGGGGGCTACACATTGCTGCTCAAGTCTACATGATCATATCTACAAAAGTCCCTGCTCATTATTGCATAATGACCCGGCACTTGGGGGCTACACATGTGAAATACAAAATATTCAGTTTATGACTGGTGGTTTAGATGAACAACCTGGATTTCTCCAAAGTTGCAGTATTTATATTGAAGCAAGCCTTAAGCTGTTACTACGCTCCCTTCTTAAGACTTGGGGGCTACAGGTGATATGCATATAAGGGAGGTACACTTTCAAGCTTGGTGTTAGCAACAATTATGACCCGGTGCCATCAATATTTACAAACCGGCAATTTTGGCAATCATAACTTGGCAAGATCTACATCTTTAATCCGGCTGGAAATCAGGAAGCCAATGTCAGCAAATTAACTATGAAGCTGCTTTATTGACCTGGAATTTTCAGAAGAAGTGCCCGGATTTTTTGCATTGGCAAAGTTTGAACATATCTGCTAAAGGAGATTTGCTATGAGATCATGGACATGTATCAAGGAGGAAATGACAAGGACTTAAGGATGATCAAGTGCCGGCTCAGATTTCTTTTAACCCAGAGCACAACCTGTCAAATTTGTTCTTGTGTTTATTTTGCAGGATCAGTTTAACATGGATAAATCCAAATTAAAGTGGGGGCTAATGTCGGGGATATACCCCGCGGTATGACCCGGCTGGAAGTATGACCCGGCCGGACTTGGCGACTCACTAGTGACCCGCCCGAAGACTGGCGACTCACTAAGTGACCCACCCGGAGCTCTCCTCTCACTGATGACCCGGCCAGGCCTGGTGACTCATTGGTAACCTAGCAGGCGGGTTAGAGGAGCGAGAAGACCCGGCGGCCCAGAAGGCGGCTCATGGAAGGCCGGCTTATGTTATGGTGGGCCGGCTTAAGAGGAAAGGCATAAGGAGTTTTCCCTTACCAAGGAAGCAAAACTGGGATTCCACTTAGAATAGTCTTAGTCCTACTAGGACTCCTCATGTAACCCGCCCCTCTAACTTATATAAGGAGGGATAGGGCACCCCAAGTTGGAGAGGTCTAGACAGACAAATCAATAGCTCTCGAGATAGAGGTAGCGAAACCTCGCCCTTGTAACTGTGAGCATCATCATCATCAATATCAATGAAGCAGGATGTAGGCTTTTACCTCCACCGAGAGGGGCCGAACCAGGGTAAAACCTCGCGTCTCTCGTCCCGCTCAACCCCTCTCAAGCTACCACATAGGTGCGTTGGCCTCACGACTAAGTCCTTTTGACGAGGACATCTGCCATGACAAATCCACGAGACGTGCGTAGCGCTGACCCTAGGGGTGGGCTATGATGCGATAGATACACCATGGCCCGGTGTACCGAGGCGCCCGTTTGGTTTGTCGGGAACCCTGCACACATCGTTTGGGGCCATAGTGGAAACCCCGGCCGGACTTCCTTGCAGATGGAACTCAAATAGGCGATAAACCTGGACTAGAGTCTTGTGTGGTTAGTCAGGTCATGGCCGACACCCTCGCTGGGCTTCCGCTTGAAGGTTGCCGAGTACATGTCGTGTAAACGGCGATAAGTGGTGAGAGCGTGTGTGAAGAAGTACACCCCTGCAGGGTTATAAATGATCTATTTGAATAGCCGCGTCCGCGGATATGGACTACTTGGAACGCTTACATTGTTCATAGATAACTGGAAGTGGATACTCTAAAATGCGCAAGATAAGCATGAGTGCTATGGATGGCCTTCTCGTAGGGAGACGGGAGCGGATCCATAGTGGTGTATTGATATGGTGAATATGTGGACTCGTGTGCGCCACCTCAAAAGAGTTACCAGCAGTCGTAGTACAGGATAGCCACCGAGTCAAAGCTGGCTTGCTGCAGTTAAACTCCACCACCCCTTTGTTGATACTGATGCATATGTAGATAGTTCTGATGTAAGTCTTGCTGGGTACATTTGTACTCACGTTTGCTTAATTTATGTTTTTGTAGAGAGACCTCAGTGTCACTAGTAGTTCCGCGTGGACTTCGACGTTTAGCTGGTTACCTCAGCTACGATCTTGTACCCTTGGGAGGGTCTTGTAGATAGTCAGGCTTCTCAGCCTTTTTCATTTGTAGTTGTCTGTACTCAGACATGATATGCTTCCATTGCTTGTATGCTTTGTATGTTGGGTCATGTGACCCCTGTTTGTAATAAATGCTATGACGGCTCTTCTGGGCCTTTATCTATATGAGTTGTTGAGTTATGTTGTGATGCCATGTTGTATCTACACATATCGTGCATGTAATGCATATGTGTAACGTGTATTGCTATGTGTGGGATCCGACACCTAGTTGTTTATTCTTGGTAGCCTCTCTTATGGGGAAATGTCTCCTAGTGCTTCCACTGAGCCATGGTAGCTTGCTACTGCTTCGGAACACATGGGATGATCGGCATGTGTCCTTCTTTGCTCCTGTGTCTGTCCCTTCGGGGAAATGTCACGCGGTGCTTACCGGAGTCCTGATAGCTTGCTACTGCCCGGATTCATTCGCTGCTGACCGACACGTGCATTGGTGGGTCATGTATGCCTATCCCTGTAAGTTAGTGCCACCTTGGGTTTACGACTAGTCATGTCGGCTCGGGTTCTCTGTCATATGGATGCTAGCGACACTATCATATACGCGAGCCAAAAGGTGCAAACGGTCCCGGGCCAGGTAAGGTGGCACCCGTGGGGATACCATGCGTGAGGCCGCAAAGTGATATGATGTGTTACATGCTAGATCAGTGTGACTTAGGATCGGGGTCCCGACAGCTTTGGTATCAGAGCCTGACTGCCTGTAGGATTACCAAGCCAAACTGGTCGAAGTTGAGTCTAGAAATGCTTTAGTTATATAATGGAATTGATTGTGGAAGGGAGCGTAAGGCTCTTTTTACTCCTTTACCTTATGTCCTTCTGATCTGAGTCACCCTCTCTTTTCCTACGGGGATTAGGAACTAGGCTTCTCATCTTTCTATCAGGATCACGTGTTACTAATCCGTAGACTTATAGGAATGATGGATTCAAGCCTCAGTTCAGTTCCTACTACCTCCGTGTGTTGATAGTTGATCTCGGAACCTTAATATTGTGATGTTGAGTGGTTATGCCACCAATTTGCAGGATGTCTTAAATCTTTTGAGCATTTACCGCCGTTATGCTGTCCGAGTTGTCCCAGGTTTCTAGATAATCTGATGCATTTGCAAATTCTTTCTCCCAGTTCTAATGTCCCTTTTTGGCCAGACTAACCACACTAATCCTTGTGTTGAGTTACTCCGTTGCCTCGACATATATGTTGAAGCTATTATCAAGAAACTAGGATGTCCCAGAGAACCACCTAGTAATTTAGCCATGTGTTGTGTCCTCAGTGTGATAATTCTGGCCGTCATTCTCGAAAGCATCTCGTGATGTTATTTAGTTGGTAGGTATTCTATTTCTGATTTCTCGAACCCAAGATTCACTCTACTTACTTCTTGTTGATAGTGTTTGCTCGTTCCTTTAGGGTATTAGTAACCTTTGTGATAGCCTCGAGGTTCGTGGTATATCATTCTTCCAATACCATGAACTGCTTATGGCAGAAGTTCTTCTTTGAACTGAAAAATCACAACAAGAGTGCTCCTAATGAGTTCTCCATTCTGCATTGTGAATCTGCCAGTCCTCCTCTCTGCATGGGTTATCCGGAAGAAATGTTGAGCTTTGTTCGACATGCTAATCTATGCATCCACAACTCAGAAAAATCATGTGTTCCTTTGAGTTGTTCCCTTTGTAGCAGTATTCCGACCCTCAACTATCATTTGATAGTCCGTAGTAGTTGTGCATTCATGTTCATCGATGCCTTATACACTTGTGGTCCGTCAAGCCATTCTATTCTGGAATGACTAGGAGAAACAAACTCCAGTACCTTATCCATTTCTAGGATTGGGTCAAAGCAGTTATATCCCGCAGATCAAAATTCCAATCCAGCTCTTGTTCTGTTCCACCTTTGAGTGTTACCCTCTTTATGTCAGGAATGTCATGAGGATTGAACCATCTCTTATGAACTCTTGACGCATTGATGCTTCTCACCATCATTATTCATTTCTCGGTTTCCGTATTGTTGCAACCGGAATGCTAACAAATGGAACGTGATGTGTGAAATTAATACTCCTAGCAACTCTGTTGCTTGGTAGCTAATGGGCAATAATCTCATTCTTAGCGGTTGGTTATTGAATCACCATTCTAAGATTGATCGTGCAACCTAGTCCATTTTCCTGGTGCACTCTTCGATCAATGAGTTAGGATTATGTCAATCCCTCGCTCTTTTGATCATATTGCCTTGCCTGGAAAGCAAAATTGTTCTCGAGCTTAATAACATACCGGCGGTTCATGATTTTTCGAATATCTTCTCGGAAGTATTATCAGGTTGTTCCCTGACCGTTATGTTGAGCTCGTGATCAAGTTGGTTTTCTTATAAACCACCCTTCTCCAAGAATCTGTGTTGGATACTCCTGAGCTAGTTGGTTAAGCTAAAACAACTTGGAGAGTTGGAAGATAAAAGCTTTGCCTTACTTCGTTCATTCCAAAGGGATATCTTTTGTGTGTGTGTTGAGGAAAGATGATATCTTCGTCGATTGGTCCTCATGATCAGTTGTTGGATCTATTATCTTGTCAAAACTTTGATTTGAGTGTGGGCTATCATCAAGTCAAATCAGAACCAACGATGTTCGTAATGTTGTCTTACTCATGGTTGTTTCCTCGAGCATACACCATTATACCTTTTGGTCTGACCAATGCTATCACTATGTTCATGTAATTGTGGAATTCCATCTTCATGGAAACCTTGATGAATTGTTGTTGAGCCCGTCGGCAACATTTTTGTCTTCTCCATGATTCATGTTGAACATTAAGCTAGTGTTGGAAATTTGTGTGGGCATTTTCTTCGTGTCCCGTTCACGAAGCATATGTTCGGATGAAAGAAGTGACTTCCTCTAATTCTTGTGCATTTGATGCAAGTTGCCGCTGTGAATTCGAGAAAGTATGTTTTGCTTCCTTTGAAATCATCCCAAGTCAGTCATGCATGCGCGAAGTATTCTATGGTTTGATAGGTTTGGCCACCTCCGTTCCATATGTAATTCCTAGCGCACCAAGCATCTGACTGACTTGTTCAAGAAAAACGGAGTCTGTTCTAAGGTTAATCCTTTGGACTTCCACGCGTGGAGACTTCGATATCATTAATGATGGTTCCCAACCAGAACTCGATAGTGTTCTGTTGTAAGACTTCTATGTGGTCATGCTTGTCTTGGACAACGTGTTCACATGTATGTAGCAGGAGCAGCTCATGTTTTGGAGCTTGTTATCGTAGTTCAATTCCTGAGAGTCTCGCAACAACATCTCGTCGATTGGTGTTGCAACTTTTCTTTTCATACATGCTGAGTCTGAAGTATCCTATCACCAATCGGATCTGAATCTCAGGCAGATATGATGGTTGAAAAATTCCCAACATTTGTATTTTGTCCCCAGCTTGCACCACCATTGTGCCAATTTCCCATGGGCTGCCCCTCTCAGTAATTGCTATTCAGGATCATCTTCAAAAGTGGTCCTACCATGGGTCCCATCCATTTCTGATGATAAGCAAAAATCATCCATTGCATTGTCTTCAACAAGGTAGTCCACATCATCCATTCTAGTTCGAGTATATCATTCTTTCGAACTCCTTCAAATGATCGATTGTGATTTGCCTTAGGTTGGTATAAAGAGTTTCAATGATCTTTGAGTCAAAAGTAATTCTTTTTGCCACTTCAAAGAATAATTCTATGAGTCGCCTTCCCTAAGGTGCCCCGATATGGAATCATGGCAACTTAACTCCTCGCTACTTTGAAACGCATCCACCATCTTCCTAAGCGTGGAATTGTTGCCTACCAATCTGAACCTTCGTCATCTGCCTCTTTCCATTGCTCCTCATATGTGTTTTGTGTTCATCTCAAGAGATGTTTCTACGTCTCATTCCATGAGTCGATCTTGTGATCATTAAGATGATCCATCCTTGTAGAGTTGTCTCGCTCTTTTGTCCTCATGTTGGTGAAGTTCTTGAAGGCAAAGATGTCAAGATCAACATGATGCAATGAATCAACATCTTCGAGAAGGGTAGTTGGATTGTGAAGATCGTGTTAGTTTGTGTCCCCTCTGTCTTCTTACCTCACGTCTTGAATCACGGGACGAGATTCTTGTTTAGTGGGGGTGAGTTGTCACAGCCCTAGAATTGCTTGTAACTAGTTGCATGAAAGCATTCATGTCATCATGTTTAAATCCAAGAAATTTGAAATGGGATTGATAAATCCAAGCACAAATGCAATTCAAATAGGTTCAAATAAAATCTTTTTCAATGAACCCAAAATGCCCTTTGAAAATGTTCATGGTTTCTGATAAAGGTGAAAACCTCTGCCAAAAATGATGAACATATTTCTCGGTCATTCCTAGATTTTTGAATTAAATCTTAATGTATTTGAATTGGGACATTTAATTTCTATAAATATTTTAATGCTCCAAATATTCTGAAGATAATTGTGGGTCACTGGTATATGACAGAGAGCTCCCACAAATAATTCCAAAATTTATAAAAGTGGTTTAGTATTTTTACTAAATCAAAACAAAACAAAATCTTTCCCTAATAATAAAGCACGGATTGACTTTGTCGGGTTCACCGTCGCGTCCTTTTTGCACAAAAACCCTCTACTTTTATGAAAATAAACCCGCAGTCCAAAAATAAGTGAGAAAAACGATCCGATTGTGTCTTTTGGTCGCCCGGCTGGGCCTCCGCAGGAACAAAAAAAGAAATATCCGATCCGACCTGATCGGACTTGAATCCAGCGTTGACAGCAGGGGAGGCGAACGAGCCTGCGACTGCCCGACATGGGCGCCATGGTTGTTGATATGGTGGAGAGGAACAGGAGCCCACGGGTGCCGCGGATGTTGATATGGCGGAGAGGAATAGGAGCACAGCAGCGCTGGGTCGCCGCCAGCAGGCGGTGATGGCCATGGGAGCCGGTGGCCGGAGCCGCGGTTGTTGATATGGCGGAAAGGAATAGGAGCCCACGGGCGCTGCGGATGTTGATATGGCGGAGAGGAATAGGAGCCCAGCAGCGCTGGGTCGCCCCCAACAGGCGGTGATGGCCATGGGCGCCGGTGGCCAGAGGAGGTACAGAGGAGAAGGGGCGCAAGAGGGAGAGATGGAATGAAGGGAAGGGCTGCCCTGGCGGCGGTGGGTGCGCGCGCATGGGATCAAGGCAGCAGCCCTCACCGGTGAGGCGCTGGTCCCTGTGGAGGTCAGAGGATGATGCGGTGGTGGCCATGGCGCCGGTGGCCGAAGGAAGGAGGGTACAGAGGAGAAGGGGCGCAAGAGGGGAGAGATGGAAGGAAGGGAAGGGCCAGCGGTTGGCGGCGGCGGGGTGCACGCGTGTGGGATCGAGTGGGGATCGAGCAGGTGCTCACCCGCTCGCGCTAGGGTTAGCCGGGAGAGATGGGCTGCAGTTGGGCCGGTTCGGCCAGTTAGGCCTTGGGACCGGCTGTTGCTGTTGCTGCGCTCACTGATCCGGCCCACTGCGCATTGCTGAACAAATTCACAATTTTCAAAAAAGGAAAAGGAAGATAAAAGAGCATGTGGCCACTCTGACATATATCAAAGCTCCACAACTTGAATTGGAGTAATGGAGAATGGAGAATAGAGCATGGATTTAAAAATATTTCGAAACAAAAGGGATTTAAATTGCAAGTGTGTTGATGGGTAATTTCCAACTAATATTGGGAGGCTATGTTCATAGGTTATAAAGAGAACCACCATGTGAATTCCCTTGATTTAAATAGATCAAAGATCCATGCAATATGTTAATTCGCATTTAATTTGGGTTAGCAATTTTTAGTTCAAGTTGAGGGTTTGAACAACCAGATTACAAATTAAAGCATCATGACATGATGCAATGCAATGCAAAATAAAATAAAAATATAATAATATGATGAATTATGTAAAGAAACTAGATAATTGGTCTTGGGGTGTTACAACAAGCATAAATATGTGAAGGTGTTGCACGGAGCTTGGAGTGGGGTACAAGATGTGTGTGTCTTTTTTTTAGAGAATACCTTAGATGCAAAATGCTTGTGTTTGGACCAAGTCAAAATAATGCCAAAAAGTTACATTTCAATATTGAAAAAAATATAAATGTTCAATAAATCATAAAATGTTTGTGGATTCAAAAACTATTTGTATTTTAAAAAAAATAGCATATTCAAAAAATGTTCACAATTTTGAAAATAAATGTGTGAGGAACTAAAAAAATATTCATGATTTTTTTAAACTCATGTATTAAAAAATGTTAATGAAATTGAAGACAACGTTCGGCAAAATGTTATCAGTGCGGTGATGCAACAAAATGTTGTCATGGCCATTGGAGATTATGAGTTTTTGTTTCCTTCCGTTGCAACGCATGGGCCTTTTGCTAGTAAATAGAAAACAGAAAGAAAACTAACAGAGAGAGGCAGAGAGCTTACCTGGCCAGCCCACCACTGTAGCAGCCCACCAGAGTGTAGGAGATATGCCCAAGAGGCAATAATAAATGTTATTGATTATCTCCCTGTTCATAATTAGGTTTATGTTCCATGCTATAACTGCAATGATTCTCGAGTCTGCAAATAAAACGAGGCTCGGAGGAAGACTCATATGCACGTGTGGGATAATAAACGGTAAAATGTATTCCTAGTCAAGCCTCTATGACTGGCTCAAGTGTTGCATGATGGTTCTATTTTCCTGATCATGGGCATGTCTATGCCAGCAACTTTGAGGGCACAATGTTAGAAGAACATTTGTGTTGAATCGACCCGAATTGATGTTATGCTATGAGATACATTCGTCACAAGTTAATGGTTAATAACACAGAGATGGTTAACGTTCGCATGATTCCTTAGACCATGAGAGTATCGGGTTTCTTCATGCTTGCTTCATGAACTTTGGGGTTTGTTAAACGTCATCCGTAAATGGGTGGCTATTACGGCGGCTTACGGGTTCATGGAAAAGTATGTCAAGTAACTTGATAGCTCAAGATTGGGATTTGCTCCTCCGACGATGGAGAGATATCTCTGGGCCCTCTCGGTGTTACGGTATCCATCATCGTCTGGCCAGACACTTTGTGATTTGATCACGAGGATGCCGGAACACGGGAACGAGAAAAGAGAACAATACCGGTAACGAGGTAACTAGCATAGTGGACAAGTTGTTGATCCATGGAAATGCCAACATGTCTCACCTCGGGTATTTGTAACATATTGCGAAGCAACAGGAATAGCACACGGCAACTGGAGGTTCACTCGAATATTCATTCGTGTGGGTATAGGGGTCAATATGGGTGTCCACGGCTCCGATGCTGATCATTGATCGGAAAGTGTTCCGGTCATTTCTATACTTCACCGAACCTATAGGGTCACACGCTTAAGGGTCATCTATCTGCTGAATACTAGACTAGGAGTCCAAGAGAAAGTCACTGGAAAAGTTTCAGAGACAAACGGAAATGTTCTAGAGAGAACACCGAAAAAGTTTCGGTAAAACCGAAAAGTTGTTTCGGATAAAACCATTGATCCAAAAAGGTTTCGGCAAGCACCGGGAACATTTTGGAGGTTGCCAGATTGGTCTGGTAATTTCTGGAATTTTTCTGGAGAAAAAACCGAAAAAAAAGTTTCGGAGCTGCCGGAGTTGTTTACCGGGTAAACAAAAATGGTTTTAAATTAAACCACCATACTGGAAATGTTCCAGAGCATGTCCAGATAATTTTAGAGGGTGCCGGAAATGTTCTGGGACCTTCCGGAATTTTTCAGAAATAATAGTCGCGGAAAACATCTTGTCCCAGCGTGAGGGGACAAGATCCCACGTTACGTGGGGGCTGTTTTGGGCTGTTTTTGGGGGCGCCCCCTTGTGGCTGGACAAAGTGTTGGGGGGGCCCCCCATGGGTGTGGGCAGCCCCCACAAAAGGTGGGGCTGGTTGGGAGGAGGTGGGGCGCCATGTGGGGCCCCCATGTTGGGGTGCCATGGACAAGGGGACATGCTTTCCCCTTGTTTTGTGGATGCTTGTCATGTGGCTGAAATTTTCAGCCACCACCCCCTCCTTCCCCTATAAAAGGAGGTGGAGAGGAGCTCTCCATCACCACTCCAACTCTCACACACAAGCCATGCATGATCTGGCATTCTCTCTCCCTCCCACGAAATAGTTTCGTAGTGCCGAAAGGCTGTCTGGGTTCCGGTGGGAACTAGTTCTGGACAGCGAAGCCCTGCCGGATAGATGACACCGTATGTGTGCAACTCTGTAGAGAGGTCGTAGTTTCGATCTTAATGCCCGTGGGGCTGTTTGTGAGTGCCTCCCGAAGGGCTGTCCAAGTGACGGTCCGAGTTCTGTGAGTCCTCCCGTAGGGCTGTCCGCGACACCGTCCGGGGGACTGTCCGACAGCCTCCTGGAGGGCTGTCCGGGTGGCGGATGAGGGTATACATCCTCGCGGTTGGGAGGTTGTAAATCCTAGCTGCGGGGATCTGCACCGACGATCATCATCGACTCTACTTCCGCTGCGCTACGAGTCGGTAACGAAAATGATCAAACCTTGTATGCAGTCTCCATAGTGGTCCTGGGCTGGTGCGTAGGTCGGAAATTTTTTGTTTTCTGCTGCGTTACCCTACAGTGGCATCATGAGCCATGCTATGCGTAGATGCAGGTTGCGATCTAGAATACATGGAGATGTATGGGTGTTGCACCATATAATTAGGTAGTAGATGAGTTCTATTACTGAAACTTATTTGTGCGGGTAGCAGATGAAATCTGTTACCCGATGTTCTTGTTGCTTCCCTCGAATTTGCGTAGTCCTGATCTTGACAGCATTGTGGAATCTGACAAAGTTCTGGCAATCCGCGATCCTTTCATGCTGCTCCTGAGTATGCTGATTGTCAGATCAACGAAGTGATAACAGTTCTTTGGGTTCCACTTTAGTCAATGAAAGATGGATGTTTTGCAGACGAAAGGGCAATGCAGATATGATCTGCACGGGGGTCATGCGTATGACGAAGTTTAGTATGGGGCTCGAGATTTTATTATCTCGGTTTTCATACACCCTGGAAAGTTAATCTAGCGACTTGAATAATCATACTTGATGATGGACATTGGTAGCTTCGGTTTGTTTCGAAACCTTAGAAGCCACGTAAAACAAGTTTTTGCATGAACCGATTAGAGACGTCTAACTTGGTTTTGCAGGAGGGTTTGCATGTGCATGTGATGTGGTATAGCAGTGCTCATAATAATTTGATTATGTATGAGATGTCTATATGATGTAAATTGATTAACATGACCTGCGTGTCATGATTCGGCATGATGGCTGGAGCCATATGATTGTCACTTAAATGACCTGCGTGTCGACCTTGTGTAATGCATTATTTTATTAGCTATAGAGGTAGCAATATTATCTGGTGCATCGACAAGGTGGTGGCAATCTTCGCGAAGGTGAACACCGACGCAAATGCCGAAGACGAAGAAATGAAAGACTTCTCCGTCAGAAAGGGCTATACCATATCATGCTATTATGAATTGCCTCAGATGTTTATCCCTTATGATGCACCCTTCTTGATTGCGCGGTAGTCACTTTTATTAGGGTGATCTCTCACAAAATTATCAAGTAGTTAGTGTTCTCCCAAGTGTAGCACCGTCACGGCACCTAACTTTTCGGGGTATCACATGGATGCATGGGTACGAACGATTAGGGAAGTGTGAGGCGGGTGAGTTGAGACCTCGCAGCGTGATCACTTGGTTGTCTTGACATTCAGGCATGAAAGTCATGAGCTCGGAACACACGCATCGAAAGATGAACAAGAGTCACATAGAGATGTGATTGGCAAGTTGGCCTACCGATTGCAATTCTCGTCACTTGAGATGGATGCATCCTTGGCGTTGAATTGTAACATGGATCTTGAATCGCTCACAATCAATTATGAGAGATATTGATTTGAGTGGGAGCGCACTGTAGAATTAACTTGTTTAATTCTCAGTGCAATTAATTATGAACACTGTCTAAGTGTGGTTTGCATAATAGTTGTAGAATAATGGCTTGCATTTCCACCTTCCCTATTAAAATTGAATAGTTGTTAAATATCTGGTTAAAACTTTACGGTTGGTAACGTAATGTGAGGATTGTCCTCAAGAGTGCCGAGAAGGACTTTGTCCTATCACATACTTTCAGTATTCTCCCGCTAATGCTATGGATCATGTGACTCTCGTCCTTCGATCCAAAAGCTAGAATTCCGTTTCAGTCAAGTGCAATATGTTTGCTTCCATGAGACCAGAACTTCGAAAGTTTGGATAGTTATGTGATATTCATGGAATCTGAAAATCATTTTCAGAGACAGACAAAGGCTAAAAGATATGAGATATCCAAAGCAATGTGTGTTTGCAAACTATTAGTAAAGGAGTTTACTATGCATTAGACTGATAAGAGAGGAATCCAGAAGAACGCCTGTCATATGATGAAAGGTGAATAAAACAACAACTTAAAGAGAAAGGAAGTGTCCGAAGGGTGTTAGTGAAACTTTCACGCCTAGGAAGTCCAGGGCTAACGCCACTCTTAAGTTGGGTGCTTCTTCTGAGAGTAGGAGAAATACTAAAAGTTAAACTATTAGAAGTATAAAGGCAATAAGAAAGAAGACTGGAATATCCAGCTCATGTATGAATGTCATACAAGTTTTTGATGTATAGAAGGCTGGTCAAAGATATAGTTCTTGGGAATTATGATTAAATTGTTAATCACTAATTCTTGGGTATTGTGAGTTAATCACAAAGATACCCGCTCGATTGCTTTCTGTTGCAACTCGATGTAAGAACTACTACGGCCTGAAAGACTAGCCGGGAATGAGGTTTAGGTATACACAGGGAACATAGTAAATGTTACTATACCTTCCATCGATGTATTACCGTCTGTATTTATTTTCATAATTCATTTAGAGTTTTACAAACTCTAGCCCATTGCATAAGGTATCTTGCAAGAAGGTTGTTCATAAGAGAACTTTTTATGTTCGATGTTATGAATAACATAGGGGCCATACTTTCATTGAGAATGAGATGTATGTTATGAATAATGATAATAATATATTACCTCTGGATTTACTTTCATAATTCATTTTAGAGTTTTACACTCTAGCCCCTTGCATAATGTTTTTGCAAATGGGTTGTTCATAAAAGAACAATTGTTGTTCAGTATTGTGAATAACATGAAGGGCCATGCTTCCATCCAGATGGGACGTATGTTATGAATATTGATGGTAATATGATACATCCATAACACTGACGCTAAATGTCGCAAGACTAAAAGAATACCATAAAAGTGTGGCACTGCATTTGGTCACATTGGAGAAACCCGCATGGAAAATTCCATTATGATGGATTTTGAAGTCGTTTGATTTTGAATCATCTGACACTTGCAACTTTTCTCCGAAAAGTGAAGTGACTGAAATACCATTCACAGGCCATAAGGAATGGACAACAAACTTATTGGTGATCATACATTTGATGTGTGTAGTCCGATAAATGTTATAAGTAGTGGATTTATCTATCTTCAGAAATGACTCAAGTAGATATATGGATATTTACTTGATGAGACGTAAGTCTAGATCTTTTGAATTCATTCAAAAGGTTTTCAAAAATGAAGTAGAAGTTATTGTAACAAGAAAATTCTATTTCTACAATTCAATTGCAGAAAGGAATAATTGAGTTACAAGTTTAGCGAATGTCTGATGAGTTGTGAAAAGAGTTTCATAACTTACACCTCCCGGAACACCACTGTGAGTGAAAAGTCCGTGAAGATGTAATCAAACCATTTATGACATGGTAAGATCAAAGATGACATATATAAATTTGCCAATATCCCTTTTAAAGAGTGATGCTTTAGAGACTACGGCTTTTACACTGAAAAGAGCTCCATCAGGTCTGTTGAAATGACGCCATGGTATGGTATGCCCAACCATGTTATATCTTTTCTTAAACATTTGGAATAAGGGGCTTGTGTAAAAGGTTACAAACCTATTCCAAATCAGACAAGTGCTACTTTGTAGGTTATCCCAAAATGTTGGGTATTCCTCCCTCACTATGCCGAGGCAAATAGGTTTGCCAAAAAGAATGGTATGCTTTTTGAAGAAAATGGTTCTTTCAAAAAGGTGAGTGGGAGAACAGTGCAACTCGACGAGATAAACAGTATCTTCGTCATCAGGTCAAAGGAAAGAGACCTTGGAAGTAATTCCAGAGTTTCCTACTGCGACTGATATGAAAGTCTCTACAATAAAATGTATGGACTTCGGTCGAACTTGCAGCTGAACCACGTAGGCAAGGCTCGTGCAAATCTCTCAGGTGCGCAAACGAGATATTGTTGTTAGACAACAGTATACCTACGATACACAAGGAAGCGTTGATGGGCCTTGACTCCGGAATTGGCTAAATGCCAATACAATCCGAGATAGTTTCCATATAAGTGATTCAAGATTAAAACCTTGATACACCTTTCGGAAGACTTAGAGTCTAACGAATATTTATGGAACTTAAAACTGATACGGATAAAAATGTTTTATCCATAAAGCTCGACTTGTTGCAATAACAAGTTCAAGGAGTTGACTACGATGAGGTTGTTTCATCATAGCGATGCTTAAAGTCGGTTCGGGTTAAACTAGCAATTAATACATATTTCAGTCATGAGATATGAAACATGGATGACGAAAGGATTTCCATCTGATGGAAATAAAACCAAGGACTTGCATGTGTTACAGTCCAAGGTATTTTGTCAGTCCAGAGGATGCTAGTAAGTATGCAAACTTCAGAGTTCCAGCAATGGACAGAAGAGAGCAAAATGGAGTTGGAATCTTCGTGTTTTGATGAAATGGTCAAAAAGGGTTTTGAATTCATCAATGGGTAACGAAGATGCTTGTGATTCAAGAAAGTAAGTGGGAGCATAATAATATTTCTAAAAACCTTGTGTGCTTGACACATTGTTAAATTGGAAATAAATTTCTTGACACGAATTAGGACTTCATTTGAAAATAATTTTTCGATGAAGTGCTTAGGCTAAATAGCCTTTATATTAGGCATGATGATATATGGAGATAGATTTACCTAATGGGGCTAAGCAATGAATACATATTGACAAGGTGCTAAAACCTTTTAGCATTTAAAAGGCCAAGGAGTGATTCTTTGCCGAAGTCACATGGAAAGAGTTTTGCAAGACTCGGTGTCCCAAAAACACTGATGAGCAAAATACATGATGGAGATTCCACACACCTTCGTGTTTGGATTAATCATGTATTCCATGGTATGTAAAAACAACCAGATATGTCCAATACTCCAAAGTTGTTGCGAGTATAGATACCAAAGTGATCAAAAGTTCTGATCATGGGACAACAGTGAAAAAGGGTCATTGAGTACTATAGTAGCACTGATGACATGTTTTCTCGCAAGCGGAGATCATGAAGAGTTCGTTGTAAAAGGTTACATCGATACAGTCTTCATCCATGCTCCAAGCGATTTTCGATTTAAATTGAGGGTTTTGTGTAATACACAATATGGTGGCACAGTAGTTGGAAATTGTTCCAAACAAGTTACTGTGGCGAATTCTATAACAGAGGCAAAGTATGTTGCCGCTTTTAAAAGTGACAAAGAAGATGTTGAATCATATAGTTCATTCATGAACTTAGTATGGTTCCAAGATGGCTTTTGTCAATGGGACACTACTGCAAGTAGTTGCTCCATAACTCAGTCTGAGGAATCCAGGTTCGACCTGTGATTCGCATACATACCAAGCCAAGTCCACACAAAATATGACTTTTGTGAAAGCGTGAAAACGCGAGGATATGCAAAGATACACACGGAGCTGAAGTCGTCAGATCCGTTGGACATTCAGGCTATACCACAAGCGAAGCATATTTACACCGGTGTGCCACAGGTGTAAAGTGCATTAGCATTAACTAGATTATTGACTCTAGTGCAAGTGGGAGTCTGTAGGAGATATGCCCTAGAGGCAATAATAAATGTTATTGATTATCTCCCTGTTCATAATTAGGTTTATGTTCCATGCTGTAACTGCAATGATTCTCGAGTCTGCAAATAAAACGAGGCTCGGAGGAAGACTCATATGCACGTGTGGGATAATAAACGGTAAAATGTATTCCTAGTCAAGCCTCTATGACTGGCTCAAGTGTTGCATGATGGTTCTGTTTTCTTGATCATGGGCATGTCTATGCCAGCAACTTTGAGGGCACAATGTTAGAAGAACATTTGTGTTGAATCGACCCGAATTGATGTTATGCTATGAGATACATTCGTCACAAGTTAATGGTTAATAACACAGAGATGGTTAACGTTTACATGATTCCTTAGACCATGAGAGTATCGGGTTTCTTCATGCTTGCTTCATGAACTTTGGGGTTTGTTAAACGTCATCCGTAAATGGGTGGCTATTACGGCGGCTTACGGGTTCATGGAAAAGTATGTCAAGTAACTTGATAGCTCAAGATTGGGATTTGCTCCTCCGACGATGGAGAGATATCTCTGGGCCCTCTCGGTGTGACGGTATCCATCATCGTCTGGCCAGACACTTTGTGATTTGATCACGAGGATGCCGGAACACGGGAACGAGAAAAGAGAACGATACCGGTAACGAGGTAACTAGCATAGTGGACAAGTTGTTGATCCATGGAAATGCCAACATGTCTCACCTCGGGTATCTGTAACATATCGCGAAGCAACAGGAATAGCACACGGCAACTGGAGGTTCACTCGAATATTCATTCGTGTGGGTATAGGGGTCAATATGGGTGTCCACGGCTCCGATGCTGATCATTGATCGGAAAGTGTTCCGGTCATGTCTATACTTCACCGAACCTATAGGGTCACACGCTTAAGGGTCATCTATCTGCTGAATACTAGACTAGGAGTCCAAGAGAAAGTCACTGGAAAAGTTTCAGAGACAAACGGAAATGTTCTAGAGAGAACACCGAAAAAGATTCGGTAAAACCAAAAAGTTGTTTCGGATAAAACCATTGATCCAAAAAGGTTTCGGCAAGCACCGGGAACATTTTGGAGGTTGCCAGATTGGTCTGGTAATTTCTGGAATTTTTCTGGAGAAAAAACCGAAAAAAAAGTTTCGGAGCTGCCGGAGTTGTTTACCGGGTAAACAAAAATGGTTTTAAATTAAACCACCATACTGGAAATGTTCCAGAGCATGTCCAGATAATTTTAGAGGGTGCCGGAAATGTTCTGGGACCTTCCGGAATTTTTCAGAAATAATAGTCGCTGAAAACATCTTGTCCCAGCGTGAGGGGACAAGATCCCACGTTACGTGGGAGCTGTTTTGGGCTGTTTTTGGGGGCGCCCCCTTTAGGGGGCAGCCCCCTTGTGGCTGGACAAAGTGTTGGGGGGCCCCCCCATGGGTGTGGGCAGCCCCCACAAAAGGTGGGGCTGGTTGGGAGGAGGTGGGGTGTGGCTGAAATTTTCAGCCACCACCACCCCCTCCTTCCCCTATAAAAGGAGGTGGAGAGGAGCTCTCATCACCACTCCAACTCTCACACACAAGCCATGCATGATCTGGCATTCTCTCTCCCTCCCACGAAATAGTTTCGTAGTGCCGAAAGGCTGTCTGGGTTCCGATGGGAACTAGTTCTGGACGGCGAAGCCCTGCCGGATAGATGACACCGTATGTGTGCAACTCTGTAGAGAGGTCGTAGTTTCGATCTTAATGCCCGTGGGGCTGTTTGTGAGTGCCTCCCGAAGGGCTGTCCAAGTGACGGTCCGAGTTCTGTGAGTCCTCCCGTAGGGCTGTCCGCGACACCGTCCGGGGGACTGTCCGACAGCCTCCTGGAGGGCTGTCCGGGTGGCGGATGAGGGTATACATCCTCGCGGTTGGGAGGTTGTAAATCCTAGCTGCGGGGATCTGCACCGACGATCGTCATAGACTCTACTTCCGCTGCGCTACGAGTCGGTAACGAAAATGATCAAACCTTGTATGCCGTCTCCATAGTGGTCCTGGGCTGGTGCGTAGGTCGGAAATTTTTTGTTTTCTGCTGCGTTACCCTACACAGAGGCCCAACCCACTTACCCCCTCGCTCGTCGTCTTCCTCCTGCCAGTAGGCAGGTGCGAACACGCGCGCGCACCCGTGGAGGCCTCCACCTCCAGCTTCGCACTGTCGACGCCTCCTGTGTCCTCTTTTTGCACTGTGGAGCTGCCCTGGACGCCCTGAACCTTCTCCCTCTCTCTCTGATCACCCTCCCCGCCTCCTCGCTCGCCCTCCACCTTGGACCCAAGGCCGCCATGGCCGCACCACCGTCGCACGCATGGCCACCGCCTCTCCCTCTCCCCCTGGAGCTGTCCGGAAGCTCCGCCGTCGAGCACCTCGTCTCCATGTCGAAGGAAACGAGCCGGAGGGCTCCGCTTCATCGCCAACATCGTTATCTTCGCCGCCGGTGCCCGGAGCTCCTCACCGTCGATTCGCGACAATCAACGTGTCCCCGGCCCTGCCATCTACACCATCCTCCTCGCCGTGAGCTACTAATCTTTTCCCCCTGCCCATTTTCTCGCGCTCGTGCCGTAGCTGCCATCCCCGCAAGCACCGAGCTCCGGCCATCGCCATGGCCGGCGAACCTTGCGCCATGGAGCTCTTCCGCTTGCTCCAGTAGCTCACGCGTGCTCGTCGGATCACCAAGAGCGCGACGCGCCCCTCTGCTTACTTGCTAACGCGCTGCAGCCCTCACGCCCGTGCCGCCGTAGCTCCGGCCGCCGCCGCTGTCCATACCGCCGCGGCCACAGGCCGCCCCAGCTGCTGTTGGTTGCCCCGTTGGACGCGGACGAGCACCAGCTCCACGCGGGGCCCCTCCGCCGTCCATTTGGTCGATGGAGGGCGAATCCTGAGCTCCTCCACGTCTCGGCTCGCCGCCGAAGGCTTAGCTCCGGCTAATCACCAGATTAACCTTAATCTAGTTGACCCCTGAGTCACTGACATGCGGGCCCAGGCCTCTGATAATTTTAACTAGGATTTAATAAGCCACATAATTAGCACTGTTACACTGACAGGTGGGCCCCACCAGTCAGTTTTGACTTTGGTCCATGCTAACGTCACCCTGACATAGTGCAGACACAGTAAATGTTTTCTGGGATTTTAGATAAATCAGAAATGATTTTTATTTTAGAAAATGTCCTAAACTTTTAAAAATCATTGAAAATAATCTGTAGCTCCAAATGAAATAATTTATATATGAAAAATTATCAGAAAAATCCAAAGGATCTGTTTATGGAATTTTCATGCATGTTAGAACTACTTATGGCTAGTGCCTAGGACAAATCAAATAAATGGCATTTAAATAACCACATGTGGAGTTTGAATTTGAACCTTTGGTTCAAACCAACTTCATTTAATTGTGTTGCTAGTGGCATTAGCCCAATGAACATCATATTGCCATGTCATAATCATGCATCATATTGTTGCATTGCATTGATTGTGTTCCTTCTCTGTTTGCCGGTGTTGTTCCCCCTCAGTAGACGTTGTTCCGACGATGAGTTCGATGACACTGATGAAGACACGGTACTATCTTCAGAAGTGCCAGGCAAGCAAACCCCCTTTGAGCATTCCGATACAATCCCACTCTCTCGCTCCTGATCTCTTTTACTGCATTAGGACTACAACGATTCAACTGTTACATGCTGCGGTAGTTGAACCCCTTTCCTCTGCATAACCTGTCTTTGCCTTACAGCATGTTGTAGCGGAGATACTGAATCACTATTATACCTTACATACATGTTTTGGGAAAAACTTTGAGTTGAAGTCTTCAACAAACTTTTGGATTTGACGACCATACTGTGGGCATTCTCTAGGGCTACTGAAATTTTGAGTATCTTGTTCTTATTTAGATAGAGGTGGTAAAAGAAGGGATTTGCTTGTATCGCTCTAGCAGAATACTGAACTATCGGGTGAACAGTTGTGGTGCAAAATCTTCAGGTTTTGTTTTTGTAGCCTCAAAAAATCCATCAGGTGTTCCTTTTTTTGTTTGTGTATCTCTCTACAGATTGGTCAGCCGCACCATGAGAGGGGCATAGAAAAATGCTTCCATTATATTTTTTTTGTTTGGCTGACTAGAATAGTATGGTGATAGTAATGGATTGATCATATCAGAAGGCCATTATATGAAATCTTTTTCTTTTCTGGTAGGCAAATAATCGGCTGGTAATTAGCAACATGGTTATTTACTATCTCAAGTGTGATTTTCGTCTTTGTCCCGCTTCTTAGTTCTCCTCCCTGCTGTGTTGCATTGCAACTAGGTATTCTGACCTTTGTTGGTGTTTGGTTTGGTATGCTTGAGGTGGGGGTGTTTTGGTTATAACAACATTTGATTTATCTATATGAAATCAGGGGAGGAATCCCTTTAATTCAAAACAATGTCATCTTTGCAAGAGTATTGCCTAAGTTGGTCCAGGTTAATTATTTTAGCATCTACTCCATGCTTGTGATTGTTATTATGTTGCCTAAACAAATTTTTATTCCCAATCTAGGTGTTAAAGGGCTCAATGGTGTCTCTTCTGGTTTTACCATAGTTGGTACATCAACGAGGACACCAATTCAACTACTTCAAAACTCTCCTCTTTTCCTTGTGTTGTAGCCTTGGATATCGGTTCATTTTGCTTGATGTTCTTTCAACTCATGTATTACTGAAGAACTGGTTTAAAAACCTTGCTGGAGCTTACTAGGCTTGATCCTTTTGGTTTTGAGGATATGGTGTGCCCATTGTACTTAAGTAACATATACACTTTACCCGAGTTGTGATCATACATTTCATTGCCTCTGATGTTCATGTTATTTAAGGGCATAATATGATTTTCTGTATGAGTAACTATCCCCGGATCATTGCTCAAAAGTTATCTAAAATGTATAGCTCATAGAGGGGTCTTGACATGCAAATAACTTGGTCTAAATTAGGGATTGGTGCCATTTGGCGCAACGGATCATCAGTTAGGCATACCACAGTTTGCTGAGCTATCTCTTTCCCCTGACCCTATCTTTCTGTTAACAGTAATGGCATAACATTTGTGCATGTGTGGTGGTTGCTTGCTGCTTCCTGGCTAGGGAAGCATGTCGTCCATGCAGGGAATTTATCTACGTGTTTAGTGATATGGACTGTCTGTACATTGTTAATGCACGCACTGAACAATGGTTGCTGCTTACTAATTTGTGGGAATGGTGACTCTGGAGGCCTATTTGGGTTAGTTCTTTGGGAAGGATGTCTGCAATAGGTATTCTATTTAGCTCGTTCTTTCTCTCATGCTTTCTACTACTTCCTACGTATCACAGTTATTCATTATTGTCGTTCACATTCTCTGTCTATATGTCAGTACAAGAGTATTGCTGAATATAGTATAGATTGTTTTTCTACTATGTCTTGTGTGGTTTCTTCCTGTGTCCTGGAATCCTGTCCCCCCTCTCCATCCTATGTGCACCCCACCATTTTTTCCCTTGTTGGTATTTTCTCTTAGTGGGTTTGGCTTATTCTTTGTTATCGATTTTTTACGAAATACAACTCATTTTCAAAAGAAGAAATGAAGCTGATTAAATCCACTATGCATCTGTTGTTTGTTTTCTTCTTTACTAGGCAGATCTTCAATAGGAAGACACAAACGAAATGGCGTTAGTGGGCATGGAGATCTTTGTGTTGACTGCCTTGCTTGTCTACGTACTGTTCTTTCTGAACATCCAATCTGAACATCAGTTAGTTCCATAGGACCTATTTTAATTCATTACTTCAGTTTTGGCTTCTCAAGTTTTGTATTTGATGCCAAAAAATAATGGTCTTACATCAAATAGCCTAAAGGTATTTGACTGCATATATCTATATGTGTGTTTGACTTCAAAGCTCAAATTTTTCTTTTATTTCTGCAGGGGAAATTGTGATGCTTATTATGAATTGTTGCAACAAAGTATTTCATTTGTTTTTGTGCAAGGATATTGCTTTTTAGTGGCTTGGAGTAACAAACAAACCGATTTATACAGAAACTATTATTCTTTGTTGTTTGGGTATACACCACATTATGTTGTTCCTTGCCATGCCTTTTTTTTCACGCCACTACATATGTATGGAGCCACTGCTTTTTATAGGCCTTCAAGAACCTCTGTTATTTGTGCGCCGATGAATAATTGGCTTTGTAATACCAAGAATAATAGCTTATTTTGTACTCATGAAGCCTATATGTTCATGGCGAACCAAAAACTTATGCTTACATTTGAACCAACGGTTCTGTTTTCAGCGTTTATAATCCACATTGCTTCTGTGTTGTTACTTGGCCTTCCTTTATCTCTCGAGTTACCATAAGGTCGATGACCAAAGCTATCTATATAATGCATCTCTGTCTATGTAGCTTTGCTTACCATGAACTGATCTCATGCCTTTCTTTTAGCCTATGAACCTGCCATCGATGTAATATATAGCGCTATGTATGAACATCATATCTAAATATTTATTCCCTTGTGCTTCAATGATATTATGATCGGTGTCTAAATATTCCAACTTAGCTTGGTCCGCTCTCGCCCTTTGCGCCATGGGCGCAACGGGTCATCTAGTTATGTTAACAATTGAATCTACAAAAACAAGGTAACAACAGCGGCATATTGTGTCCCACAATTGCATCTTGTCACTAAAATAACATCAGTGCCAGGTAACTAGGTAAGACCATACAATGATCTCCAACAGATACAGGAGTAACAGGACATCTGTTTTCACTAGTGAGCATACTGTAGAAAGGGACACTCCCAACAGCCAAAATGTTCACCAAAGTGAGCTCTTCAGCGAACATTTAGGCCAACAATTGTAACTCGGTGCATTATTGTCGTGGTGGATATGTTGAACTGCTATCAGAAGGGTGGGGGTGGTGAGCCGCCTGGGCCCGGGGGTCTGAAGAACGGGCCACAGCAATCTTGGAGCAGGCAGCAACAACAAAGGAGGTAGAAGCTGCACAAGTATTCGTCCTGAGTTTTTAGAGAATAAAAGCTATCTGTTTCAAACAGAAAATAAAGGAACTTCAAAGGAAGAGAGCTAAACGACTAATGTATGCTCCGCAACTATATATTGCAATTTGATTTAGTTGACCCCTAAACCACTAACCATCAAACTGAATGAATTGCTTTCTCTTTTCTTTTGGAGATGTTAACTTGATAATAAATTGATGATTTGCTGGCAAAAATGCATAGTTTAAATTTCTGTTAGTAGCTGAGGATTCAACTTACCAGGATGCGAAGAAGCCACCAAACCAAGGCCCCCAAGAACCAGGGCCAGGGCCTCCCTAACCTGGTCCTCCAGGCCCATGAGGATCCATTCCACCAACACAGAAACAACTGGTTAATACAGACTAAAGCTTCACAAGAACTCAACCAGGACACAATATAATAGTTGGTGCAGCAGTTGGAGGTGAAGATTTATAGATGTAGGGTGAGGATAAGTAGTTGTGCATGCACCTGCCGTTCCAACGATCATATGTGAGTCTTGACTCTCACCCACTAGTCAGTCGGGTCTATGTTCCAACAACTATTCTGAACCCTCTGCCTACTCTTGTCTTGCATAACGAGTACAAGTTTGAGCTCTTATTCTTAAATGCAATCTCGGTGATCAACTGCACCTGCACTATTATGTTCATTCTACAAAAAACACGATATGATTTGCTACTAGTTTGAAAAAGTATTTGTAAAGTCAAACACCAGTCCGACAAAAATACATGAACATCTGAATCTAGAAACAGCAGCTACAAATTGTGTCAGGAACTTGTATATGCAAAGTACATCTTAAGTCCTCAGGAGACAATGGAGCTTATATTGTTTTATTATCTCAGATTGCTTGCATTTGAACACCCTCTGACATGAAACAATATTATGCTTCTGTTTCTGTAGGTTGAAAAGATGATACTCCCTCCGATCCAAATTAAATGACACAGCCTCTATACAATGTCCATTTTACATTATATAGAGGCTGCGGCATTTAATTCGGATCAGAGGGAGTACTAAAGCTGAGGGAAGAGAGTAGGCTGAAAATTGGTTTTAGCCTTTAACTTTCAAGGCAGCACATGGGCTAATACTTTCTCGAATGTGCCCCTTTTGTAGCAATTCCTCCACTTTCTCCTTCAATATATCATGCTCTTTTGGGCTCATTCGATAGTGTGGAAGATTAGGAAGACTTGCTCCCAGAATTAAGTCGATTCTATGTTGAATCCCTCTCATCAGCGGTAGGGCTTGTGGCTCCCCATGTATGTTATGAAATTCTGCTAATAAGCCACGTACCTTTGCTGGAATTTCAACAGTCGGGTGCTCTTCTCCTTTTATAATAAGTGCAGCACATAAATCTGCCTCCTTCAAGTCTTCCATAAACTCATTAGGGGTGTGGGAGATAGTTAACATACTTTTCCCCTCGTCCTTAGATATATTATCATCAGTTTTGTTTGGTAGAATAATGATCTTTCTCTTGTTCCAAATGAAAGAGTAAGAATTTTCCTTGCCCTTGTGTGTAGTACCCACATCAAATTGCCAAGGTCTCCCAAGAAGAACATGGCTGGCATCCATGTCAACCACATCACACAACACATTTGAGCGATAATGCTTACCCAAAGAAAGTGGCAGGTTGCATTGTTTGGTGATCCTCATATTCACTCCTTTCTTGATCCATCCAATAGTGTAGGGATTTGGATGATCATGGGTTTCAAGCTTTAAATGGTCCACCAACTTTTGGGAGATAAGATTCTCGCAGCTGCAACTATCAATCACTAGTTTGCATACCTTGCCATTCACCGTGCATTTGCTCTCAAATATTTTCTTCCGTTGTGTGGCATCGGGTTGTGGTGTGGAACATAGGAGACGCTGGATCACACATACCACCTCTTCACCTTCTTCTTGAGAAACCTCTTGTCCGTCTACATCTTCAGATTCGTATCCTTCCTCATCGCCTTCACCATCATGGATAGTCATATTAACAAATTTCCTTAGTGGGCAACTGCTGGATATGTGTCCCTCTTTACCACATTTATAGCACTTTGGGCCTTCATTTGCCTTACCCTTGCCTCTAGTTTGCTTCGGGATGGGCTGTTTTGTCTTTGGTGGAGTGGTCGTTTCTTCTACTCTATTAGGTTGGCTCCTAGATGAGCCTTCGGTATGAGGATATGGAGGATATGGAGCCTTAGTTGTCTTTCTCATCCTCACAAACCTCTCGGCCTTTAAGGCTAGAGCTTGTGCTTGATCAACGGACCAGACTTGTTGCATCATCAATCGATCTTGAATAGCATCATTGAGACCATTGATGTACCTTGCAACTTGTTGATCTTCAGTTTCAACAAGGTTGCACCTCACTTGTAGCCGTAGAAACTCCTTCATGTAGTCTGAAACAGTCCTATTTCCTTGAGCACAATTTTGAAATTGGATAAATAGGATCTGGTCATAATCAGCGGGCAAAAATCTCCCTTTCAAGAGACATTTCATTTGCCATCAAGTTCTCACACGTGGTTCTCCTCTCAGCCTGCGCTCTTCTTGAACGCGATGCCACCATGCACCGGCTCCTCCTTTCAGCTTGTATGCGACCAAAGGAACTCTACGATCTTCCGGAACCTCCATGACCTCAAAGAAAGTCTCCACTTCATATAACCAATCTAGGCAACCTTCAATATCAACATTTCCATTAAAATTTGGGATCTCAGCTTTCACCTTGTATGTATCTCTTGCATATGTAGGGTTGGGTGCTCTCCGATATGCGTAGAGATTTGGTTCTTCAAGGGCATCATCATATTCTTCTCCTTTAGAAGCTTCAACATAAATTGGCCTTCTTTAAGCACGTTGAACAGCATGTTGTTGTGGCGGTCTTGCTCCAAGATTACCTCTCCTTCTTCTTTGATGAACATCTTCTTCTTCTTCTTTAGATGAATCTCCTTTATTGGTAGCAGGGGGAACACCCTTTCTTATCATCTCAACCAGCTGGTCAAATCTCCGATTAAGATCTTCACGCAGCTCTTTGATTTGTTGTTCTGCAGCATCCATCCTCTTCTCCAATTGCTCCATTGCTTGCTGCAGCTTGCTCTCGAGGAGGACATCAAGAACTAGTATGGGCCAACGAGGCTCTGATGCCACCTGAAGCAGCACAAAGGTTGTGGAGGAGCAACTCCACCTTACTGCTACAATGTATACAGCACAAGTGTTGACGGAACAACTTCAACATGATGCGCTACATATCGCTCTAGAGGCGAATGTAGGCCGATATGGCAGCAAGAGTTCAATCCAGAACTCCTAGAGCACAAGATCTACTCCAAGATCTTAGATAAGAACAACAAGTTCTATTATAGGTAGTGGGTACATAGTTTGGGTTACAAAGTAGAGGTGAGGACCTCTATTTATAGGGCTTTGGGAAGCCTTCACATACTTCTACTTATAGCTGGAACACTCTAGAAAACATTATTTAGGATTCACCATTCTACTCACAGCTACTTATAACTAGAGAACTCTAAAAACAGCAGGTAGGGTAAAGAAAAGAAAAGAAATACTAGACCACAACAGAAGTATCTAGAAGTAGCCAAGCAGATTTGCCAAAGAAATACTAGACCTCATCACTAACATAACATCAGTGCCAGGTAACTAGGTAAGACCATACAATGATCTCCAACATATACAGGAGTAACAGGACATCTGTTTTCACTAGTGAGCATACTATAGCAAGGGACACTCCCAACAGCCAAAATGTTCACCAAAGTGAGCTCTTCAGCGAACATTTAGGCCAACAATTGTAGCTCGGTGCATTATTGTCGTGGTGGATATGTTGGACTACTATCAGAAGGGTGGGGGTGGTGAGCCGCCTGGGCCCGGGGGTCCGAAGAACGGGCCACAGCAATCTTGGAGCAGGCAGCAACAACAAAGGAGGTAGAAGCTGCACAAGAAGTATTCGTCCTGAGTTTTTAGAGAATAAAAGCTATTTGTTTCAAACAGAAAATAAAGGAACTTAAAAGGAAGAAAGCTAAACGACTAATGTATGCTCCGCAACTATATATTGCAATTTGATTTAGTTGACCCCTAAACCACTAACCATCAAACTGAATGAATTGCTTTCTCTTTTCTTTTGGAGATGTTAACTTGATAATAAATTGATGATTTGCTGGCAAAAATGCATAGTTTAAATTTCTGTTAGTAGCTGAGGTTTCAACTTACCAGGATGCGAAGAAGCCACCAAACCAAGGCCCCCAAGAGAGTATATAGCAAAAAACTACCACATTACGGGCTATCGTTACGGAAAACTACCACTTTTTTTAATTTCTCAAAAGTCTACCACAATTTTGGTTCACTGTTCCAAAAAACCCAAATGACCATGTGATTTAAAATTGATCGGGTTTATGACATGTCGGGCCCACTCCTAAACATACCGTTTGTTGATCGTCAACTTACACGTAGGACCCACATGTCAGCTCTTTCTTCCTTCTTCTTTATCTTCTCTCCCTGTCCTTCCCTTGTCTCTCTCCCTCCAGCCAGCGCCGCCGCCTGGCCGGACACTCTCCCATGCTTCCTCCGGCCGCCTCCGGCTGCTCTCCGTGCTCGTTCATTCTCCTCGCGAGCCACAGCTTCTCCCCGCACTCGAGCCACCACGCACCGGCCATGCCCAGGAGCTCGGACCACCACGCCCACAACTGGAGCAGCCGCCGGTCATGCCCAGGAGCCCGACACCGCCGTGCCCAGGAACAGCAGGAGCAGCAGCTCCACTGCCTCGGCGTTTAGCAGGAGCAGCTGCCTTCGTCGCATGCAACAGCAGGAGCAGCAGCCGGCAAGAGCTCGGGGTCGCCGTGCCCATGAACAACGGGAGCAGCAGCGCCGCCGCCACGGCGTTCAGCACGAGCAGCCGCCTCCGTCGCGTGCCGCAAAAGGAGCAGCAGCTACGCGCGTGCAGCAGCCGGGTAGGAGCTCGGGGCCGGCGTGCCCATGAACAGCGGGACCAGCAGCCGGGCTCCTGGGCATGACCGTCGCGGGCAGCGGCAACCAGCAGCGCGGCAGCTAGCAGCAACACGGCAAGGCAGTGCAGCGGCAAGCAGCAGCAGCACGGCCGTCCACAACCATGGCCGGCACCGCCACAACCATAGGGACCCGATTGCTTTTTATATAAAAGTTCAGGGACCCGATTGCTTTTATAAAAAATTAGCCCCACCTGTCATAACCTGTCAACGGTCAACCTGACGAGTGGACCCGAGCTGTCATAATCACGCTTAAACTTAATCAACATAGTCATCAGTGTGATATGGTAGTTTTTTGGAACAGCGAACCAAAATTATGATAGACTTTTGAAAAATTAAAAAAAGTGGTAGTTTTCCGTAACGATAGCCCGTAATGTGATAGTTTTTTGCTATATACTCCCTCCAAGAACCAGGGCCAGGGCCTCCCCAACCTGATCCTCCAGGCCCATGAGGATCCATTGCACCAACACAGAAACAACTGGTTAATACAGACTAAAGCTTCACAAGAACTCAACCAGGACACAATATAATAGTTGGTGCAGCAGTTGGAGGTGAAGATTTATAGATGTAGGGTGAGAATAAGTAGCTGTGCATGCACCTGCCGTTCCAACGATCATCTGTGAGTCTTGACTCTCACCCACTAGTCAGTCGGGTCTATGTTCCAACAACTATTCTGAATCCTCTGCCTACTCTTGTCTTGCATAACGAGTACCAAGTTTGAGCTCTTATTCTTAAATGCAATCTCGATGATCAACTGCACCTGCACTATTATGGTCATTCTACAAAAAACACGATATGATCTGCTACTAGTTTGAAAAGGTATTTGTAAAGTCAAACACCAGTCCGACAAAAATACATGAACATCTGAATCTAGAAACAGCAGCTACAAATTGTGTCAGGAACTTATATATGCAAAGTACATCTTAAGTCCTCAGGAGACAATGGAGCTTATATTGTTTTATTATCTCAGATTGCTTGCATTTGAACACCCTCTGACATGAAACAATATTATGCTTCTGTTTCTGTAGATTGAAAAGATGATACTCCCTCCGATCCAAATTAAATGACACAACCTCTATACAATGTCCATTTTACATTGTATAGAGGCTGCGGCAATTAATTCAGATCAGAGGGAGTACTAAAGCTGAGGGAAGAGAGCAGGCTGAAAATGGGTTTTAGCCTTTAACTTACAAGGAAGAAGCAGAACAAACTAAAACTGTCTTCCTCCAGACCATAACCCCTGCATGTTACATCCCCCTCATGTCTTGCCAATTACCATGAGGGTCATTCACTGCAGATACATAAGATATAATGATCTTTCATGTTAAGTCCTGCACATAAAAAATCAGGCGGCAATTCCATATTTATGTTGTGTTAGATTTCCATATTTATCTTGCGTTCCAGATCTATCTCGTCGGAAAAAATCTGCTGCTCTTGGCACCATATGTTTTTGATCTACAGACTATTGGTCAACTCATCTGAAAAATACATTGATTACTACATTGTTCAGATGGTTTTGATTTTTGAACACAGCCAGGTTATTTCCAGTACCAGTAGCTTACCTGTATAGAACAGTACATTGTACAGAACCGTCCAAAGTGCTTGCTGCACCTGTAGACTAATCAATTAACCTTGGAATGGTTTCTTCCCCTCAGTTAAGTTTTTATAGCGTGTTAGTTCGATTCTAGGGAGAGAAAAACAGTGCAAGTTTCTGCATTTTTTCTACTCTGGTTGGTATCAAGCTATGAGCTTGTATCTAATTTAGAATGCTGGCTTGTGAAAGTCACCAGCAAGGTACAAAGTACAGTAGAACCATGATAACTACTTAAGCCTGCTGCATACAATGATCTCCAAGAGATATATAACTAGGTGAAGAATGTATAGGTGTATTGTGAGAACTAGTAGATGTGCACGCACCTGCAATTCCATGAATCACTTGCAATACTCACCCACTGGTCAATGTTCCAACTACTACTCTGCGTCCTCAGCTTAGACACGCCAAGGTGATTGGTCACAGGTCGTGGAGAAACAAAGGATGTAAGCTTTGACCAAAGAGCACCAAATACAGTTCAAGTTGAAGAGACTTCTTGATCCATCGCCAGTTACACGTACCAGATCAATTAACTGGATGATGAACTTACTTTGACACCTTACTTCCAAATTCTGATGAACTTACTTCAACGAAGGATAGAAACAAGAAACACCCTAAATATTGAATATTAAGAAGATGCAGGAAACTCTCCTACAGTCATTTAACGCTGAAAAATATATATTAAGAAGACAACTAGATAAAAATGGTAATGTCGATTTTTGAATTCAAAAAATAGGGTGCTAAGAACTAAGAACACCACTAGCAAAGTAAATTCCTGCCAAGAATATAGACACATGAGGTGGATCAGCTGGCAAATATTTCAAAAGAAGATCAACATTACTTCACTTCAGCCGAAAGGGAGACAAGCAATTAACATTCAGAGCTTACGATCATAACTTATATACATCAATGCATAAAAAAGAAGAGGCCAGTAGGCTCATAGTTGATCCACTTCATAGATATTGCAACTCATAAAAAACGACATCTAGCCTGTTAAGGAGCACCATCTCACTCAACAGCCATCAGATGAAAGGCGAAGCGTTCACAACATAACCTTCTAGAGACGGAAAAAAGGCATGCTGAACAAGACTTTGCTTGAGCCGACATTCATAAATATGGAGGCCTAGGAGACCACTATAGAAACTGTCAATCAATTTGCCATCAATGTCGATGTGAAGCACCCACCGACCAAAACTGGCCAGCAAGAGCACGCCACCATCCCCCGAAACAACGTCCACATCCCAAAGGTTAACATCCCGATAGTCATCACAACCTTCAAACTGTCCCTGATTTCTTCAACAGGCAATCTGCTTCGGTACTTTAAGTCCCAAACCTCGCTTTCATAGTTCTGCAGCACCCATATACTAATGGTGTTCTTGCCATCGTCATTTCAATAGTTGCCGAGCGTGTCATCCATCTCAAAGATATATGACCTGGTGGGCACAACTGGAGCATGCATCTGCCGGAACGACTCAGCTACCGTGTCAAATACTATTAGGCCTCGTTTGGTTGCAGGGAATCCCTCCGGGATCCCCGCTGATTCCCCGGGTGAAGATAGCACGGGCCAGATCGAACCGGGGAAATCCACAGCGACATTTGGACGCATTCGTTGGGGAGGTATCCATCCCCGATCCGCGTCGTTTCCCTGGGAAAACGCTCCACGCCTCCAGGGGTCGGGGAGAAAAGCCACGGCTCGAGACCACGAGCGCGACCAAGATCCACCGCTTCGCTTCCGACCTTCTCCGCCGGCGACTGGAGAGACGGCCAGGCCCCTCTCCCTCCGGTGCTCCGCCACCACGCTCCGTCTCTCCAATGACCGCGACGTCCGTGCTCCTTACGCTGCTCCTTCCCCGGATCTCCCCTCCGCCTCGAATTTCCTGTCCCCTCCGGAGACGGCGACGGTTCCGCGGTCAAATTCCAGTTACTTCGACCTAAGGTTAGCCCCCCTCCTCTTCCACCTCATTTTTTTCACCAGTCGATGCACTCAACGTCCATGCACTGATGCTTGAACGTACAGATTCAAGAACCTGAGCACTTCTCTTCTTCTTTTAACTAATTTTACAGGCCGGATGCAAAATTTACTAACAGGTTATACATCTCATACATTCCTGTGTTATGCCTTTCTTCTGAAATTAGAAAGCAATAGTGGGAGAGAGAAATTACTGTACTGGTTAAGGTAACTGATTTTCATACAATGGCAGCAGTGCACGTCAGTCGGTCAGTGGTGTGTATTTATTTCAGAGATGAGTCCGCTCAGCAGCTGCCATCTAATCAAATCACAATTCATAGACTAGTAGGCAAACATATTGGAGAGCTAGTGTCAGATCAATTCATTAGGAGCATGTATGGACACACAATTATCAGTATCATAATGCATGGTTGTATCACAATTAGTAGACTATAATCATGCATTTCACTTGCATGCAGACAAAGTACCTAACATTTCAGAAAGTTTAAATTCATATACTGATCTGTATATAATTGCCTAGAATTTGCATCATGGTTTGTTCTTTCAACTCTTGATTCCTGAACTACTGGATCTTGCACCTGTGTTTAGGTAGTAGAGTATAAAATCCAAATTCTTATGACCAGAACTATGAATGATTGTTTTAATGTTGCTATCTGTTAATACCAGAGGACAATAATATGCCATTGAATCTGTTGCAATGATAATCTAAGCTCAAAACAATAATCATTATCGTTTCTTTCTTTAGCATATACATATGGAATTTGTTGCCCTGACATTATAGTTTAAGCTCAAAAATATAGATGATGTACATAATTTATTTTCCGTTGGCAAATATGGAATGATTGTCCAAATTAGAAATAACATTATTGGATAATGATTTATGGTTTTTCTGAATCTGATAGATGACGATATGTCATTCTTCGTGTTGCGAGATAGTCTTGTCTTTGCAAAGGAACGAACTGCTTCTAGACTATGTAATTCTGTTTGGAGTGAAGGTATTTTCCCTCATTGCACTTAGGACAAGTGAATCTTCATGATTTAATCTTCCAAGGCTTGTTTTCTAGCCCAAGTGTTTTTTAAGGCTTAGGCAGAGTAGGGCTCTTGGTTGAACTGAACTTTCTGATTATTGAATTGAACTACTGGTGGAAGTCATCAGATTTGAGCAGAAGTTGGATCTTGGTTGAAACTAATTTGGAGCTTTGCAGTTTTTTTATAGCCGGCTGGTGGAGGCAAAGTCTCATGCCTGAGCAGTTACTACTTGTTGCTAATTCCATTATTGTACGATATGCTGGTGCAGGATCTGTGACTGTTGCAGCCAATGAATTGCTGCACATATTACACATACTTTTTTCTTTGCCTTTATTTTTATAAAGTATATACCTTTTACTTTCTGCAATGAATAAAACTACATTGCATATAGTGCGAAAATGTCTGCCCAATAATGCTTTATTTGTTAACTTACATTAATCTATTCACAATTCTTATCTGAAAAGGATAATTAAACTGGTAGGTGGATCAGTGATAGGATAAACTAATTGTGTTTTTCTATGCTCGATCAACCTTCTACAGTTCTATGGGTGCCTTTCTTTACTTGCATCCAGTAGAGAAGGGGCCAGATATGATAAACCATGGTCATTGTTGATCTATTTATGCTTGAAAACAGTGCAATGAAACCGTGTCGTACTAGTATTGAACGATTTACTAAACTGTTGTATTCTGAAACAGTTGCTGACTTCCAAAAAAAAAAATTCTTCTAATTCAGTCGATGTCGAGCTGCTGTTCTCAGCTGATGTGGAGTAGAGGAAGACGAGATATCCCGAACATTGCCTCACAATTTGCATCTTCAGAAGTGTGGTTGTCCATGGCATGGAGTTTTGATAATTTAGAACTTTTTGTACTGGTGTAAAGGTCCAGGACAAGCCCGCAACTATCGTGTTTCTAGTAGCTAAAATCTATTTGTTCCTATTGGCATTGGCTTCATTGTTCTAAAACTCAGAACCTGTTGAACAATGATGTTATTTGTAATGGCAGCATGAGAGGAGGAAGATTTGGTTTCTTGTTCTGTATTAACTTCCTATAAGCAATGAACCTCTAGATGATTTTGTCAAAAGTGTGTCGAGTTGATATTCTCAGTATATTATTATTTATCAGTTTATTATTATTTATCAATTTACAGGTTCATTAATTTCCTCTGATTATTTCCAAATTCTTGAATTATTTGTAATGTCTTGGACATTCCTATATATTTTGCAGAATTATTTTGCGCTTTTTGTTTAGACTTTTTGGGAATTACATGTGGAATTAGCCTGTTTTCGAATGTTTTACTAATATAAAAAAGTTACCAGCTGTGTGATTCCGAGGATAGAACGATTCAGTTTCCCACTGCCCACCTGTTACCAAATGGCAAGGGTCATATCCCCCGTGGTGGGAGTGGGGATCCCACCTACCAGGGAAATCCCCCGGTTGGGGTTTTGCTGCCCTGGGTTTGCTCCCCATTGCAGCCAAATGAGGCCTTACAGGTTTGCCTTCACTCTGCAATTGTTCGCTTTCACTCAGATGATAATATGGATACCAATGCAGGTTATCACGCAGCTGAATAGGTAAGCTGAAGACCTCTGACTCTATGTCCGGCCACTCGATGTACCTCGGTGGCTGGTCGGAGCCCAATGGAAAGACATAGCAGCCAATTTGCTCTTCAGTCGAATCCCTGCTGCTCCCCCGTTGCAGTAACAGGCAGTACTCGCCGGTGGGTAGGTGCAGGTACATCCCCAAGGCAGTGAAGTCCCACGGTGGCCCCGCGAGGGAGGCATGCTCACGCGTGGCCGGGTTGCAGATAGAGATGCAGCATCCAGATCCACCCTTGGCAAACGTGGAGAGGACGAGGAGGCCGTCGCATGAGGCCTCCAGATAGAAGTCCTGGTCAAGGCTGGCGACGGTATGGAGCTGGGCGTTAGCGGCGGTCCGGTGGTCGAAGGCGAGGATGTCGTGGTGGTGGACGCCGAGGACTAACTGGTCGCCGTCCAGAATGGGGAAGGCGGGCTGGCGGGCGTGGTGGGCGAGGAGGAAGCGGCGAGTGGAGGTGACGCGGCGCCTGGCGCGGCGGACGGCGCGGCAGCGGACGAGGGATTTGGGGTCGAGACGGACGAGGATCTCCCAGATGACGACATCGTCCAGGAGGCAGGGGAGGAGAGGCGTCGTCGCTGCTGCTGTTGCGGCCGCCGCCATGGCCGCCGGGTGGGAGCTCGTCGTGGAGTAGTGCGGGTGGCGGCGGAGGGGAGGGGAGATAGAAATGGGGAAAGAACTCTGGGACCGGGCTGGGCTTAGCCCACAAGCAGATCACTCTGAACTTCTCTGTTTTGACCGTGAGATCACTTGTGAACCAAGGAGTTTCTCAAACAAACAAAAAAAAACTTGTGAACCAAGGAGATCACGGAGTACAACATTTCTATTCTTCCTTGCACCTAAAAAAAGATTTTTCCTAGAGATTGCAAAAAAAAAAGTTTTTCTCTTGGAAAATACAGTATATTATACTACAACTGTCTAAAAGTACAGAGTAAGGTGTTCATAACATTCAAACGACACCAATCAGATAATGTTACACGAGTCAGCGATTGGTCAATAGAGACGTCGCATGCCATCACCCAATTGCTACGAGTTTTCCTCCCAAAACCTACTCCCCTCTTGCAGTGACAGAGGAAGTTAGGGTTTGTCGCGGAACTCGATGACGCCCGTGGATCTCCATCCGCGGGACGAGCAAGCACACCGGTTAGGGAGTAAGTTGGCGACATCCACTCCTGCTGGCGGTTCTTGGATGAAGACGAGAGCCAAGCCAACCATGTCGGCTAGGGCTCAACTGGAGGAGGCCTTGTGGAAATTTGGCATCTCTGAGGAGGATGCTACGTCTCTGGTGCTAGATGATCTGAGTTGAGGAAGAAGCGCCGCATCAAGTCTACAAGCCGGTTGTTAAGATGCCATTCCTGCTGACCACCGGCGAGACGGGAATGGACAGTGGTGTTAGTGAACCGAGCGAGTTGGGTGCTTCGATGGATGACGAGGATGCCTTCACAAGAGATCCAAAGGATTGATACCAGAAAATTCCGCAGAGACCGCAGGAGTCCTGCCCGAATCAATGAGTTGTATCAGGTGGAACTGCCATCACTAAAGAATGATCCAACACAATTTGTATCACAATTGCAGTTGAGAACTAAAGATGTTGCTTTGCAGCTCACCATTTGCTGCTATGAACTTTAGATGTGATTTGCATCTATAAATTTCTGACACGATATGTGAACATGATAATGCAGATGCAACTAATCACTTAGAAGTTCTGACAATAGAAAAAAATGTACTTTTTGTTATTTTTCAACTATTGCATGGATTAAACTAGATTGATTTGTACTTATGGTCCCCTTGAGTAAATTTTTCTTTTTTTCCGAGCAAACAACAAGAACACTGTCTTTTCATTCAGAATAAATTAGAATATGTACAAAGTGGACATGTTTTGATGCGCCGTGCAAAAACAAACGATCTACCGTCTCTACTTCACTACAAAACAACATACATTTACCTTCACCTTGCAATCCTCTTTAGTCAGAATACATTTTTTTTAACATTATACAAAGAAAGACCTTCGTTTTCGGACCCACCTCTCCTTAATAAACCACTAAACCTTATATGGACATCTCACTTGTTCTGCTTTCAAAGTCACATACATGAATGTATTGAGGAAACACCAGACTTGCCTAACATGGCTTCTACATATATATTTTTTGAACCGCCCAAAGTGTTTGCTGCTTCTGTATTTTGTAGACTAATTAATTTTGAATTCCTCCTCCTGGGGAAGTTTTTATAGCATGTACTTTGGGTTCGGTTCTCTCGAGAAAAAACAGTGCAGGTTTCTACATTATTTACCATGGTTGGTATCAATTTTTGAACCATGATTTGGTATTTTATTTGACATGCTGGCTTGGGAAAGGCACCAACAAGGTCCAAAGTATAGCCCTGATAACTGCATTCAGCCACTGAAATAACATTAGTACCAGGTAACTAAGGAAGACTGCATGCGAAGATCTCCAAGATATAAAAGACCATGATTTTAACTAGTGTTTATAATGTAGCAAGGGCCACTGCCAACAGCTAGAATGTTTAGCCAGGTGAATTCTTCAGTGAAAATTTTTGGCCAAGAATAGCAGTCCTGTGTATTATTTTGCGGTGGTGCATATGTTTGGCATGCTGCCAAAAGGATAGCCGCCCGGGCCTGGGTGCCCGATGAACAGGCCACCACAATCTTGGAGCATTCGTCAAGGGAATCAAAGGTACCCATCTAAAAAGGAAAAGAAAGCTTCAGAAGAGGAATGCTGAAGGACTAAAATTTATGCTTCATCGCCGGCATAGTGCACTTACCCCTGAACCACTACATCTGGCTGGTCTATGTTTACTCCTGCCTTAGAAGGAAAGAAGGACTCGTTTCAGTTAAAGGTGATTAGTTACATCTCCATGACCTATGTTCATTCTCAACAGCTATGTTTCATAGTATGATCCAATCAACACATGCAACTACTGAACAGCATGATAAGTACAGTCTATGCATGTAAAAGTAATACAACTGCCAGGCAAAAGATGTTCACTACATCTACAAAACCCATCCAGAAACAGCAAAGGCAAATTGTGTCATTAATTTTTCTACGAAGAGGCTTTCTTAAGTTCATGGCAGCAATGGTAAGCTGCAACAGACATCTAAAGTCCGTAAGGAGCAGTTGTATTTCTGCAGCAAGGCCCAGAAATCAAACAAAAGAACAAATAACAAAAGCAAGTAGTACACAGGATGAAGCGTAGATGCCAGGAAGCATTAAAAAAAATAGATGAAACATTGCATTCATACTCTATTCTATGCCCTGCCGCAGCTACAGCAGTTCCACAGACCACCAGTAAGCAAATCTAAAACATGTTCTTGCCTAGAACAACACATTGCAGGGCCAAATACAGAAAATGGGGGGAAAGGTCGACCTGAAACTATTTACTGCAGAAATTAAGAGCCACATTGCACCATCAAGCTAAACAGTGGAGCATTGGGTACATATCATCATGTCCTAATTAAGATAGCAAACACTAATTCCATCACAGAACATACAATCTAGATTCAACCTGCTTCTCGCTCTGAACAAGTAAAGACATAACCAAAATAACAAAACAAAAGACCACAGAGAAAACATGAACCATTTCTTGGCAATGCATACCATAGGCTTAATCATCCAGTTCATCGGCGGCGCCTTATGTGATCTGTTGTAAGGCCAGTTCAGAATCCTGGATGTTGATGGTGTAGCTCGAGAGAAGCTGGATGATCGTGAAAGGACGGTCGGCGACGAGGACAAATTGCTTGTCCTTCTTCGCAAAATCAACAGCTTCCGAGACCGTCTCTACATTCCTGTCCTTGATGTTGAACTTCCAGATACGAGCAGAGGAACCCAGGTGTTCAGTATAGTAAATACAGTTTGCCTCAATCGATGGGAACATATCAGTGTTCACAGCTAGGCACCTATGGTGACCAACGAAGATGGCATGGTTGATGATGCTCTTCACATGCGACAGTGTGCCATTCTCGTCATCGCACCTGAAAACCTGGATGAGTCCTTGTCCCTTGATGATGGCCAGCAGATGTCCACCAAAGTCCATTAGGAAACACCGGGTGTTGTCTGCAAACCCCATCTCAGGAGGATCAACGGAAAAAAACTTCAATGGATGAGCACGGAGCGACTCTCCCACACCCAAGATCTTGCCAATCACGTCAGCCATTCCAGCTGATCCCCACCAACGACCGATCAAACCACCTACGACTGCCCTTCGGATGAAACTATAAACTGGAAACTTATGATCTTCGACGTCAAAATGGTCAGGCCTGGCCATGTACAGCTTGTGAGATGAGTCGCAGAGCAAGGTGAGCAAAGGCAAAGTGAAGTCAAAGCAAAGGGAACCGGCAACATTCACCTCGGGTGGCACAGGCACCGTGAATGGGATGATGCCGCCGGTGAGAGGGTTGAAGACATGAGCGGCATGAGGAGGGCTCCTATCAGCCAGGATGAAGAAGCCGGTGAGAGTGGTGGTTATGACATAGTAGTCGCGGAGCAATGGGAGCTCCTTGTGGACGAACCGGCCAGTGTCGGTGTTAACCAAGAGGCGACGCGTGCCACTCTGAAAGGCGTCGTTGAGGATGATCCACCGATGCGGGAGGAACCGAGAGTCCGAAGTGTCGTCCTTGGGGTCGTCTGTTGCGCAGCGCCAGTTGTGGCAGACGGCGCGCAAGTCCATGTAGCAATCGACGTCGTTGGTGGTGAGGAAGGAGTTGGCGATGTGGCGAACTATGTCGGGCTGGAGCGAGGACCAGTCTGCAGTTGCCGTGGCCGGAAGGACTGGCGAGGTTCCCAGACAACTGAGGTTATTCTTTTGCCTCTTGGAAGGCGGGAGAACGTCAGCTGCCACGGCTGCCATTGCTGCACGCTGGAGTTGCTGCTTAGCTTGATTCTGGATCTCAAGGACAGAATCGACTGCTAGAATCGAATGCCCTACTCCTCCCTGCAAAAAGGAAGAAGGACCCCAGTTATAACAACCGCAACAATCGATCAAAAAGGAAAGAAATGAACAGAAGTAGTAGTATCAACTTGCAAGCAGTAGTAGCACAAAGCATCAAGCAAAGCAAGCAAGCGGCAGCACATATTGCACAGCAGCAAGTAACACTCCCTGCACTAACTCTGTCTTCTCCATCGAGTCACCATTCTCTCCCTGCAACCCCCTAACCCATTCTACACTGCATCCCCTCTGCTCTCTCATGCAGCAGAAAGCACAGCAGCGGGCAATCCTCTCTGCTCTCTATCGTCTCCCCCAAATCCAAACAAATAGCAGCAGCATCTCCCTCAATACATCGTCCCCCTCTCTCTTTCTTCTCCCTCCAGCGGGCCCCAACAACCCAAATCTGCCCCGCCGCCGGACTCGCTACCTTTTTTTCATTCCAGATCGGGGGTGGCACGGGGTGGCAGAGCAAGCGGCGGCCATCGCCCCCGGTGATCTGCTCGTCCCCTCTCTTTCTCGGTCGCCGTCGAGCGCTGCCGAGTGCCGACCACCGTCACTCCTCCCTCCTGGCCGCGACAGAGGGAGGGGAGCACGTTGATCGGGGCGCGCGGGCGTCTATGCGGCGGCGGCGGCTCAGGCTAACCCTAGCGGCGGCGGCGGCGCAGCAGAGAGAGGGAGAGGGAAAGACCAACCTCAGGACTCTGGAGCGGCGCGGGAGGGAAGAAGGCGAGCTGCTCGGCGATTTGCCTCTCTTCTTCCAAGGAGGCAAACTTTCCCCTGGCCTTTACTCAGCCCAGAACCGAAGAAAAAATGTAGAATTTTTTTTCTTTGAAGCTATCGGTTAAAGAATGTGCATACCTCCTGAGCAAAAGTCTAGGGTTCGTCAACGGCGCAGCCGCCGCCGCAGCACGGACTTTTCGTCAACACCGACACTGCCATATTGGCGCTGCGAGGTGGGGGACCTCTTATCTTAAGAGTTTCAAGTTTTTCATTAGCGTCTAGTGATCTTTGTTTTTGTGAAAAGTTAAAAGAACTCTATCTTTTCGCGGTGACAGGAGGTTACCTTGCAGGTCCGATTATTCGCTCATGCGTTTATATTAGTATATGTCAAGCTTTTTTTTGTTAGTTTGATTTTCCATGGAGGTGATTGACTTCACGGTAAATATATTGTGATTTGATGACCTGCACTTTTAGAGGATCATCCCCGCACAAGTACGTTCATCTCAAGACTTCTCGTCTTTTGGATGGGCGACTCAAGGCGCTTTCAAAAACCAATATTGATGATGTTCGTGCAGGTGAAAGAGAACAACATCGTTTCTCCAATCCAATTGTAACCTCTTTACCAAAGTCTTTGAAGAATTTCTTCTAGTAGAGATTAATACCATGAAAAAGGTGTTTTCAAAAGATTTCATTGTAATTCTTAGTTATAGAGATTATTCTGTATTTTCTTGGATCTTAAATTTAAATTAGTGTATTTGTAAGTGTTATGAGTGTGAATAAAAAGAGCCAGTTGCAGAATTGAATTATGGAAACGATGACACATCCGGCACATCCTATATGCCGCCCCGTGTGCACAATAATGCTACACCTACAAAAGAAATGCAAGCATTTACTTAACTTCTCAAACTATAGTTCTCTTCACCCCGGAATTTAATTGGAGTGGGACCCTTCATCACCTCATAACCAATCATAATCCTCCATGTCATCTTATTTGTAAAAAAAATAAGCGAAGCAAGCGACCAACGCACATGGACCAGCCCATTTCAAGGAGCATGCAGCTTCGAGAACGTCCCAGAAGGTTCCTTCAAACGGCTTTTTGTTGGGAAACGTTGCATAGAAAACAAAAAAAATTCTATGCACACGTAAGACCAATCAATGGAGATGTATAGCAATGAGAGGGGAGAGTGTGTCTACGTACCCTTGTAGATCGTAAGCGGAAGCGTTCGACAACGCGGTTGATGTAGTCGAACTTTCTTCGCGATCCAACAGATCGAGTACCGAACGTACAACACCTCCTCGTTCAGCACACGTTCAGCCCGGTGACATCCTCCGCCTTCTTGATCCAGCAAAACGGCGAGGTAATGGATGAGTTCCGGCAGCACGATGGCGTGGTGACGGTGATGGTGAAATTATCTCCGCAGGGCTTCGTCTAAGCACTACAAAAATATGACCGGTGGTGTAAACGGTGGAGGGGGCGCCGCACACGGCTAGGCAATTGTCTGTTGTGTGCTAGGCGCCCCCTTCCCACATATATATAGGTGGGAGGGAGGAAGGAGCAGCCAAAGGAGGAATCCTACTTGGGGTCCTTCCCAAGCCGCGCCCCCCTTTTCCTTATTTGGAGTGTGGGGAAAGGCAGGGCAGGGTGGCGCCCCCCTTTCCTTTCTCCCATGAGAGGGAAAGGCAGGAGAGGCTAGCCCTCCCCCTTTTCCTTCCCTAGGGCTGGCCAAACAAGGGAGGGGGTGCACCAGCCCCCTTGTGGGCTGGTCTGTCCCCTCCTTTGGCCCATAAAGCCCATAACTTGCCGGGGGTGCCCGAAATCTCTTCCGGTGACCTGATTCCTTCCCAGTACGTCCCGAAACACTTCCGGTGTCCAAATACCATCGTCATATATATCAATCTTTACCTCTCGACTATTTCGAAACTCCTCGTCATGTCCGTGATCTCATCCGGGACTCTGAACAACATTCGGTCACCAAAACATATAACTCATATAACACTATATCGTCAACGAACGTTAAGCGCGCGGACCCAACGGGTTCGAGAACTATGTAGACATGACTGAGACACCTCTCCGGTCAATAGTCAATAGCGGAACCTGGATGCCCATATTGGCTCCTACATATTCTACGAAGATCTTTATCGGTCGAACCGTTATGACAACATACGTAATTACCTTTGTCCATCGGTATGTTATTTGCTCGAGATTCGATCGTCGGTATCTTCATACCTAGTTCAATCTCGTTATCGGCAAGTCTCTTTACTCGTTCTGTAATACATCACCTTGTGACTAACTCCTTAGTCATTTGCTTGCAAACTTATGATGTGTATTACCGAGAGGGCCCAGAGATACCTGTCCGATACTCAGAGTGGCAAATCCTAATCTTGATCTATGCCAACTCAATAAACACCTTCGGAGATACCTGTAAAGCATCTTTATGATCATCCAGTTACGTTGTGACGTTTGATAGCACACAAGGTATTCCTCCGATATCCGGGAGTTGCATAATCTCATAGTCGAAGGAATATGTATTTGACATGAAGAAAGCAATAGCAATAAACTAAACGATCATTATGCTAAGCTAACGGATGGGTCTTATCCATCACATCATTCTCCTAATGATGTGATCTCGTTATCAAATGACAACACATGTCTATGGTTAGTAAACCTTAACCATCTTTGATCAACGAGCTAGTCTAGTAGAGGCTTACTAGGGACACGATATTTGTTTATGTATTTACACATGTATTTAAGTTTCTGATCAATACAATTCTATCATGAATAATAAACCTTTATCATGAATAAGGAAATATAATATAAAATAACAACTTTATTATTGCCTCTAGGGCATATTTCCTTCACTTTTCATGTTCTATTTTTTCAGGTTTTTTTTTTGTTTTCTTCTTTTTCTGTTTTGCCGCTTATTTTTTTCTTTTTTGTGCTTTTTTTAGAAATTCAAAAAAGTCCTGAATTTAAAATTTGTGTTCAAATTCTTAAAACATATTTAAAATTTTGTTCATGGTTTTCAAAATTTGTTCAGAATTTCTAAACTGTTCACATTTAAAAAAAATGTTCATGGGTTTCAATTTTTTTCCTGTTTTTCAAGAAATCACTTTTTAGAAATATTGTTCATAATTCAAAAATCTTGTTTAGAATTTGAAATTCGCTAGCAATTTCAAATAATGTGCACATTTTTAGATGTTTTGTTCACTTTAAAAAATTTGTTCACCGTTCACAAAATTTCTTGGAATTAGAAATTTGTTCACAAATTCAAAACATGTTCACATTTTTAATTACTTTTTTTCACATTTTACAATTTTTTCACTTTTCAAAATTGTTCACTATTGAAAAAAGGCTTAGAAATTCAAAATTTGCCCGTAATTTAAGAAAATGTTCTTATTTTTGAAAGATTTTTTATTTTTAAAAAAAAGTGTTCATGTTTTCCAAATTTTGTTCACTTTAAAAAAATGCTATTTAAAAAATATCACATTTTTTAAACTATTTTTTCATGTTTTCAAAAAATGTTCGCAGTCTCCAAAGTTTGTTCACTTTTCAAAATGTGTTCACGTTTTGAAAAAGCTCATATTTTAAAATTTAAAAAATCGACCAAAAAACAGGAAAAAAACACAAATAAACAGCAGAAACGATCGAAAAAAACACCAATGAATTGACGTTGTGCGCGGACAAACTGGGCCGGTCCCTTTGCTTTCCTTAGCGAGCATAGCCTCAACACGCGTCAACTAGGAGGTCTCGGCACATTCCACCTCCGCGAACTCCACACTCGAAACCGGGCCAAAATGTCTGAGCTCCCCGAAACCAAATCCGAGAAGCTCAGCAGGCCCGTAGTGTAAAAACGAGAAGCCATGAAAATCCAGCTCCATGCTATGGCCGCGCGGGAGATCAACTCGTGCTGCAGGGGATCTATTCCCCTCTCATTAGGGTTTGCTCCTATCGGTGGCAATTTCGATTGCCTCCGTTGAGTTTTCTCTTCTCCTCCCTCCACCTTCCTTCGGCAAGGCCAGTCTAGACCGCAATGGAGCGATCCCTTCTCTCTTAAGCTCTGGCAAGGTTTTGGTTCCGGAGGCGGAGATGCTAGGGTTGTGTTGCTCGGTAAGGTTGTTTTCTTTCGGGATATAGGACTAAAGCATGGAGATGAGCGTATCAAGTTCGAAGGATGATAAGAACTTGGAGCAGGCCCTTGATCGGGTCAGGGAAGACACAAAGGACGGGGTGGTCGTGGAAGAGGTTCTAATGGAAGGGGGACTGATCAGGGTGGAAGAGGAGAATGTGCTGATGGCAACGCTCAAGTCTATCAGGAGGATCCAACACTATGGAAGTGGATTCGGAGGCAAATATGAAACGTACTCAAGAACAAAAGGAATTGCAAAAAACCGTTGGGAACACTTTGACCGTGTCACCAGCTATATATAACTAGCCACTCGCTGGGTACCATCGTTTTGTTGCTACCCCCACCGCAAGTCCCCCCTCCCCTCGAGCCCAAGCTCTAAGCATGATCCTAAGAGTTCAAAGACGAACTATGGAACAGAGAAGCCGCCCCAGCGAAGAGTGCAACTGCAAACAAGACCCTAGAAGCGAAAATGGCGTCCTCCAAATCGGAGGGTCACCAGGCACAATGCGTACCTTATGTTGGAACTGCCGCGGTGTGGGCAATGCCGCGGATGTTCACGAAGAAGTTTGCCCCTACCATTCTCTGTATAGTTGAACACTCAAGTCAACAAAGCAAGGGTAGAAGCATTTGCAGGAACTCAAGATTTTGATAAAAAAATTCTAATCATAGCCAAGGCAGAAGCGGAGGAATAGGAATTTTCTATAACAATGAAATAAAGATCGAGATTTTGGGCTATTCTGATTATCATGATGATTGCTCTGTACTTGATCCGGGCAAGGAGATGTGGAGGTTAACTTGTGTTTACGGAGAAGCACAAACTCATTTGAGGTACCGAACTTGGAACGTCTTAAAAAACATAAGCACTTCCAGCGCTCTCCTCTGGTTATATATTGGTGATTTCAATGAAATTCTTTGTCCCGATGAACATGAAGGTATAGGACAATGCAACAGTGCATAAATACAAGGGTTTCGTGAAGCTGTCGATGTTTGCATATTGATGGACATTGGGTACAGAGGCCAGTTTTGGGCTTTTGAGAAGAAGGTGATGGGAGTTACTTTCACTCAAGTTAAAATCGAGCAGGCTTTGGGATCAGCGGAATGGATGGCTCAGTTCCCTATGGCGAGTATCACTCATCTCACTGTGGTTTCTTTGGACCACTGTCCGATACGTCTCGATCTCAACGAGGTTGTGAGTCCGAGCAGAAGAAAGTGCACCTTCAGGTATGAAACAATGTGGGAAAATGACGAGGCTTGGCAAGAAACAATTACAGCGAGGTGGAGCGTTGTGAATTTTGGTACACGCACGGAGGATATTGATGGCTCGAGAATTTACGAGTATTTGCAAAGGATTTTTACTTAGTTTTCGCCGAACTCATACCGCTTCTCGATTATTTCTAACGATAATGCTTCAAAAGAGAAGAAAATCCATTTTCTCATTGTTTGACAGGAAACAACGTATATGGAAGGAAACCATGGAGAATCACAACAAATCAAGTCAAATGGAGCAACTCTCATGTTGAACGCCAAGCCATCAGGCGAGCCAGAGCAAAAGGCGGTCTGCCATGCGATCACACTCGCTCGCATGGATGGTCGTATGAGGCGCAAGTAGCTCCACCACGTCTATACAAGACACTTTCGTGAAGGAAGATAGGAGAGGAGAGAACCCTAGCCGCCACCACTACCAGAACAAAGAGAGAAGAGATTCGAAGAGCCTCCAGGGATCTTCGTAGTTTTGGTCCTTTCATCTGCATCATCATTTCACCCTTCACTATTGTAAGAGGAATTCCAGGTTGTAAGATCGAGTTGTAAACTCTATTCATACACTCATCCGGAGGTCAAAACTATTTGGATTGTTCATTTCATTATCGATCTTCCTTGTGATATTGATATGGTTTCCGCTGGTTTATTGTTCGAGATGATTGGTTATTGTCTTATGATGCGTGAGTAATTTCCCTCTAGGCGTGGTAGATGTAGGTGAGTATTACCCTTTCATCTCCATCGTCATTTCTGGAGGAAATATGCCCTAGAGGCAATAATAAAGTTGTTATTTTATATTTCCTTATTCATGATAAATGTTTATTATTCATGCTAGAATTGTATCGATCGGAAACCTAAATACATGTGTGAATACATAGACAAACATTGTGTCCCTAGTGAGCCTCTACTTGACTAGCTCGTTGATCAAAGATGGTTAAGGTTTCCTGACCATGGACATGAGTTGTCATTTGATAACGGGATCACATCATTAGGAGAATGATGTGATGGACAAGACCCATCCGTTAGCTTAGCATATTGATTGTTCAGTTTTATTGCTATTGCTTTCTTCATGTCAAATACATATTCCTTCGACTATGAGATTATGCAACTCCCGAATACCGGAGGAATGCTTTGTGTGCTATCAAATGTCACAACGTAACTGGGTGATCATAAAGATGCTCTACAGGTATCTCCGAAGGTGTTTGTTGGGTTGGCATAGATCGAGATTAGGATTTGTCACTCCGAGTATCGGAGAGGTATCTCTGGGCCCTCTCGGTAATGCACATCATAAGAAGCCTTGCAAGCAAAGTAACTAATGAGTTAGTTGCAGGATGATGTATTACAGAACAAGTAAAGAGACTTGCCGGTAACGAGATTGAACTAGGTATGTAGATACCGACAATCGAATCTCGGGCAAGTAACATACCGATGGACAAAGGGAATAACGTATGTTGTCATAATGGTTCGACCGATAAAAGATCTTCGTAGAATATGTAGGAACCAATATGAGCATCCAGGTTCCTCTATTGGTTATTGACCGGAGAGGTGTCTCGGTCATGTCTACATAGTTCTCGAACCAGTAGGGTCCGCACGCTTAACGTTCGATGACGATTTAGTATTATATGAGTTATGTGATTTGGTGACCGAATGTTGTTCGGAGTCTCGGATGAGATCACGGACATGACGAGTAGTCTCGAAATGGTCGAGAGGTAAAGATTGATATATAGGACGATGGTATTCGGACATCGGAAGTGTTCCGGAGGGTACCGAGTACATATAGGGTCACCGGAAGGGGTTCTGGGCAACCCCAGCAAAGATATGGGCTTAATGGGCCAAGGGAGGGACAAACCATCCCACAAGGGGCTGGTGTGCCCCTCCACCAGGCCGTCCAGGCCTAGGGAAAGGAAAGGGGGGAGGGCAAGTCCCTCCTTCCTTCCCCTCCTCAAGGGAGAAAGGAAAGGGGGGGGGGGGGGGGGCGCCACCTCCCCTTCCTTCCCCTGGCGTCGATACAAGGAAGGGGGGGGGGGCGAACCAGGGCAGGAGCCCAAGTGGGATTCTGCCTCACTTGGGGCGCCCCTTGGCCTCTCCCCTCTCCCTCCCACCTATATATATGAGGAGGGGGGCGCCTAGCACATAGGAACATCAATTGTTAGCCGTGTGCGGCGCCCCCCTCCATAGTTTATGCCTCCGGTCATATCTTCGTAGTGCTTAGGCGAAGCCCTGCACGGATCACTTCACCATCACCGTCACCACGCCATTGTGCTGACGAAACTCATCTACTTCCTTGACATATTGCTGGATCAAGAGGACGAGGGACGTCATCGAGCTGAACGTGTGCAGAACTCGGAGGTGCCGTACGTTCGGTACTTGATCGGTCGAAGCTAGAAGAAGTTCGACTACATCAACCGCGTTGTCAAACGCTTCCGCTTACGGTCTACGAGGGTACGTAGACACACTCTCCCCCTCGTTGCTATGCATCACCTAGATAGATCTTGTGTGAGCGTAGGAATTTTTTTGAAATTGCATGCTACGTTTCCCAATAGTGGCATCAGAGCCAGGTCTATGCGTAGATGATATGCATGAGTAGAACACAAGGAGTTGTTGGCGGTGATCGTCATACTGCTTACCACCAATGTCTTATTTTGATTCGGCGGTATTGTTGGATGAATCGGCCCGGACCAACCTTACATGACCACGTTCATGAGACCGGTTCCACTGACAGACATGCAACTAGTTTTGCATAAAGGTGGCTGGCGGGTGTCTGTTTCTCCCACTTTAGTTGAATCGAATTTGACTGCGGCCGGTCCTTGTTAAAGGTTAAAACAGCAAACTTGATAAATCACCGTTGTGGTTTTGATGCGTAGGTAAGAACGGTTCTTGCTAGAAGCCCATAGCAGCCACGTAAAACTTGCAACAACAAAGTAGAGGACGTCTAACTTGTTTTTGCAGGGCATGTTGTGATGTGATATGGTCAAGACATAATGTGATATACATTGTTGTATGAGATGATCATGTTTTGTAAAAGTTATCGGCAATCGGCAGGAGCCTTATGGTTGTCTCTTTATTGTATGAAATGCAAACGCCATGTAATTGCTTTACTTCATCACTATGCATTAGCGATAGTTGTAGAATCAATAGTTGGCGAGACGACCACGATGCAACGATGAAGATCAAGGTGTCGAGCCGGTGACGATGGAGATCATGACGATGCTTTGGAGATGGAGATCAAAAGCACAAGATGATGATGGCCATATCATGTCACATATTTTGATTGCATGTGATGTTTATCTTTTATGCATCTTATTTTGCTTAGTACGGCGGTAGCATTATAAGATGATCAATTCACTAAATTTCAAGGTATAAGTGTTCTCCCTGAGTATGCACCATTGCGACAGTTCATTGTGTTGAGACACCACGTGATGATCGGGTGTGATAGACTCTACGTTCAAATACAACGGGTGCAAGACAGTTTTGCACATGTGGAATACTCGGGTTAAACTTGACGAGCCTGGCATGTACATACATGGCCTTGGAACACTGGAGACCGAAAGGTCGAACGTGAATCATATAGTAGATATGATCAACATAGAGATGTTCACCATTGATGACTACTCCATCTCACGTGATGATCGGACATGGTTTAGTTGATTTGGATCACGTATCATTTAGATGACTTGAGGGATGTCTATCTAAGTGGGAGTTCTTAAGTAATTTGATTAATTGAACTTAATTTATCATGAACTTAGTCCTGATAGTTTTTGCATATCTATGATGTAGATCAATGGCCCGTGCTACCGTTCCCTTGAATTTTAATGCGTTCCTAGAGAAAGCTAAGTTTAAAGATGATGGTGGCAACTACACGGACTGGGTCCGTAACTTGAGGATTATCCTCATTGCTGCACAGAAGAATTATGTCCTTGATGCACCGCTAGGTGAAAGGCCTGTTGCAGGAGCAGACATTGATGTTATGAACGTCTGGCAAGCTCGATCTGATGGCTACTCGATAGTTCAGTGTGCCATGCTTTACGGCTTAGAATAGGGACTTCAAAGACGTTTTGAACGTCATGGAGCATATGAGATGTTCCAGGAGTTGAAGTTAATATTTCAAGCAAATGCCCGACTTGAGAGATATGAAGTCTCCAACAAGTTCTATAGCTGCAAGATGGAAGAGAACAATTCTGTCAGTGAACACATACTCAGAATGTCTGGATATCATAATCACTTGACTTAGCTGGGAGTTAATCTTCCAGATGATAGTGTTATTGACAGAGTTCTTCAATCACTGCCACCAAGCTACAAATGCTTCGTGATGAACTATAATATGCAAGGGATGGAGAAGACAATTCCCGAGCTCTTCGCAATGCTCAAAGTTGCGGAGGTAGAAATCAAGAAGGAGCATCAAGTGTTGATGGTTAACAAGACCACTAGTTTCAAGAAAAAGGGCAAGGGAAAGAAGGAGAACTTCAAGAAGAATGCCAAGCAAGTTGCCACTCCCGGGAAGAAGCCCAAAGCTGGACCCAAGCCTGAAACTGAGTGCTTCTACTGCAAAGGGACTGGTCACTGGAAGCGGAACTGCCCCAAGTATTTGGCGGATAAGAAGGATGGCAAAGTGAACAAAGGTATATTTGATATACATGTTATTGATGTGTACCTTACTAATGCTCCTAGTAGCGCCTGGGTATTTGATACTGGTTCGGTTGCTCATATTTGTAACTCGAAACAGGGGCTACAGATTAAACGAAGATTGGCTAAGAACGAGGTGACGATGCGCGTCGGGAATGGTTCCAAGGTCGATGTGATCGCCGTCGACACGCTACCTCTACATCTACCTTCGGGATTAGTTTTAGACCTGAATAATTGTTATTTGGTGCCAGCGTTGAGCATGAACATTATATCTGGATCTTGTTTAGTGCGAGACGGTTATTCATTTAAATCAGAGAATAATAGTTGTTCTATTTATATGAGTTATATCTTTTATGGTCATGCACCCTTGAAGAGTGGTCTATTTTTGTTGAATCTCGATTGTGGTGATACACATATTCATAATATTGATGCCAAAAGATGCAAAGTTGATAATGATAGTGCAACATATTTGTGGCACTGCCATTTAGGTCATATTGGTGTAAAGCGCATGAAGAAACTCCATGCAGATGGGCTTTTGGAATCACTTGATTATGAATCATTTGATACTTGCGAACCATGTCTCATGGGCAAGATGACTAAAACTCCGTTCTCCGGAATAATGGAACGAGCCAATGACTTATTGGAAATAATACATACCGATGTATGCGGTCCAATGATTGTTGAGGCTCGTGGCGGGTATTGTTATTTTCTGACCTTCACAGATGATTTGAGCAGATATGGGTATATCTACTTGATGAAACACAAGTCTGAAACATTTGAAAAGTTCAAAGAATTTCAGAGTGAAGTGGAGAATCATCGTAATAAGAAAATAAAGTTTCTACGATCTGATCACGAAGGCGAATATTTGAGTTACGAGTTTGGCCTTAATTTAAAACAATGTGAAATATTTTCACAACTCACGCCACCTGGAACACCACAGCGTAATGGTGTGTCCGAACGTCGTAACCGTACTTTATTAGATATGATGCGATCTATGATGTCTCTTACCAATTTACCACTATCATTTTGGGGTTATGCATTAGAGACAGCTGCATTCACGTTAAATAGGGCACCGTCTAAATCCATTGAGACGACACCGTATGAACTATGGTTTGGCAAGAAACCTAAGCTGTCGTTTCTTAAAGTTTGGGGTTGCGACACTTATGTTAAAAGGCTTCAGCCTGATAAGCTCGAACCCAAATCAGAGAAGTGCGCCTTCATAGGATACCCTAAGGAAACAACTGGGTACACCTTCTACCACAGATCCGAAGGCAAGATCTTTGTTGCCAAGAATAGAAACTTTCTAGGGAAGGAGTTTCTCTCGAAAGAAGTGAGTGGGAGGAAAGTAGAACTTGATGAGGTAATTGTACCTTCTCTCGAATTGGAAAGTAGCTCATCGTAGACAACCGTTCCCGTGATGCCTACACCAACTAGAGAGGAAGCTAATGATGATGATCATGAAACTTCAGATCAAGTTACTACCGAACCTCGTAGGTCAACCAGAGCACGTTCCGCACCAGAGTGGTCCGGTAATCCTGTTCTGGAAGTCATGTTACTAGACCATGACGAATCTACGAACTATGAAGAAGCTATGATGAGTCTAGATTCTGATAAATGGCTTGAGGCCATGAAATCTGAGATAGGATCCATGTATGAGAACAAAGTGTGGACTTTGGTTGACTTACCCGATGATCGGCGAGCCATAGAGAATAAATGGATCTTCAAGAAGAAGACTGACGCTGATGGTAATGTTACTGTCTACAAAGCTCGACTTGTCGCGAAAGGTTTTCGACAAGTTCAAGGAGTTGACTACGATGAGACTTTCTCACCCGTAGCGATGCTTAAGTCTGTCCGAATCATGTTAGCAATTGCCGCATTTTATGATTATGAAATCTGGCAAATGGACGTCAAAACTGCATTCCTTAATGGATTTCTTAAAGAAGAGTTGTATATGATGCAACCAGAAGGTTTTGTCGATCCTAAAGGTGCTAACAAAGTGTGCAAGCTTCAGCGATCCATCTATGGACTGGTGCAAGCATCTCGGAGTTGGAATATACGCTTTGATGAGGTGATTAAAGCATATGGTTTTATACAGACTTTCGGAGAAGTCTGTATTTACAAGAAAGTGAGTGGGAGCTCTGTAGCATTTCTAATATTATATGTGGATGACATATTATTGATTGGAAATGATGTAGAATTTCTGGATAGCATAAAAGGATACTTGAATAAAAGTTTTTCAATGAAAGACCTCGGTGAAGCTGCTTATATATTGGGCATCAAGATCTATAGAGATAGATCAAGGCGCTTAATAGGACTTTCACAAAGCACATACCTTGATAAAGTTTTGAAGAAGTTCAAAATGGATCAGTCAAAGAAAGGGTTCTTGCCTGTGTTACAAGGTGTGAAGTTGAGTCAGACTCAATGCTCGACCACTGCAGAAGATAGAGAGAAAATAAAAGTCATTCCCTATGCCTCAGCCATAGGTTCTATCATGTATGCTATGCTGTGTACCAGACCTGATGTGTGCCTTGCTATAAGTCTAGCAGGAAGGTACCAAAGTAATCCAGGAGTGGATCACTGGACAGCGGTCAAGAACATCCTGAAGTACCTGAAAAGGACCAAGGATATGTTTCTCGTTTATGGAGGTGACAAAGAGCTCGTCGTAAATGGTTACGTCGATGCTAGCTTTGACACTGATCCGGATGACTCTAAGTCACAAACCGGATACGTATTTATATTGAATGGTGGAGCTGTCAGTTGGTGCAGTTCCAAGCAGAGCGTCGTGGCGGGATCTACGTGTGAAGCGGAGTACATAGCTGCTTTGGAAGTAGCAAATGAAGGAGTCTGGATGAAGGAGTTCATATCCGATCTAGGTGTAATACCTAGTGCATCGGGTCCAATGAAAATCTTTTGTGACAATACTGGAGCAATTGCCTTAGCGAAGGAATCCAGATTTCACAAAAGAAGCAAACACATCAAGAGATGCTTCAACTCCATCCGTGATCAAGTCAAGGAGGGAGACATAGAGATTTGCAAAATACATACGGATCTGAATGTAGCAGACCCGTTGACTAAGCCTCTTCCACGAGCAAAACATGATCAGCACCAAGACTCCATGGGTGTTAGAATCATTACACTGTAATCTAGATTATTGACTCTAGTGCAAGTGGGAGACTGAAGGAAATATGCCCTAGAGGCAATAATAAAGTTGTTATTTTATATTTCCTTATTCATGATAAATGTTTATTATTCATGCTAGAATTGTATTGATCGGAAACCTAAATACATGTGTGAATACATAGACAAACATTGTGTCCCTAGTGAGCCTCTACTTGACTAGCTCGTTGATCAAAGATGGTTAAGGTTTCCTGACCATGGACATGAGTTGTCATTTGATAACGGGATCACATCATTAGGAGAATGATGTGATGGACAAGACCCATCCGTTAGCTTAGCATATTGATCGTTCAGTTTTATTGCTATTACTTTCTTCATGTCAAATACATATTCCTTCGACTATGAGATTATGCAACTCCCGAATACCGGAGGAATGCCTTGTGTGCTATCAAACGTCACAACGTAACTGGGTGATCATAAAGATGCTCTACAGGTATCTCCGAAGGTGTTTGTTGGGTTGGCATAGATCTAGATTAGGATTTGTCACTCTGAGTATCGGAGAGGTATCTCTAGGCCCTCTCGGTAATGCACATCATAAGAAGCCTTGCAAGCAAAGTAACTAATCAGTTAGTTGCAGGATGATGTATTACGGAACGAGTAAAGAGACTTGCCGGTAACGAGATTGAGCTAGGTATGTAGATACCGACGATCGAATCTCGGGCAAGTAACATACCGATGGACAAAGGGAATAATGTATGTTGTCATAACGGTTCGACCGATAAAGATCTTCATAGAATATGTAGGAACCCATATGAGCATTCAGGTTCCGCTATTGGTTATTGACCGGAGAGGTGTCTCGGTCATGTCTACACAGTTCTCGAACCCGTAGGGTCCGCACGCTTAACGTTCGATGATGATTTAGTATTATATGAGTTATGTGATTTGGTGACCGAATGTTGTTCGGAGTCCCGGATGAGATCACGGACATGACGAGGAGTCTCGAAATGGTCGAGAGGTAAAGATTGATATATAGGACGATGGTATTCGGACACCGAAAGTGTTCCGGAGGGTACCGGGTACATATAGGGTCACCGGAAGGGGTTCCGGGCAACCCCGGCAAAGATATGGGCTTAATGGGCCAAGGGAGGGACAGACCAGCCCACAAGGGGCTGGTGCGCTCCTCCACCAGGCCGGCCAGCCCTAGGGAAAGGAAATGGGGGAGGCCAAGTCCCTCTTTCCTTCCCCTCATCAAGGGAGAAAAGGAAAGGGGGGGGGGGGGGGGGGGGGGGGCGCCACCTCCCCCTTTCTTCCCCTGGCGCCTATACACGGAAGGGGGGGGGGGGGGGGGGCGAACCAGGGCAGGCCCAAGTGGGATTCGGCCCCACTTGGGGTGCCCCTTGGCCTCTCCCCTCTCCCTCCCACCTATATATATGAGGAGGGGGGGCGCCTAGCACATAGGAACATCAATTGTTAGCCGTGTGCGGCGCCCCCCTCCACAGTTTACGCCTACGGTCATATCTTCGTAGTGCTTAGGCGAAGCCCTGCGTGGATCACTTCACCATCACCGTCACCACGCCGTCGTGCTGAGTAACTCATCTACTTCCTCGACATTTTGCTGGATCAAGAGGACGAGGGACGTCATCGAGCTGAATGTGTGCAGAACTCGGAGGTGCCGTACGTTCGGTACTTGATCGGTCGGAGCTAGAAGAAGTTCGACTACATCAACCGCGTTGTCAAACGCTTCCGCTTACGGTCTACGAGGGTACATAGGCACACTCTCCCCCTCGTTGCTATGCATCTCGTAGATAGATCTTGCGTGAGCGTAGGAAATTTTTTGAAATTGCATGCTACGTTTCCCAACAATTTCACCCTTCACTATTGTGAGAAAGAATAAGTTAGTGGGCACTGGTATTACCCTTTAAAAATAGAGGAAATAAAAAACAAAACAACACAACGACAAAATTTGCACAGAATATTCACAAAAAATGCATTTTTTTAAATTGCAAGAATAAACATAAAATAGTGGAATTTTCGCAAAAATAATTCCTAAGAAGGAATGAATTAGTGGCTCCGGTTTTACTCTTGAAGAAGAAAGAAAATGAAATAGTAACTAAAAATTCAAAATAAGGAACAATGGCAGTAGTATTACCCTTTAAAGAAGATAACGACTTTTTTTTTAAAACTTGCACGCAATTTCGCTCTAAAATTGCACTTTTTATAATATGCAAACAATAATCATATAATAGTGTAATTTTCGCACATATTGCAGAGTATTTATGTGTATAAATTTACACTCACCCATCATAAAAAATACACACGAAAGAAAAGAAAAACCAACTAACAAAGAAAAAAAAACAAAAGCAAAAACACATAAAAACAGAAAAAATGAACAACAAAAGGCAGAAAAGAAACAAGCCCGGTACAACAATTTATTTTGAGATCACAAGCCCACAACATTTGTTTTTGAGAAAACACAAGCCCACAACAAAGAGCAGAAGAAATCAACTCTTTTTCCGATTCTAGGTTCTTCCACCACTTCCGCAGCGCACCGCCTCCATGGAGATTAATCGGGCGTGGCACCCAATTCATGAAAGATCAGATCAGTTCCTAGTTTAGATTAGTTCAATTTCTCAAAATTTCAAATTTCTAGTAGATCAAATCATATTAGATTGCTTTTCTTCTTCAGCCACAAATAAATCCTTGTATCTGCATGATCCATCAAAATCCGGAGATAATCCAGTGATCTTCGGCACGGGCGCAACTCTGGCTGGCTTCGATCTAGGCAACATCCGGGCAGCACGAGACTCCATCAATATCAATATCACGAGACTTCCAAGGACACGAAGCAACCAGCAGCCAGGCATAGGCATGCGTTCGAGCGCGTCGACACCCAGCAGGCGACAGAGTGCGATCCAATCTCTGTCAACACGTGCCGCCGGGACTCCGGCCTCCACCGACCGGCTTCATCGACCGAGGAAGCAACGACTCCTCACTGTACAAGACGGACGCACAGCATCCGACCACGCTTCATCGTCGTTCGCCTACGGCTGCATCGACCTCCACGGACCGCGCGCATGGGCGCACGGGCAGGATTGCAGGCGCCGCACACGCAGTCACCATCGACGCAAGGACAGTCCACCACGATCATGGGCCAGGAGGGCTCCACCAACGCTAATCCGGCCGTGAGACAGATACCCACACGTACGTGAGCGTGTGCACGAGCGGTCAGCTTCAGGATCCATGCAACGTCAGGCCTCATGCACATGTATGAGCCCATGACGTTCACGTGCAGCTAGCACCACATGCATGAGCGTATATGCATCGATCGACATCAGCACCATATGATCTACATCGAGCCCTTCCAGCCTTCGTCGACCTGTGAGAGCCGCGCGTCTCCACATCATCGTCAACTCGGCGCGCACGGCCCCGTCCCGGTACGGACGCACCATCCACTGATCCACTCCGCCATGCCCATACTACGACGCCTGTGACACCAGCATCTACACCGATCTGCAGCAAACCTGACGCCGCGACACAAAGCTGTACGACTACATGGCGCCCAAGAAAACAAACTTCATCGAGAACATCTGCGAGAAGCAATGTCAACACGCACCATCCACCCGCCAGGCCGATGTGGAAAGAGGTGCAATTCTTCATCGACTTCTTCGGCGTGACATCGAGGTTGGCCTATGAGGACATCCTGCAACGGAGTCTAGGTTTTAGCCCTCGCGTCATACAGAACCATATAAGTAGTTGACATGCGGTTATTTTGTTTGGGTTTCCAGCATGTACCCTCCCGCGAACATGACACTCTGTACATATTTTCATCTTCATAATAAAAAGGTAGCGCTCCTATCGATTCCTCAAAAACTTTTTTTTAGAGATTTCTCCCTCTACCCATTGTATTAGTTCATCTTTGTTTTTCTCCTTGCCCTCTATGAACTCCATCTTCTTTGTTCTCAAGAAGCAATTCCATAGTTACTTAATTAGCAAATCTTTTCTTTCGCCAAAATGGTGATTTTTATTGGCTCAAAATGAAGTATCAAGAGGATACAAACAGAAAGAGCACACACTCGGTCTCATAGTTAGGATGCACACAGCCAACCACAACGCATGCACACAGAAAACACGCCCGTAAAAAACAAAGTCATATAAGACCAAAGCTATGCGTAGGCGAGTGAAAAAAAAACAAGCAATCAAATCCGTGATCGACAAACTACAACAATGACCACATCCACCCGGAGAACTTGAGCAATGGGTGGTAGAAGGCAACGGGATGCCAGAACGAACATGAGGGTGGGCATGGGAAGACGTGTGAATTGTGTTTGGAGGTTAGGACAACTCCAACGCAAATTATCAAATTGGACATACCAATAGAGGAGTCGACCATCCAACCACGTACATGAAATGTCCGTCTTTGTTTTTTCCCCTTATGTCCAGAGCACCTAAAGTAACTCTAGATAAATCCATCCATAAATAGCATACAAATATCCCAGTGCAACAATAGTTCAAATATAATATTACAATCGAAACATGGAGTTTTAAATAAAATAGTTCAAATCTGAATTCAACTTAGTCCAACATATGTTCTAGTTGCCCCCTTGAATCGCCCACAGATACTCAATAACATCGTTCTAAAGCTGCTCATGAATTTCTCAATACTGAATCTTTTGATGCTTTGGAAGAACTCCTGAAAAGTCTGCAGATTATGTGGTGTAAGTAGGGACACCTCCATTAGCTCCCGTGACATCCAACACAAGTGCGTTGACATTTGAAGCTAACCTGACTTCATGTACTAGCGTATTCCTGATCCTGCAAAGTGGTCCCTCACCATCGCCTCCTGCGAAGACAGAACATCCAGCAGAGAGCAATGCTGTAGAGCTCACAGTTGGCCTGTCCTCCCAATAAAACATGACCAGCATTTCTTCTTGGAATGTGGTAGGCGTGATTTAAGTCTTTTAAGATTTTTTTTTGGGAGTCGCATTGATGTTATAGACAGTTGACAGAATAAACACTAGCATTTTATTAGCGATTTCATGAATAAAAGCAGGAATGAAAGACAAATCGCCGTCTGTAACTCGATCTGTGCGCTTTCCAATGTGTTGTCCTCCGCCCTAGCAATCCAAGTTGTTGCTAGTATGTTTGATGTGCACAGTGTTTTAGCAACTGGCATGTGGCCAGGTGATCATTCTTTGTGCCCTGTTGGAATTTAGTCCAGTACAGTTCAGGTCAATTGGCGCATGCATGTCCATGTTTCTCCGCACTAAGTAGACATTCATCTCTGAATTTAGTTTGTATAGGGAATGCTTGAAATATTCAGGGTGTAAGCATTGCACTGAGTAAACATTCATCTCTGAATTCAGTTTTCACAGAGAATATTTTATTCAAATATTCAGGGAATACAGTGTAGGCAAGGCACATCCACTGTTTTAGATTTTAATGGTTGAAATTTCCAAAATACTCGGGAGTTTGGGCAAACCTGGGAATGGTTTGACATCCAGACTAGAACCAGTGTAGTCTATAGGACTACACGCCACACATCCAAATGAAACCAACCCAGATTCTTTCACCTTGAATCTTGACCAAACCAAACTATACATGCTCTTCATCCAACCTAGTCCAAACCATTTCCAAATTTTGCATTGAACTCACAGGTTCAAACTGTGGAGAAAGTCATATGGGAGGGCGCGTCATTAGTCTACAAAATAGTGTTGTTGTGATAGCAAAAACATCAAGCTACTCTTCTGCACGTGATAGAAATCCTATTCTTGGAGATGTCATGTACTTTGGAAGGATTGTGGACATAATTGAGTTAGACTATTTCCGATTTTTTTGGTGCTATTTAAATGTGAACGGGTTGATGTTACTGAAGGAAAAGGTATGCAAATAGATAAGTATGGCTGTAGACTTGTAAATTTCTCTCGTCTAATTCACACTGGTAAAAGGCAGAGGATATGTACCTTTTGTATTTGCCACAAGTTGACCAAGTGTTCTATGTGGGTGACCATGTTTATCCAGGATGGTCAATTTTTTTGAAGATGAAGCCTCGAGATAATTTTTATATGGGTGGAGAATGGAATAATGTGGAAACAGAACCTTATCATGTCAGCAATTTCTTTGAGCTTTTTGATACTGCCCATCAGAAACAAAATTGGATGAGAAGAGATATAGAGGGTGAAACTGTAGATGCTCCTATACTGCCAAGTGATTACACAGTACCTCAATAAAGGTCAGCTTCCAATGTGATTCTGTTATTTACATTCTTAGTATCATTGCTGCAACTTATGTCAGTTTGGACATGAAACTTACTACTCTATTGCTTCTGCATGCAGGTTCGATGGATAATGAAAGTCACCGATCTGAAAATGTGGAGCCTAGTTAAAGTGACGAATTCATTAGTGTTATTTGCTATTTTTCTTTGATGTACATGTACTTTATAATTCGGACAAGAAGATTTGTAGGTGTGACAAGCCTAAAGTGTCAATACTTGATCCCAATTACGTTCGTGTTGGTTGTTGTGTCTCCAATATATCATGAGTTACAGTGTCTATGAAGTGGCTAAATAATTACACATGTTCATGTGTCCCTACATCCGGGTTGTTGCTCATCTCGTAAACATCTCGTAAATAGCATAGAAGTGTGTGCGAATCTGATTCAAAAAGAAGGTACGCGCGCTTCATTATCATGGCCCCACCTGTCAACTAATCAAGGACGGAGATAGCTCTCGCGAGGAGGTAACTGCGCCACCAAGATCGGAAACCTCCCCCTCCCCCATATCAACACAGTTCCCTTCCTCGCCTGATACTGGATTCATCGCACGCCCGGCGGCTGGTGGAGGAGGCATCACCATGATCTGAGCAAGGTTAGTTACCGACCTACTCTCCCACAATCCATCCCCTCTCCTGCTCCCTACTCTACCGATCTGGGTTCTTAATCAATTCGCATCTGTCCTGCCAGGCAAATCCGGCTGGTAGGTCGTGGCAACATTGCTGCGAATTCATCTAGTCAGTGCCCTACTCCTTATCCCATCTCATTGCTGCAATTCATGCCCTCTGTATTGGTTCTCAGCTGTTTTTTTCACTCACCAATCAATATACAGGGAGATCACGATTCTAGTTTAATCTGACATTCATTGATATGTTCGGCTTATTCATTGCAAATTTTACCATTGTTTATTACTGAGATAGCAAAATTCTTATATTTTGTGCTGGTATTGCCACTTCCCATGGATCCTATCCAAATTCTTATGTTTGGTGCCTCTCCCAGATTGAATTGTAATTTTTCAAATCTCGGTGTACTATATACTGTACAACATGTTTGGCTATCTTAGGGAAGGGGAATGGGAATTTGTGGTGGAAGTTTACTGCAGGGTTAGGCTTGGGAAATAGACTTTGACTCGTACACTATTTGATGTGATTTGACTACTTGTGCGAATCGAGAGGGAGTGGAAGTGGCAACCGAAAAACTGTGAATCTGAAACCAGCAAGCTGTCACAACATAGAAAGGTAGTGTCAATGTTCCAATAATTCACACTGATCTAGCACTAACATCTGACATAGTTTTTAGTGACATAAACAAAGGGACGAGGCCAAGTTTACAGCACATGAAGAACATCACTTGCAAATGAACAAATGCACATGGCAGCGAGCATGGCTGAAAAGGAGAGAGACAATTACATATTGACAATGCAAGAACATCATACTTGACTCAGGATGATGATAATGTCAATATTATATTGCCACTGGTTGGGTAAAGTAGACAAGAAAAAGCATTAGTCTGTCATTGCACATATCATTTGGCCTAATTAAATAAGGGAGCTCTGATTGTGTTTAAGCACATTCATACAACTTGCACACCATTTTTAAAGAAAGCACAACCAATTCTACTGTAGGCCTCCTCTTTTCGTGAGATGACAGATATGTGTGTTCTTTTTGTGAGATGAAATATATGTTTCAGCTATTCTACTTTAATTTTTTGTGCAATGCTGCTAGTATTTTCTGACGACTGAAATGTTTTCTTCTTTCAGAGTTTGAGCTTTGTAAACAAGCTGTACAGCAGAGTTGGAGTATACTCACAGTACTGCTGCTGTTCATAAATACATCCAAAAGATGTAACATTAGTTAATTTCGCCTCATGCCTACTTAATGAACATTGAGATGTAAAATGATGTCTGCTGTAAAGTACTCTACTACTCCAACTGTATGCTTGCTTAAACAATTGCATATGAACTGTGTGCGAAAATAGAGGGACAAAGCAGCCAGATAACAAACATGGGGGGGGGGGGGGGGGGGTTCTTTTCTCCGTTTTCTTTGGTATTTATATTTACTTCAAATCCAAATGTTAACACCCAAGTTCCTTTTTTTTAGGGACAGTCTTCAAAGTCAAAGGAATCAGAGCCGCACAAAAAAAGTAAGTCTACCAAGACTCTGTTATTAGCACTAAATTGTGACCTTCACTATTTTTTGCCAACTATTTAAGTCTACATGTTGAGAGGACCTATCGAGTTGAGTACGGTGGCCCTATATTTGTCATTGTATTATAGAAGACGAGGAGATTGTACTATTTGGTTGTATAATATTTTATTACTGTAATGGAACCACCTGATATTGCATTAGTAATGCTTCTGATGTTTTGTTCAGGTGATAGGGTGAGAAACATTTGTTCTTTGTTGTCAACAAGATTTATCCTTGAGGGGAAAAGGTGTGGCTCATACCTTATGATTTGGTTTTTTAAATGTGTATCCATTCAGTTTCCTGTGCCACATATGTGAATGTTCCAGGAATTTTATTGATGTAAATTTTTCACCATTCTCCATATAGCAGTTTTGAGTGGGAGGGTCTACTGATGGAAAAGTATTTGTGTTGTGCAAAGCTGGAAAACCTATTGTGACATACGATGAACGTGAGTTGCTATAGAGAGTTTGCTGTGACTGGTAACAGGTATAAGCTTCCTTAAAAGATTCAGGGTCAAACTTGTCTGAATTTTGCCCTGTTTTGAATGCAGGATTTTCATGTCTGTTTTTCAGGAATCCGCACATCTAGCAGGAGTGAGTATATGTTTCCTTTTGTATGAAATTCTTAGGGTCCAAACGGGTTATAGGGAGAAGTAGATCTGATGCAATGATCATGAGAACCATCCCCCTTTTGCAGTTACATATACAATATCCAAAACATGATGTGTGTCATTTTATCCTAGAACAAAGAAATTATGGTTCATAATGGTGGCAGTGCATGACAACTAGAAAAGAGTTCTGCTGCACACAAGGTATCTTCATAATCTCATATAAAAAATTATGATCAAACTATAGTGCTCCCATGTTTATGTGTTTACCTGTTGCTATCAGAATGTTGTCCAGAACCAAGAGACTTCTGATCAGAATTTCAGTGCACGACAAAGGGAAATAAGTTCTGCTGGACACAAGGTATATTTCCATTACCATACACAATATGTTCAAAATATATTGCTCTGATGGTTATGTATCTAAGAAACTTTGGTTGATAATATTAGTGCACGTTAGGGAGACAAAACTTATACTGCAAACAAGTTGTATCTTTTCATAATCACATACAAATTTGTGTTCAAACTATAGTGCTAGCTTGTTTATTTGTTTATCACTTCTTCTTTGCTGTTAGATTGTTGTCCATCCAGACTAAAAAAACAACAAAAGGTGCTAATGTAGGAGGAAGAGTGCTCAAAGTGGTTCTCTGAATTAGTTGGTTGCCAGTGAACTACATGTAAGAGTGCTCAAATTCATTTAATATTTTTCCCTATTTTATTTTTATTTTTTCATATGGCAACTTTGATTATCTCTAACAGGCAGGAACTAAAGTATTCTTGAAGAGCCTGAAAAAACATAACAGGGACGTAGCTCTTGCTACAATTGTAAGTTGTGATCCTAAATTTAAACTTGATGGTGCTGAAATTAGAAATGAATTCTAGGCAGTGCTTATCGATATGACACTTGTGAAAATTGAAAATTTGGTACGGAGTGGCAAAAACTGAATACTCTCGGTAACGCAGAAAAAATAAAGATAGATGATTAATATCTTGCCTCTATTACTACTTGCATCATGTCAATGATTGTGTGTTAACAGTTCATTTTGTTTTCTTTTTTGTAGATTCAAAAGATAAATGGATGAGTATATGGGTGCCTGGCAAGTATACTGCAATGATGATGACGATGTTCGGATTCATGATGATGATCCATGCTTTTCAGTTTTAGTTATGTTTGTAGGAATGAAGTTCGTATTGGCTGTTGTTCCTCTGTTAAGTTTTAGTTAAGTTGTAGGGATGCTTTCAGTTTAAGTTTTGCTACCAAGAAAATAGATAGATTATGCATCACGTTTGGATGATGTTCCTTCTGTAATATCCACTATTGTAATCCAACAGTTTTATCAAATATATGATTTCTTCCTCTCGTGAATATATTCTCTTGTTTTTCCAGCACTTCTAATACATAATTATCACCTTTACATGGAGCATTAATTTAATTGCTAGCAATATCTATATAATAATAATATTATTCACACTATATATGTACCAACACTTGAAGCGTTGGAAATTCTCCGTTGCCAAGCAATGGGATTTTGATTCCTATACATTAAGCACCAACGTATAAAAATGTTGTAAAAGTCTGTTTTATCTGTTGTAGTCTTGCAACGGTCCCTTTTACCAACGGCAGTATAAGTGTTGCATTATGCGCTAGCAACACTGGATAAGGCTACGCATCCCAAACCATTGGTAAAGACATTTGCAACACATATATGGACATTTAGATACGGAAAAATGCGTTGCTATAGCAGGGTTCCTGTTGTAGTGTTGATAGCTGACTGTGTGGTCACCTTCCTCACGGGCTCCACCTCCGACCACTTTGTGAACTTGTCGATGGCGACGTACAAGAACTCAAAGCCCCCGGTAGCATGGGGGAAGGGGCCCAAGATGTTGAGCCCCCAGACCGAAATGAGCCATGACAAAGGGATCGTCTGGAGAGCTTGAGCAGGTTGATGGATATTCTTGGAGCGGAACTGGTAGGCTTCACATATGATGACTAGCTCGATTGCGTCTTGGAGGGCCGTGGGCCAGTAGAAACCTTGCCGGAAAGCTTTTCCAACCAAGGTCCTTGATCCAATATGAGAGCCGCACATGCCTCCGTGTATCTCTGCCAACAGTTCTTTCCCTTCTTCCCGACAAATGCATTTCAATTTCACACCGTTGGTCCTCCTTCTGTATAGTGCATCATCGACGAACTGATACATACTGGCCCTCCGGGCTACTCTTTCAGCTTCTTCTTGCTCTTCGGGAAGTTCTCCTGTTTGGTGGTAACGAACTATGTGTCGCGCCCAAGTTGGAGCCTGAGGCTCGACAACAAGGATTAGCGGCACCTCCTCATTCGTGGGAGCGCATGCCTCAACCGCGAGGATTGGTAGTTCGGCGGGTGGGTGCTGCTCGCCAAGTGAAGTGGAGTTGTTCCCGCCAACCTCTCTGTCGGGGGCTTCTGGAAGCTCTGCCGGGAGAGGCTTGTCGGAGTCCAGTTTTCTCCTCTTTCTGGCCATTGTTGCCGGGGATACGGAGGGCTGAGTCAGGTGGAGAACAAAAGTCCCTGGTTCCATGGGGAGCTTTTGTGCAGCGCACTTTGACAGATGATCAGCAATGCTATTTTCTGCATGGGGTACGTGCTCTGTTTGCAATCCGTCAAAGCGCTCCTCGAGCTTTCTCACTTCCTCCACGTATGCCTCCATCAATGGAATCTGATAATCCTTGTTCACTTGCCTCACCACAAGCTGTGAGTCTCCTCGTATGATCATCTTCTTAATCCCCAACTCCGTTGCAATTCTGAGCCTGGCAAGGAGTCCTTCATACTCTGCAGTGTTGTTGGTTGCCTTCTCCCAAGGGAAATGCACCTGGATCACATACTTGAGGTGTTCTCTAGTGGGTGCGACGAGGAGCACCCCAGCTCCTGCACCTTGTAGTGAGAAGGCACCATCAAAGTACATGATCCATTCTTTGGGTGCTTCCTTGCCGGGGATAACTATTTCCAGTGCCTCTTCGTCTGGGGTAGGTGTCCACTCCGCAATAAACTCTGCCAGTGCTCTGCTCTGAATGGTTGATGTGCTCTCAAACTTCAAACCAAAGCTTGAAAACTCCAAAACCCATTCCACTATTCTGCCGGTGGCTTTAGGGTTCCTCAGTATGCGTTGCAAAGGGAATCGAGTGACGACTGTGATATCGTGGGCTTGGAAGTTGTGGCGCAGTTTCCTTGAGGCCATGATGAGGCCAAAAATCAACTTTTGCACGCCAGAGTACCTTGACCTAGCCCCCTGCAGTAGGGAGCTGACAAAGTACACTGTTCGCTGCACCACCTTCTTCCTTGTCGTGATCCTGGAATTGTCTCCGTTGCTTCGCTCCTCTTTGTCCTGATCTGCATCTGACCTTGCTGGGACGAGTTCACCTTCCCCTCCGGAGAGGATGGTAGCTGCGGCTGCTCCTTCATCTACTTCCCGCTGTGCCACCAGCGCTGCGCTAACCACTTGATTGGTTGCTGCTATGTATAGCAGTAACGGTTCTTGTGGTTTAGGAGCGACTAAGGTGGGAACAGAGGAAAGATAGGTCTTGAAATCTTGCAGCGCAGCTTCCGCCTCCGGGGTCCACTCCACGGGCCCTGCCTTCTTCAAGATTTTGAAGAATGGCAAGGCGCGCTCGGCAGACTTGGAGATGAACCTGCTTAGCGCGGCAACACATCCAGTTAAACGCCTCACATCTTTAACTGTCTTGGGTGCTTGAATCTGCTCAATTGCCTTGATCTTGTTGGGGTTGGCCTCTATCCCCGGTGGGACACGAAGAAGCTAAGTAGCTTGCCAGAAGGAACGCCAAACACACACTTCTCTGGGTTTAGCTTCAAGTTGATCTTGCGCAGATTTGCAAAGGTCTCTTCCAAGTCCTGAATGAGAGTTGACTTGTCCTTGGTTTTGACCACCATGTCACCCATGTAAGCTTCAATATTCCTGTGCAGCTGGGACTCAAAACCAATTTGTACTGCTCTTGCAAAAGTGGCTCCAGCGCTCTTTAATCTGAAGGGCATCCGTACGAAGTAGTATGTGCCACAGAGGGTTATGAACACTGTCTTCTCCTCATCTTCTTGGCAGCCGCAGCTTCCCGGCAATCAGTGCACGCGGCAACTTCCTTGCAGGGAGCCTCGGTCTTGGCCTTCTTGCCAGAACCAGGGGTGCTTGATCCTTCAACAGCCAGCACTGCTTTATCCTTGCGCTTCTTGTTGTGTTTCTTGTTCTTCTTCTTCTGGCTGGCAGCATTGTCGTCATCTTCTGAGTCGACGTCGACGCCATCCTCTTATCCGGGGAGACGCCTCCCCTCCTCCATATGGGCACACTTATCCGCCAAGCTGTAAATCTTGTTCACAGTCTTGGGCAACCGGATGTTCATTTTGAAACGTATCCTCCCACTACAAAAAAAAGACACATCCGTGACATTTTGGGCCGAACGAATTTTTTTCTGTCATGCTTATGACACTTCTATGACGATAATTATGACAAAACCTGGTATCATCATAGACGTGGTGGGATCCTACTTCTATGACAAAAAATCATGATAGAAAATGGGCTTTTCATCCTGGGCGGGCCGGAGGCGCGCCTGCATGACATTCTTTGGGCCATCCATGACGGAAAAAATCATGGTAGAAGCAAGGGCGAGGAAAATTTCGGGGAGTTCCCGGTTATGGTCCATGGTCAGGGCCGAGCGATGCACGGAGGGATTGCGCGTTTTCTCTCGTATACGTACGCGCGTGTGTGCGAGGCGTTGGGCTCTAACTGAACCCGAGCGAGGCGTTCGCTTACTGAACCCGAGCGATTACACTAGCTACATTACTGAACCCGAGCGATCGATCCCTGGCTGTTAACTGAACCTGAGCGATTCCTTTGCTACTGCTGCCAACTGAAGCCGATCGAAGCTGCCTCTTGATGAACAGTCCCCGGTGGGGGTTGGATGAACAGTTCCCGATGGGGGTTGGATGAACAGGATCCCCTGGTAGTAGAGGCCGTTGCCCCTGGATGAACAGGACCCTGATCGAGGATGTGGGGGTGGATGAACAGTATCCGGTGGAGGGACCCCGTGGAAGGCTGGTTGAACAGGACCTCGTGGAGGGCTGGTTGTATAGGACCCCGTGTGGAGGGCTGGTTGAACAGGACCCGGTGGAGGCTGGATGAACAGGACCCGGTGGAGGGCTGGTTGAACAGTAGCCGGTGGAGGCTGGATGAACAGGACCCCGTGGATGAACAGTAGCTGGTGGAGGCAGGAGGAAGTCGACGGTGGATGAACAGTAGCCCGTGGAGGCTGGAGCGAGGCAGTAGACGGTGGATGAACAGTAGCCTGTGGAGTCCTGTTTTGCGGTACGCCACACCCCTCCCGATGAACAGGACCCTGTTTCGATCGTAGGCGCTCCAACACAAGTCCGTTTCCTCCGTTTTGTGGTACGCCACACCCCTCCCGATCAACAGCACCCGGTCTCGACCGTAGGAGCTCGAAACCAAGTCCATTTCCTCCGTTTTGCGGTACGCCAGACCCCGTTTCGGCTGTTTCGTCCAAGCCTGTTGGCTCCCGATGAACACGACGCATTCCGACCCAGTCTGTTACCTCCCGATGAACACGACGCTGTTTCTCCATTCCGACCTAGTCGGTTGGCTGCCGATGAACATGAAGCTGTCGCTGTACGCGTTCAATACCCCACCCGTATGTATGTACGTAGCCGTATTTACTTTCTTGCAGCGTGGTTGTACGTACGTGTACACGATACAGACAAGACTACCTGAATAGCTACCGCTCCTTACTGGGCCACGGTTCATCGTGGCAGAAAGACTGATGGACTAGTATGTACGTACACGTTTGCGACCAGAATGACAATGCTACGTACGCTTCGACCGGGTGGGTCCCGGCTGTCAGGGAGGATAAGGAGGCACTTCCTTGCGTGCGAAGATATTGATGGTGGGTCCGAGCTGACAGGGGGAGGATTCTTTTTTTTTCGCATAATAAGGAGGCACTTCCTTGTGTGCGAAGATGTAGCTGGTGGGTCCATCTGTCAGCCTCACCGCGTACAGTCCTCTTCCGATGGCTGTCGTTCATTGACCATGCTGACCACGCCATGCGGTTAGCACCAGGCGGTGGATGACGGTGAGGCAGGGAACAACGCGGAGCCTGGGAACACGCGGATGGTGGTACGAGGGTTGACTGGTTCGGCTGCGGTGTGAGGCTGCTGCCGCCATAGAATAACAGGGGGTGTGGGTGAGTAGAGGGATGGCCTGGCCAGCGGTGGGAGTAGTAGGGTGCGGTGAGGCCTGCGCGGCAGCACAACCGGCTACGGGAGGCAGGAGCACGCGGTGGTTTGGACGGCTGGAGCAAGAAAATCAGAGGTTGAAAAAGCAGGACGACCGATGGATGTTAACAATCCAACGGTTACTGGTGATAGAATCGTTTGTTGACTAAGTTGACAAAGCCCTGCGTACGCGTCAACTTAGTAGGGCCACAAGTCAGCCTCCATATCTGGTGGGCCCCATCTATCATGGAGCACTCGTTATTTTTCTCTTAATAAGGAGGCACTTCCTTCCGTGCCAAGATATAGTTGGTGGGTCCCAGCTATCATTGGGAAGATTCATTCGTTTTGGCGTAATAAGGAGGTACTTGCTTGCGTGCAGCCATGGACCATGTGGGTCCCAACTGTCAGCCTCTCCATGTACATCCCTCTTTCGATGTTTTCGTTTGTTGACAACGTTAACCACGCCGTGCTGAGAACACCAACGCGATGGACGATGGCGAGACCCAGGAAGAGAATGACCCGGAGGCAGCGAAGCCACATCAGTGGAGGGATGTGAGTGAGTAGAGGGATGGCCTGGCCAGCGGTGGGAGTAGTAAGGGGAGGTGAGGCCTGCGCGGCAGCATAGCCGGCCACGGGAGGCGGGAGCAGGCGATCCCGCCGGCGCTGGATTTGGCGGCTGGAGCAAGAAGATAAGAGATTGAAGAAGCACGATGGCCGTTGGATTGACATCGAACGGTCACGTCTGCTAGAATCATTTGTTGACGTATATAATAAGTAAATTTTTTTTTGCATACGTGTCAACTTAATAGGCCCACAAGTCAGACCATTCCCTATTTTTTTTTAATAATTTACAGCTCATTGCAACTTCTTATGCAATTTATTGCAGTCGGTTTTTTTTGTTGGCCAGGGCCAGGGTTAAAAATTTAAACGAAATTTTGCATATTTTGGTGGGGTCCAAACTAATACCGAAATGTCGAGCCAGATTTAAAGTACTTTGAAGATATATTTAAATTAGGTTAAAGCCCAGTGAAATTGGAATCTGAAAATGTGAAAAAATTCAGAAATTTGAAAGTAATTGCCAATTTGTCATCTGTTTTTTATATTTACAGCCCATTTCATATTACTTTCAAGATTTACAGCCATCTTGAAGGAGTTGCAGCCCAGCAGGGCGTAGAAAAATAAGTAGGCCTGGATTGGGTATTCTTCAGAAAAAATAAACTGGGCTCATTTTCACGAAGGACAAATAGCTGGGCTGGTCATGTGGTGAACGTAAAATAGAAGCCTGGGCTAGACGGGCCACAGCCCAGTTGAAACCCTGCTCCGTCTCAACAATAACAAAAAAATACTACTCGAGCAGCTACGTCCCAGGTGTCAGCCGATCTTGTGCTATTCTCTTGTCTATTGACTATACGCTGACAATGTCGTGGGTCCCAGATGTCAGCAAACCACTAGGAGGAAGCATTTTCTTTTTCTATATGCTGACAATGGAGTATATAACAAAAAATGAGGAACTTGCTTGCGTACGGCCATGGACATGGTGGGCCCCTACTATCATCCTCTCCACGTACAGTCCTCTCCCGGTTCCTCTTGTTTGTTGACCATGTTGACAACGAGAGAGGGCGGCACCGCGGCGAGCACACCAAAGCGCACAGAGGACAACGACGAGGCCTCGGATGTCAGTGTTAATGATTTAGGAGATGGTGGGGCGGCGATGCGTGTGCTGAGGCGCAGCCAGCCATGGGAGGCGGAAGCAGGCGGCCCCGCCGGCGCTGGTTTGGTGTTGGCGGCTGGAGGAAGGCAGGACTGAAGAAACATGACAGACTATAAAAGCAGCAGGAGTACTTAACAACCTTAATTGAAACCAGCAGGGGCACTTAAAAACCATAGCTGAAAGCAGTATGAGTACTTATACAGGTTCAACCGTACAAAGCATGCCTCGAACAGTGCTACTTTGCCTACAGTTGACCAAGGGTGAGGCCACCAAGCCCCAGGACAAGGCCCATGCGCCACCCCGCGCATCCACAACCTTCTGAAAGCGGCTTCATCTCGCAATGTGGTCAATAAATAGGATATTCGCTTTAGAGCCATGGAAAATCATGAGCATAACCTTCTGTCTATTCTCCAAGTTGGACGGGCCTTCATTATTTGAGACCACCCATGAATAAGTATATTCTCACCTCCAAGGGAAATGGAGTAGGTCGACATAAACATCATGTTGTGACCAAGCGCAAGTCTGACCCGACCATGGTCAGGCATCTGTATAGGAACAATAGAACTGGGCAGTTTCTGTTTCAAGAAGATCACAGCTGTAAAACTGTGTATAAGCAAGAGTTTATGAACAACATATATAACAGAAAACAGCTCGCACCATAAGTTTCTCGACACAGTTGGACCTGTTCAACGTGTGCAACAGTGGCACACATATCCCACGTGGCCTTCCACCATTGAAACACCCCATAAGGACCTCAAGATGATCAATAAAGTGTAGGAACTGGTGGATGTCGTCACAGTCAACTTCAGTGCCATCAGTAACAGTCGAGTTCTTATAGACTAACAAATGAGTAGCTTGCTTAACTTTGAAATAACCTACACGTGCCACCAATTATAAGAAATAGTTAGAAGTAGCATCTTCATGAGAGAAGGGAATCACAAATCGTTGCTACTTCTAAAGTTAAATTGTGATTAGTTAGACATAATAGGTGGATTAAGAAGTAATCGAGGCAACATGCAAGAACCAGATACAAAACTAACATGGATGAACTACTGGAATGATGTTGGGGTGGAAGATCACAGTGAAGATGAGACCAGGTTCTGCTATTTCCATCAACATTCGAGCACCAACTTTCAGTCCGTAACACTTGAGAAAGTTTATCCAAGTTCGGCTATAAAAAAAGCAGCGATTTTCTTGGTTCATGAACCCAACTCGGAACTTATATTCATGACTTGTCTTCAATGTGACCATTAAACTGGTGTATTCAGTTATGGCAAGGCCGACGATCTTGAGTACATGTGTTTTGGCAGAGCAAGGAATGCACTGCAGGAAAAATTATATGAGAACACAATGTATTCGCTGTCCAAATCTAGAAATAATTTCCTCGTTCATGTCAGTGTTGACCATGGTACTAGTACCTTTTATCCAAATATAGCAATCCAAATTTCCAAATTTATTGACAGCATGTTCAAAAACCCCCACCCTCCAGGATAGAAAAGAGGATTCTAGGAACATACTATGCGCATTTTAAAATCCTGTGTTAGGATGAGAAGGAACAAGTGTGGCGTCTCGCCGAGGGCGCAGAAACCTGTAGGGTCCTTGCACTTTGGGCATTGCAAATGAAACACACTAGATTCAGTAGGAGGAAAAATGCATCAACGGCGGCGGCTGCTATCCTAGGATTACTCGTGACCATGGGACTATGATTTATCGGGGATGGATGAAGAATTCGTACCTGGTTCTCCATGAGAAAACCCTACGCAATCGCTGAGAGGGTGTTTTCTCTGAACAAGCAGACGAGGGAGAAGGGGATTCAGGCCCAGTGAAATATTGCTGCTTCGTCCGTCCAGCTTACTGCTAAAGCTGGAAAGGTGGTTTTTTTTGTGATTTGACGGCTCATTGGGCATTACTGTTGCGCTACGACCGGGGTGAGCTTACCGTGCAGTTGTGCACTCTAATCTGGTGCATGGCACATGGACCCCGTTGTTGGATGCCCCACATATCAGCGAAAGGAAATAGAAAGGCAGGCGTAACTAGTTACACATAAATATATTTTTGACAGAGAGATACTCCCTCTGTAAAGAACTATAAAAAACTTTTATATCACAACTTTATACATAAGAAAAATCAAGGGGAATATATATAACATAATATGGGGGTTCAGCTGAGAATATAATACTTAGATAGGCTCACGGTTCTAGACTTTGGGCCACAGGCCGGTGGGCCTACATGTTTGGGGGCCTATGTGTTCTAACTCAGCGCATTTCATATTGCAAGCGATCGGTACGGCGCTGGTTTTAGATGCTGTCGCAAGGCGAATACATAAAATTAAATAAAGCATGGTAGCTATTAGAATGAAATCGAACGACAGTACCTAACCAGCAATCAGAGTTGCAATTCTTTCGAGATATCCTACGTGATAAATAATACTGTCGTACAACTTATACACACAGGACACTTGTTTCACCATGCCATATTATTACATCAAAAGCTCTCGGAGGATAGATCAGTTCGGCAGTTGCGTGCTGCTACTGAAGAATTTCAAAGTTGATTTGGACCAGCTCTCCTTGCCGAGAAATTTCGATTTTGACATCATCCCCTACCGCAAGATTTGATAGAGTTTTGAACCTTGACCATGCTTTAGCATCAATCATCATGCGACCATCCTTTGTACTTACGGTATATTGAGCAGGTTCATTCACACCAAGGCTGCGCATGGTAAGAGAAACTTGGCCACGGTCGCCCGGATTATTGAACGACTCCCTCGTTGCTCTAGGAGTTCTCTGCTTGCAAACAAGAAAACATACACAAATAGTCAGATCAACACAGTGAATCATGTGAAACAACATGGAAAGAAAAAAGAACGAAGCACTTGGGTGGCCAATGCTTACCAAGAAGGTGGAGATGTCAGTTTTTGTAAGGACTTTGGTATATGCAGTGCGAACTGCAGCCCAGTCTGTTGCCGGTGCAACTGCTGGTTCCGTTGCCGCTGCACGGGCCGGAGCAGATGCAAGTGCAACTTCAAGTGTTGGTGCAGGTGCCAGAGCCGTTGCTGGTGCCCATGCCGGTATGACTGGTAGTGCCGCTGCTACTGCCGGAGATGGTGCTCCTTGTAGAGCTGGTGCCGGTGTCGAAGCAAGTGCCCGTGTCGGTGCCCGATCCTCTGGTAGATCAGCCTGATCCGCTGACACGGTCGGTGCCCAATCCTCTGGTGGATCAGACTGAGCTGCTGCCGCTGTCAGTGCTAGAGCCAGTGTCGTCTGAGAAGGTGCCAGTGCTCGATCCGATGCTGAAGGTGGTACCGATGTGCGAGACAGCAGCGATCATCTCTGGTCTGCTTTGATTTCATATTCTAACTTGACTAGGCTCCGTGACCTTGATCCAGTCTGTTTCTTCATTTCTTTTAAATGCGAGAAGGACTAATTGTGGCGTGTTTGTTAAGCCAAACTGCAGTTCATCATAGGGCTTTAGATTGTACTTAGACAACAGACTGATCCAATTGCGTCCAGTAATATAAGTGATGGACAGTGCCTTTGTTACTGACACGACATAAGAAGTGAAACCTGCAAAAATAACCATAATAGAGAAAACCAAATGGTTTATTCTATAACAAATGTCACATGGCAAAACCTGCATCATAAAATTGCAGCAAAAGAAAACATGACATTAAATCAATAAGATTTAGACAATAAATCAATAAGATTTACTTGATGTGACATGAGTGAATCCTTACCAGGAAATCTCTATGTTCAAGTTCGAAACAGAAGGTTGATCGTCCAATTACGGGTGCCATGCAGGGCCCCCACTTACTCCCACAAGCAGGACAGGCCAAAGGTCGTGACAAATTGTATGGACCGAACATCCATGGGACTGGAAATCCTGGTGGGTGCGATAAACCCTGCAATGCATACAGATATTGGAGTGTAACCATAATTGATAAACCGTCCTCACAAAAAAGATGATCTGGATACTTCAAAATATACAGACTGAATTGAGTGGACAGACATTAACATAGAATGTTCTCAGGACTCACCACACAAACAAAGCGGCAGTACTAAACAATACAGGGTTCACACACACAAATCAAGTACTGAACAATAGTACTTACTGCAGACAAGCAAAGTTGCACTAGTTAAACTCTGCAGACTATTTCTTGCCACCGACCTACGGGATGTACCCCACATAACTGACTAGGCCATGGACTTTGTGAGAGATATCTACCAGCACCATCGCCATCTCGTCAACCTTGGAGAACCTAACAAAGTGGTCTTTCCACTCATAAACATGACGATGAAGACAGTCCGCATCAGATTTGTCGGGAAGCTTCACAAGAACCACACCCTTCATAATCGAAGGCACAGCTAGGAAATTGTTGTGGTGAAGTACATCCTCGAGAACATGCCTGACAACAATGCTACAGGAAAACACCAGTTCACGACACGTGGCGACAAGGACACAACAGCTGGATAGTTTAGTAGAACTCATCCTCGGGTCTTCCAGTTCACACGACATGACTTTGAGAACTTCATCTCCACCGCGGACCTGGGTCTAATTCAAACAGAAACCAAATATTTTATTACTACCTTCGTTCAGAAATATAAGATGATTTTTGATATTTTACTCCATATAAGACTACATATACGCATAGAGATGAGTGAACAAAGACATTAGAACTTGTCTTCAAAGGCATGAGAGCAGAGGGATTACTTGCAATATCCATAACACAAGTTACTAAGGCTAATATACTCTCTTCAAAGGCATGAGAGCTAAAATCTTGCATTTCTACAGCTAGCATTGATGTTCATAAAGTAGTTGAAAGTAATCTATAAGAACTCAATGTCAACCTCTCACATGTTTTGGTCAAAAGAGCAATTTAGAACCGTCATTTGGCACACACAAATCACATGCAAGATCACCCAGAAAGTTGTACTACTAGTACAAGTACTACGTGTTAGATGAAAAAACACGATCAAGATCGCGAAAAAGATCGTCAAGAAGAGATATTACCTGGACTTGCTTAATGAGGGATCCCGGAGAGGGGGGCTTGGACAGGGCGATGGCCTTGAGCTTGTCTGCGGTAGTCTCGGTGGGGTGCTTGCGCTTCTTCGTACCCTGAGCCTCGACAGTTTTGGCTAGAGCCATAGACATCACTTCGGCCGGTGCTCCAGGGTCCATCAAGAAACTATCAAATAGAAATAAAAGAAAAGAAACCATAATCACAAACCCAAAAGAAGAACAGAGAGGGAGTTATAGGATCAGTCTCGGGGTTGCAAGACCGGGCCTTAGCCAGAATCAACACCATTGATGCGCTCACCTTTCCTTCTTTGGGGGAGAAGAACAATGGCAGAAGCGCATCGGGGTTTTCTTGAAGAAATGAGGAACAAGATGAGGGAGAAGCGAGTTGGGGTTTTCTTCAAGAGAGGAAGCTGAGGGAGAAGAGTGAAATGATGGTTGCTTCATCCGTCCAACTTACTGTTGGAAAGGTTGGGGTTTTGTGATTTGATGGCTCATTGGGCATTACTGCGGCACTTCGACTGGGGTAGTCTACCGTGCAGTTGTGCACTCTGGTACGGAGTAATTTCGTGCATGGCAAGTGGACCCCGATGCTGGCTGTCCCACACGTCGGCGAAAGTGAGTAGCAAGGTTCCTGTCGACCGTCGAGGAGGATCCGCACGGTAGAGCGTGTTCACTATTTCTGAAGAAAAAAATGATTACAGCAAGCGTTTCCACTCTTACCATGTAGGAGTGCGAAACACGGCAGCCATTTGAACTTACACAGTACTCCTACTACTAGGCATGTGCAGTGGTTCATACGTCAGTACTACATAATCTTGTTGCTAGTGTAGTAAGATATGATGATAACAAATGATGTTGTGCGCATGTCAACTATATGAACAGTAATGTAACATACCCATTTTTTGACTGTTCGGTCGAGAATGAACGGTGAGATCAATGTTAACAAAACTAGGTCTACAGCGCATGGATAGTACGGTGCTACAGTACTCCACAAAACATGAACCATATGAAGCACGAATCAGTGTTAGGCAGGGTGTATGAAGCACTAGTGCAAAACAGGGAACTAGTCCCGGTTCCAGAGGGCCTTTAGTCCCGGTTCTGGAACCGGGACAAAACGGTCAGGACTAAAGCCCAAAACCTTTAGTCCCGGTTCGCTTACGAACCGGGACAGAAGGGGCTCCACATGGCCGCTGTGGGGCGCCCAGGCAGGAGGACCTTTAGCCCCGGTTGGTAACACCAACCGGGACCAAAAGGAAGCCATGCGTCAGTAGCTCGCAGGCGCTTGGGTTTTTTTTAAGGGAGGTTTAGGGGTTTTGGAGGGATAATTTAGGGGTTTCATATTGTGTTAGCTAGCTAATAGAGAGAAGTGACCTCTCTTTCTCCGTGCTTGGTCGACGCTAGCTACTATACATATAGAGAGAACTCAACACGCTAGCTAGTAAGCAAATGAAGGAACCATTAATTACACAAGATCGTCATGAACATATACAGAGAGAAGTGACCTCTCTTTCTCCGAGAGATTGGTCAAACAACAAGTTTTCGTATATCTATCCGACGCTACTACATATATACAGTATAACATCTCTTACAATCCCTAACATCTAAAATCCATTTCAATTTCCAGATGGTATTCTCCCTTCTCATTTATGACGTGGTCAAGAAAGAATCCCGCCAATTCCTCTTGAATTGCTCGTATGCGATCATGTGGTAGGAGTTCATCCTGCATCTACCACATCTAATTTAAAGAAGGGGGTCAATACATATATATGAATGAAACTCAACACAAATGGTGGAAATAATATAAAATTGTGAATATTATTGTTTACGTACTTCATATTGTCGGTCAGAGCAGCCCCGCTCAGAGGTCGAGTGGCGGATGTACTCGCAAACGTAGTATCCACATAAATTATTCCTGCCTTCCTACCACAAGCACTTTACAAGAATAGAGTTCAATCAAATTGATAATCAAGCATGATAAATGGTATTGATGAAACTAAAATCAATGGGAGATGTGCAGAACTAGCTAGTACTACTTACTTTCGGGTGTGTAAATTGCAGCTCCCTAGGCAGTCCCAGAACCATTTCGGTGAACTCTTTCCAAACCCTGCCCGACAAAGAAAATAATTACTTCATATCAGGAAATAAACAAAGTTGCCGATATGGTGTGATAATGATCGATTGAACTTACTTCTGGAGCATTGCAGTCATGTCCGCATAGTCCTGGGGATCTTTTTGTCTCGAGTCTAAGATAGTTACTACTCCCCGGTCAAGCTTAATATCTAGCAGAATAAAGTGGAAGCTGCGCACGCATGCATAACTCATCAATTACATTACTATAACCTCGAGTAAGCGAAACCGAATATGCACAAGACAGTAACACTCACTTGAAGTTGTAAGGAAAGAGTATTTTCCCTTTGTTTTGATTTTGAAGTAACGATTCTAGCAAGTTGTCCTCAGTATCTTTGACTCTGTTTTGAACCGACCATTCATTTATGGTATTTGGGTTAATGTACCCAATGTCATAGATTTGTGCTTTTTTGCATTCGACGATCTTCAGTCTGCATAATATAGTGAGGATAATTATATATACATGCAATGAAAGAGCTGAGCTATAGAGACTTAATTACAGAAGTAATACTTACAGACAGTAGCAAGTCATGAGTTCTTTGTCGAGGGCGTCTTGATTGAATAACTAGAATAACTCCACAAATTCAACAGGCATCACCTCAGTTCCAACGAGGTCGTGCTCCTCTTTAATTCCTAGCATCAAACTATCCTTCCCAGACTTCCTGCAGGTATCCATGTACCATTCATGCAATCTTCGCATCATCGTTGTTAGAGGAGGATGATCAGGTTTGACGAGAGGCTTCCTGTACTCGTATCTGAAGATATCTACTACCTCTAACATTTCAAACTGTACATTATCGCCCAGGTAGTCCGCAGGATTGGTACCGGGCACTAGCCCCAGATGATTAGCGATGATATCTCTAGACACCTTGAGCGGGGGGCACGATTGCTTCGCCTGTTCGCCGAGCTGGGGAATTGTTTTCCCACTTTTTTGTTTTGCTAGCCTTGCATCACTGGAAGTACTTCCCGACCGCCGAGCTTCACCATATGTCCATTCAATACAACAGTCATAGTTGGATTTTGGTGAAGGCGGTGGTGGTCGCTTTAGGGCATCCAGAGTGCGCTTCACTTTCACCGGATCTGCCTTTTCTTTCGGAGGTGGAGGTTTCTGTTCAAAATGGGCCTGCACTTCGACTGCCATGATTTCATCGGTTTCCTCATCAGTCCTCTCATATGGTAACTTTGGAAGAGGCTTCAGGCTTGGACCAGCCTTGAATTTCTTTCCGCCTCTTGTACTGCTAGCCGCCGGAGCGGCGGCATCTCTCTTCCGTCGTTGTTGACGCGGCGGAGTCTGCTGACACGCCGGAGGAGGCGGAGTGCTCTGACGCACCGAAGGAGGCGGAGGAGGAGGCGGAGTGCCCTCACGCACCGGAGGAGGTGGAAGAGGAGGTAGAGTGCCCTGATCACTCATCAGAGGAGGAGGAGGAGGAGGCGGAGTGCCCTGACTCGCCGGAGGAGGAGGAGGAGGAGGAGGAGGAGGCGTCCTGTTTGGAAGCTTGATGTACTCCTTCCTCCAGAGAGAGGTACTCCTTAAAGCATAAACCAGATGATTCTCCCCTTCACCTGTAGGGTAGTCAAGCTCCAGCTCCTCAAATCCCTCCATTATTTCATCCACCGTCACAACAGCGTAGCCATGTGGAATCGGACGGCAATGAAAAGTTCCCTCAGCTTGAGGAGGTACAGCAGAGCTGACAGCCGCCTTCAAAGTGAGGTTCTGGCATTTCTTCATTAGCTCGCAATGTTCAGCCTCCGTGATACTATCCACGGGGTAGTGAGGAGCCGTGAAATCAGGCTGAACGAGCTCCGTGGAAGCCACGCTACTGCTTCGCTGAGATGGTGGGGTAGCTTCTGGGGCAGCGTCGAAGCAAGGATATTCGTGCCGCTGAGATGGTTGGCCAGTAGCTTGCTCGCTCTCAAGTTCCTCTAGCTTTGCTATTATTGCATTGAGCTTCTACATTTTGCTCACTTCCACTTTCCTCTTTCTCTCTCAGCTTCTGTAACCACCACTATCGGGAAACCCATGCACCCATGGAACGGAGCCTGGTGTGCCTCGTGTTTGTCCAGGGTGCTCAGGATTCCCGAGGGCCTCTGTCAGCTCATCCTTCTCTCTGTCGGGAATGAACATCCCTTCCTGCGATGCCTTGATTGCTGCCTGAAGCTTCTTGATGTGTATTGCAAGTTGCTCATCCATCCAATGACACTCCCCTATTTCTGGGTCCAAAGTTCCCCCAACCCCAAAGAACCAAGTCCTTGAACGATCTGGCCAGTTCAATGTCGCTGGTTGGACCCCTTTAGCAAGCAGGACTTGCTCAGCTTTGTCCCACAATGGCCGAGCCTTGTAGTAGCCACCTGACCCCGTGTGATGGTGATACTTCTTCTTTGCAGCATTTTTCTTGTTTGTCACTGACCTTTTCATACCCTTCTCCGATTTCTTGTAGGCCACAAATGCGGGCCCGTGATCTCTTATCTTCTCATATCGACCGGTGAATTCTGGAGTCTTCCCTTTGTCGACAAACTTTGTGTTCAACTCTTTCTTCCAGTTCCTGAATAGATCTGCCATCTTCTTAAGAGCAAACGCCTTGACCTTTGGCTCTATAACTGGGTTATTCGGATCCTCCTCTGGCGGTAGGCTGAAATTTGTCATCAGCGAGGTCCAAAGATCATCTCTCTGTCTATCCTAGACATAAGATACTTCAAGGTCGTCCTTACTCTAATTCCATTGCTGGACGTTGTCCCTAACAACAGCTCCGCACTGATGTACAAATGCGTCCTTGATCCGCTTGGGAGCAATCGGTTGGCCATCGTTCGCGACTTCTGTGCTCATGAACCTTTCTTCCTGGCACAACCTTTTCTTTGGGCCTCGTCTCCTTATGGAAGTTTGGCTTGATCCGGAGGGCTAAAAGAAGAAAGAAGCGTTAATATATGTACATACCAAAACAATTAATGCATCAAGTCAGCACAGGCTTAATATATATATATATATATACACGTTGCCGGACTTTGCAACAGCTCCCTCCTCTGTTCGGTCATCGGAGCCGTCATCATGATCTCCTTCCTTCAGAATTCGGTCACCGGAGCCGTCATGATCTGCTTCCTCCTCCGTTGTTGGATTACCGGAGCCATCATCCTCTCCTTCCTGGCCATCGGTGTCGTTGAGAAATGACAAGGGATCACCTGCGTCGCGGATTATATCCCCCAACAACTCTTCTTGTTCTAAGTCTTTGTCCATAGTTTCTACAAATATTACAACATGGCAATATACAAACAAGAGAGATGGATATATTAGTGGCAAACATAGACCTAGCTAATCACAACAAGGAATCATATGCATATATGAGCAATGGATTAGTTGCGGACCGCCTCTCTCATGCATATCCGACGTCCCCCCTCATGTCGAAGTTATCGGGCCGGGGTTACACTTTCAGGGTTTGGGTGGCCTCGATAGTTAGTCGGGTGAGTGGACCGCCTCTCTCTCTCATGCATGTACGACGCCCCCCTCATATGTCCACCGTGAGAGGGGGTAGGAGATCGATAACGCACTTTCTTCTAGGGGTTTGGGTGGCCTCGAGAGTTTGTCGGGTAGGGGCGGGAGGGGGTAGGAGATCGACAACGCTTTTTTTTTCTAGGGTTTGGGTGGCCTCGAGAGTTGGTCGTCCGATATGTCCAGCGCGATATAAAATGATACATAGATGACAACAATTCTTTATTAGAAAGCAAACCCGATATCCAACATATCTACATATCGTCCGATATATCTAGACTTGTTTTTCCGATATATCTAGACTTGTTTTTTCCGATATATCTAGACTTGTTTTTTCTGATATATCTAGACTTGTTTTTCTATATACATCCATCCATACATACATAGCCACATACATCCATTTAGTAAAAATTTCTATGAACAAAAAAACTTTATATGAACAAAAAAAAAGAGCATACATCAATGGACAAAAAGAAGCATATATCAATGGATCATCCATACATCAATGGATCTCCCATATATTTAGAAAAACAATATGCATACATCCATTTACTAAAAATTTATATGAACAAAAAAACTTTGTATGAAAAAAAAAACATACATCAATGGACAAAAAAAAAAGCATACATCAATGGATCATCCATATATCCATATATTTAGAAAAACAATATGCATACATATCCATTTACTAAAAATTTATATGAACAAAAAAAATTTCTATGAAAAAAGATGCAGAGGGCGTCGGCGACGTCGGCGGCGGCGGGGGGGCAGGACAGGGGCGCGGGGGAAGGAGGGGTGCTCACTGGGGGCAGTCGGGGCTGAAGCTGAGGCGCGGAGCAGGGCAGGGGCGCAGGGGGTCGGGAGGCCGAACGGAAAGAGTGGGAGGAGGGACCGGAGAAGGACGAAGAGAGTGCACGGGAGGGAGGGAGGAGAGGGAAGGAGGAATCAAATTTGGGGGAGGGATGGAAGGAGGAGGGGAGAGAGGCAGAAGAGGAAGGAAAGGAGAGGGAGAGCGCGGAGGGAGGAGGGGCAAGGGGACAAGAAAGCAGGAAAGAGGGGCTGGGAAGGTGAGTGGGAAGGAGGAATAAGTACCTTTGGTGAAGAGGATGCGAGGGACGGCGACGGGGCAAGACGCGGCGACGGCGACGAGGAGCAGCCTGGCGGCGTCGGGCGCGAATGTGAGAACTTGGGGAAAAATTCCTAAGTGTTGGCTTTAGTCCCGGTTGGTGGACCAACCGGGACCAATGCCCCCCTTCCTGCCTTTGGTCCCGGTTGGTGGCACGAACCAGGACTAAAGGGGGGCATTGGTCCCGGTTGGTGCCACCAACCGAGACGAAAGGGTGGTGCTGCCCGCGGCCAAAAGTTTAGTCCCACCTCGCTAGTTGAGAGGGGCTCGGAGTGGTTTATAAGCCCCACTGCCGCTGCCTTCTCGAGCTCCTCTCTAATGCAGGCCTACGGGCCTAAACTCACTCACTCTGCCTGTGGGACTACTGGGCCTGCTGTGGGCCTGCGTCCTGGCCCAACTAGCGGTTGGGTTTCTAGTCGTATGCAGGCCGCGGTGGCCCAGTAGGCGGCATTTTAAAAAAAAATCCAGTATTTTTGTTTTGTTTTTTGCTTTATTTATTTTCTTTTGTTTCTACTTACAGCTAAATACTTCGAGTTTGTGAGTGATTCTTTTTGCTTTAGGTCACAAAAATTATAAACTTTCCGTTAGTGCCATTAGTTTTCAAATTTGAATAGTTTAAATTTGAATTCTTTAAAATTTGTGTGAATCACTAGTTTGTAAATAACTTTACTTTAAAAATAGATTTTTGAGTGATTCTTTTTCCTGCTATTTAATATTAGTATGTTTTATCATTATATTTAATTTGCTAATTTTTAGGTTAATTTAAGTGGGTGTTTTAATCAAAAACAGATTTTGTTATTTTTGTTTGCTATTAAAGTTTCTAAAAAAATGTTGTATGAAAATTCTTTTTGCTATTAATGTTTTGAACAAAAAAACTTTGATAATTTTAGTTGCATAAATTTTATATAATTTTAGTTTCAAAAATACTAGAGGTTTATAAAAGCTTTTTACTTGATTCTTTTTGCTGTTGAAGAATATTATAGTTTTGTTTTAGTTGATCATAACAGAATATTTTAATTGATTCTTTTTAGTTCATTCTTTTTGCTATTAGAGTTTTATAAAAGTTTTCTAGTTCATTCTTTTTACTATTAGGTCATTCTTTGAGCTAAATGACCCTGAAATTGAAAAGCACTACAAATGAAGCCAGACGGGACCTTCATACTGAGCAGGCATTCAAAGAAGATTTCCTTCTCTTCTTTGGTAAGAGCGTAGCTGACAGGCCCTTCATACTGCTTTGGATGCATGCTGTCTTTTTCGTGCACACGTTGCTGGTCCTCCCGTGCCTCCGGTGTGTCTTTTGTCTTCCCATACATGCCCAAGAAGCCTAGCAGGTTCACGCAAAGATTCTTCGTCACGTGCATCACGTCGATTGCAGAGCGGACCTCTAGGTCGTTCCAATAGGGTAGGTCCCAAAATATAGATTTCTTCTTCCACATGGGTGCGCGTCCCTCAGCGTCATTCGGAACAGATAGTCCGCCGAGACCCTTTCCAAAGATTACTTGTAAATCATTGACCATATCGAGTATGTGATCACTAGTACGGACGGCGGGCTTCTTCCTATGATCTGCCTCGCCTTTGAAATGCTTGCCTTTCTTTCGACATTGATGGTTGGTCGGAAGAAATGGATGATGTCCTAGGTACACATTCTTCTTGCATTTGTCCAAATATATACTTTCGGTGTCATCTAAACAGTGCGTGCATGCGTGGTATCCCTTGTTTGTCTGTCCTGAAAGGTTACTGAAAGCAGGCCAATCATTGATGATTACAAACAGCAACACATGTAGGTCAAATTCCTGCTGGTCATGCTCATCCCACACACGTACACCTTTTCCATTCCATAGCTGTAAAAGTTCTTCAACTAATGGCCTTAGGTACACATCAATGTCGTTGCCAGGTTGCTTAGGGCCTTGGAGCACTGGCATCATAATGAACTTCCGCTTCATGCACAACCAAGGAGGAAGGTTATAGATACATAGAGTCACGGGCCAGGTGCTATGATTGGTGCTCTGCTCCCCAAAAGGATTAATGCCATCCGCGCTTAAACCGAACCATACGTTCCTTGCGTCACCTGCAAAGTCCCCCCACGTTCTCTTGATTTTTCTCCACTGCGACCCGTCAGCGGGTGCTCATCGCATCAACTTGGCATGCTCTTTGTTTCTGAACAGACGTTTCAACCGTGGTATTATACGAGCATACCACATCACCTTGGCAGGAACCCTCTTCCTGGGGCGCTCGCTCTCAACATCACCAGGGTCATCTCGTCTGATATTATACCGCAATGCACCGCATACCAGGCATGCGTTCAAATCCTCGTACGCACCACGGTAGAGGATGCAGTCATTAGGGCATGCATGTATCTTCTGCACCTCCAATCCTAGAGGGCATAGAACCTTCTTTGCTCTGTACGTACTGTCGGGCCATTCATTATCCTTTGGAAGCTTCTTCTTCAATATTTTCAGTAGCTTCTCAAATCCGTTGTCAGATACACCACTGTCTGCCTTCCATTGCAGCAATTCCAGTGTGGTACCGAGCTTTGTGTTGCCATCTTCGCAATTTGGGTACAACCCTTTTTTGTGATCCTCTAACATGCGATCCAACTTCAACTTCTCCCATTCAATTTGGCATTGTCTCTTTGCATCAACAATGACCCAGCGAAGATCATCATTGGGCACATCGTCTGGTTCCTCTTGATCTTCAGCTTCCCCCGTTGCAGCATCACCGTATTCAGGGGGCAGATAGTTGTCATCATCCTCTTCTTCTTCGTTTTCTTTGATCATAACCCCTCTTTCTACGTGCTTGGTCCAAACATTATAGTGTGGCATGAAACCCTTCTCAAGCAGGTGGATGTGAAGGGTTTTCGAGTCAGAGTAAGACTTCGTATTCTCACATCTAGGGCATGGACAACACATAAAACCATTCTGCTTGTTTGCCTCAGCCACTTCAAGAATATTATGCACGCCCTTAATGTACTCGGAGGTGCGTATGTCACCGTACATCCATTGCCGGTTCATCTGCGTGCATTATATATAATTAAGTGTGTCAAAAACCATTACAGAACATCATGAATAGAGTAGTGACCAAATTAATAGAAGTTCATCATCACATTAAGTTCATACATAGTTCTCATTGAACAACATATAGCTCTCTAGAGCATCTAATTAAAACATACATTGAAACTATGTAAAACATTTAAATGCGACAACAAATGCGATCATAATCGCAACTAAGGTAACAATTGATCCAACGGCATAATGATACCAAGCCTCAGTATGAATGGCATATTTTCTAATCTTTCTAACCTTCAAGCGCATTGCATCCATCTTGATCTTGTGATCATCGACGACATCCGCAACATGCAACTCCAATGCCATCTTCTCCTCCTCAATTCTTTTCAATTTTTTCTTCAAGTAATTGTTTTCTTTTTCAACTAAATTTAACCTCTCGACAAGAGGGTCGGTTGGAATTTCCGGTTCACATACCTCCTAGATAAAAACATCTATGTCACGTTGGTCGGCATAATTGTCATAAACACTAAATGAAACAAATAGTTAAAAAAGATAATATACCACATCGGAATCATAGACAGGACAAGGGCTGACGGGGGTGGATACCAAAACCATCGCACTATATAATAACAAACAATAATAAAAGTAAGAAAATTATACAAGTATCTTCCTAAATCATACAAGTAAGAATTTTTTTTCTTTTAGAAAGAAGATAAGAACAAGAGGCTCACCACGGTGGTGCCGGCGACGAGATCGGCACGGGTGATCGACGGCGGTGAGGACGGGGACGGGACTGGACGGACCGCCAAACCTAGACAAATCTTGAGGAAAATGGAGCTTGGACAAGGAGCTTCGAGAGGAGAAAGCTTAAGTGTGGCTCGGGCATTTCATCGAACACCTCATGTGCATAGGAGGTGAGCAAGAAAACCACACACCTCTCCCACGGCCGGCCAAAAAAACAGAGCAGTGGCTCTGTTCGCGGGCAGGGGCGGGGGTATATATAGGCCTCTCTTTAGTCCCGGTTTGTGGCTAAAACCGGGACTAAAGGACAACCTTTGGTCCCGGTTCCAGCCACCAACCGGGACTAAAGGTGCTGGGCCAGGAGCGAGGCCCATTGGTCCCGGTTCGTGTCTGGAACCGGGACCAAAAGTGTCAGACGAACCGAGACCAATGGCCCCCGAGGCCCAGCCGGCGCCCTGGCCTCACGAACCGGGACTGATGCCCCCTCTGGTCCCGGTTCATGAGTGAACCGGGATTAATGCCCTTACCCAGGCTTCAACCAAAGCCCTGTTTTCTACTAGTGAAGGGTGCATGGGATGGGAGCAAAAGTTCCCTTCTTGACCCACTTTTGGGTGTTTGGCAGAGTGCATGAAGGGTGCATGAGTCCACACTAGTAGGTTAACACAAATACACTAGGAGCATGCATGAAGATGGGTGCTGAGATGAGCTTGCACGAAGAGGGAACAACTATATTGAGATGAGAATGCAACCAAACACACCCACACGCTTTGTGCTACAGTGACTGATCTGCATCGTCTGAGTTTGATCCAACGGTCATGTTGCACCGAGACATGGACATGCCCATGCAGATGACGCCTAAACACCACGGAAGTCCCTCTGCTTCTCGAGGCGCATGACGTTGGTGATGCAGGGTGCCACCGCCCGCAGAGCCCACTCCCGGTCGACAGGAGCCAGCTCGTCAAAGACGGCGTCCAATGGCATGAATGGATTCCGGTGACGAAGCCCTCAGAGGATTCGCGCGGCAACGGCAACGGCAGCCCGCAACCCCTCCTTGTCCAGCTCCGCCCGCACCATCGCGCGGAGACAGCTCAGCTCCTCGGAGATATAGGTGAAGAAGGAGACCTGGTCAGGAAGCCGCAGCTCATTGAAGTCAACGGGGTGGTCGAACGGATTTAGCCCGACGGCCGGCATGGTCGCGCTGGCACGACGGTAGGGATCGCGCAGCCGCAACACGTGCGTGTCAACATGGTCCACCAAGTGGTTGAGGCGATCCTGGACCTCGGCCCGCTCGCGCTCCAGCCGGCTCGCCTCACCACCTAACGTATCTCCCGCTTTCTGCAGCAACGCCACCGACGCCTCGAGCATCTTTGTGGTGGATGCCTGCCGCTTTTGAAGCTCCATGAAATCCCGCACATAAAGGAGGAGCATGGCACTCCTCTCCTTCTTGAGCTCACGGAGCTCCACGTCCTTGGCCCTGAGCTCCGCATCCTTGGCCTGGAGCTCCTATGTCAGGCGCCTCACCTCAGACTCCGTGATCTGGTGCGCCGCCATGGAACCAGGTAGAAGCAATGGGGAGAGGAAGCAAAGGGGGCAAAATGGCTAAAAGGCAATGCAATCTATGGGAAGGCGGAGGGAACCAGCCGAGAAGCGGGGTGAATCTTTTGGTTTTCACCATGGGAAAACACCAGTCGACTACTTTTCACATCTGGGAGCAGTGGGTTTTACAGGCGGAGTCATCATGACTAATTGCTGCCGTGCCTGCTCCCGTCAATCAAGAAAATAAAAATCCTGCCGTGCCTGCCGCACCCAAAGACCAGAGCAACGCCGCGGTGGATATTTATATTTACCTGCCAACAAGGAGAGAAAAAAAGGGGTGAAAAAACAAATGTGGCGGCGGCCTAGCTAATCGGTCGCACTAGCCCAACTAGCTAGCCACCGTGCTTCACTGATGTACTTGGCAGGAAAGGTGGGCTTTTGTGATTTGATGACTCATTTACTTGCTTCGGCGCCACCCAAAAAACACGCGGTAGGGCGTCCCACGTCTTGGCAAGGAAGAAAATATGCGTGCACCACCCGGGAGGACCCAGAAACCGCGCGGTAGGGTGTGCCACGTCTCAGCACGGAGGAAAAATGTGCGTGTAAAAATATACTATATCAGACGTACTACCTATGGCTCGACCTCGGGACCTAGCAAGTCGGTCGAAAACACCCCACTAGCCACATAGCTTCATCATGCTAACGTGGCACGGAGGATAGGTGCGGTTAGCTCCGTCTCGACCAGCCACAACGTCCCTTGTTCTAGGCGATTCTTCTATTTCCAAGCATTTTTTTAGTTACTGGCAATGTGCCCGTGCGTTGCAATGGATCCAAAGTAGAATAGTACTTGTTCACAAACTTGAAAGAAAACACTCTTGTTTTGATATACAGATATACCACTAAAAATATATTACTTTTCACTCAAAATATATTTATCAGGCTATTTTGATGAGGTGAGGGAGGGATGTGGTTGCTTATAAGATAATAAGGGGTTTTTTGCAAATTGGAGCTGAGAAGTGGGCTATTGTTGCAAAAATGCCACAACTTACCTCACAGCCATTAGATGCAGATCTAATGGTCAGAAATGACGGATGGCAGACACACCATCATCACCAACTGAGTCTTTTATATAAGTAGAGAAATATATTTCTCAGGTTGTTTTGATGAGGTGAGGGAGGGATGTGGTTGCTTATAAAATAATAAGGGGTTTTCTGTAAATTGGAGCAGAGAAGTGGGCTATTGTTGCAAAAATGCCACAACATACCTCACAGCCGTTAGATGCATATCTAATGGTCAGAAATGACGGATGGCAGACACACCATCATCACCAACTGAGTCTTTTATAGGAGTAGAGATAGAGATAATAACACCACGGCAAGCTCGCGCCGCTCTTCGTGTGTGCCCGTGCGTCTAAAGGTTAGACGATGGAGAGGAGAGAGAGAGCGCAGACATGGGACCCACCAGTAAGTAAGTCAATGGTCATGCACGTGTTGATGAGCCACTTCCTCTACTCTGCTCAACGTAATCTATACTCTTATAAAAAACAGAGTTGGTGATGATGGTGTGCCTGCCATCCTGCAATATAGGCCGTCCGATTTATATCTGACGGATAGGAAGGAAACTATGGCAATTTTGCAAAAGGATACCCACACCCCTCTCCACATTTACAAATAAGGCCTTCCCTCATTCATCCTTTTCTCTCACAAGATAAACTACTCATACAATGCATCTCTATGTTACGTGCAATGCACGGGCATCTTGCTAGTGCTGTATAAAATCAAGTTATGCGACAAAGCGAACAACCGTTGCTGTTTCAGGCTATCGACTTACGCTTTGTAGTCCAAGTTGCCAATTCGAATCTCGTCTTTCAGATTTGTTAGTTTTAGGTCCAAATTTGATCAATGACAAGTGGGACCCCCGTGTGTTGTTCCGATATTTCAGTGTAGGATGGTTTTTTTTGCACAAACACTTTGCGCGGTTAGACAAGTAATGGCACCAGTTACACGCATTTTGCAAGTTTAGGAACAAAAATGATAGGGGCATAGAATATCACATCCACCCCGCAGCTTAGATGCTATGGTGATACGAGTTTTTACGTCGTTGGATCTGAGATCCAATGGCTTGGGAGTAGTCTTTGTAATTATGCGCAATTTCCAAACTCTCCAAGGTTATATTTGCAACTAAAACATTTAGGCCTCGTGTGTGCCGCTGCATCTTGGATCCAATGGCTCCCAGTAGCTCATATTAGGTGCTCCCAATAGCTTAATTAGCCGCTACGGTGATACGAGCATCTAGGTCGTATGATCTGTAATCAGATGCCACATGCGTAGTACTTGTACTTTCTGCGCAATTCCCAAACTCTTTGAGGCCTATATTGCAAAAACATTCAAACCTCCTACTGTGAGCCATTAGATCTCCCGGGAACTCGTATCACCATAGAATCTACGGTGCGGGAGCATCTCATATTCTCCCATTCGAGAAAACATCAGGTGCTCTCGCAGCTTGGATGCTATGGTGATACGAGCTTCGAGGTCGTTCGATGTGAGATCCAATGGCATCTGAGCAGTCTTTGTGCTTGTAAGTAGTGGCCGAACTCTTTGGGGGCTTTTCTGCAAAAAAACATTCGAACCACCAAGGAGTTGTTGGATCACAGATCCAACAGCTCCGAAGAGCTTGTATCTCCAAAGCATCTAAGGTGTGTTAGCACATGATATTCTTACATACAGGAGAATATGAGATCCTCCTTCATCTTAGATGCTACAGTGATACGAGCTTCGAGGTCATTGGATATGGGATCCAAGGGCATCTGAGTAGTTTTTTGTACAAATTGTGTGCAATTCTCAAACTCATTAAGGTTTCCTATAAAAATATTAAGACATCCTGTGAGCTGCTATATCTCAGATCTACAAGCACCAAGGAACTCATATCAGCATATAGCATCTAAGGTGTGGGGGCACCTGATATTCTCCCGGGGAGGGGGGGGGGTGCACAACCAATCGGTGTTTGGGAGGGTGGGGACAAATATAATGTTCAAAAAATATAATCTAAACAATCCTAAACAGAGCTTCACAATTTTATCTAAGGTCGAGGGGTAACCCCCGACAATCTACATAGCTCCGCCTATGCAAGAGGTGTAGTGCGAGCCTCTATGTGTGAGAAAGACGACGCGAAAAAGCGAGGTCAATCGAGTCATTTATAGAGGGAGAGATCGAGGGAGTGTGGCCTAGCATACACTCGAATGTTAAAGACGATACACCGAGATATTGTGCGGCGAAGCTGTGGTGAGGGCTGGAGGGAGATAGTTACCGAGAGAGTGGCCTAGATAGACTTTGTGTGTGCACGCACGACGAAGGTGTTTTACAAAGGCAGCACATGTGTCTTGAGAGAGAGAGAGGGAGCGTTTGTCATGGAGGGCATGACGAGGTTGTGTGTGAGAAATACATTTGTTGAGAGTGTGAGGGCAGGAATGACATAAATGGAGATCGAAACGTGAAGAGCAATAATGAGCGCGCGTGTGTCGGATACCAATAGCTCTATTAACAAAGAAATGAACATCAATCGATACATGAAGTATGTGTGTGTGTGCGTGGGGGGTGGGGGGTCGATGGAGAGACCTAAACACAACATTCGCATGTATGTAGTACTAGACTTAATATTCATGTTTCAGTTTCCTGTTAATTTTAAATATTGAATTGAGGACCATGCATGGCTTACATTTTACTCCCTTCGTACCAAAATATTTGTCTTTTTAGAGATTTCAAATGGACTGCCACATACGGATGTATATAGACATATTTTAGAGTGTAGATTCACTCATTTTGCTCCGTATGTAGTCACTTATTGAAATCTCTAAAAGACAAATATTTAGGAACAGAGGGAGTATTTTTGAATTCGTGTCATACATGCATGGTTTGGAAAAATAGATGCACATTACTTACTGGATTGTTGTTGTATCATGTGTGTGTGTGTGTGTGTGTGGTCATATGCTTGATACATACAAAGTTTTCTCACCACCATACTGTTCGTCTTTTAAATTTGAATTTGCAATGAAAAACTTACTGGAGATACCATGAAATGTGAAATCCACGTTGAGATCACTATATCACAAACTCACTCTAATTCAAGAACTCGTCATAAATCAATTACCGTGCCTTTTGGAATGACCAATAATTTGCAAGGAAAATACGGGCATTGTAATACATATAGATTCGTTCAGCAATTTAAAAGATTCCTTTCATATTCTCGAATGGTAGCACCCAACGGCGTACCAGCCAGACCCGGGCTCGTGTTGATCCTAAAAAAAAACCCGGGCTCGTGTCCTTGTGGTGGCGTGCGTGGTACGCACATTAGCCAACCCCAACTACTCGAGCCTCCGTGTTTCGAGTCGAAATATGTGGCGGCCAGAATTCCAGCCCTAGGAAATTCCCCTCATGTCCCCGGTCCATAATGACTACCGATGAACAATGGAGGGATGCTTTAGTAACTAGACAATGTTACCTACCGTGCCAAGCACGGTTCAATTCCCTCGGTCGCCGGTACCCAAGGTCACCCATCAACTCCATTGCCTAGTACTAATAGGAGTACTACACCAGGATGAGCACAGAATTGAGCTCCGTTTGTTCGTGCCTAGTACTTGAGTTAATATATCAGGCAATGCACTGGTACGGAGGGATTATCCTTTTACTCTGCATATATAACTTGTTTGAAGTCTAACTAAGCAAAATGTTTGACCAAATCCTTTCTTAAGAAATATTAACATCTACAACAGTAAAGATGTATCGCTTGAAAATTTATTGCATGATGCAGGTTATGATATTGTTTCGAATCCTGGATTTTAAATTTTAGAAAATCCAAAAGTGATCTGAAATTCATGAAACTGAGCATGGTCTCATGATATGGCACAAATATGCTGTCGTAATTTTTTTGTTCAATTTGAGACAAGCTGCTTATGAAAAGTTGCACAAATGAAGAGCCAAGGTATTTTGGAACAAAGACCTGTCACGTTAACATGAATGCTTTCACTATTCAAATCATGGGCGTTTGCGTGCCGCCACGAGTCCCGCTTCTCATCGGCAGGTGCCGTCCAAGCAAGCGTGTGAGTCGATGGGAGGCGTGCGACTGCGCCGGCTGACCGGGAGGCGTGCGAGCAGGCCGCTGTGCAGGCTCACCGGGAGGTGAGCCCTTTGACCAGGCTCCGCGGCCACCTTCGTCCCAACTGCCCCCACTTTTAATGGCACCGGCGCCGCAGTTTAAAATCACCCCGCACTACCCGGTATCGCTACAATCTTCTCTCTTTGTCTCCGATTCTCCTGTCATCTACCTCCAACCAGCCTGACCTAACCATACGCCATGCCGCATCGCGATGGTCTGCCCTTAGTCTTCCAGTTTCCTGAGGAAGACACCCAGCCGGAGTCTCAAGAACATAAGGTGCTTTGGGACGAGCTTGAACTGGCCTTGCGGGAAGACGCCGCGCCTGTCCCCGCTCCCGTTCCGGCTCCCGTCGCATCGACTGCGCCATCGCCCATCCCCGTGGCATTGATGGGCTGGGAGCCGCACATTGTCACCGAGCTTGATGCCACGGGGTTCCATGAGGTTCCCGCCGACTTTCACGTGCCTGTGCACCTGCCAGCGCATGCGCCTGCGCGTGCACTGAAGCGCGTGCCGGTGCCGGTGCCCGTGCACCTGCCAGCGCATGCGCGTGCGCGTGCACTGACGCGCGCACCCGTGCCAGTTCCTGTGAACACGAATATCTCCGCCGCGCCGTTGCTAGCGCCTGTCCCCGCGCGGGTGCCAGTGCCCCCCTCAGCGGCATGGATCGCCGCCGTCGACCGCTTCCTTGTAGCAACGCCAGTCGCCTCCTCCCGTCAGTTGACTCGCTCCTAGAGACCGAAGTCTAGAACATTCTGGCCTTCCTTGAAGCTAGGGCCAACGTCCAGGAGTACGCGAACAACGGCGCAAGACGCCGCCGTCGCCATCGCCGTCGGTCAGTGGCCCGACGGCACACAGAGCACGGTAGAGGAGCCGCTTCCCACCGCAAGACGCCGCCGCCGCCGCCGCGTAATCTAAATTTCCCATGAAAAACGTTCGGATTGCCATGCTTAAAATCTGAACATTTGGGATTTATCATTTCCGTTTATTTTAGTTCGATCATCGTATGAATGTAAAGTCATAGTCAGACTGAATGAAATCTATGGTTTGATCGATTGAATGTTCTGCTAGAGCCATATCAAATTCAATATAAAACGTCATCAAGCCACATGTATTCCTTCTCATCGCAAACATTTCATATTAAATACCACGTCAATTCCAAATAATTTTTTTGGGAAGTCAATTCCAAATACTTGTAGGGCGCGACCAGTCCCCTTGTTCGAGCACTAGCGATACATCTATTTATCCATGCATTTAATTATGACGGAGTAGTAGATAAATAGTACTACAACTAGCCTAACTTGTCCGTCACCATCACTTTTGTTCCTAAACTTGTTACATGTATTGTAACACCCTGGATTTTGCCCATTACTTTTTCTTTTGATTTTGGTCCGGATTCGCTTTTCTGTGGCTTGATAGTCTTGCAATCTGGAGGGATCACTCTTCATTCCTCTTCCCGAGTGGCTTGCCAACCTCAAAACCATCCCAAGACCTTGTCATTTCTATCTTGGACCAACCCCAATATTCTTTTTCTCGGGAATATTCCTTTTTCTATTAAAGGAATAACCATGTTCGCTCTGGATTATGAAGCAACCCACATTTCCATCATTCCCAAAATTTCCAAATAATTCTCATAAATTGTTTGGGTCAGATATTCCACAAATATGTCAAATCCTTCCTTGCTATGTTCAAAAATATTTCCCAAATATTCCTTTTCTGATTCTGCCCCAGCTGGCAGTTTGTGAAGCAAGTACCATTTATATTTGCTTGCTTGCTCTCAAACTTTTTTTGAACTATTTCCTATCCATATCACTGCCACATGCCAAAATTCGACTTTATTTGGATATTAAATCTCTCTTGGCTAATTTCCAAAGTTTCTGGGCAACTGGAATCTTTGTGAAGCAAGTGCTAGCTAGGAGTATCCAAATAAGTTGAAATTTTGCAAGCATCTTCATATGCTCAAATCATGACTATCCACCAAGTTTAAACCCTATCCAATCATCTATGTGACCACAGCATTAAATCTTTGTTTCTGGTTATATTTTCACATTGTGAAGCAACTATATTTTATTTTGCTCCATAATTGCAGAAAATTTACCAGAGCATTCTCCTACCAATATAAACTATCTACACAAAATTTGGGCTCATTTAATTTTCCCAATAATTCCCTAGAATTTTTCTAAGATTCTGGTCAGAGAGGATAGCTGTGAAGGAAGTACCATTTTGGCTTGTCCAAATGGTATGAAAATTTTACATGATCTTCATATTACCAAATCATCATCCTATGCCCAGTTTCAGCCCAAGTTGCTACTCTATGTGAGTGGCACATCAAGATCTAGTCTCTGGACCAGATTGGTCAGTTGGAAAGCAACCATATCAAATCTTGGTCCATTTCCCTCCACATTTCATAGGATCATAGTCCTTCCTATCCTAAACCTCCCAGACATTATCTTTGGTTCTTATCCTTTTCCTGTTGAGCACAGATGTGTGGAAAAGTTTGCTGCAGTAAACTTCAGAGGATCATTCACATCCAACCACAGTGATTTTCATCGAGACATCACCTCCATCAGACTGTGCCTTGGAAGAACAACACTATGAACATGACTTGGCACACCAGAGTGCACCACATGAGCTAGTACACATGGTGACCACGCGTTTGGCATGTCAGTCAGCGCGCTCTGGTGATGAAACCGCTCGGTTTCGTCCGTTCCCTCGCGCTCTCGCCACCTCTCCATGTCCAGGAGGTTCGTATCATCGTCGTCCATCTCCTGGAAGCTTCTCCCCCTCCAATTTCTTCCTCCTCACGCCACGACGATCGCCACCGCTATTCGGCCCGTGACCGCCGTCGTCGTTTTCTTCTGTCCTTTCCTCCCCGATCCCTCTCGAGCTCGCCTGAGCCTCTCCGCTCCTCCGTGAAGCTCCCCGAAGGCCGCAAACCGCCAGCCACGCCACCCGCATGCGCCAGTGCGCGGATAAGCTCGCCACCGTGGCCGAGCTTAACCGGCGAGCTCGCTGCGCCTATATAAGGCCACTCCGCGGCTTCCCGAGCTCACCACCAGCTCCACCTCACTCCACCGAACCTCCTCGTCCTCTCCCCGGAGCCTCAGAGCTGCTCCTGCTCCACCACCGCCGCCATGTCCATCGCCGGCCGCCGCCTAAATTGGCGAGAGCCGAGCCTTCCCCCTCCTTCCTGACCTCACCAGGGGACCACCCGGACCCCATAGCTTCTCCCCCACCCCTTAGCTCGGCGCCGGAGCGCCCGAGGCCGCGTGCCCAAGGTCGACCGCCGCCCTCGCCGACGGTCATCTCGAGCAGCAGCCGCTCCGCCGTTCCCCGGCGCCCGCGACCGGGCCATACGAGCTCAGCGTCCTTCCCCGAGCTTGCCGGAGCCCTCACCTTAGCCGGAGGCGACCGGAATCGCCCAAGCCCATCGCCGGAGCTCGCCGCTATTCCGCCAAAGGCGCCCGAGCTGTTGCTGTTGTGGCGTCTCCCCGACGCTCGTGGTGCCATGGTTGGGTGCGGCACTTTCTCTCGCATCCGCCGGTGGCCGGAGCTCGGATGGAGACGGCCGGAGCCGCCCGGCCCATCGCCGGCAGCGCCCATCCCCAGCCCCTCCTCTGTTTCATGCGGGGAACGAGCGAGAGGAAGAAGACGAGCTGGCCAGGCGGGCCCCGCTCCCCTCGACCCCACCTGGCAGTCTCACACCGTTGACCCCGACCGGGCCCAGCCGCGTAAGTGGACACGTATTCCACTGAATACGCTTCCCTTATCTGAAAGCGCGTTTCCGCTTTACTTCGGCTGAAAATGCGTTTACTCTGTTCTGAAGGCGTATTACCCTAAATGCGTTTTCTGTTTTCTCAGCCAGGGACCTGTTTGAGGAGCTATTTTTACAGATAGGTCCCTGATCTTCCACCACTTACAACTTTTTAACCGTAACTCCGATCGAGGTGAATCCAACGCCCACGTCTTCGTCTCGTCGAGCCCGTCGTGTTGGTATCATTTTCACTAGGTGGTCCCACTCTCGAAATGACCATTTTGCCCTTGCCCGTAAACAGCCCCCTCCAAGAGAGAACTGTTTCCGGCAATCAATTCCGCGGACTCTCCGCACTCCTTCCCGATGGTTCCTTCAACCCCAGGCAAGCCACAACTCTCATCTGCATCATTGCATTGCAATATCATAGTTTAACTAATTACTTTAATAGCAAGTATGAGTTATTTGTGAAATGATTTGGACTATGCAATGTTCGAGTTAATTCTCGGATAGGTGACTACCATGTTGAATACCAGATTGTTAATGACTAGTAGCTTACCCACTTGTTGATACTATGATATTGAGATCACTGTCTATGATCATTTTGGAGTTCATCCAGCAATTCGTGGAGATGAATTAGTAGCAGTGGCTTAAGCATACTGGTTATCGGAGTGTCAGCCATGACCGAAATATTATTCGGGGATTAGATATTTCATGGTTGACCTTGAGTCACCTGTCCAGACTTATCCGTGCAGCCACATTTGCCGGTATGGGACAGCCTTGACTTGGTCTGATCGCGTGCTCTTTCACCGGTACCGCCCGACAGGGAAGGTTATGCGTGCGCGCTACCCTGGCCCGGTAGGCGACGATAACCTTGTGAGCCCAGTTGAGTTATATGGTACCAGGTCCCTGTTTGGGACAGTTTAGTTTGGCCACGACGGTGGCAGGTGTCACGAGGTGACACAGGGGCCACCCAGGGCAGGACTCCGGGGGAGGATGAATGCCGGTGGTACGGTGGAGGAGTCACGGGTTGGGCAGGTTTCGTTGGAGCAACGCTGGTCCACCCGAATGGGATCACGAGGTCAGTGCTCCATGGTGTGGGTAAAGTGCGCAACCTCTGCAGAGGGTAAAATCTATTCGAATAGCCGTGTCCACGGTATTGGACAGTCCGTCCAGACCTCTTTAGGTGGTCAACCATGGTAGTGATGATAATGATGGAAGAACTCATCTTATGATCGGAAGTACTCGATGGATCGTAAGTATTCTGAGGGTTGTGAGACAGCCCGAAAGAGAGTAAGTTTGTCAGACTTGTGGTACAGTTGGTATCAGTTATATGATATGTTAGCCATGGGATGGCTATGGGATGAGTGGTCGGATGACCACATGATGTGGATTGGACTTGGAGCAGATTCAGGATTGGATCCTGAGATTATTCGGAGTATGGATTTAACTACTTAATATGCTCTACCTTACTACATTTACTTCAGTAGCTATTTTGCTATGATGTTGTCTTGATTTAATGCTGATGTTTGCTGTGAGCTTGCGAGTACATTCAAAGTACTCACCTGGCGTGTCATGCCAGTTTGCAGGTCATACGATGATTGCTTGCTTGTCAAGGATCCTGAGTTTGCGACCTAGGAGACGCGTTCTAGCCAGAGTCCCTGCGGAGTGGAGTCCATCACCGCCGTTGCTGTTCCGCTGCCGAGAGAGTTACTCCGCTGTTAGCATAGAGCTACCCCGGGCAGGCGTAGTGTCGCCGTGCCGATGTAATCCTTGTACCCTTTGTAACCTTGTCCGTAGTAATAAAGAGCTGATTTGTTCTATGCCAACAGTGCCATATTCCAGAGGACTTGTCCCTGGGCTGGAATACGGGGCGTTCCGGTTTACTCTGAGCCGGGGTGCCACATGTATAATACTACTAGTACGTGAAACTAGTGCCGTAACTTGTGAACGCGTCAAGATATGGTCAACGGCAACATCACCTGCGCGTTCTTCGTGTTTGCCCGTGCGTCTAAACATAGAAGGGGAGAGGGGGGGGAGAGAGAGAGAGCAGACATGGAACCCACCAGTAAGTGAAGGCAAATAGTACGTGCTAACGAGCCGGTCCCACTAATGTACTAAAATTAATATTAAAACATGTTATCCATTAAATAGGCTGTGGTAATATAAAAACATTATATCAACAAAGGGGGGTACAACAAACGTTGCTACTATGTTGCCTATTGACGTGCGGCTTGAAGGCCCTGGTCGCATGTTCGATCCTCGTCCTTTTTCATTTTTAATTTATATATGGGTCCAAATTTGTTCCATGACAGGTGGGCCCCTCGGTGTGTAGTTTGTAGCACTTTAATTTGTTGGTCAAAATTTGTTCCATTACAGGTGGACTATCGGTGTGTAGTTTGTAGCTTATTTTTACTAATTAAAGAGAACAACCGAGTTTTTTGAAAAAATACCATGGTGCGACGTGGAAGGTGAGAAAGGACGTGCGAGAGAGCGGTGACCGAGCCAGAGGGAAATCAATTGGGGGAGGTGCGGGGGTTGCAACGGTGTTTGGAGTAGTTGTGGGCCGAATGCTACGAAAATATAATCTAAACCCACCGGAATAAATGCCTTCGCAAACTAATCCAAGGTTGGAGTCCCCCTCGCAATGTAAATAGCTCCGACTCTGCGAGGGATGGAGAGGTAGCTTCAATGTGTGGAAGATACGGCATGAGAAAGCAAGGTCAATCGAGACACAGATAGATAGAGAGACAAAGTGAGTGTGGTCCGGCATTCGTTGAAAAGATGTATATGCTCTGGAGAGATATTGTCCGGTTGAGCTTTTGGGAAGGGTGAGGGCTGTATGATAGAGCTTGAGAGATGATCCAGTCATAGACATGTAGATATATTTTGTGCATGGGAGGAAGCAAGGTCAATCAATACATAGATAAAGTGAGAGAGATTGAGTGAGTGTGGGTCATCATGCGATCGAAAGAGTGAGACGGGTTGGAGAGAGTGACCTAGATAGACAATGTGCGTGAGAGAGTATACAATATGAATATGTCGAATTGGGCTCAAACATGGAGATATATCGTTTGTGTCTGAGAAAGAGCGAGGTCAATCGAGACATACATAGAGAGAGAGAGAGATTGAGCGAGCGTGGCCCGCCATGAGGTCGAAAGAGTGGGGGCGGCTTGGATGGACTGACCTAGATATACATTCTGCGTGAGAGAATATAGAGTGTGTCGATCGAGGCCCGAACAGGGAGGTATATCATTTGTGTTTGAGAGAAAGCAAGGTTAATCGAGACTTAGATAAGGAGAGCAAGATTGAGCGAGTGTGGGCCGCCATGCGGAAGAAAGAGTGAGACAACCTTGAGAGAGTGACCTAGATAGACAATGTGCATGCGTGCGCACGTGAGGGGTGGGTCCAGATAGGCAATGCAAGTATCCAACGAGAGAGGGTGGGAGGGAGAGAGAGAGAGAGAGCTCGGCATGGAGTGCAATGGCGGGTGTGTGAGAGAGATACATTTGGTAACAGAGTGGAAAAAGGGGGCCGTGTAGTTGAGAGAGTTAGAGATCGAAACATGGAGAGAAAGAATGAACGTGTATCGGAAACCGATAGCTTTTTAAGGTGGTTAGGATAGGAAGATTGATCGATACAGGAAGTATGTAGCGTGTGTGCCGGGGGGGGGGGGGTGGGGCTAAAAACAACATTTGAATGTAGATAGTACGAGACTTAGTATCGACGTTTCAATTTAGTGTACATTGTAAGATTTGAATTGAGGACCATGCATATGGCTTCCGTAATTATTTCGAATTCATGCCATACTAGGTTTGGAAAAGTTGACATTGACTCGATTGTTGTGCTATTTTGTAGGTCATATGTTTTTATCCATCCAAAGTTTTCTCACTACCATGGTGTTCATCTTATACATATGAATTTGTATTAAAAAAGTAGCGTGGATACCGTGAAATGCGAAATCCACGTTAGAATTGGAGATCGCTATGTGACACGCACTCTAATTCAAATAACTCCTCATTAATTAATTTATAGTATCTCGTTTCAAATGACTAATTATTTGCAAGGAAAATACGGGCATGGTAATACATACAGATTCATTTGCAAATGAAAGAAGATTCGTTTGTATTCTCAAATGTAGGTGCACCAAGCAGACCAGGGTCGTGTCGTGGTGGTCGCGTGTGTCGTACGGACGCTAGCACCCAGCCACCCCCCGCCCCCCAAAAAGAGAACGACGACAAAAAAAGTTCGCGCTTCCATGTTTCGGATTGAACTATCTGGCGGCCCCAATTCCAGCCCTGCAAAATCTCCCTTCTCCACCGTCCCCTTCCGCGCCCAGAGCGCTCAAATCCCTAATTCGCCGCCAATCCAAGCAAAGTTCGAATCGCCCCTCGTCTCGTCTCTTTCCCCTCCTCTGGGCCGGATGACGAAGACGACAGTCGCGCTTCACCACCGCACCAGAGCTACCTCATCTATGCCCTCGTCCACCATACCGGGTGGTCCACCAACAACGTCGGCCGCCGCAACCGACGTGCCTCACAGACACCGACTTCCACTGCATCAGGTGCACTTCACCGACGCCGTCTCCCACCTCACCGGGGCTACTTCACCGAGCACATCGTCGCACCTCCACCCCCCGAGGCCGTTGGGGCTTCACCAACGGTCTCGTCCACCAAATCGTAGCGCTCCGGTGCCGCTCAAGATCTACATCCGTGCGCGGCCAGCCAGCGCATCACCCTCAACGACTCTGAAGTGACCTGCACTCTAGCTATGCGATCATGCCCAAATGCTGGCCCGAACTAGGTATCCACATATCACTCCCTTGTGCACTGTTCCGGCAATGTTTGGATATCCTTTACTGCTCTCTTAGCTTACACGCCTATGCAACTCTAACTTTAACTCTTATTTCTTCTGGAGATATCATCTGAAACAAGCAAAACCATTTTTTAGCGAAGCATGACGGTGCTACGGGATCTGGTACACATCCTGCACACCGGTATAACCTTGTAAGTACCTGTCCTCTGGTACAACAGCAAGGTCGATTCCTCTTATTTGATCAACCATTCGCCGTGTCAAAAATGCAGAGGGGGATGCAAGGAGCACAAGGCCTGCACATCCAAGCAAGTGGTAACATGGACTTGTACATGGAACATCCCAAGCGCAAGCAGAGCTGCAGTGAGCCTGTACAACGAGCTAGCGTAAGTCCCTGTATTTCATTTAATTTGTACTGGCCTGCGTGTATGATTTGTGTGCAGTGGCGGATCCACAAATTCAAGTTACCAGGGGCGAAAATTTAACATAAAAAATACGAAGGCACTTGCACTCCAGAAATCAACATAACTTGAGAAATGTGAAGCTATATGCACTTTGAAAACTAGCTAATGATCCAAAGTAGTTCCAGATTATAAAACACTAAATGATGTAAGCACCAAAAAACAAAAAATGCAACATGGTGTACAAGGACTACTTACATGGACTGTACCTGCTTGAATTATTCGTTCTCTGGCTAAAAATATCGAAGTGTAATTACACCTATAACCAGTGCGCAAACTGCATATCAATATATCTATCCTGCACAAGTATGCCAATAGTTTCAAACAACAGATTAGAAAAGTATTTATGCTACATTGTCATGATACGGGGACTTTCTGGTAGATGGCCTCGACGTTTCCTCAAGCCATGAAAATGTACTATAATTTGCTTGTCATCAATTCCTGCAAATCTCTATCTCTCTCTCAACATAGCAGATCATCATTAGACACTAAATCTTTTAATGGGAACTTGCAAAATGCTTGCATTAGATCCCTCATTAGACACTATATGTTCATCACCGGGAGCATGTAAAATGTTTGCATCAAATCCTTCTTTAGCAGTCTGTTCATTAGACAATCCAGGCTCAAGAACAACATGAGCTTGTATGTTTGCACCGAAAACTTGATTAGACACATCAGGTTCAGTCAGTTCAGTATTGATTGGGGGAGTTATAAAATAAGCAGAAATTGGTTTCATTTTCTAATAGATTCCCTACATACAAGCAGTTTTACAACACCGTTAGGTTTAACTATTGGCTAGAAATTGAACAGTTGAATTAGATATAATCAGGGATGTGATGTACCTGCTCGTTGCGCATGCTACTCTTGCAAGCTGTGATTGTCCATTTGCGCAAGCTCGATGCCATGCCCGTGCTGCCGCCGCTGCCTCCCACGCAGGCTACTCCCAGGGTTGGATCTTCATCTTCTTGTCCTTCCATTCGCTTGAAGCCCGGCGACCGGCGTCCAACGAGGGCGCGAGGAAGTGCTGTGTCGGTCTGTTCAGCGGCGGCTAGGTTAGGAGCGAACCAGACTGAAGGCTGGAGCGAACGAATTGGGATTTTTCCTGCTGTCGATCGATATGGGAGGTGCTCGTTTGGGCCACGAGCCTGCTACAGGGCCTGCCTTGCACTTACATTATTGGCCCATCCAAATTGAAACGTTTTTCTTCATTTTTTACATTGCTTGCTCGTGCGCTGGGACGAACAAAACTAGCCTGGGCCAACCTGGATGACTCAAACTAGGTGCACACCTTCCAGCCACCCAAGGCGGCCGCCCATACCAGCCCCTATGGTGGCGTTGCCCCTTTTTGCGTGTATGATTGGGGTAGTGAAAAATATTCCAGTGGCGCTTTTGATTTACCCATAGAATGGTTGAATTGCTTGTTTCTATGAACTGAGTTCGCCAATAATGTGAAGGATGCCAGTCTTTTCATCCTATTGTAGATTGCTTAGATCTCGATATGCCAAATATAATGGCATGAAATATATAGTAAAAGCCAGTGTGATGTGTGTTGCTACAACTAGTCTGACAACCCGTCCTCGTATAACATATCAAGGACGCACCATCTTATCAGATTAACCATTCGACTTACCAATGCAGTGTGGGAAGAAAGAAGTATTGGGACTGCGTATCCAAGCAATTGATGCCATGGACTCCTTCGTAGAACCTTGTAAGCGAAAAAGAAGTTGCAGTGTGCCTGTACAAAGAGCTAGCATAAGTTCAGTTACCTGCTTCTTGGAATTTTAGTTAGCCACTTATTGCAAAATTGGTCAATTATGTTGCTTGGCTTAATTTAGTTTGCTACTGATTACATAATGTCATAGCCTGTTAATCCTATTATAGACTGCGCCTATCAATGTGTTTGATACTTACTATTAAGAATTACCTATTTGCCTGAACTTAAATAGCAACTTAAGCACGTAGATAGCTGGTCATATGTACTTCTAGTGTGCAGCAAAATTCACGTGTAATTTACGTTCTGATACGCTGTTTGTTCAAATAGTTTGTTGTTATCACTTGTAGCACTAGTAATGTTTGCATGTTCATAGATAGACAACTGTCAAGTTTATATGAGGGACACCGTCTTTTTAACTTATATATATGTGTTGGAATCATTTTGCTTACATCAAACAAATTTACAGATGTCTGTGTTGCTGTTAAACGGTACCGACTTGTTACTTTAATACGTTGCCAAGAACTTGTTAGTTTTACTAGTTCATCTATAATTAAATACGTTGCCAAAACTGGTTAGTTTTACTAGCTTGATGTTAGTTTCTTATGGCTCTAGCAACACTTTATTTATGATTGCTAACATTCAAGTTTGCAGGATCCAACTGAAACTCCGTTGGCACAACAGGTATGTTTTCAGAAACTTCCTTGTTTACCTGGTTTGCTGCTGTAACTTGTTGCTGTAATCATCTTACCAACTTCAAGTTTTCAGGATCCAATTGGAAGTCCAATTGCACAGCAGGTACATTTTCAAAAATATATTTGTGTAACAGGTTTGCTGCTGTAACTTATTGCTCTAATCAAGTTACTGACTACTCAACTTTTCAGGATCCAAGAGAAACTCCAATGCCACAACAGGTTCCTTTTGCAAAACTTGTTTGTTTATCTGCTTTGCTGCTGCAAACGGTTGCTCTAATCATGTTACTGGCTACTTAACTTTTCAGGATCCAAGAGAAACTGCAATGCCACAACAGGTTCCTTTTGCAAAACTTGTTTGTTTATCTGCTTTGCTGCTGCAAACGGTTGCTCTAATCACGTTACTGGCTACTTAACTTTTCAGGATCCAAGAGAAACTCCAATGCCACAACAGGTTCCTTTTGCAAAACTTGTTTGTTTATCTGCTTTGCTGCTGCAACCAGTTGCTCTAATCACGTTACTGGCTACTCAACTTTTCAGGATCTAAGAGAAACTCCAATGCCACAACAGCTTTTGCAAAACTTGTTTGTTTAACTGCTTTGCTGCTGAAACCGGTTATAATGATGTTAATAACTACTTTTTAGCATCCAATCGAAACTCTTTAATTCCTTGTTTGTTTAACTGTTTTGCTGTTCTAACTCCCAGTTGAGATGTTTTGCTAACTTCAACTTTTCGGAATCCAATCAGAACTTTAATGGCAAAACAGGTTAGCCCAAGATCAAAGAGCGAGGTCCCCATGGACGTTGTATCATCCCATAGCAGTGGCACTGGCCCAATCATGCATCATGAAGTGCCAACTGCTGATGCTCTAGAGGCTAAACTATTGGTAGAAAGAGATTTTGCTTCTGCACTTAGAGATGAAGTTGACATGTTGAGGAAGCAAACATCACAATCATAAGCAGTACTCAAGACAACCATTAAATATTTGGTGGATTTCAAAACGAAGCAAGCTGAGACTGACCGCATTGTTAAGGTCCTGAAGGAAAAAAAAGAAATTAAATTCCCACTTGGTCAATCACAGGTGAAATGTTTTTTCCATCGTTGAATAACCTTTGTGTTGTTTGTTCATGTCATCGATCAAACCATTTGTTTTAGAGATCATGTAATAATTGTTTTTTGGTTTGTAATTTTTTTAGCACGAGTCTGTATTAATTGATAAGACTCTGAGATATTTCATTTTGATTGTTGTGCCAGACCTACAAATATGCCAATCGGGCTGAATGTGCATTCATCAATAATAGTAGTATAGATGGTCCTTAAGTGGCACGCATCTGAAAGGGCCAAGATGCTGTACTAGCTTCACTAAAAAAATGATGCTCTTCTAGCAAAAAAAGTACAGCGGCCTGGCTTATGTATGTTAGTTGATATTATTGATCCATATACTCTATAAGTGTTTATATGTCTATTAGTTTTGTACATTATTGGTTGATCGACTCGGTATTTTGAATCTTGAGACATCGCCTGTGTACATATCTAAATGGGAGTACACATTATGCTGCGTGCGACACTTGAGTTGGACATAAAGTGGTTTCAAATATTCGAATTCACCTTAAACTGGATTCTAGCTTCTGAATTCGAGTATCGACATTTGTAAATCATATTCATATATGACAGTGGAATACATCTGTGTTGTGCTTTTGAAGATATATAAAAACAGATAGAAAGATTTATAAAGATTCATATAAGAATACAAAATGGATTCGAATTTAGTTGCCAGGGTAAACATGGATGCTTATTGTCCCAAAATTCGAAAGAAGCGGCAAAATATCCACTCCCACGTCGGCTGCCCGAAGCCAGTGTTTGTGAGATGGAAATTACTGTCTACCCCTTGCACGGACAATCCATCGGCCCGATTTCCACTGCTCTCAATATGGGGTAGGTTAGTAACTTCAATTAGACATGACACGACTGCCTCTGAGCCCATTCAGACACGGTGGGCGCCAAACATGGGCGCCAAAACACATTTGATTCAAGCTCGTCCGAAAGACCTTTGTCTCTCCCTCCATTTCCCCATTCATACACGGTGGGCGGCAAAACAAACTCGACTCGGCCGAAATCGATGTAGGCAAATATTTTCAATAGGGGCAGGTTTGTAACATCACTCAGACATGACACAACCGCCCTACCTGTCAGCCCCGTTCATACACCGTGGGCGCCAAAACACCCTCTCATCGCCCGAAATCACTCTGGGCAAATATTGGGGAGATGTGAGATTACTGTCCTATCCCCAACCGACGAGACGTCCAAATTTTAAACGGGGGCTAAGTTCGTAACTTTCCCATATTTCAGACAGGCACGTCCCAAAAACATGGTTCCCCGCACCTCTCCCTCCATTTTCCCATTCATACACCATCCGCGCTAGAACACCATCCCCACCCCAGCCTCCTCCGTCCGCCACCCCATCCATTGCCGCCGTCCTCCACCATGCCGGAGCGCCTACCAAGACCGCGTCATCCACTGCTAGAGATGGACGTTTCTCATCCACGGCGATGGACCAGGAGCCTTGCATCATGTCCTCTCGCTTCATCGGCGCCGTCGTCCTCCTTGCCGGGGCCGCTCCCACGACCTTCTCGTCCACCGCAACGGGACTTATCCCCTGATGCACCAGTCTACCGTCGTAGATCTGCTTCAATGCCACCAATAGCCATCGCACCCCCGATGCCTACCCGGCACCGCAAGAGAGGTGGTACTACTTCATATCTGCTCAACTTTTTTATCTCAACCAGAAAATAGATCGTAATTTGGTTACTGTACTTTCTTTTCAGCTCTTAGAATTTAGTTCTTAATTCGAAGCAAACAATGGTTGCTAAATAGCATTTCTGTGGTTTGCAGCTTCAAATCTGCCATGGCACAGTCATAATAGGGTTTAATTGATCATTCTTAGAGTTTCACCCCTTTTATGATCACTATACGATCAACATACGTGCTTCGTGTCATAATAGCACTGCTCCACCCATCAAGCTAAACAAGCTTAGTTGTTCAAATACGAATCTGATATTATTAAAACAGAGTCGTTTAATTGGTCAACTAAATGTTCCTAATTTAGTTTCGAAAATGCATGTACACTGCTCGGGTGTGGATCTACAGGGTGCCCACGGTGGGCCGCGGCCCACCCTGGGATTTTGGGTCAGCCTAGGCCCCGATTCCCCTCTGTTCTGCTGCGCTTTCGATCTCTACTCGCCCCCAGCCGCCTGCCTCACCGGCGATTTGCCATCCCCGGACGGCATGACTCTAGGAGGAGACGCCGGACTAACAGGAGGTCAGGAGCCGCTCGCCTAACAGCGTCACCGCTGCCCGGGCGCGCCGTGCTTACCTTCGCAGTCCGTTTAGGGCTCAGGCGTGCAGGAGCCACTAAGCCAACCCGATTTATCCTGAGATACATCCTCAACACTCAGCAGCCACTCCTCATCACCCATTTTCTAAGTGATTCATTACTCATTAGGCAGGACTGTCATTAGGTTTTGTTGTGTACTGAGTGCTACCTACACTTAATGGTTCAGATGTATTTCAGTAATCTTTAGTACCTATAAAGTTCACACGGTTTCAAAATTCCGGTCCTAGGAATAGACACTAGTCATTTTGGATTGTTGGTCATAGTGACATTGACCCAGATTACTACTACAGGCTAGGTTTGTTGACAATTTTACTTGTCTTTCTTACTCATTCGATATGATATCCAATTATTCATGTCGATTAGTTGCAAACAATAAGTGCTAGACCAACTTCTTGATTCAGATTTTGGACAGTCTCTTATTGCAATTACAATTCTGCATACTTGTCCTAGTAAGATCACAAGTAATGATTGATTCACTACCTCTATGCTTGCCTTGTCATATTTGTTGTCAATATTCTTTTAGGGTGGACCACCCTGTTTCAAAATACTGGAACCGCAGACATGAGTGAATAATATTTCTCTGTGTGATCTCTTCCATCATGTGTGGGTAACGAACACTGCATTGTATAGAAAGAAAGTGTCATTTCCACCTTTTACATAGACTACGATCTTTTACATGGAATACAATCTGCTTACTTGCTTTGTGTCGCACTACCAGCACTCCACCCTTGAAGCTAAACATTATGCCACTCATAATTCCTTAGTTTATTTGTTCAAATACGAATTTGATATGATTCTAATGTTCCTACTTCAGTTTTGAAATGTGTGTCTGCCTGTTATAGAGACATAAGAGGTTTGTATTTCTGTGTGTGGTCTGGTCAGCACGGTTGGGGGGTGAACTTTGCATACGCAGGGGTTTATAGGGAGACACTCTTCGAGTTGAATCTGCAATGCATTCCATAGATAATCTGACTACTTTTTATGTTTTCATGAATCTCAGATACTGAACATCATCATAATGATTATGAGCTTACGCGCATGAAAAGAATAAAGCAGAACAATGCCATGGTTGTCAAACTTGGCATTAAGGGACTGAAATCAAGTCTGGATGCAATGCAATGCAAACGCTCTCCACCTACAGATTCATGGTCAGAATATGATCCTAACAGTGATTCTGAGCTAGAGGGAGACCTAAGTCAGTGTAGCTCCCTAGTGGAGGAGTCAGAGGCAGATGCCCTATCTTATTCACCCATCAAGGTGTTTGCTCTAACGTTCCAAGGTTATATTGGTCGCACATATCTTGCAACTAATGCTTTGCATTGCTTCTACTTTGTTGCACTGCCATTAGCTTAGTTTACACATTGTGTATGTGAATACGCACTGCCTATCCATTTTCAGTACATATTCCATCTGTCATCATACCATATTTATCCATTCAAATGTTGTTCTTATGTATCATATGTTCAAAAGGAAGAGGGCGATTGCTGATTGCGGAGGAGCACGAACAAAGTATTTGGAAAGGTAGTGACACAGGATAAATCAAATAGCCCATTAGGTGTAGTTGCAATATCACCAAACCCAGAAAACATGGCCACAACTCTAGCAGACTCTAGCCCTACTACACTGGCCATCTCTGATGCCCCAACTCAGCAGACCCCAACTGCTGCAAACAGTATGATGATGCCACACTACTAGGGAAAACCATAGTAGTAGCGCTTGAAAAATATATAGTAGTAGCGCTCGGTCCAGCGCTACTGCTAACGCGCTACAGCTAAGTTGTAGCAGTAGCGCTGGTAAGGGCAGCGCTACTAGTAAGTATGGTTAGCAGTAGCGCAACCCTGACCAGCGCTACTGCTAACTCTCTGTAGCGCTTGAACAAATGAAGCGATGCTGCTAATCCAGTGCTGCTAGTAGATGCTTTCCAGCGCTACTGCTAGTATTCCTGCTTTCACAGATTTACACCCCCTCTACGTATTTGTGATGTATTTGTATGGGCTCTATACAGTAGTTTCATCAGATCATAATAAACATACACTATTCTCATCATATCATAGACATACAGTAGTCTCATCATACCATCATCATCATCATCATCATCATTCAACACAAATATCATCACATCTTGAAAATAGCGATACACAAGTCATGCCATGTCTTGAATAAGTGCAACTGCATGGTCATGGCACACACACACAAGTTTCATCATCTCTATCTAAACCATGATGTAGAAGAGAAGAGCGATCAGCATGAGCAAGAGCGCGACTATGTAGTACTTCTTGAGGCATCGGCGGTTTCGCTCCCGCTCTTGCCGGAGCGTCCACCTCAAGTAACTACTTTCCGCTTCGGCTCTGCTGTCGAACCCTCTGTGGCTAGCACCCAGGTACTTGTCCACCTGGTCCTGAGCGTCTGGCCAGTGGTCGTACACTCCCGGAACCCTCCCAACGAACACGGCGTAGCAGTCCTTCGCCATCTCTGATCTATATACCTGCATCATCAGTTGATGAATTGAATGATAATATGAAACATAATGTACTTAAGAAAACAAAGAGGCATAATTAGCAAAATACAAGCAAACTATAGTAAACATAAATGACAAAGTTCCTCATACCCAAACTAATTAACTAGAGCGATCTCCGCTAGTTCAGGACCACGGTTTAATTACATCACATAGTTTTGCCATGCATAAATTCAAAGTTTTGCCATAGAAAGACAGTAGTGACACATTATCATCGACTATCAGTCCTCCATGTTGGCGGTCCAATCTTCATAGTCAGGGAGGAAGCACCCAAGCTTCTTGAAAGGCTTCAGGTCCAGACGCTGAGCAAGTAGCAGTGCTCGGACATCATCCCACGTGATTGGCCCATGGTAGAACATCCCTGTTGGTTCGAGGACCTGCTTCATGATCACTTGGGAAAGTTCACACTGTACGTGATAAAACTCAGCTCGGATTCGATGATCCGGTGTCTTTCCTATGCTTGTGGCCCAGTTGACAATCTCGGCATCGTTGGTAGTAGCTGACATGCGAAGGCATTGATTATCTCTTCTGTACTCGATCAGGTGATGCATGAGGTAGAATCCATCAGCCATACTAGTGTACGGTTGCTGGATGCAGCAGAAGTCGGTCTTATGGCTGAAAGCCAGCCCATTCTTCCTATGCTTTTTCACCTTGATATATCCACCAGACAGGGTGAAGGTGAATAGGGCACTATCGAGAACACTCTTTATGTGCGTGTAATCCTTTTTCTTGATGCTCTTCGATGAGTCCAGTACATAGCATGGGAGTATTCTGGGTACAGAACGATGAGGATGGCGCCTCCCCCCCCCCCCCGCTGCGCAAATTAAGTACACCTCAAATTAGCCTCCATGCTTGCAAAGGAATGATTAACACTTACGAAAGGATATGCGCGGATGACTTACGTGGGATGATAAGGCAGGAGAATCGCTTCCTTGTCCTTATTAGCGATCATGAAGTCGCCGAGGTACTTGCTCGCATAGTCACGGTGCTCTTTGCAGACTGCCAAGAAGCTCTCGTGCATATAGTATGGGTCAGCGACGCAGATATATTTTATGTTCTCGATCCTGATGAAGTAGTTGATATACAGCGCATACATGTAGATGAACTGGAAATCCAGCTTGGTCATGTGGAACATGTCGTAGATATAGTCAAATCAAAGGATGAACTTATCCACGGGCCATCTCTCGACGTACAACTTCCCACCCGGCACCTGAGCCGTGTAAAGCGGGTATCCTGGTTTTTCCGAGATGAGAAGGCTTTTCTCTTTGGACAACACATCTTCATGAGTCTCCTTAGATCATTGTTCAGTATGTGCTCTAGCGCTTTCGCAGGTAGGATCGGTTCACCGGTGACATGGAAACGCTTCGCACCTTCGACAGGTATTCTGTCTACCACCCGGGGCTTCAGAGGCGGCTGGCTGCTTGAAGTAGCTCTGGTGCCTTTAGGGCTTTTCTTGTCTGGTCTCCTCCTTTGCTTCTTGGCGGGTGGCGGTAGTGAGCCCACCATACCTTCTCTAACCACCACCCCCAGTGTCGTCGGGCTAATAAGTGGACGGCCCTCAGGGGGTTGCTAGGTAGAGGTGGCATCTGGAGGCGTCTCCTGCGAGGATCGCTTGAAGAGAGACTTTTTCCATTCCTCCTTAGGACGTTCCAGCTCCAGCAAATCAGGCAGCATCAAGTCATCATCTCCACGCTCATAGCCTGAGTCTTCGTCGTCCTGAGCCATCAATCCTCCATCATCATAGGCGGTATTGAAATACTTGTCTGGGTCATCATCATCCTTCTCCATGTCATCATCAACATTTGCTTCTTCGACAACGGGGCGACATGATATGGCACTAATGGAGGCTCTCCCTCGCGTCGTCCGCTATCACCCGCCACGACAGGTGCAGGTAATTTGGTAGGTGGGGTGGTGTTCATACCTTGTTGAGAAGGTGGCGTTGGTGTGATACTGGGCGCCTCGAGACGAAGAAGAGACTTCGGCCAAAGCAAGAACCAGCTCTTGCATGCGCCAATCCTCTTAGGGGTCTCGTCGTCATCGACTGGTACGGGAGGAGGCAAATCCTCGAAGCCCGCTAAGACATTGGCCATGTTAACCTTGAAGACGCCATCGGGCATCTCTCGGTTGTTGAACATGCGGTCCTTCGGCTTCACGATTGTTGCCTTTCCCACGGCCACCTTCTGGCCCTTGATGTCGTAGAGTAGGGTGCACGGGGTATCGTCGGCCTACGAAGGAGACATGTCTGTGACGTCAAACATCCGAAAGGCAACTGAAACGGAAGACTATAGACATGCTGGTGAAAAGGGTATGACGTGTAATTACCGTGAGGGCGTCGAGCTCAGCCAACGATGAAGGCCCGCCGAGCATGCCAGAGACGGAGGTCGGGCTGCTATGAACAGGAGCGGGACCTTTTGCGGTTGCTTGAGCAGGTGTTGGTGCTGTGGTGTTCGCCGAATTGCTCCCGACAAAGCTGGGAAGGGGAAAGTCCTCCGGTCGTGCATTTGGATTGCTCTTCGACCAATCAAAAATTGCCGGAATCAAGCTGGCCACCACGTTAGTGACCGCTGCATTGACTACCCCGAGCAACTCTTCTTTGGTCTCATCTTTGGTCTTATTGACCGCAATCGCGACCTTCTCATCGATGGTCTGCTGAGTGATGACCAACCGTCTCTTCCTTCTTTCCTCTGGCTCCTCGCGGTAGCACGTCTTCCATGAGGCGCCATCTCCGATGCCGTGCACACGTCCATAGGACGGCGGTTTGTCCATCGAGACCTTTTTCAGTATGTTCAGGGCCCGGTTGAATGGGGTGTCCCACTTGGGCCTCGCTGACGACTGTGATGACTCCTCGCTTTCGGCTGCCTTTTGGTGCTGCTCTTTCTGCGAAAGGAACGTGGATGGTCTACTAATGTGACAAAACTTGTAGTCGAATTGATTGGAAGCTAATATGATAATGTGGTAATATAATAATTGCCAGAAGTCTCATGAACTCCCTCGTGTTCGGGTCCATGTAAAAGATCTTTTTGATGCGGTCCCTCTTGTAACGGGCCCTGATCCAGTCATGCTCCAGTGGGTTGGTGAACTCCGCCAAGGGGTCTGGGATTCCATGACTTTCATGTTCGGTGTCCTCCTTGGCCCATATGTGCCTCTTCCCCTCCTAACCACGGCTTCCGAGGCGGTGGGGAGGCGTGTTTCTGGCCTGGAGCGCCTTCATTTTCTACGACCTTGCCTTGACTTCATCTTTACCGCAATTATCCTTGAATTTTTCAAAGTCTTCTTCCATTATTGATGGTTTATCAGCATGAATCTTGGACCACGGTTCATTCTTCGCAATCGCTTTTTTCACCCGAACTTTCCAGAAGGACAAGTCATTGGTGAACGTCACCATTGCCTTGTCATTTATCTTTGTCATGGCGACGTCGTTCCATGGCTCTTTATATTTGCTTTCATCCCGGCCGGGTAACAGGAACCTATTGTGCAACTTCTTTAGGAGCATGTGCTCCATATGTGGTATCTTCTTCAACTTCTCGTTGTTGATGTTGGCGGTTTCCCTGAGGATGCATCCTAGTTGATTGCCCCAGCACAAGCGCACTTCCTCCGGTGCCGTTGGCTCTAACTTCTTGGGGTGCGTCTCCGTGACCACAATTTGTCCGATGCCGAGCTCGTTTGGTCTTCATGACCTCTTCTTCTTTGGTGCTTTACCGGCTACGACAGCATCATTGCCGGTCTCGGGGGTAGTGTCAGTGCCGGTGCCAGTGTTGGTGCCGGTGTCGGCGTCGGTGTCGGGGTTGGTGCCACTGCTGCCACCATGCAACCCCATCTGGTGTTCGTCCAGGTAATTGAAATAGTGATTTGCTGCCTCGACGGGGTCTTCTGCGAGGCGAGCAGAACCCCTGGCTTCGGCATCGGTAGACATGTTTCCTATTCAACAATTGTAAATAAAAGATATAATGAAGAGAAAAAAGGGGCCTATATTTGGTCGGAATGTTGATTCATTCCCCTTCCGGCAAATCCCGGGTACTCCATATGTCCTAGTTTCTAGCACAAGTCATGCCGAAAATCACGGAAATTTTCGGCATGACCTTTGCTAAAAAGTGGACATATGGAGCGCCTGAAATTTGCCGGAACAGAAATGAATCAACATTCCAGCAAAACATAGGCCACTCGGATATTTTTCGACATTCAACCAACATTGCAAAATCATATAACATCAATGACATATATCATTTGCAAAATATATCGTTCAAGCAAGTACATAGAGTGAAATGACCTCACTAAACATTGCAAATTGGTGGTCTTTTCAAAAACCAGAAACCTTTGCAAAATGACCTCACTAAACTGCCCTAACCAACTAAATTGATATTATATACCCTAAACAAAATTGCCCTAAACAAATTTGCTACTAGTTTGCCCTAAACTAATTTACTAATTTGCTACTATTTTTTATTTATAGGTATTTTATATACCCTAATTAGCTATTGCATTAGCTACTGCCCTAAACAAATTTGCCCTAGCTAAATTTGCTAATTTGCTAAAAAAAATGGCCCTAGCTATATTTGCTACTTCCCTAATTAGCTACTATTTTTTATAAATTTTTGCTACTGTTTTTTATAGCTAATTTATATACCTACAAAAACTAATTAGCTACTGTTTTTTATAAATTTTAGCTACTATTTTTTATAAATATTTGCTACTGTTTTTTAGTTTAGTGCAATTTGCTACTGTTTTTTATTTATAGGTATTTTATATACCCTAAACTAAATTTCCCTAAACAAAATTGCCCTAAACTAAATTGCTCTCTCTCTGCTACATTTCCAAGCTAGGGTTCATACATCCAACACTTAGCTAGGCTAGGGTTCAAATTAGAGAGAGAGAGAGGAGAGAGCAGAGAGAGCACAGAGAGAGAGAGAGAGGAGGGCAGGGGAGCGGATAGGGGGAGGCTTACGGGGCGGGGGAGAGGGCGGCGGTGACGAGGTCGAGGGCGGGGGAGAGGGCGGCGGCGGTGAGGTTGAGGGCAGGGGAGAGGGCGGTGGCGGCGAGGTCGAGGGCGGGCCCGCGCGGTGACGGAGGTCGAGGGAGGGCTCGGTAGACGGCTGGAGTCGAGGTCGACGGTGGGCAGGGGCGTCGACGGCGGGCAGGGGCGACGGCCGACGACAGAGGGGGGAGAGGTTGGAGATGGGGGGAAATGACTAGGTGAAATTTTGAGCCCGCGCGGCGGGAGGGTTAACTCAAAATAACAGCAGCGCTGGTTTGGAATCCAACGCTACTGCTAACTTAGCTATAGCGCTGGATCCTAAGCCAGCGCTACTGCTAACTATTCCAATTTTTATTTTTTAATTCTAAAATACAAGTAGCAGTAGCGCTGGATTAGCATCCAGCGCTATAGCTAACTTAGCTATAGCGCTTGTTCCCAACCCAGCGCTACCGCTATTTTTCTTTTCTTTTTATTATTTTCCTTTTCTAGTTTTTAGTTTTCTTTTCTTTTTATTATTTTCCTTTTCTTTTCTGTTTACTTTTCTTTTTCTTTTGTATTGCTTTCTCCCTTTTGTTTTTTTTCTCCCGATGACGGCGTCTCCCTCTCCCACACTGCGCGAATATCACCGGAACCATGCATGTAATTGAAGGGGGATACGATTACATCATTTGACCGATAACGGTTACTTAAATACGTACACAAAATATTTACATATATATATATATAAATGATGGTTTCTCAGCTGCGTTGACGATGTTTCACATTGAGCTTCTTCCCTTTCTTGTTCATTGCCGAATAATTGAGCCCCTCCTTGTGACTTTTCCAGAACCATGGAGTACGATCTTTCTTAGGTAATGTAGTATGGATTCTTCTTTTCACGTATGCTTCATCGTCATCATCATCTTCCCTCATCGGGTTGCCGTATTGGTCGTAGCCTTCCTCGTTGGTGACTCCATCCATTCCGACGATGCTCCTTTTGGATCTCCTCATGACAACACGGAAGGGATTGGCCGGGTCGGTTATGAAGAAGCATTGTGTCACATGCTTAGCATGTACCCATGGCTCATTTTTGGCGATGACGTTAATGTTCACGGGAGTGCTTTTAGCGTCGAGTATAGACATGGTATTGAAATACTTGTTTTCTCTTACGACGTCCTTGGCCCATCTGACACGGAACATCGTCGCATCGTGCATTCGAGCATAGTCAAGCTCCCAGATCTCTTCAACCCTTCCGTAGAATCTTTCAGTTGTGCTGTTGGTGTCGGTCACGCATTCAATTGTCACCCCGGAGTTCTGGTAATCACTGTCCATGTCTTTGGCCTCTATGTAGAACGTGTACCCGTTGATATTCTATGACTGATAGGTCGTGAGCTTGGGCCCGGGGCCATGTGCTAAGGCGTGTATGAACAATCCGTCCGAACTGCCCTCTTTCGGGGGATTTTCAAGAACTTGCTCTTTGAACCAATGCAAGAAAGTGGCGTTGTGCTCTACAGTAACTTCGTCGTCCGTCTTGAGCATCCCCTTATCACGGTAGTTCTTTGCGATGCTCTCTTTGTGCCGTGCTACATAATCATCTACCACATCTAGGTGTTGTAGCACTACTAAGTTAGCCCTGTCAAAGTCATTCCATCGATCCGAGCAGTCCATGTACAATTCCCTCCGGCCATTGTTGTGACCATCTCCTTCAAGCTTCCCATCGTGCTTCTTGACGGGCAAACCAACAACAGGGTCTCCGACGCCTATATAATTCTCACAAAAGGAGATGCACTCATGCATCAGATACTCCTGGACGATGCTCCCATCGGGACGGGACATGTTACAAAAGAATCCTTTGATGACCCTATTCATCCTCTCGAACGGCATCATATTGTGAAGGAATGTCGGCCCGAGGTCGATGATGTCGTCCACGATGTGGACACACAGATGCACCATGACGTCAAAGAACACGGGCGGGAAGTACATCTCAAGCTCACATAGTATGACAATGATCTCTTCCTGTAGCCTTCGGAGCTGCTTAACACTTATGGACTTTCGAGAGATAACATCGAAGAAGTTGCAGAGACCAGTAAGCGTGTCACGGACATGCTTCTCCATTATCCCTCTAATGGCAACCGGGAATATCTGCGTCATCATCACGTGACAGTCATGAGACTTCATCCCGCTGAACCTTTTCTTCTTGGGGTCTAGAAATCTGCTTATCTTCCCACAGTAACCGGAACTGACTTTGATTCCCATAAGGCACTTGATGAATTGATCAATCTCCTTCGCACTTAAGGTGAAGCAAGAAGGGGGGCAATAATTCTCCTCCTTCTTGTTGACTTTTCTGCCCCTTTCCCCCTCCCCCTCCTCCGTCTCCGTCTCCTCCGTCGACTTTTTACGGTGGAGATCTTTCCTAATCTTCAAATCTTCCAAGTCTTTCCTTTCCTTCGGACCATCCTTGGTCTTCTCCGGCATGTTCATCAGTGTGCCAAGCAAGCTCTCGAGGACATTCTTCGTGATATGAATTTGATCAAGGCAATGAGGTGTGTCGTGATTGGGCCAGTACTCCAAGTCCTAGCAAATAGACCTCGTTTTCCATACCTTCAGCAGCAACTCCGGCGCCTTTTTCATCTTTCCCGACGTGGGGCACTATTCCTAGTTTTTCAACAGCTCATTGATTTCAGCGCCGCTCCTCTTACGTGGAGGTCCTCGATGCTCAACCAACCCATTGAATAGATCTCCATGCTTTCTCCATGGGTCATCCTTCTCGAGCCATCTATGATGCCCCATGTACATGATTTTCCCGGACCCGCCATCTTTCGTTGACGTAAGCTGCTTAGACGTTGTATCATCCATGCACCTCATGCATCCGCAGTATCCATGGCACACCTGGCCTGAGGTGTACCCGTAACCGAGATAGTCGTGCACCGTCGTCATCAGCGCGGCTCTCATATGGAAATACTGTCCTTTGCTAGCATCACATGTCCATGCCGGTGTTTTCCATAATGTGTCTAGCTCCTCTTGCAGAAGCCCCATATACAGGTTAATATTATTTCCCGATTGTTTCGGCCCTTGAATCAGCATGCTCATGTGTATGTACTTTGTCTTCATGCACTTCCATGGGGGGAGGTTGCACATCCATACAAAGACGGGCCATGTGCTGTGGTTGGTGTTCTGGTTTCCAAACGGATTCATGCCATCGGTACTCGCAATAAGCATGATGTTCCTTGGATCTTCTGCAGCTAATCCATATACGGCATTGAATGCTCTCCACTAGCTACCATCTACGAGGTGTCTCAGCTTCGGATCATCTCCATCATCGGGCTTCTTCCTCTCCGCGTGCCAGTGCATGAGCGTTGCTTCCTTAGGATCTACTAAATACCGCTGCAGACGGGGAGTCATCGGAAAGTACCATACAACTTTCTGAGGAGCTTTCTTTCCTGCCTTCTTGTATCAAGAAGCATTGCACACTGGATAGCTGGTTTATTTCGCACGCTCCCCCCGATAAATGATGCAATCGTTGATGCATGCGTGGTACCTAATGTGCGGCAAATCAAAAGGGTAAACGATTTTCTTGGCCTCCTCAACACTAGTAGGACACAGGTTCCCTGCGGGAAGAACTTTATTATGTAGATACTTCAAATGCTCATCGAGGCTTTTGTCTGTCCATTTGTTTTTGGCCTTCGTCTTTAGAAGTTCGAGCATGAAACTCAAGCGGGTCACCTCGGGATCGCAACCATCATACAATGGAGTCTTCGAGTCTACTTCAAGTTGCACCAGCTTGGCCTCCTCTCTAGAAGCAGCTCTCTCCTAGTCGTACTCTTGCGAAGGAGGTCTCAAACATGAGGGTCCTGCACGACTGCACTTAGTAGCGTCGAAGACTGCGGCGTGACCGCCGCCTCTTCTCCGCCATGTCCGGACTCTTCTTCGCCGTGTCCGAAATCTTCTCCACCGCCGTCATTTTCGGACTCTTCCTCGCCGCCATGTCCGCCGCCATCGTCTTCGTGTCGATCGGTCATCTCTTCGTCTAGCCCCATGTCGTTATTCCCTGCCATGTGGATGTCCTCATCATCATCTTCTTCTTCACTTATCCACCGAGTATAGCCATCCATGAAACCATTCATCAGCAGGTGCGCCTTCAAAGTGCCATGATCAAAAGGGTCCAAAAGGACTCCTTCTTTGCATCTTGCACACGGACATCTAATCCTAGCCCGATTATTTGCATACATGTCCATCACCGCGGATTGCATGTATCGCTCCACGTTCCATCCACTCACCTTCATGACCGACTGCACGGTATAACAAGCAAAAGTGTTATAAACAAAATGTATGCATGCTTCAAAGTCATATAAAATTTTGGCATGACCTTGCCTAAAAATAGGACATATCGAGTTTGCTCGAAATTCACCGAAACAGAAATAAATCGACATTTCGGCAAAACATAAGCAACTCGGGGGCATGTCACTTGCACAAATCTCTCCATATCCCAAACACACATATTCTCATTCACACACATATTCCCATTCTTGAAATGAACAACTTTTTACTCACCTATATATCTCCCGAGAGAGACCGATCGAGAGAGCACGGTTAGATGATGAGGCCTTTCGCTACCTATACGGATTGAAAGTGTGGATGGCTAAATAGCTAGCTAGATCTAGTTGTTGGGGAGGAGAGATGACTCTAGCTAACTAATGGAAGAGGGAGGTATGGTGGAGGGGGGCATTAATGGGGAGAGAAGAGAGGTAGGAGGAAGAGAGAGATGAGAGGCTATTTATGGAGGAGAGTTATGGTGGAGGGGGACATTAATGAGGAGAGAAGAGAGGTAGGAGGAAGAGAGAAGAAGGGCAACAATGGTGGAGAGGGGAGAGGGGAAAGGAGGGGTAGAGAGGGCAAAGTGGGGGAGGAGGGGGAGGGGGTGGAAAGGTGGCACCAGCCGCAACTAGCAGTAGCGCTGCTTCCCAGAAAGCGCTGCTGCTATGGTACGTAGTAGTAGCGCTTTCCAGGAAAAGCGCTACTATTAAGTGGGGCCCATTAGCAGTAGCGGTGCTGTAAAATAAAGCGCTACTACTAAAATCTTAGTAGTAGCGCTGTTTTCTGAACAGCGCTGCTACTACAGCTAGCGTCGGTGGGAGCGTTGGGTCCCACTTAGTAGTAGCGCTTTTTCTATTTCCAGCGCTACTGCTAAAGCATTACTTGTAGCACTGCCACGGACCAGCGCTACTGCTAATTAGCAGCAGCGATTGCTTTTTTTCCAGCACTACTGGTAAGCTCCTGTGTATAAGCATTTCCCTAGTAGTGCCAGTTGACATAGCACCAGCTCTACGACGCAAAACCCCCATTACAGCAAAGAGTACACCAAATCCAGTTGCCAAATCCCTTTTCCAACAAGAGAGAGCCCCAATTGCAGCAAATAAGACTCCTGTTCCACTTCTTCCCAGTTGACAAGACGAAGCTTATATTGTTGTCAGGAACTTTGTGCGCATCTTTCCTTCATGGAAACATTATACCATAGACAAAGAACAATTTCCAACCTTCCTCCTCAACTTACGCGTAAGTAATGTACTAATGTTATTCATGGTAATTACTGCATATGTTTCTGCTGACGAAAGACACAAGATTTCATTCTTTTAAATAGGCGAGGACCAAACTGGATAGTCAAGACGAGCAAGGGTTGGTTGCGCTTTTCAAGCAATCGTTGATGAAGTATCATTCCTACCTGAGGCAAGCGCACTTCGATGGCAAGCCTCTAAATGAAATTTCTGTAAAGTCTCCGGTGCTACATTTATCAGACAGTGACTGGAATAATCTTGTTACACATTGGTCTCATCTACAACGTAAGGTACTATCTATGATATCACATCACAATTTGAACTACATTTCTGCATGTGCCGTAATGTCTCACTTGTACGAAAACTGTTTGCAGAAGAACATTCATTATCAAAGGACCACAGAATCTCGCAACTATACTGCACACTGCATTGCTCTTGTGAGTACCTCTTGCCCTGTATGACCATACTTACTTTCATAGCTGGTTGATTATGTAGCATCACTGCACATGTTAGCCTTGTTATCCTCAATTTGGTGGACATTATAAGATCCGTTTTGCCTCTTACACAAATTTAGAATCAGCCCAATGCTTTTGAAGAGGTTTAGCTCTGCAGTCCTCTTGTAAGGACTGTACGTCGTCTATCACTGTACTTACATTAACAGCTACACCCTTCGTCCCATAATATAAGAGCATTTTGTACAGTACATCAGTGTTCAAAACACTCTTATATTATGGGAAGAGGGATTGGTTCATTGTGTAGCATTCTGCATCTTATCTCCCTCGCCCACCATTTACTAAAAAATATCAGATCTATATTTAATCTTACCAAAAAGTTGAATACACAGACAATGCCAGTGCAGAAGGGTAGCCCATTTCTCTTGTCAGTACATTTTGTCCTGCAACGCTTGTACTTCCAGGGATAGGTAGTTTATTATGTAGCATCAATCTGCATCTTATCTTCATTATCCTCTATCCCTTCCAGTATTATCATATCTATAATTACTCTCTACAAAATGTAGAGTACAGGCAATGCTTATGTAGAAGATTTTGTGCTGAAATTCTTGAGTTATCCTTCCCTTCACATGGAGAAGGGCATTATAAAGCCGGTGTTAACTGTTAATGTAGGTCAGTCCTTCTAACGCCTTTATCATCAACTGCTGTTTAATTTGCTCATACTCCCTATCGTTAACTGATGTTTAGTTTGTTGTTTCTGTCAAAATGCATGTTCGCAACAACTGTAAGTTCCAAGTTTTACTTGTAAAACCAAATTCCTTATTCATACCATGTTCATTACTCAATACTCCCTATATGTATGCTTGTTTTTATGGATCTATAATCCAGTGTGTGGTGAAGCAGCCCACGTTTGCACCTTGTCATCTCCAATTTTATCTTACTGATGTGGCTGATGATATGAACAACATGCCATGCACATTAACCAAAATAGATACAATGATTGTCTTTGCCCTTCATCTATGCTTGTTTTGTTGACATGGTAATCCAGTAGTGTGGCGAAGCTCCCCGCATTATGAACAATGCCAAATTATGCTATTGATATTTTGAACTTACTCTTTATTTTCTAATTTGAAATTGGATGGAATTGACGGCACAGTTATCATCTTTGTTTATACACGTGCAAAACCTGTCATCTCTCTGCTTGTTTCAGGGTGATATGCATGATGGCATGCACAAGTCTGCTGAAGGCTGTGAGACAAACCCAACATATATTGCAGCAAAGAAGGCAAAACATCTTGAAGATAGCGAGACAACCCCAAAGTCTTGTCTTGCTGCAGTGTTCAAGTTACTTGAGACTAGCAGTCAGACAAGCTCACAGAATTCACTGTCTGAATCAGTTCGACTTCTTCAGTCCCAAGTTCTAGCAGAAAAAGCATTCTACAACTCAACTTCGACTTGAAGTCCTATCTCTAAGAAAGATTGCGGAGAACACCAATGAGAACCTCATTGCTAAACAGCTACACCTGGAAGCTATGACCGACATGCTAGGCCAGTCTCACAGCCTTGCTTAGCAGCTTGCACAGCAGTTCCCGCGCAAGGCTAACCTTTCTTGAACTGTCTTGGAAGTGGTCTTGGTTCAGTATTATTTTGTTCCGCTGCAATGGCGCCCAGTTTTTGTAATCTGCTTCTTCGTTGCGCTTTTATGATCACTAGTGGCGAACTTCGATGCCCAGTGGATGTAATATACCATAAATCCTTTATTGTATAGTGTAGGTTTATTCTAAGTTACTATGCCGTAATTTCTTTATTGTATAGAGTAGGTTTGTTCTTAATTCCTACTAGTTACCGTATATGCCATCATTCGCTATCTGAAAAAAAGGGTGAAAATCTGATGTAGTCGACCGGGCCAAAACATTCGCCTCTAACGGGCCTACATTTTAGTGGGCCACAATTGGGCCGGCCTGCAACTTTCTTGGGCCTGAAAGGCCGTTGGGGCCTTCACACTTTGCGCCAGGCCCACAACTTACACGGGCCTATATTCGGCCCAAAGTTTAGTTGGGCCTTTAGTGGACCCAGCGCTTAGTTGGGCCCATGTAGCTTCGGGCCATTAACAGGCTGAATATTCTGCTGGCCTGTTACGGCCCAGAAGAAACCATGGGCCTTTAGCAGGTCGAAATGCATGTTGGGCCTCAATTTCACTAGACGTCGATGGGCCTTCAGCAGGCTGAAAATATAGACCGGGCCATTATTGGCCCAGTTATATGACGGGCCATTACCAGGCCAAAACATATCTCGGGCCTTAGTTGGCCCACTGATATCATGGGCCTTTAAGAGGCCGAAAGCTTAGTAGAGGAATCAACGGGCCGAATTATACGACAGGCCTTTAACAGGCCCAAAGTCACGTCGGACCATATATGGCCCATGGGCAGCATGGGCCATTCCCATGCCGAAAGACACACCGGGCTGAAAATGGGCCCATGTCTATATCGGGCCTCTAACAGGCCGAAATGTCACTGGGCCGTAATTGGGCCCAAATATTCGGCGAACAATTAACGGGCCAGATCTGGCTTCGGGCCGTAAATGGGCCATGTTTAAATAGGCCGTTAGTGGTCTGGCCCACTAGTACCTGAGTAAATACTACAGGCCTTTGACTGGGCCAGCCTTTTTAACCTATATGGGCCTCTGTTGGGCCCTGCCACGTGTCGACGTTTCATAGGCACATCTCCTCCATTGGACGGGCGACATCTGGCCCACCGAGGAGCCGACACGTGTTTCCTCCAGCCAATGATTATTTTACATGTGGAAAATCCCCATTGGTCCGGGATGTTAACAGGTTATCGGATCCAAACCAGAACCCGATAGCTTAACGGCGACCCGTTATGGTGGATGCCACGTGTCAGTTACCCTTGACGAAAGCACTTCCATGACGCACCATTTATCGTCATAGAAGTGGACACTTCCGTGATGATAATTTTGGTATTGTCATGGAACACTTCTACGACGGCACATGTATGACTATCTTGATTCTGTCATAAAATCGTCATGGATGTACATGCATGACAAAAAACGTGACCTACTGTGACAAACACGTATCATCACGGAAGTGGTTTTTTTTGTAGTGTCCGGTTGCGCACATTGGACTGGAACGCGGCAATCACAGCTGCCGGGTGGATATCTGGAATGTTCCTGTGCACCTGGCTGAACCTCTGCATGTACTTCCACAAACTCTCCCCTTCATTTTATGGAAGGAGCAGCAAATCCCTGGGCCGCCTTGGTTCTTGATGGCCGCCCGTGAAGGCACCAACAAACTCGTGGCACAGATCAGCCCAAGTCGAGATGGAGTTCTCCGGCAAGTGCATCAGCCACGACCTCACATTTGGCTTGAGCACCAAAGGGAAGTAGTTGGCAAATATATTTTCATCTCTTCCCCCGGCGGCTTGAACAGCAATGGTGTAGATGCTCAAGAACTCTGCCGGGTTCAGTCTTCCATTGTATTTTTCTGGTATCTCTGGCTTGAACGTACGGGTAGATGGCCAACAGACTTGCCGCAGCTCACGAGTGAAGGCAGGACACCCAACATCGAAGGGTAGGTATCCGTCTCCACCGGGCGCAGGCTCATCAATGTTGGGGCCATTGCGCCTGTCGGACTGGCGGTGGGTTTTGCAGCGCCGTTCTATGGTGACGCGCGCGTCTTCCCTCCGCCTGTCCTCCAGGACCTGCCGCTGATCTCGATGGGCTCAAGGATCAGATGAAGCTATTGACACCTCGTAGTGTTCCTGGTCATGCGGCTCTGGCTGTGGCCCCTGCGCTGGCTGTTGCGGGGGGGACTGCACCGTGAGGTTGGCCCCTTCAGCATGGCCAGCGGCTCGGGCCGTTGCCACTGCCTGCGCATGCCATGGCGAGCCCGCCCGTTGCGATCCCCCTGCCTCAGCGAAACCAATCAAACTTTGAATGGTGGCTCTCCATTCATCCATTTGGTCGACAGCTGGCGGGAATCTCAACAGGAGCTGGGCTCGAGCCATGGCCTCCGAAGCAGTGCTTGGCATGGACGACGATGCAGATCATGACATCGCCCGACTCCTGACGGAACTGGCAGTGGCGGCGTCACGCTCTCGTCGTCGCGAGCCAGTCGTGAGGGCGGCATGACGACGAGAAGGACGCGCTTGGGGGTTAACGGCCCCATTCGGCGCTTCGTCTTGATTGCCTTATCCTGGGGAAGGCATGTGTCTCATAGTTGTACCCGTAGCTGGGGCAGCTAGGAGGTTGCGGTTCACGCCGGAGCGGGCGCCATCGCTGCGGCTGCGTTCTCCAGTGAGGTGGAGAGGCGGGAATTGGATGTTCTCCCCTCCTGCATCTTGCGAAGCGTGGCCGCTAGTATGTTGTTGACGTTGTCCTCCTCTGGCGCCTCCCACTCCCACCTCAGCCATGGGAGGAATGACGATGGTGCCGCCTGCGCTGGTCGCGTCCCCCGCGGCATTCACGTCCCCAGACGCCACCGCAGCCCCCATGGGATCGGTGGCTGCATGCGAGGGGGCCTTCGAGGTGGAAGGACGGGCTGCTGCACCGGACTTTTTCTTGGGTGCCATGGGTGATGACGCCGTCGTCGAAGGACATGGTGATGAAGATCAATGCGTTGTTTACTTCCTCGGGTTCGCACAAGCGCTCCCCCCTACCTGGCGCGCCAAAGATGTCGTGGTTCGACACGATCACCTATGGGGCCATCGTCCCCTTTTTGGTCGGCAAGGGGGGAGGGCATGTTGCACAAAGAGCGGAGGTCATAGAACAGCACGGCAATGGTGACGCGGGTGGTTTTTACCCAGGTTCGGGCCGCCGCGAGGCGTAAAACCCTACTCCCGCTTTGGTGGATTGAGTGGAAGACCGTGGCGAACACGCAGTGCTTAAGCCCGGCAAGCTCGCCTCGGGGAGAGCAGCTACGCGCGTATGAGTGTACAAGGGTCCGAATCCTTTCTAAGGTTGCCTCGGCCCTCCTTTTATAGGTAAAGGGGTTACTAATACGTCTCTGACGTATCTATAATTTATGAAGTATTCATGCCATGTTTACAACAATTTTATATGGTTTTGGTATGATTTTATTAGAACTAACCCGGACTGACGCTGTTTTCAGCAGAATTACCGTGGTGTCATTTTTGTGCAGAAATAAAAGTTCTCGGAATGAGCTAAAAATTTACGGAGAATATTTTTGGAAAATATAAAAAATACTGGAGCGAAAAGATACCAGAGAGGAGTCCCGAGGCAACCACAAGTGTGGGGGGGTCCCCCCCTAGCGCGCGCCCCCTGCCTTGCTGCCGCCTCGTGGACCCCCTTGACTTGTCCCCGACGCCAGAAACTCCTATAAATAGAGAAAACTCTAGAAAGAAACCTAGATGGGGAGTTCCACCGCCGCAAGCCTCTGTAGCCATGAAAAATCAATCTAGGGCCTCTCCAGCACCCTGCCGGAGGGGGCCATCATCACCGGAGGCCATGGAGGAGGATCCCGAAGGGGGCTATCATCACCATGGAGGCCAAGGACCAGAGGAAAACCTCTCCCCATCTGGGGGGAGGCCATGTAGGAGGAAGCACAAGGTGCCGCCGGGGGAACCATCGCCGCGGTGATCGTCTTCATCAACATCACCATCTTCATCACCATCCTCATCTCTTTTAAGCGGTCCACTCTCCTGCACCCCGCTGTAATCCCCTACTTGAACATGGTGCTTTATGCCACATATTATGATCCAATGATGTGTTGCCATCCTATGATGTTTTGTGTAGATTTCTTTTGTCTTTTGGGTTGATTGATGATCTAGATTGGTTTGAGTTGTATGTTTTATTTTGGTGCTGTCCTATGGTGCCCTCCGTGCCGCGCACATGTGAAGGATTCCCGCTGTAGGGTGTTGCAATACGTTCATGATTCGCTTATAGTGGGTTGCTAGAGTGACAGAAGCTTAAACCCGAGTAAGGGGGTTGTTGTGTATGGGATAAAGGGGACTTGATACTTTAATGCTATGGTTGGGTTTTACCTTAATGATCTTTAGTAGTTGCGGATGATTGCTAGAGTTCCAATCATAAGTCAATATGATCCAAGTAGAGAAAGTATGTTAGCTTATGCCTCTCCCTCATATAAAATTGCAATAACGACTACCGATCTTGTTAACAATTGCCTAGGATAATTCCGCACACCGATCCATCATTATTCCACACTCGCTATTTGTAATATATTGTGATATATTTTAACCTTATGTTAAAAACACCTATTTTTATATTTTGGTTCTCCGATATCATGCAAAGCTATCCTCTTCATACCCACAACATAGTTTTATTTCTCGTTTCTAGATGAAAGCAAACGTCCGGTGTACGTAGACTCATATCAGTGGCAGATAGGACTTGAGAAAATATTAATCTTACCTTTAGCTCCTCGTCTGTTCGACACTCCATACTTATCACTTGCACCTTTGGAAATTGCTACGATGTTTCCTTGCACTTGGGGATTATCAAGCTCTTTTCTGGCGCCGTTGCCGGGGAGCAATAGCGTGGGGTTGATATTCTCGTGTGTGCTTGTTTGCTTCCTTCACTAAGTAGATTTTGTTTTCCCTTTTGTTTTTGTTTTCTTTAGTTGTGGGTGAAACAAACAAAAAAAATTTTAAAAATGCAAAATACAGAAAAATTTACTTGCCTCTTATGCCTAAAAAACGTTTTCAAAAAGAGAAGTGTTGGAAGGTTATGCATTGGAGAAGTGAGGGTCGACCTTGAACACTTGTGTTCATGCTCATGGAAACAATGTACAATTTTTCATGGAATTTTCTCAAAAATAATTATCCCCTTGTATATATCCATTGTATTATAAAAATAATGTGCCAAGGTTTGGCTTTATGATGATTAGATTGCTTGTTTGCTATGTGCGGTGCAAAAACAGAAACTTTGGCTGTAGTGCGTGATTTTACATTTTTTACTGGAACGTCAAAAGTTTCTAAAAAATTTACAAAGTACTTCTATGCAAATTATTTATTTTTTCCTATTTGTTTTCGAATTTTTGGTGTTACAGAAGTATACGAAGTTTCCAGAATGCTACAGACTGTCCTGTTTTTGACAGATTCTGTTTTCTATGTGTTGTTCACTTATTTTGATGAATCTATGGGTAGTATCGGGGGGTATGAACCATGGTAAAGTTGGAATACAGTATATATAATGCTAATATGAAAATGGAATGAGTTTACAACAGTACCTAGATGTAGTGATTTGCTTTATTATACTAACGGATCTCACAAGGTTTTTTGTTAAGTTTTGTGTGGATGAAGTGTTCGAAAATCGAGGAGTTATCGATATGAGAAGAATAAGGAGAGGCAAGAGTTCAAGCTTGGGGATGCCCAAGGCACCCCAAGTAAATATTTCAAGGATACTCAAGCATCTAAGCTTGGGGATGCCCCGGTTGGCATCCCATCTTTCTTCTTCAACAATTATCGGTATACTCCGGTTTTTGTTTTGTTCACATGACATGCGTCTTTTGTGTTTTTCTTTTCCTTTATGCACCATTGCTAGTATAAGATAGTCCTTCATTGCTTTATAGAATGCTCTTTGTGCTTCACTTGAATCTTTTGAGTATGGCTTTATAGAATTGCTCTTTGTGCTTCACTTAAATCTCTTGAGTATGGCTTTATAGAATGCTCTTTGTGCTTCACTTAAATCTTTTGAGTATGGCTTTATAGAATGCTTCGTGTGCTTCACTTATATATTTTGAGCTTGGATATTGGTCAACCTATATTAATTGTAGAATGCTCTACGAACTTCACTTATATCTTTTAGAGTATGAATAAAATTATCATCGGAATTGGGCTTGGAAGAGTATCGTCAAAATATCATGCCTAGCTAAAAAGGCATTAAAGAAAAGCGCTTATTGGGAGACAACCAAATATTTATCCTTACTGTTTTTGTGTGTTCGCATGATTATGCTACTGTAGTAATCATGTTTTATAGCTTTTGTTTCAATAAAGTGCCAAGTAAAGCCTTTGGGATAGTGTGGTTGATAGTTGATTTGATTCGGTGCAAAAACAGAAACTTTTGCGTCCAGTAACAGAATTGTTAAAATTCACTGCAATGTGGAAAAACTCTGAATTTTTTACAGAGGATTGATATAAAAATTTTCTACCTTGTCATAATGTTTCAAAAAATTTAGAGTTAGATAAGTATGAGAACAATTCGGATCTTCACAGACTGTTCTGTTTTTGACAGATTCTGTTTTCAATGCATAGTTTGCTTGTTTTAGTGTTTCCATAGCTTATATTAAATGATATAAATTGTGGAAATGATAGAGTACAGTAGGCCTTATGTGGAAACAATTATGAATCTTGTCTTGACAGTACCCAAGTGAATGATTTGTTTTATTATACTAACGGAGCTCATGAGTTTTGTGTGATTAAAGTTTTCAAGTTTTGGGTGAGGTGTCGATATGATGAGAATAAGGAGTGGACAGACCCTAAGCTTGGGGATGCCCAAGGCACCCCATGGTAATATTCAAGGAAGACTCAAGCCCCTAAGCTTGGGGATGCCCTGGAAGGCATCCCCTCTTTCGTCTTCAACACTATCGGTATACCTTACTTGGGGCTATATTTTTATCCGTCACATGATATGTGTTTTGCTTGGAGCGTATTTGTGACTCCCCCGGCTCAATCGTGCACTAATCATACACGCAAATGCACATGATCAAGCCCAAGGACTCACGGGAAGATATCACAACACAACTCTAAAACATAAATAAAGTCATACAAGCTTTATATTACAAGCCGGAGGCCTCGAGGGCTCGAATACATAAGCTCGCATACAAGCGTCAGCGGAAGCATTAGATATCTGAGTACAGATATAAGTTACCATAAAGGCCTTTTAGAAAGGCAGGGCAAAATAAAATGCTACGATCGAAAGGCGCAGGCCTCCTGCCTGGGACCCTCCGAACCTACTCTTGGTCGTCGGCAAGCTCGTAGTAGTATCCACCCTCGGGGTAGTAGTAGCGATCATCGGCGGGGGCAGCTGTCTTAGGGGCTCCACCATCTGGTTGCATCAAAAGGATATGGGGGAAAAAGAAGGCAAAGCAACCGTGAGTACTCATCCGAAGTACTCAGCAAGCAAGGATCTACACTACATATGCAACATTATCAAAGAATGGCTGTATATGAGGACTGGGCTGCAGAAATGCCAGAATAGAGAGAAGGAATAGTCCTATCGAAGACTAACATCTTCAGCGGTCTTGCAGCATTAGAAGAGTGTAGATTAGTACAGCATAAAGTAGTAGTATTATTAAGTCTCAACCTCACCCAGAGATCCTTTCTCGACTCCTTGCGAGAAAGCAATCCCAGAGCCATACGTCATCAACCTCATCCAGAGATCCCTTTTTGACTCCCTGCGAGAAGCAATCCCAGAGCCATAGTATCCAATTCTAGTTGTATCGATCGGGATACAACTCCGACCGTCCGTTACCAAGGATCCGGCTATGCATAGATTAGTTCTTCCCTACAGGGGTGCACCCACTTTCCCACCACGCTCGCTTAACTCCGGCCGAACACACTTTTCAGGGTCAGGCCCAGCCTCGGCCAAACGACACACCGCAACCCTACCTAAAGCTCAGCAGAGAGGTCCCCGCCGGTCTACATCCTAAGCACTCAGGGGTCTTGGGCCATCGCCCTGTGCACTCCGGGTCGTTGTGTGCAGGGTGGATACCAGCACCTCCTCGGATGGTCGGCACGATCCGACCGTGCCACAATGCTAAACTGGACGTCTGTCAGAACTTTTGGCTGATGCCACGATGCAGAGTACCCATATTTATACCCGCGTGATGGTTAGTGCTATCGGGCCAACGGCCCACTCGAATCAAATATCCAAATCGTTGGTACATAGGGGGGGTGCGGTAACGAGCAGAGACTCACGATCGATGCGACCCCATCGCCCCGTCTCGAGGACTTGCGACAAGGGCCAAGAATGCCCGGCCATGCCTCGTATTCTCACTCGGGCACCATCCAGGTCAACCCGTCTTCACATCGCACACGGGTACCCCTCAGGGTCGACCCGCCTTTCCAAGTAACAATTGTATAGTCCAAGTATCCTTGTGTCCATAACATCAAGGGAGTCGGAGGTATCACCCTCGTTGGATTCCTACTCGATGTAACTGTCAATGTGAACTCGAAGGAATCACCCTCGATGGGTTCACACTTGGTGTGTTGCACGACAGGGTCGTATCGGAAGTGGAGAAGGAGGAATCACCCTCGATGACCATGACCGAATAGCTACTCTACAGAGTTAACATCAGGGGTGCTACACGAGGTGTCACCCTCGGCACTCGATAGTAAAGCTATAGTGTCGTACACTAAGGGGGGAGGGTGATGTGCGGTGCCAGGGCCTGGTCTTCGGTCCCGTTGATCGGGTCTTCTGATAATCCAGCGGGGCAGTCGGGACAAGTGGGGTCACTGATAGGTCTCTACCCAGCCAATACTAGACAATTTAGGATAAGCAGGTAAGGTTTCAATAGCAGGTTACAATAAACAGGCTATGCATCAGAATAGGTAAAGCAGTAGCAATTCTAATGCAAGCATGAGAGAGAAAGAATAGGCGATATCGGTATGCTCAAGGGGGGGTGCTTGCCTGGTTGCTCGGCGGCAAGGGCAAGGTCATCAATGGTGTCGTCGGGCTCCTGAGCTGCGTCGGTCTTGGGAAACGCGTCTGTAGCAGGGTCTACCGAGAGAGAAGAGGGGGAGGAAACAGTAAATACTAAGCAAACAAGTGCTACACAATGTATGACATCACAATATGCAGTGCCGGGTAAGTCCTAACATATGGTTGCACATCACCGAGGAAGGGGGAATCCATCCGGGAATGTTTTCCCTGTTCCGGACATTTGTCAGACAGATGACCGGAGGGGAACGGTTCCATGTTCGGATAGTTAGGGACGTGTGACGGATGAACGGACCATGTATTCAAATTCGTATCAAAATTCTGAGCAACTTTCATATATAATTTATTTTCATCGGAGTTACGGTTTAAAAGATATGATTTTCTAAAGTTTAAATGATTTTCTGGAATTTAATTAATTATTTAAATTCGAATTATCCAAAACAGTACAGGGTGACGTCAGCATGACGAAAAGTTGACGTCAACAGTCAATCAGACGGCTGGCCAGGTCAAACTTGACATGTGGGTCCAGTGGGGCCCACATGTCAGCCTTTGTTAGTGTTATGCAGAGTTAAATTAAAACTAAACAGAAACTAATTAGGGTGTGGGCCCTAGGTGTCAGTGACTATTAGGGCTAAACTAATTATTTTTATTTAATAAACCGTTGATTAGGCTAATTAATCGAGGGGCCCACATGTCAGTGACTGGTCATACCCAGTCAGCGGTTTGACTGGGTCAACCGAGCCAGCGGGACCCACCGGGCCCACTGGTCAGTGGCACTGGTGGTGCCATGTCGGCGCCAGGTCAGCAGAGCCGCCGGAGGAGCTCCGGCGAGCCCGTGCACGGCGGCGCTACTCCGGTGAGCTTCGGATTCCGCGTACGGTGAACCATTTTGCGCGTGATTTCTTGCTTTCGATCGGCCACTCCAAGCCGCGTCGATCTGGACAAATGACGCAAGCTCCGGTGGTCGGAAACGATGGCTACGGCGAGCACGGGCGGTGGCCGGAATCCGAGCTCGGCGCATTCCGCGTTCCCGAACACTAGCGCACGAACTAAATCTACAGGGGGCTCCGCAAGGCTGCCCTGAGCACAAGGGCGTGCTCACCTGGCTATGGCATGGACTATGGTGCCGGAGGCGAGCTCTACGGCGGAGGCGAGCTTCGGCAATGGCAGCGAGCAGCGTAGGGGACGCGCGCGACGCAGAGAGTAGGGGGAAACGAGGAGGAGCTGACAGCGGGGACGCACGATGGTCCGGTGATAAGTTTAGGAGGCGCAGTGTAGTGGATCGACGCTGGCGAGGTTCGGTGGCCGGAGCGTTGGCGGAGTCGATCCAGTCGATGTGCTTCTCCCCGGCTCGAGCTAATGGTCGAGGAAGAGGAGGGAGAGGCCGGCGCACCTCCCAGACAGCGCTGCCGGACGCGGGGCCGCCGGTGGCCGCGGGAACGACGGGGTGCGGTGACGAGCGCGTACAGGAGAGGAGGGGAGCGAGGGGGAGAGAGAGAGAGAGTGAGCGAGGGGGGGCCAGAGGAGCACGGGAGCTGCGGCTTTATCCTCGACAGGCGGGCGCCGACGCGTTGTCTACCAGGGGGAAGGGGGGCCGGGGTGAGCGCGCGCGGGGCGCTCTGGAGACGACAGAGAGGGGGGTGAACAGCGCGATGTGGGGGACGGCAGTCGGTGGGCTGGGCCGCCTGTGCTGACTAGAGCCCAGCCACTAGGGCCCTTTTTCCTTTTTCTTCTTTCTTTTCTTCTGTTTTCTTTTGTTTCACTACTTTGCAAAAATGTGTGGGCTCATATAGAGCTTTATAAAATATGTGAACTAGCCACGTAAATATAGTGCAATATTTGTCACTGTTAGAAATTGGTTTGGAGGATAAATGATTTTTATTTGTATTTTATTTAATTGCAAAAGGATTAAATACTGCTGTTTTGTTGCCGTTTGAGTCAATTAATTAATTTAGTGAATGTTGGTTATAATTTTAGAATTGTCTCTGGAATATTTGTTATTCAATGAACATTTTAGTTTATGGGTTTGGACAACTTTTATTTTCACTCTTAGTTTGAATTTCCAATTGAATTTGAATTTGAAAAGAGCTATGATCCAAATGATGTTTAAGCACTGTTGATCATGGTGACATGGCTTTAACTAAGGGTGATCACTGTGGTTAATCACATGGGGTGTTACAATTCTCCTCCACTAATAAAAATTCTCGTCCCGAGAATTAAGAGGTAGAAGGAAAAAGATCGGGGTATTCAGCACGGAGGTTATTCTCGCGTTCCCAAGTGGCTTCATCTTCAGTTTGATTTGACCACTGCACCTTGAGGAACTAGGTAACCTTCTGACGGGTTCGACGTTCAGCTTCATCGAGAATGCGGATCGGATGCTCCTTATAAGAAAGATCATCTTGCAATTCGAGCATCTCGTGATCCACTGCACGGTGCGGAGATTCCTTGAAGCAACGACAAAGTTGCGACACATGGAAGACGTCGTGGATATGAGAGAATTGCGGTGGCAACTCCAATTTATATGCCACCTGACCACATCTTGCAACAATGCGGAAAGGACCAATGTAGCGTGGAGCTAACTTGCCCTTAATTCCGAAGCGGTGGGTGCCCTTCATAGGAGTGACACGCAGATAAGCTTGATCACCTGGTTGATAAGTTAAACCCCATCGTTTGCGATCATAGTTGCTCTTCTGGCAGTATTGAGCCGCCTTGAGGTTTTCACGAACAATACGGACTTGCTCTTCGGCGTGTTGGATAATATCCGGACCCACGAGCGGTCGTTCCCTAGTTTCTGACCAATTAAGAGGGGTTCGACACTTACGTCCATATAGAACTTCAAAGGGAGCCATTTTCAAGCCGGCTTGATAGCTATTGTTATAAGAGAACTCGGCATACGGGAGAGATTCTTCCCACTTCTTGCCTAAAGAAATAACACAAGCCCGAAGCATGTCTTCAAGCACTTGATTGACTCGCTCAACTTGGCCTTGGGATTGGGGATGATAAGCTGAACTCCAAGTAATATGAGTTCCCATAGCTTTTTGGAAACTTTCCCAGAACTTTGAGGTGAAAAGACCGCCACGGTCTGAACTGATCTCCTTCGGAATACCGTGGAGTGAAATAATTCTGGAGATATATAATTCTGCTAATTGACTAGCAGTGATCGTCTCCTTGACAGGCAGAAAGTGTGCAACCATGGAGAGTTGGTCGACGATGACAAGAATATCATCGTAGAGACGTGCTCGAGTGGCAAACAACTCGACGGCAAGAGCCCGAACAGTGGGATCCAGAGCCTGAGTGCACTGAATCAGAACATGCGGGTCGAAACGACGATGCTCGTACGGGGCATAGCTAGCTGTGTAGTATCCAATAGCATCTCCAGCAGGGGCATACGGAATGTATCGGAACTCAGGGGCATCCAAGGTAACGCCGGACTCTCCTCGAAGACGTGCGATAGCAGAGTAGGCGGCATCATGGACTGCCATCCCAATCGTCATGCCGATACCGTGAAAAAGGTGTAGCTCAGTGTCTGAGTCATCGCGCTGATCATAGATACGAACATCAGCATGGTACTACTCCTGGTTGAACTCGCGGTAATCCTCATAGACCATGTACTCGGGGTACCAGCAGTATCCCAGTCTGGTCAGGAGGGCGATCAGGACCGCTGGGAAACCAGGGGCACCACGAGCGCAAGTGCGAAGCACAAGCTGCGTCATAGGGCGTGGTGTAAACAAACGATCCATCTGAAACAGAGGAAATTCAGGATTTGTCAAATGACAATGATAAGTATAATACAACTCGGAGAGAAAGGTTAAACAAAACAATGGAAAGGAAAATGATTATCAGACTAATCAGATCAATGATAAGGAATTAAGCACCGATATCCAACTCTCCAGGTAGACGAGATTTACGAGATCCTAAGTGTCGGTGTTAGTAAAATTCATTTTAACCCGAATAGAAGAGAGATCAGAGTCCCAGAGTAAAGACGAGGAATAAAAGATCCTAATACCACCCAATTGGCGACGTGGGCCCGTAAGCCACACAGCCAAGTTAGTAAAACAGTTTTTCGGATACTAGACTCAACTTCGGCCAAGGAGTTGGAAAGGGGGGTTCCTACAGGCAGTCGGCTCTGATACCAACCTGTGGCGCCCCCGGCTCAATCGTGCACTAATCATACACGCAAATGCACACGATCAAGCCCAAGGACTCACGGGAAGATATCACAACACAACTCTAAAACATAAATAAAGTCATACAAGCTTTATATTACAAGCCAGAGGCCTCGAGGGCTCGAATACATAAGCTCGCATACAAGCGTCAGCGGAAGCATCAGATATCTGAGTACAGATATAAGTTAACAGAAAGGCCTTTTAGAAAGGCGGGGCAAAGTAAAACGCTACGATCGAAAGGCGCAGGCCTCCTGCCTGGGACCCTCCAAACCTACTCCTGGTCGTCGGCAAGCTCATAGTAGTATCCACCCTCGGGGTAGTAGTAGCGATCGTCGACGGGGGCAGCTGTCTCAGGGGCTCCGCATCTGGTTGCATCAAAAGGATATGGGGAAAAAAGAAAGCAAAGCAACCGTGAGTACTCATCCGAAGTACTCAGCAAGCAAGGATCTACACTACATATGCAACATTATCAAAGAATGGCTGTATATGAGGACTAGGCTGCAGAAATGCCAGAACAAAGGGAAGGCCTAGTCCTATCGAAGACTAGCATCTTCAGCGGTCTTGCAGCATTAGAAGAGTGTAGATTAGTACAGCATAAAGTAGTAGTATTATTAAGTCTCAACCTCACCCAGAGATCCTTTCTCGACTCCCTGCGAGAAAGCAAAGTCCAGAGCCATACAGTCATCAACCTCGTCCAGAGATCCCTTCTCGACTCCCTGCGAGAGCAATCCCAGAGCCATAGTATCCAATTCTAGTTGTATCGATCGGGATACAACTCCGAGCGTCCATTACCAAGGATCCGGCTATGCATAGATTAGTTCTTCCCTGCAGGGGTGCACCAACTTACCCACCACGCTCGCTTAACTCTGGCCGAACACACTTTTCAGGGTCATGCCCGGCCTCGGCCAAATGACACACCGCAGCCCTACCTAAAGCTCATCAGAGAGGTCCCCGCCGATCTACATCCTAAGCACTCAGGGGTCTTGGGCCATCGCCCTGTGCACTCCAAGTCATTGTGTGCAGGGTGGATACCAGCACCGCCTCGGATGGTCGGCACGATCCGACCGTGCCACAATGCTGAATTGGACGTCTGTCAGAACTTTCGGCTGATGCCACGATGCAGGGTACCCATATTTATTCCCGCGTGATGGTTAGTGCTATCGGGCCAAAGGCCCACTCGAATCAAATATCCAAATCGTTGGCACATAGGGGGTGCGGTATCGAGCAGAGACTCACGATCGATGTGACCCCGTCGCCCCGTCTCGAGGACTTGCGGCAAGGGCCAAGAATGCCCCGCCACGCCTCGTATTCTCACTCGGGCACCATCCAGGTCAACCCGTCTTCACATCACACACGAGTACCCCTCAGGGTCGACCTGCCTTTCCAAGTAACAATTGTATAGTCCAAGTATCCGTGTGTCCATATCATCAGGGGAGTCCGAGATATCACCCTCGTTGGATTCCTACTCGATGTATCTGTCAAGGTGAACTCGGAGGAATCACCCTCGATGGGTTCACACTTGGTCTGTTGCACGACAGGGTCGTATCGGAAGTGGAGAAGGAGGAATCACCCTCGATGACCACGACCGAATAGCTACTCTACAGAGTTAACATCAGGGGTGCTACATGAGGTATCACCCTCGGCACTCGATAGTAACGCTGTAGTGTTGTACACTAAGGGGGGGGGAGGGTGATGTGCGGTGCCGGGGCCTGGTCTTCGATCCCATTGATCGGGTCTTCTGATAATCCAGCGGGGCAGTCGGGACAAGTGGGGTCACTGATAGGTCTCTACCCAGCCTATACTAGACAGTTTAGGATAAGCAGGTAAGGTTCCAATAGCAGGTTACAATAAACAGGCTATGCATCAGAATAGGTAAAGCAGTAGCAGCAGCAATTCTAATGCAAGCATGAGAGAGAAAGAATAGGCGATATCGGTATTCTCAAGGGGGGGTTCTTGCCTGGTTGCTCGGCGGTAAGGGCAAGGTCGTCAATGGTGTCGTCGGGCTCCTGAGCTGCGTCGGTCTCGGGAAACGCGTCTGTAGGGGGGTCTACCAAGAGAAGAGTGGGAGGAAACAGTAAATACTAAGCAAACAAGTGCTGCACAATGTATGACATGACAATATGCAGTGCCGGGTGTGTCCTAACATATGGTTGCATGTCACCGAGGAAGGGGGAATCCATCCGGGAATGTTTTCCCGGTTCTGGACATTTGTCAGACAGATGACCGGAGGGGAACGGTTCCATGTTTGGATAGTTAGGGACGTGTGACAGACGAACGGACAGCATATTCAGATTCAGATCGAAATTCTGAGCAACTTTCATATATAATTTATTTTCATCGAAGTTACGGTTTAAAAGATATGATTTTCTGGAATTTAATTAATTATTTAAATTCAAATTATCCAGAACAGTACAGGGTGACGTCAGCATGACGAAAAGATGAGGTCAGCAGTCAATCAGACGGCTGGCCAGGTCAAACCTGACATGTGGGTTCAACGGGGCCCACATGTCAGCCTTTGTTAGTGTTAAGCAGAGTTAAATTAAAACTAAACAGAAACTAATTAGGGTGTGGGCCCCGGGTGTCAGTGACTATTAGGGCTAAACTAATTATTTTTATTTAATAAACCGTTGATTAGGCTAATTAATCGAGGGGCCCACATGTCAGTGACTGGCCAAACCCAGTCAGCGGTTTGACTGGGTCAACCGAGCCTGCGGGACCCACCGGGCCCACTGGTTAGTGGCACTGGTGGTGCCACATCGGCGCCAGGTCAGCGGATCCGTCGGAGGAGCTCCGGCGAGCCCGTGCACGGCGTTGCTACTCCGGTGAGCTTCGGATTTCGCGTACGATGAACCATTTTGCGCGCGATTTCTCGCTTTCGATTGGCCACTCCAAGCCGCGTCGATCTGGGCAAACGGCGCGAGCTCCGGTGGTCGGAAATGATGGCTACGGCGAGCGCGGGCGGCGGCCGGAATCCGAGCTCGGCGCATTCCGCGTTCCCGCACACTAGCGCGCGAACTAAATCTATAGGGGGCTCCGCAAGGCTGCCCTGAGCACGAGTGCGTGCTCACTTGGCTATGGCATGGACTACGGTGCCGGAGGCGAGCTCTACGGCGGAGGCGAGCTTCGGCAATGGCGGCGAGCAGCGTAGGGGTCGCGTGCGAGCAAGAGAGTAGGGGGGAAACGAGAAGGAGCTCACAGCGGGGACGCACGATGGTCCGGCGATAAGTTTAGGAGCCGCAGTGTAGTGGATCTACGCCGGCGAGGTTCGGTGGCTGGAGCGTTGGCGGAGTCGATCCAGTCGATGTGCTTCTCCCCGGGTCGAGCTAGTGGTCGAGGAAGAGGAGGGAGAGGCCGGCGCACCTCCCGGACAGCGCTGCCGGACACGGGGCTGCCGGTGCCCGCGGGAACGACGGGGTGCGGCGATGAGCGCGTACGGGAGAGGAGGGGAGCGAGGGAGAGAGAGAGTGAGCGAGGGGGGCCAGAGGAGCATGGGAGCTGCGGCTTTATCCTTGACACGCGGGCGCCGGCGCGTTGTCGACCAGGGGAGAAGGGGGGGCGGGGTGAGCGCACGTGCGGGGCACTGTGGAGACGACAGAGAGGGGGGGTGAACAGCACAAGGTGGGGGACGGCAGGCGGTGGGCCGGGCCGCCTGTGCTGACTAGAGCCCAGCCACTCGGGCCCTTTTTCCTTTTTCTTCTTTCTTTTCTTCTGTTTTCTTTTGTTTCACTACTTTGCAAAAATGTGTGGGCTCATATACAGCTTTATAAAATATGTGAACTAGCCACCTAAATATAGTGCAATATTTATCACTGTTAGAAATTGGTTTGGAGGATAAATGATTTTTATTTGTATTTTATTTAATTGCAAAAGGATTAAATACTGCTGTTTTGTTGCTGTTTGAGTCAATTAATTAATTTAGTGAATGTTGGTTATAATTTTTGAATTGTCTCTGGAATATTTGTTATTTAATGAACATTTTAGTTTTTGGGTTTGGACAACTTTTATTTTCACTCTTAGTTTGAATTTCCAATTGAATTTGAATTTGAAAAGAGCTATGATCCAAATGATGTTTAAGCACTGTTGATCATGATGACATGGCTTTAACTAAGGGTGATCACTGTGGTTAATCACATGGGGTGTTACAATTCTCCTCCACTAATAAGAATTCTCGTCCCGAGAATTAAGAGGTAGAAGGGAAAAGATCAGGGTATTCAGCACGGAGGTTATTCTCGCGTTCCCAAGTGGCTTCATCCTCAGTATGATTTGACCACAGCACCTTGAGGAACTTGGTAACCTTCTGACGGGTTCGACGTTCAGCTTCATCGAGAATGCGGATCGGATGCTCCTTATAAGAAAGATCATCTTGCAATTCGAGCATCTCGTGATCCACTGCACGGTGCGGAGATTCCTTGAAGCAATGACGAAGTTGCGACACAAGGAAGACATCGTGGATATGAGAGAATTGCGGTGGCAACTCCAATTTATATGCCACCTGACCACGTCTTGCAACAATGCGGAAAGGACCAATGTAGCATGGAGCTAACTTGCCCTTAATTCCGAAGCGGTGGGTGCCCTTCATAGGAGTGACACGCAGATAAGCTTAATCACCAGGTTGATAAGTTAAACCCCATCGTTTGTGATCATAGTTGCTCTTCTGGTGGTCTTGAGCCGCCTTGAGGTTTTCACGGACGATACGGACCTCCTCTTCGGCGTGTTGGATAATATCCGGACCCACAAGCGGTCATTCCTTAGTTTCTGACCAATTAAGAGGGGTTCGACACTTACGTCCATATAGAACTTCAAAGGGAGCCATTTTCAAGCTGGCTTGATAGCTGTTGTTATAGCAGAACTCGGCATACGGGAGAGATTCTTCCCACTTCTTGCCTAAAGAAATAACACAAGCCCGAAGCATGTCTTCAAGCACTTGATTGACTCGCTCAACTTGGCCTTGGGATTGGGGATGATAAGCTGAACTCCAGGTAATATGAGTTCCCATAGCTTTTTGGAAACTTTCCCAGAACTTTGAGGTGAAAAGACCGCCACGGTCCGAACTGGTCTCCTTCGGAATACCGTGGAGTGAAACAATTCTGGAGATATATAATTTTGCTAACTGACTAGCAATGATCGTCTCCTTGACAGGCAGAAAGTGTGCAACCATGGAGAGTTGGTCGACGACGACAAGAATATAATCGTAGAGACGTGCTCGAGTGGCAAACTACTCGACGGCAAGAGCCCGAACAGTGGGATCCAGAGCCTGAGTGCACTGAATCAGAACGTGCGGGTCGTAACGACGACGCTCGTACGAGGCATAGCTAACTGTGTAGTATCCAGTAGCATCTTCAGCAGGGGCATACGGAATGTATCGGAACTCAGAGGCATCCAAGGTAACGCTGGACTCTCCTCGGAGACGTGCGACAGCAGAGTAGGCGGCATCATGGACTGCCATCTCAATCGTCATGCCGATACCGTGAAAAAGGTGCAGCTCAGTGTCTGAGTCATCGCGCTGAGCATAGATAGGAACATCAGCATGGTACTGCTCCTTGTTGAACTCGCGGTAATCCTCATAGACCATGTACTCGGGGTACCAGCGGTATTCCAGTCTGGTCCGGAGGGCGATCATGACCGCTGGGAAACCAGGGACACCACGAGCGCAAGTGTGAAGCACAAGCTGCGTCGTAGGGCGTGGTGGAAACAAACGATCCATATGAAACAGAGGAAATTCAGGATTTGTCAAATGACAATGATAAGTATAAAACAACTCGGAGAGAAAGGTTAAACAAAACAATGGTAAGGAAAATGATTATCAGACTAATCAGATCAATGATAAGGAATTAAGCACGGATATCCAGCTCTCCGGGTAGACGAGATTTACGAGATCCTAAGTGTCGGTGTTAGTAAAATTCATTTTAACCTGAATAGAAGAGAGATCAGAGTCCCAGAGTAAAGACAAGGAATAAAATATCCTAATACCACCCAATTGGCGACGTGGGCCCGTAAGCCACACAGCCAAGTTAGTAAAACAGTTTTTCGGATACTAGACTCAACTTCGGCCAAGGAGTTGGAAAGGGAGGGTTTCCTACAGGCAGTCGGCTCTGATACCAACTTGTGACGCCCCCGGCTCAATCATGCACTAATCATACACGCAAATGCACACGATCAAGCCCAAGGACTCACGGGAAGATATCACAACACAACTCTAAAACATAAATAAAGTCATACAAGCTTTATATTACAAGCCAGAGGCCTCGAGAGCTCGAATACATAAGCTCCCATACAAAAGTCAGCGGAAGCATCAGATATCTGAGTACATATATAAGTTAACAGAAAGGCCTTTTAGAAAGGCGGGGCAAAATAAAACGCTACGATCGAAAGGCGCAGGCCTCCTTCCTGGGACCCTCCGAACCTACTCCTGGTCGTCGGCAAGCTCATAGTAGTATCCACCCTTGGGGTAGTAGTAGCGATCGTCGGCGGGGGCAGCTGTCTCAGGGGCTCCGCCATCTGGTTGCATCAAAAGGATATGGGGGAAAAAAGAAAGCAAAGCAACCATGAGTACTCATCTGAAGTACTCAGCAAGCAAGGATCTACACTACATATGCAACATTATCAAAGAATGGCTGTATATGAGGACTGGGCTGCAGAAATGCCAGAACAGAGAGAAGGCGTAGTCCTATCAAAGACTAGCATCTTCAGCGGTCTTGCAGCATTAGAAGAGTGTAGATTAGTACAGCATAAAGTAGTAGTATTATTAAGTCTCAACCTCACCCAAAGATCCTTTCTCGACTCCCTGCGAGAAAGCAATCCCAGAGCCATAGTATCCAATTCTAGTTGTATTGATCGGGATACAACTCCGAGCGTCCGTTACCGAGGATCCGGCTATGCATAGATTAGTTCTTCCCTGCAGGGGTGCACCAACTTACCCACCACGCTCGCTTAACTCCGGCTGAACACACTTTTTAGGGTCATGCCCGGCCTCGGCCAAATGACACACCGCAGCCCTACCTAAAGCTCAGCAGAGAGGTCCCCGCCGGTCTACATCCTAAGTACTCAGGGGTCTTGGGCCATCGCCCTGTGCACTCCGGGTCGTTGTGTGAAGGGTGGATACCAGCACCGCCTCGGATGGTGTGCATGATCCGACCATGCCACCATGCTGAACTGGACGTCTGTCAGAACTTTCGGCTGATGCCACGATGCAGAGTACCCATATTTATTCCCGCGTGATGGTTAGTGCTATCGGGCCAAAGGCCCACTCGAATCAAATATCCAAATCGTTGGTAAATAGGGGGGGGGGTATGGTAAAGAGCAGAGACTCACGATCGATGTGACCCCGTCGCCCTGTCTCGAGGACTTGCGGCAAGGGCCAAGAATGCCTGGCCACGCCTCGTATTCTCACTCGGGCACCATCCAGGTCAACCTGTCTTCACATCACACACGGCTACCCCTCAGGGTCGACCCGCCTTTCCAAGTAATAATTGTATAGTCCAAGTATCCGTGTGTCCATAACATCAGGGGAGTCCGAGGTATCACCCTCGTTGGATTCCTACTCGATGTATCTGTCAAGGTGAACTCGGAGGAATCACCCTCGATGGGTTCACAGTTGGTGTGTTGCACGACAGGGTCGTATCAAAAGTGGAGAAGGAGGAATCACCCTCGATGACCACGACCGAATAGCTACACTACAGAGTTAACATCAGGGGTGCTACACGAGGTATCACCCTCGGCAATCGATAGTAACGCTGTAGTGTCGTACACTAAGGGGGGAGGGTGATGTGCGGTGCAGGGGCCTGGTCTTCGATCCCATTGATCGGGTCTTCTGATAATCCAGCTGGGTAGTCGGGACAAGTGGGGTCACTGACAGGTCTCTACCCAGCCTATACTAGACAGTTTAGGATAAGCAGGTAAGGTTTCAATAGCAGGTTACAATAAACATGCTATGCATCAGAATAGGTAAATCAGTAGCAGCAGTAATTCTAATGCAAGCATGAGAGAGAAAGAATAGGCGATATCGGTATGCTCAACGGGGGGGGGGGGGGGTGCTTGCCTGGTTGCTTGGCGGCAAGGGCAAGGTCGTTAATGGTGTCGTCGGGCTCCTGAGCTGCGTCGGTCTCGGGAAACGCGTCTGTAGCGGGGTCTACCGAGAGAAGAGTGGGAGGAAACAGTAAATACTAAGCAAACAAGTGCTGCACAATGTATGACATGACAATATGCAGTGCCGGGTGTGTCCTAACATATGGTTGCATGTCACCGAGGAAGGGGGAATCCATCCGGGAATGTTTTCCCGGTTCCGGACATTTGTCAGACAGATGACCGGAGGGGAACGGTTCTATGTTCGGATAGTTAGGAACGTGTGACGGATGAACGGACAGCATATTTAGATTGGTATCGAAATTCTGAGCAACTTTCATATATAATTTATTTTCATCGGAGTTACGGTTTAAAAGATATGATTTTCTAAAGTTTAAATGATTTTCTGGAATTTAATTAATTATTTAAATTCGAATTATCCAAAATAGTACAGCGTGATGTCAGCATGACAAAAAGATGACATCAGCAGTTAATCAGACGGCTGGCCAGGTCAAACCTGACATGTGGGTCCTGTGGGGCCCACATGTCAGCCTCTGTTAGTGTTGAGCAGAGTTAAATTAAAACTAAACAGAAACTAATTAGGGTGTGGGCCCCAGGTGTCAGTGACTATTAGGGCTAAACTAATTATTTTTATTTAATAAACCATTGATTAGGCTAATTAATCAAGGGGTCCACATGTCAGTGACTGGTCAAACCCAGTCAGCGGTTTGACTGGGTCAACCGAGCTAGCGGGACCCATCGGGCCCACTGGTCAGTGGCACTGGTGGTGCCACATCGGCGCCAGGTCAACGGATCCACTGGAGGAGCTCCGGCGAGCCCGTGCACGGCGGCGCTACTCCGGTGAGCTTCGGATTTCGCGTACGGTGAACCATTTTGCGCGCGATTTCTTGCTTTCGATCGGCCACTCCAAGCCGCGTCGATGTGGGAAAACGGCGCGAGCTCTGGTGGTCGGAAACGATGGCTACGGCGAGCGCGGGTGGCGGCCGGAATTCGAGCTCGGCGCATTTTGCGTTCCCGCACACTAGCGCGCGAACTAAATCTACAGGGGGCTCCGCAAGGCTGCCCTGAGCACGAGGGCGTGCTCACCTGGCTATGGCATGGACTATGGTGCCGGAGGCGAGCTCTACGGCAGAGGCGAGCTTCGGCAATGGCGGTGAGCAGCGTAGGGGACGCGCGCGACGCAGAGAGTAGGGGGGAAACGAGGAGGAGCTCACAGCGGGGACGCATGATGGTCCGGCGATAAGTTTAGGAGCCGCAGTGTAGTGGATCGACGCCGGCGAGGTTCGGTGGCCAGAGCGTTGGCGGAGTCGATCCAGTTGATGTGCTTCTCCCTGGCTCGAGCTAGTGGTCGAGGAAGATGAGGGAGAGGCCGGCGCACCTCCCGGACAGCGCTGCCGGACGCGGGGCCGCCGGTGGTCGCGGGAATGATGGGGTGCGGTGACGAGCACGTACGGGAGAGGAGGGGAGAGAGAGAGAGAGAGAGAGAGAGAGTGAGCGAGGGGGGCCAGAGGAGCGCAGGAGCTGCAGCTTTATCCTCGACAGGCGGGCGCCGGCGCGTTGTTGACCAGGGGAGAAGGGGGGGCCGGGGTGAGCGCGCGCGAGGCGCTGTGGAGACGACAGAGAGGGGGGGTGAACAGCGCGAGGTGGGGGACGGCAGGCGGTGGGCTGGGCCACCTGTGCTGACTAGAGCCCAGCCACTCGGGCCCTTTTTCCTTTTTCTTCTTTCTTTTCTTCTGTTTTCTTTTGTTTCACTGCTTTGCAAAAATGTGTGGGCTCATATACAGCTTTATAAAAAATGTGAACTAGCCACATAAATATAGTGCAATATTTGTCACTTTTAGAAATTGGTTTGGAGGATAAATGATTTTTATTTGTATTTTATTGAATTGCAAAAGGATTAAATACTGCTGTTTTGTTGTTGTTTGAGTCAATTAATTAATTTAGTGAATGTTGGTTATAATTTTAGAATTGTCTCTGGAATATTTGTTATTTAATGAACATTTTAGTTTCTGGGTTTGGACAACTTTTATTTTCACTCTTAGTTTGAATTTCCAATTGAATTTGAATTTGAAAAGAGCGATGATCCAAATGATGTTTAAGCACTGTTGATCATGATGACATGGCTTTAACTAAGGGTGATCACTGTGGTTAATCACATGGGGTGTTACAGTATTTTCATTTTTCTAGCTGTTTGAATAAAATCATTGGATTTGAAATCTTGAATGGGAGAGAGTCCTCAGATGGCTAATTAACTATTGGGCAACTCATTGATCTTCAGTTTTATCTTTTTGGGAGTAGTTTTGTCATTTACTCTTGTGCTTCACTTATATCCTATGAGTAAATAGTTGAATGAATTGAATATCGTAAATCTAAAATTATATATGTTGCATATGCTTATCCCATGGGGAATAATGACTTCCCATATAAGAAGTATAGGTGGTAAAATTTATTGAAAGTTAGCAAACATCGCATTGGTCACTTGAACAATTCATGAAAGAATATTGAAGGAAGAGAGATTTCACATATAAATATACTATCTTGGACATCTTCTATGATTGTGAACCCCATTAATTATTTTCAAACTTGAGCAAATTAGTTGAGGTTGGACAAGGAAGACAACGTAATGAGTTATGTTTGGGTATATTTGCATAGAAGTTATATTGTTATGGATCCTCCAACATGTGGTGCTTGCTTAGGATCTTTTGCTAGCCAAAATTTTGTACTAAGTAGAGATACTACTTGTGCATCCAAAACCCTTAGACCCCATTTTATGTCATGAGTGTCTACCAAATCTACCTATGGATTGAATAAGATCCTTCAAGTAAGTTGTCATCGGTGCAAAAAGCAATAAATATTGCTCCTAAATATGTTTGATCTTTTATTGTAAGGGAAAATAAGCGTTGTACGAACTTGTGATGGTAAAGAAATAAAAGCGACGAACTGCATAATAAAGGTTGCTATCACAAAGGGCAATACAACGTGACGTTCCTTTGCATTAAGGGTTTGCACATCCAAAATTAAAAAGCGCATGACAACCTCTGCTTCCCTCTGCGAAGGGCCTATCTTTTACTTTCATGCTTTTACTTTTATGCAAGAGTCAGTAGTATTCCTTCTTAGTTCAACCTCATTTATTCTTTAGTCGGCAAGCATCATGTGGTGGGGTAGATCCAAGCATATATGGCCATTCAAATATATTTGACCATGAATTATTATTGTTGACAATTATCTATATGGTAAATGAGTTGGGAGGCGAAACATTAAGCCCCGATCTTTCTCTGTGTTCGACGGATGCTATTTGTTCTAAAAATATGCTTTGAGTGTTAGCAATCATGGAAGACTATATGATAGTTGAGTATGTGGAATTTGCTAAATCAAAGCTCTTACATAGACCCTTCCTGAAAATAAGATGAATTACAATTGTTTGGTGACCGAGAACATTGTTTGTTAGTTTTCAAGAAACTTAATGGTCTATACTTTAACATGTGAATAGCTTGTTACTTGATCATGAGAAGTTTTATGATATGAGCTATTGTTATGATATATAATGATGCTAGAAAAGTGGTTGAAATTGTTAGTGATCAAATTTGTGCACTTGCTAGCATTCACACTTCATAAATTATTTCTTTTATCATTTACCTACTCGAGGACGAGCAGGAATTAAGCTTGGGGATGCTGATACATCTCCGACGTATCTATAATTTATGAAGTATTCATGCCATGTTTACAACAATTTTATATGGTTTTGGTATGATTTTAATAGAACTAACCCGGACTGACGTTGTTTTCAACAGAACTACCGTGGTGTCGTTTTTGTGCAGAAATAAAAGTTCTCGGAATGAGCTGAAAATTTACGAAGAATATTTTTGGAAAATATAAAAAATACTAGAGCGAAAAGATACCGGAGAGGAGTCCCGAGGCAACCACAAGGGTGGGGGGCGCCCCCCCCCCCCAGGGCGTGCCCCACTGCCTTGTCGCCGCCTCGTGGACCCCCTTGACTTGTCCGCGACACCAAAAACTCCTATAAATAGAGAAAACTCCAGAAAGAAACCTAGATCGGGAGTTCCGCCGCCGCAAGCCTCTGTAGCCACGAAAAATCAATGTTGGCCCTCTCCGGCACCCTGCCGGAGGGGGCCATCATCACCGAAGGCCATGGAGGAGGATCTCGGAGGGGGCTATCATCACCATGGAGGCCAAGGACCAGAGGAGAACCTCTCCCCATCTAGGGGGGAGGCCATGGAGGAGGAAGCACAAGGGGGAGACTCTCTCCCCCTCTCTCTCGGTGGCGCCGGAGTGCCGCCAGGGGAACCATCGCCGTGGTGATCGTCTTCATCAACATCACCATATTCATCACCATCCTCATCTCTTTTAAGCGGTCCACTCTCCCGCACCCCGCTGTAATCACCTACTTGAACATGGTGCTTTATGCCACATATTATGATCCAATGATGTGTTGCCATCCTATGATGTTTTGAGTAGATTTCTTTTGTCTTTGGGTCGATTGATGATCTAGATTGGTTTGAGTTGTATGTTTTATTTTGGTGCTGTCCTATGGTGCCTTCCGTGCCGCGCACACGTGAAGGATTCCCGCTGTAGGGTGTTGCAATATGTTCATGATTCGCTTATAGTGGGTTGCTAGAGTGACAGAAGCTTAAACCCGAGTAAGGGGGTTGTTGCGTATGAGATAAAGGGGACTTCATACTTTAATGCTATTGTTGGGTTTTACCTTAATGATCTTTAGTAGTTGCGGATGCTTGCTAGAGTTCCAATCATAAGTGCATATGATCCAAGTAGAGAAAGTATGTTAGCTTATGCCTCTCCCTCATATAAAATTGCAATAACGACTACCGATCTTGTTAACAATTGCCTAGGATAATTCCTCACACCGATCCATCATTATTCCACAGTCGCTATTTGGAATATATTGTGATATATTTTAACCTTATGTTAACAGCACCTATTTTTATATTTTGGTTCTCCGATATCATGCAAAGCTATCCTCTTCATACCCACAACATAGTTTTATTTCTCGTTTCTAGATGAAAGCAAATGTTCGGTGTACGTAGAGTCGTATCAATGGCAGATAGGACTTGAGAGAATATTGATCTTACCTTTAGCTCCTTTTGGGTTCGACACTCCATACTTATCACTTACACCTTTGGAAATTGCTACGATGATTCCTTGCACTTGGGGATTATCAGTTACCACAGTGGCAAAACAGTCATTATCCAGTGATTAGATAGCCACAGTGCTATCATACCTAACTCTGCAGACAGGAAAAGGTGCATTAAATGCACCGCTTAGTGTCACGTCATGGACGCAGCCCGGCAAGCCTTGCCATGCCATTCAACCACCTTCTCGCCTGCCTGCGTGACACACCTCTGGACGGGTGTCATTTAGGGGTGATCTTCATCTGAAATGGCTGCCACGTGCTGAATGACTATCACTTATTCACTTGAGGGCTCGACACCGCACCGATAAGCGACTTGCGTCACTGTGAGGTGGAGCGGTGGAACCTTGGCGGGATAGTAGGCCGCCAGCGCCCCGGGTACCCTTGCCGGGGAGGTCTTGGGACTTGCTCTTGGGGTGGCCTCGACCTGGCCAGGCTCGCCTGCCCAGCAAGTGAGGCTTTTCCCTTGGTGATATCTTATTATCTTGGCTTGTCTTGGTCTTCTTGATCCGCCCATTGATTCCTCAAAGAGCTATCTCTCCTGCTTGGCCTTGTCTTGGATGCTGGAACCTTGCCCTTGAGCCTGTGTATAGTCAGGGCAGCATACACCAGGGTTTGTTGCATCGACAATAATTGCACCAATCGTTCTAAGGAAAGGTCTACCAAGAATAATAGGACATGTAGGATTGCAATCTATATCAAGCACAGTAAAATCTACGGGCACATAATTCCTATTTGCAACAATAAGAACATCATTAATCCTTCCCATAGGTTTCTTAATAGTGGAATCCGCTAGATGAAAATTCAAAGAACAATCATCAAATTTATGGAAACCTAGCAAATCACATAAAGTTTTTGGAATAGTGGAAACGCTAGCACCCAAATCACACAAAGCATTACACTCATAATCTTTAATTTTAATCTTAATAGTAGGTTCCCACTCATCATAAAGCTTTCTAGGGATAAAAACTTCCAACTCAAGTTTTTCTTCAAACGATTTCATCATAGCATCAACGCTATGTTTAGTAAAAGCTTTATTTTGATTATAAGCATGAGGTGAATTAAGCATGGATTGCAACAAGGAAATACAATTTATCAAAGAACAATTATTATAATTAAAGTCCTTGAAATCCAAAAGAGTGGGTTCATCGTTACTTAAAGTTTTGACCTCTCCAATCCCACTTTTATCAAATTTTTCATTAAGATCTTCACCCTACAAATTATTGGGATGCCTTCTAGCTAAACTTGACTCATCTCCAGTCCCATATTTATTAATATTTATATTAGCAAACAAAGATTCAATAGGAGTCACACCAATCACTTTAAGATCTTCATCATTATTTAAAGACTCCGGTTTAGCGGCCATCTTATTTACCAAAGTGGTTTGCTTATCAGAATTTTGGCCTACTAAATTTTCGATATGAGCAAATTGAGATTTAAGACCATATATTTCTTTAGTAACATTATCAAGCTCTTTATTAATATATTCCATCACAGTTTTTTGTTCCTTAAGTTCGTTCCTGAAGAAACTATTATGCTCAAATTGTAACTACATATAACTTTTTGCATTATTTTCAATTTCTTCCAACTTCCTATAGTAAGGATCAAAGCTCTTGGGTTGAGCCATAAGAGCAAGCAAGAAATTTAACACACAAGCAAACGAAGAAGCAAACGAAAAGACGAATGAAAGAAGGGCGAATAAAAAGGCAAATATTTTTGTATTTTTATGAAAATGTTTTTGAAGTGGGGGAGAGGAAAACGAGAGGCAAATGGCAAATAATGTAACACTGGTACAACAAGGTGCTATACAAATGGTTTTTAACCCCTTTCCGCGATGGCATTTGGAACTTTTGCCAAGTGAGTGACTGCGATAGGGGGGGGGGGGTCCTTCCCACACGACCCAAAAACCGTCGGGGATAGGGAGCCACCCAAACGCTGCATCCTTGCAACTCGTTTGTGCTCGCATTGCCATCGCAGTCGGTATTCTGTGGTGCTACGTTTACGATGCGCAGCCCATCACAAATGGTTCATGATTATAGAACATGTATGATAAGCAGACAATCACACACATTCACTTTTCCTGAACCGTATGCGATAACTAATTAAGAAGATTAGCTAATCTTCGTACGAGTGTCAGATAGGATTATGAAACGTCGGACCGTCGTAACATCGTCGTACATGAAAACTATCGCACACGCTATTCTGTGGTGCAACATTTATGATGCGTACCACATCAGAAACAGTTCTTGGTTGCAAATGATGTACGGTAAGGCAAATGATGTACGGTAAGGCAACTAACATCGCACACGCTTTGCAAATGGCAACTGTGTGCATGCTTGCACACGTTTCCTCTCTGTGAACCGTGTCGGATTATGGTGTATATCACAAACGTTTGTGTTTTACCCGCCGTGTGCGCCGTAACGAACCTGCAGAGCGTAATTTCACCGTAATTTAATTGTTGCTATTTCAAATTGTACCGGATTTGAATTTGAAAGTATGCTATAGCTTTATTCATATCCATCAGGTTCAAACAACCAATGCATTATTCGATTCATAGGTACATATGTTCAAGAATTATATAAGCACCAAATAAAGAATGATGAACCACAGTTGTATACTTGTACTATTGAAGACGGTAAAGAAAGAGGCGAAATACATTCTGGTTGCTGAACAAGGTGACGCGGAATCCCCATAATGTGCCCTCCTCCATGCAGAAAGCACGCACGACTCTAGTCCAACCACTTGTGATGGCCGACCGCCCATCCTTCACGGTCTTCATGAAAACATCTAGATAATCATCATGTTCTGGTAGAAATACTTTAACCTTTGCATGCCCACCAATCATGTAGTTTGAGAGGTAATCTTGAGTAAACTGCTTTGGGAACCACTACAAAGGAAAAAGATTCAGACATTGTCATCTAACACAACTCATTATGGGCAGTAAAAAGAAGGCTGCAGCGTTCTTACTTACCATCCTGCAGTTCGCTGTTGTCTTGGATAAAGTGTAAACAAATAGTTTAATTGCCATCTTTTGACCCATTTTACTAACAATCTTTATCAGCTTCCTCACTTGATGATGGTTCATCGATATCTCATTGCCCCATACGCAGAAAGGGTCGAAGCGTGGATCTTTACCAATGACATATGTACCTAAAAGCACCAAGTTAATATTAGAAGCTAAATAGCAATTGCACAATGATGTAGTACAACACTCTTCTATAATATCTTATAACATCCAATATACTCATATAGTAGATGAATTAACATCTTATATTATGGGCCGGAGGGAGTTTATTACATTTTTACAAATTATCGGCTGATTAACTGTTGCTGTATCCATGGGTTAGAGTTAGTTTGAGCTAGTTTGGGCTCAAATAACCCTAAAGTATATCCAAACATGAGGGCTAGTTTGAGCTAGTTGCATCTAACCCCACCCAAAAAAACTATCCCACCCAAGAGGTGCTAATTGGAGCTAGTTCTCCAAGTGCATTTATTGTCAATCTAACCCTGTCATCCAAACACCTCTTTGGCTAGAGTTAGTTCAGGGTTTGTCATGAACTAGAAACTAACTCTAACCTCTAGCTAAGTTGAGTGTCCAAACAGGGCTGTGTTGTTGTTGTTGCTGCTGCTGCTCTTCTATGTATATCTAGACATCATCAGAACATTAAGGTAACACTCTTCCTTGTTGCTATGTAACCTAGGGTTGCATATTTAGACATTAAGTACAGTGCATGTTGCTATGTAGCCTCAGATATATTAGATATGGCCCTAATTAACTTAACGATAAATGAGTTACAGATATATTCAGTTGAAAGTCCGATTCACCGATTAGTCCCTTATCAACCCCCGGCCTATATGGTACCAGCTACCGATATCCTGAACAGTGAGTATATATAAGCCATGGGATGAAACTAACCTCGATGGAAAACAACAGTCATTCCCAAAATTGTCCAGTGTAAGTACATCGAGAGGCATGTTAAGCACAACAGGCTAAACAGCAACCAAATATATCCATGGCAGACAAAATAATCTCCAAAAGATAGCTTCAGTGTGCAGGTTTAAGCACGCTAGTAAAGCAAAACAAGTGGAAAGGTGTGTTAACTGCAACAGGCCTAACATTTAACAACAAGCAAACATAGTCATTCAAACTGGTATTGTGCCAGTCTAAGTACACTGGTTATTGTTAAATAAAAATGGAAAGGCGTTTTAACTACAAGATGCAACAACCAAATGTAGTCATTCATAGTGGTATTGTTGAAACTGGTATTGATGAAATTGAACTGCATAGTTCATACTTGCACATATAGAACATCATGTTGTGAATAACTAGAATAAACAAGGCATATTACAAAAAACCAAAGATAGCATTTGAAACTGGACATATGCTAACTACAAACAACCGAACAATCAAAAAACTTTAAAAGAGGCATATGCTAGCTATAACAGGCTTAACAACAAGCAAATATATGCATTCCTATCGGTATGTTTAAAACTGGAATAATGAAAATGTACTGCACAGTAAATAGTTGCACATATAGAGCATCACATTGTGAACAACTGAAATAAACAAGGCATACTGCAAACAACCAAATATAGCAATTAAAACTGGACATATTCTCACTACACTACAAAAGGGACTCGACAAAACAAATCATGGGTTGCCCCCTGTGAAGAGGCACGGCAAAACAAATCATGTGTTTCCTCACTTATCACAGATGGGCTCATTCCCGTGGGAAGAGCACGGACCCTGGATGCGCTCCATGATGTCGCAGAAGGTCTCCTTCCCCTTGGAAGAGCATGGCTGTAGGGTGCCCTCACTGATGTCGTAGACGGGCTCTTTCCCCTTGGAAGAGCAGATGGGCTCTTTCCCCTTGTAAGAGCCGGAGAGGGTGCCCTCATCGTGGTCGCCATCGATGAGGTCTGACTTGGAAGCTATGGATACCAAGCTAGCATCGCAGAACATGTCCTTCAGAAATGACAAAAGGGGCTCGATGGCGATGTAGGATGGCAAATTCTTGACAGCGAGCCAGAGAAGATCAGCGGCGGGGCCATGGATGAGATCGACGGTGGTTGAACCCAAGGGGTTGGGGGTGGGCCACTTAACCTGTGACATAGCCCATGTCAGGCCATCGCTGTCGATGACCTCGATGTCGTAGCCAGCGTCCACGACATACCCGCATACTCTAGCCCGCTGATTGAGTGCCTGCGGCCAGTAATGGTCGCCAGCTTCCTCGGCGGCCACCTAGGCGACGTCAGGCGAAGAGACCGCCATACACCTCTTTTGGGCCAGTCGCTCCACGAGCTCCACGGGAAGCGTAGCTGGGCTTAGGCTGCGACGCTCTAGAGTGGGGGATGGGGATGGGGATGGGGATCTGTGGGAAAGGGGGCGTTTGGCAGGCGTCACCTAAGAAACTCAGGGCGGCCTGGGTATGGAGATCGGTGGGTAAGCTGCACGGGCAAACCGGCAGATGTTGACAATGGAGGCCTTGTGGTGGCGGCGGCGGCAACCTTGCTAGGGTTTCGAGTGAGGGAGGGGTTGTGATGGGTGTGTGTGTGTGCGCGCGCGCGCCCGAGGAGGTTTTGGTGTGTGTGTGTGTGTGCAGGGGGCAGGGGGGGGTGTTTGAGGAAATGACGCAGCTATTGAAAATTTTACTGCGCGGTAGTCAAACGCGGGAGTGAAATGCCGGGGCTATTGAAAATTTGGATGATGGTGCATCGCACACGGTCCGGAAATAACAACCGTGTGTTATGAAACAGAAAAACCCTCGAGATGGGCAGATATTTTCGAGGGATGCAGGCAGGAGCGGGAACAACAAACATCACACATGGTCCAAACAAAATAACTGTGTGTTATCAAATAGAAAAAACCTGCAGGCGGGTAGATATTTTTTAGATGGGAAGCCTCATGGAGCCCAATGTACTATGCGGATGTGCGTGACAGGGGCACCGGTGTGGCACATGGTTAGTGTGAGTGAACCATGTCTGTTGCATCATCCGACTTGTCTAATGTTCATAAATTTGGCGAAAATGACGCGGGAAAGGGTCAGAACACGAACACACTTGCATGTGGACCAAATATATGTATGAAAAGGGTGGTTTGATGTTCAAATACCAAATGCAACTTCGATGTGGAACCTATCTCGCAAAGCGCACGGTATTGCTTGCCCCCCCCTCGTGTCGGCAGGAGGGGAATCCTAAGCTATGAACGCATGCCCCCCCCCCCCACGGAGGTTCACCTAGCAAAGTGCGAAGTTGCAGTCCCCCCGCAATCACACACACACACATAACACAGACACACACACTTTCAGTCGGTGGGCCGGAGAGGGCATCTCACCAAGAGGTATCGTAAAATGGACCAAGAATAATCCACCTTGGTTGTACAACCTCTCTCTTGTTGTTGGTCAAAGTGATGGCCGTCCATGCGACCTCGGAGAAGGGCTAGCTCACCAATAATCACGCAAGTAGCTAGTCCCCGAAGACAACCACTGCCTGCGTGTGGCCCAAACATATGTATGGAGAGGTGTTGATGTTTGAATACACAATGGAACAACTTTGATGTGGTACCGTGCTTTCGAACCAGAAATCCCCACACGAAGAGAGGGTTAGTTGACGATGCATATGTATGTCACACCACACTTCAAGCCGATGACGGGGATTCATGCATGCATGTGTGCATAGTATGCGCTCAAACTTAATTAGGTCTGAATCTCACCATGACCTATACTACGATAACACGAACCAAAGGAAGAATCCACCACGGTAACCTATCTTGTTGTCGGTCAAGGTGATCATGGATGTCCACGCGAGCCCACAAATATATATGCTTGTCGCCGATAACCACGCAAGGGAGTGTACCATTCGAAGACAACCACTACATGCATATGTATGGAGGTGATGCGTGCATGCATGTTGGAATACCATTCACAACATTGATGTGGCGCATGCGTCGAACATCGTACAGTCCCCACACAAAGCGAGGTCGGTTCATGACGTGTCGTGGTACTAGCCACTTTGACTCGATGGGAGGGATTCATGCGTACACATGCATGTGTGTGCTCAAACTGTATCATGTCATCCCAGAGCATGACCTATATATATATCGTATTACAAACAAAAAAATAATCCCCTCCTAAGTCAAATTAACCTCTCTCGTTGTAAGGCAAAGTAGTGATGGACCAAGCAGGCCCACAGATGGAAAGCACTGATATCGCTGATAACCGTGTGAGTGGGTGCGAGAGGACAACCACCATCGCTTTGCATGTGGGCGAAACATATGTTGAATACCCAAAATGCACAACTTTGATGTGGCACATGCCTCGAAAACCATGAAGTCCCCACATAGAGCGAGGTTCATGAAGCGTACTACATATGATGGTCCCCTTCCCCCTCTTCGACGCATACTATATGCTCCTATCGTAATACAACCCAAAAAGAATCCTCCTTGATGGTGAAATTAATTAACCTCTCCCGATGTAGGTCAAAGTGATGCATGCATCGACGATGACCTCACGGGCCCACAGATGGAAGCGTCACACGTGAGTGTCCTAGGGTAACCACCGCCTACATGCATGTGGCCCAAAGAGGTGGTGTGTGATGTTTGAATAGCCAATTCACAACTTTGATGTGGCACATGCCTCGAAAACCGAAAATTCCCGACACTGAGTGAGGTGTACTTGTTCACGGACGCGTACGTATAGTATATATGCTAGTCCCTGATGTCTACTACACAACTTGTTCTTGTAGACTCGTGTTGGGCCTCCAAGCGCAGAGTTTTGTAGGACAGTAGCAAATTTCCCTCAAGTGGATGACCTAAGGTTTATCAATCCATGGGAGGCGTAGGATGAAGATGGTCTCTCTCAAACAACCCTACAACCAAATAATAAAAAGTCTCTTGTGTCCCCAACACACCAAATACAATGGTAAATTGTATAGGTGAACTAGTTCGGCGAAGAGATGGTGATAAAAGTGTAGTAATGATAGTAGATATTGATTTTTGTAATAGGAACAATAAAAAACAGCAAGGTAGCAATTGATAAAACAGAGCACAAATGGTATTCCAATGCTTGAAAATGAGGCCTAGGGTCCGTACTTTCACTAGTGCAATCTCTCAACAATGCTAATCTAATTGGATCATATAACCATCCCTCAAAGTGCGATGAAGAATCACTCCAAAGTTCCTATCTAGGGGAGAACATAAGAAGAAATTGTTTGTAGCTATTCTTTCCGATCGATCTATCCAAGAGTTCGTACTAAAATAACACCCAGTTATTCTTTCCAATTGATCTATCAAGAGTTCGTACTAAAATAACACCAAGTTATTCTTTTCGATCGATCAATCAAGAGTTCGTACTAAAATAACACCAAAGCAAATTTAGATTCATAATACTCAATCCAACACAAAGAACCTCATAGAGTGCCCCAAGATTTCTACCGGAGAAACAAAAGACTAGAACGTGCATCAACCTCTATGCATAGATTACCCCAATGTCACCTCGGGAATCCGTGAGTTGAGTGCCAAAACATATCTGAAGTGAATCAATATAATACCCCATTCTCACCATGGGTATTCATTTGCAAGACATATATCAAGTGCTCTCAAATCCATAAAAGTATTCAATCCGATAAAACGAAATCTCATAGGGAAAACTCAATTCATCACAACAAGATAGAGAGGGGAAAACACCATATGATCCAACTATATTAACAAAGCTCGCGATACATCAAGATCGTGCCATCTCAAGAACATGTGAGAGAGAGAGAGAGATTAAACACATAGCTACTGGTACAAACCCTCAGCCTCGAGGGTGGACTACTCCCTCCTCATCATGGTGGCCACCGGTGATGATCTCCCCCTCCGGCAGGGTGCTGGAACGGGGTCTAGATTGGTTTTTCGTGGCTACAGAGGCTTGCGGCGGCGGAACTTCTGATCTAGGGTTACCCCTGATGGTTTCTCTATTTATAGGATTTTTTGGCATCGGTTTCACGCAAAGATGGGCCTCAAGGTGAGCACAACCCACCACGCCACGGATTGGGCTCCAGGCGCGCCCTGGTGGGTTGTGCCCTCCTCGTGGCTCTTCTGGCCCCCCACGAAGCTTCGGGGGTCTCTTTTGTTCCAAAAAAAATCATCAAAAAATTTCAGCTCATTTGGAGAACTTTCATTTCTGCACAAAAACAACACCACGGGAGTTCTGCTGAAAACAGCGTCAGTCCGGGTTAGTTCCATGCAAATCATACCAAAACCATATAAAATTATTGTAAACATGGCATGAATACTTCATAAATTATAGATACGTTGGAGACGTATCAGCATCCCCAAGCTTAATTCCTACTCGTCCTCGAGTAGGTAAATGATAAAAGAAATAATTTATGAAGTGTGAATGCTAGCAAAGTGCATAAGTTTGATCAATGATAATTTCAATCACTTTCCCTAGCATCATAATAGCAATTCTTTCTCATAAAACTTCCCATGTTAAAGTAGCAACCAATTCACATGTTAAGGTTCAAGCAATGAATTCTCTTGAAACTCAACAACCTATATTCTTAGTCTCCAAACAATTGCAATTTAACTTATTTAACAGACTCTAAGTAAGAGCTCCACATACTCAATCATCATATAGTCTTCTATGATTGCTAGTACTGAAAGCATATTCTTAGAACAAATGGCATCCATCGAACACAGAGAAAGATAGGGGCTTAATATTTCGCCTCCCAACTCATTTATCATAGAGATAATTGTCAACAATAATAAATCATGATCAAATATATTTGACTGGTCATATGTGCCTAGATCTTTCCCCACCACATGATGCTTGACAACTAGAGAATAATTGAGGTTGAAATGAGAATGCATTCTATTGACTCTTGCATAAAAGTAAATACTAAAAAGTAAAAGATAGGCCCTTCGCAGAGGGAAGCAGAGGTTGTCATGCGCTTTTTATTTGGATTCCCAAGCTCTTAATGCAAAGGAACGTCATGTTATATTGCCCCTTATGATAGCAACCTTTATTATACAGCCTGTCGCTTTTATTACTTTGCCATCACATGTTCGTACGACACTCAATTTTCCCTTACAATAAAAGATCAAACATATTTAGGAGCAATTTTTATTGCTTTATGCACCGATGAAAACTTACTTGAAGGATCATATTCAATCCATAGGTAGGTATGGTGGACACTCATGGCAACAAACTGGGTTTATGGGTTTTTGGATGCACAAGTAGTATCTCTACTTAGTACGAATTTTTGGCTAGCAAAAGATCCTAGGCAAACACCACATGCTGGAGGATCCATAACAATATAACTTCTATGCAAATATACACAACCATAACTCATTACGTTGTCTTCCTTGTCCAACTTCAACTAATTTGCTCAAGTTTGAAAATAATTAATGGGTATTCACAATCATAGAAGATGTCCAAGATAATATATTTATATGTGAAAGTTCTCTTCCTTATACTAATCATTCATGAATTGCGTGTATGACCAATATTGTGATTGTCAAGCTTCAAAAGATTTCACTTTCTAAACCCAAAGTGAAGCTACTACTAGGCATGATATGAACATATAATTTCAACTTCATGATATTCAATTCATTCAACAATTTACTCATAGGATATAAGTGAAGCACAAGAGTAAATGACAAACTACTCCAAAAAGATATAAGTGAAGATCAAGCGAGTAGTTAAGTAAAGGGGTAGATAATTGAGGACTCTCTCTTATTTAAAAACTTTTAGATCTAAGTATTTTATTAAAACAGCAAGCAAAAAAAAATGACAATCCAAGAATAGCACAACTCATGTGAAGAAGCAAAAACTTAGGCTCAACTAATACTAACCGATAATTGTTGAAGAAGAAAGGTGGGATGCCCACCGGGGCATCCCCAAGCTTAGATGCTTGAGACTTCTTGAAATATTATCTTGGAATGCCTTGGGCATCCCCAAGCTTGAGCTTTTGTGTCTCCTTAATTCCTCTCATATCACGGTTTCCCTAATTATTAAAAACTTCATCCACACAAAACTCAACAAGAACTTGTGAGATAAGTTAGTATAAATCAATGCAAAAACCTTATCATTCTCTACTGTAGAAAATCACTAAAATTATTATTTAACATTGCATACTAAATGCCTCTGCATATTTAATAGTCCTATACTCAAATAGAATCATTAAACAAGCAAACATATGCAAACAATGCAAACATAACAGCAATCTGCCAAAACAGGACAGTCTGTAAAGGATGCAAGAGTATTCATACTTCTCTAACACAAAAAATTCTGAAAATTTAGCACACTGTAGAAAATTCATCAGAGCTTATGGTGCAAAATGTTTCAACATTTTATCACATTCTGACTTTTCTCGGGAATTTTTAAAACAGCGCTAAACTTTCTGTTTTGAAACAGCAACAAATAGACTTGCAAAATAAGCATGGTAAAGGCTATCCTTGACATTTTTATTGAAATGAAAGATGCAAAACATTATTATAAATAGCAGCAAGCAAATACAAATAAAAGAAAATGACGCTCCAAGCAAAACACATATCATGTGACGAATAAAAATATAGCTCCAAGTGAGGTTACCGATAATGTCGGAGACGAAAGAGGGGATGCCTTCCGGGGCATCCCCAAGCTTAGGGTCTTGTCACTCCTTATTCTCCTCATATCGATATCTCACCCAAAACTTGAAAACTTCAATCACACAAAACTTAACGGAACTTCGTGAGATGGGTTAGTATGATAAAGACAAATCATTCACTTTGGTACTATCAAAGACAAGAATCATAATTGTTCTCACACAATGCCTACTGTACTCTACAATTTCAACAATTTATATTAAGCAATATAAGCCATAGAAACCATAAAACAAGCAAAATATGCATTGAAAACAGAATCTGCCAAAAACAGAATAGTACGTAAAGATCTGAATTAATGTCATACTTCTGTAACTCCAAAAATTCTTAAAACTTAGGCAAACGTAGAAAATTTGTATACCCAACAACTATAAAAAAATACAGAGTTTTTCGACGCTCGAGTGAATTTAAACAATTCTGTTACTGGGTGCAAAAGTTTATGTTTTTCCACAGAATCAAGTCAACTATCATCCACACTATCCCAAAGGCTTTACTTGGCACTTTATTGAAACAAAAGCTATAAAACATTATTACTACAGTAGCCTAATCATGTGAACACACAAAAACAGTAGGGGTAAATGTTGGGTTGTCTCCCAACAAGCGCTTCTTTTTAATGCCTTTTTAGCTAGGCATGATGATTTCAATGATGCTCACATAAAAGGAAAGAATTGAAACATAAAGAGAGCATCATGAAGCATATGACTAGCACATTTAAGTCTAACCCACTTCCTATGCGTAGGGATTTTGTGAGCAAACAAACTATGGGAACAAGAATCAACTAGCATAGGAACGCCAAACAAGTAAAACTTCAAGATCTTCAACACATAAAGAGGAAACTTGATATTATTGCAATATGTAAAAGCATATGTTCCCCTCTCATAATAATTTTCAGTAGCATCATGAATGAATTCAACAATATAACTATCACACAAATCATTCTTTCTATGATCTACGAGCATAGAAATTTTGTTACTCTCCACATAAGCAAATTTATTCTCATCAATAGTAGTGGGAGAAAACTCAACAAAATAACTATCATGTGATACTTGATTGACATAATCAATTTGAGCATTAACATGATGATGACAAGATTCATGGTGATCATTAATCTGTATATCATAAGTTTCATCACAATAATCATCATAGATAGCAACTTTGTTATCATAGTCATTTGAAACCTCTTCCAAGATAGTGGAATCATCATTGAATAAAGTCATGACCTCTCCAAACCCACTTTCATCAATATAATCATCATAAATAGGAGGAATGCTATCATCATAATAATTTTTCTCATCAAAACTTGGGGGACTAAAAATATCATCTTCATCAAACATAGCATCCACAAGCTTGTGGCTTTGCATATCATTAGCATCATGGATATTCAAATAATTCATACCAACATCATTGCAATCATGATCATCATTTATGCCAAACATTTTATTCAGTTCTTCTTCTATCAATTGAGCACAATTTTCTTTTGCATCATTTTCACGAAAGACAAGATAAAGATGAATAATATGAGACCACCTCAATTCCATTTTTTGTAGTTTTCTTTTATAAACCAAACTAGTGATAAACAAGAAACTAAAAGATTCGATTGCAAGATCTAAAGATATACCTTCAGGCACTCACCTCCCCGGCAACGGCGCCAGAAAAGAGCTTGATGTCTACTACACAACTTGTTCTTGTAGACTCATGTTGGGCCTCCAAGCGCAGAGTTTTGTAGGACAGTAGCAAATTTCCCTAAAGTGGATGACCTAAGGTTTATCAATCTGTGGGAGGCCTAGGATGAAGATGGTCTCTCTCAAACAACCCTGCAACCAAATAATAAAAAGTCTCTTGTGTCCCCAACACACCAAATACAATGGTAAATTGTATAGGTGCACTAGTTCGGCGAAGAGATAGTGATTAAAGTGTAGTAATGATAGTAGATATTGATTTTTGTAATAGGAACAATAAAAACAGCAATGTAGCAATTGATAAAACGGAGCACAAATGGTATTGCAATGCTTGAAAATGAGGCCTAGGGTCCGTACTTTCACTAGTGCAATCTCTCAACAATGCTAATCTAATTCGATCATATAACCATCCCTCAAAGTGCGATGAAGAATCACTCCAAAGTTCCTATCTAGCGGAGAACATAAGAAGAAATTGTTTGTAGCTATTCTTTCTGATCGATCTATCCAAGAGTTCGTACTAAAATAACACCCAGTTATTCTTTCCGATCGATCTATCAAGAGTTCGTACTAAAATAAGACCAAGATATTCTTTCCGATCGATCTATCAAGAGTTTGTACTAAAATAACACCAAAGCAAATTCAAATTCATAATACTCAATCCAACACAAAGAACCTCAAAGAGTGCCCCAAGATTTCTACCGGAGAAACAAAAGACAAGAACGTGCATCAACCCCTATGCATAGATTACCCCAATGTCACATCGGGAATCTGTGAGTTGAGTGCCAAAACATATCTCAAGTGAATCAATATAATACCCCATTGTCACCACGGGTATTCATATGCAAGACATATATCAAGTGCTCTCAAATCCATAAAAGTATTCAATCCGATAAAACGAAATCTCATAGGGAAAACTCAATTCATCACAACAAGATAGAGAGGGGAAAACACCATATGATCCAACTATATTAACAAAGCCCGCGATACATCAAGATTGTGCCATCTCAAGAACATGAGAGAGAGAGAGATTAAACACATAGCTATTGGTACAAACCTTCAGCCTCGAGGGTGGACAACTCCCTCCTCATCATGGTGGCCACCGGTGATGATCTCCCCCTCCGGCAGGGTGCTGGAATGGGGTCTAGATTGGTTTTTCGTGGCTACAGAGGCTTGCGGCGGCGGAACTTCTGATCTAGGGTTACCCCTGATGGTTTCTCTATTTATAGGATTTTTTGCACCGGTTTCACGCGAAGATGGGCCTCGAGGTGAGCACAACCCACCATGCCACGGATTGGGCTCCAGGCGCGCCCTAGTGGGTTGTGCCCTCCTCATGGCTCTTCTGGCCTTCCCACGAAGCTTCGGGAGTCTCTTTTGTTCCAAAAAAAATCATCAAAAAGTTTCAGCTCATTTGGAGAACTTTCATTTCTGCACAAAAACAACACCACGGGAGTTCTGCTGAAAACAGCATCAACTCGGGTTAGTTCAATGCAAATCATACCAAAACCATATAAAATTGTTGTAAACATATCATGAATACTTCATAAATTATAGATATGTTGGAGACATATCAGTCCCCTCCCACCTCTTTGACACGTACTATATACTCCCACCATAACACAAACAAAAAAGATTCTACCTTCCTGGTCAAATTAACCTCTCTGCAGCTGTTGGTCAAAGTGATGGACGACGACCTCGCGGGCCCACAGAAAGCGTCACACGTGAGTGAGTGTCATGTAGGACAACCACCGACTGCGTGTGGCCAAAACATGTATGTATGAAAGGGTTGTGTAATGTTTTAAATAACGAATTCACGACTTTGATGTGGCACCTGCCTCACAAAATGGCCAACCCACACGGTGGCTAATGACTCGTAGTGTACTGCCAGCCACCCCCCAGCCCCCAGACACACACACACACACACACACACACACACACACACACACACACACACACACACACCGCATCCACCGCAACTACGATGCATGTTAAATTTCCCCGCGGTGAACATATGTTACCAAAGGAGGGACGTTTTAATTTTGAAAAAAAATAGAGATCATTAAGATGTTTTACTACATTAATTGATTTTCTAGGGGTATAATGTGCAAAAATCAAATTTGAGTTACATGCACAAGTGACAGTGCACCTAATGGATTGGAAAAACACATGTGTCTCACTAGGTGCATGTTTACTCCCCGTGCAAGAAATTTCAAACATTGAGAATCTTGATTTTTAAATTCTAGTACATCCAAAACTTATTCGAAATTCATGAAACTTATCGTGTTGTCATATGGACACCAATACAAAGTGGCATTGTACTTTTTTTGTCAAATTTGAGACCAGTTTTGATGTAATCTTTATCTTCTTACAAATGGGAGATTATTAATAATTGGGAACCAATATCGCAAATGGATTATTTATTCGAACCGTGGGCGTTAGACCACCAATGGATACGTGCCATGCTTCGGTTAAGCAATAAAGCGGCAGCATTAATCATCAAAATATAAAAACAATATACATGCCGCCACGCGACCCGTGTGCCGTGCGAGCAGGCGTGAGTTGACGGGATGCATGCGAGCAGTCCACCGCGCAGGCAGACCGGGAGGCGTGCGTGCAGGTGTGTGAATTGACGGGAGGCATGCTCGCTGCACAGTGTCATCGGGAGGCATGCGAGTAGCTGTGTGAAATGACAGTAGGCATGCTAGCAGTCCGGTGCGCAGGCTCACCGGGAGGCGAGCCAGTGGTTTGACCGCCGCCCGCCTCTCACCCACTACTCCATATTAATGGCGTGCCCGAGCGGCCGCACCCCCATCCTCACCACACACACAATCCTCTCTCTCTGCTTGTATCCTCGACGCTGCTCTCAGTCATCAAAGCAGTCAGTGTATGTGGATGCCGCTGAAGCACCCCATCAGAGGGAGTGGCAACGCCGGGGCTGCTAAAGCACCGAAGCACGGCGTGGAGATGGAGACAGAGGTTGCCGTAACCGCCGGCAAGGTATCGCTGCACCCTGACATCGTCGACGGCGTCGTGCTTCCACAGCCGGAGCCAGAGGTCCACACCGACTCCGGTGATGACTCAGGCGACGACTCCGACGACCACTCCAGCGACGACTCCGACGACGACGGACAACCGGTTAGTCATCTATACCCATTTATGTGTCAAATACATCCTAGGGATTCTCTGCTTACTCCTGCCTCCCCCTTTTTGGAGTAGAAATCCTATGGTTATGTTCTCTCAATCCATGAAATCTGAGTAAGTTTCGTTCGATCCGTGTAGTGTATTGATTGTTTGAATGGTACAAGTGATAAGTGATTAGTTGTTTCATCTGTGCAAATGATTTCTGCTAATAATCCGACTAGGGTTAGTGTTCGTGCTAATAATTCCTAGACAGGTCTTGACAACTGATTTTGAATGACCTACATATATGTTTGTGCCATTATTTTCTTCAAGATTGGTCTGTACATAGATGATTGTACTTAAAAATCAAACCATAATCTCTGGATATGTATAAAAAAAATAGCCATAAATTCCTAATCCTACTTCACGGCATGTGAACATTGATTTGATGCCAAATTTTGGCAACTGCCAAATGTTCGCTAGAGATTATTTTGTAAACATTAATTTGACGCCACAATTTGTTTACTATATGTATAGGTGTTGTCTGACGATGTAGACAGTGAGGATGAAAATGGCCAGAGGAGGTACAAGAGGCAAATCCTCAGGGAGCTTTATGCGGGAATGCATAACAGGCGTATTAGGACCTGGGACGGCGGCTATCGATGCCCATTTTGCAACCAAAAGCTTCATGACGCATATCAAAGTGTTCTGACGCATGCAAGAGGATGAGCCGTTGGCTCCTTCAAGCAGAAGTATTCTCGCAGGGTGGCGCACGCCGCGTACGCCGAGTACTTGGAGAAGTTTCAGGATCGTGCCGGTAGATGAGATGTGATGTGGGATCGAACTATGTACGCTTGAGTATGCTTAATAATAGTTGAACTATGTACTTATGGTTGAACTCTGCTTATGTACACTTATTATCTATGTCTGAGTATGTTTAATCTATGTTTACTTATGTCTAAATGTGGGATATGGATGCAATCAGTTTGGTTGATGGAATCCACCTCCGTCCTGGTTTATTTGTCCCCTTTGTAATTTGTGTTAAATTTTGACCAAAGATTTAACTGACAAAATGTTAGTGCAGGTCAGCAAAAATTATATCATTGGATGCATATTTGAACATAGTGTTCAATGATATAATATTTGGCGGCATGCATAAACATTTGTTAGTTAAATCTTTGGTCAAAATTTGGTACAAATTACAAAGGGGAGCAATAAACCAGGACGGAGGTAGTACGTCAATCACATACGGTTCCCAAAATTGGAACCGTGTGCAATGACTTTCATTTTCCCTATTACGTCAATCACACACGGTTGGCTCTAGCAAACCGTTGCCTCCGAAACTCTTTGTGGGACAGAAAACCCTCACCACCCAATTCAAAAAAGAAAAAAGAAAACCCTCACCGTCCCCACATCACAAAAACCCTCACCCTCACCCTGCCCGCCACCCCCTCCGGTCCCCATTCACACCTGCACAAGCTCCTCCGCGTCTATGCAGGGCACCGCCTATCGCCGCGGCAACCACTTAGCTCGACGCCTGTCGTCGCCGCCAGGCTGCCGGCAAACCCCACCGCATTTCGCCACTTCCGCTTGCCGTCGCCTACCGCCATCGACTTTCTCGACACTGCTCGCAGTCGACCCAGCTCCGCCCGATTGGGGAATCTGCCGTATTGAGGGTTTTTTCTCATGGACAACAAGGTAACTAGTTTAATGAGATATTATTTCATCCCTTATCCCAGTTCATCTGCCTTCTTTAATCACCCGGCCGAAATCGCCGTGAATTCATTTTTATTCGAGCTGATTTAAGGATTTTCTTTCATTCCTAGAGTTTACAGTGCATGGACACATCACGACTTTGCGGCCTCAGCCAGAAATCCATGGAGTTCCATCTCATCGTACCAGATGACTTGAGGATGCGCGCGGGATGTTAAATCTCACCCTAAATCGGTTGGCATGGCCTACTTTCCTGAACATATACTATATATTGCTGCATTTGGATAAAAGATGCCACATGCAGCATATACATCAAAGGGGATTTTTTCCTCTTCTTTCTATATTAGGCAAATTAATCATGTATTGTTCTTTCGATTACTCTCATATTTTCATGACATCATGGTTACCCTATCTGTTTAATTATAGATTTTTTTCCTTTGATTTCAACTCCTGTACGGTTCTTTCAATTTCACCCACATTTGCATGTTACCATATTCTTTAACAATCCTACCATTTTCTGCAGCATGTCCCTTGCTATGCAACAGAATCTGTAGTACACAATCTTTCCCTTTACATAAATCAAGACTGCAGGGATGTCATACTGAACACAAACAATGGATTTACAATCGTTGCCTCTGTAAGACTTGATGAATGTGGTCACTCCTATTTTGCCAAGGGCCTTTGGACAAAAATTTCTAAGTTTTATGTACTGAAAGCTAGCACTAAAATTGCACTGCACATAAAAGACCCTGGTCATGAGATATATGCTAACTTCCCCGACGATATCATCCGTCTAGACTTTGTTCGAAGTAAGTGTTCTTTTCAAGTATCTTCATGTTGACTTACCCAGCAATATCAAATGAATTGTGTAGTATTTAAGCAACCAATTGTTATTCCATTTTCTTACTCTATTCCTACCTACTAACTTCTAGTTACCAATACACTTTTCTATTACCCTGTTTTAACTCAATATTCCCTATACTCCCACTTCTATCAGAAAGCGCCGCTGATGAGGAGACTCTGGAGGTGGAGAACGGGGCTGCCAACAAGCGGATGCGGGTCGAGCAAGAACCGCAAGCGACTCCAGCAGGCCTAGACTTCATCAGCAGCCTCCTCGATGATATGTTGATAGTCATCATCTCCCTCCTCCCAATCAAAAATGGGGCGCGGACAACCGTCCTTTCCCAGCGGTGGCGCCCCCATGGAACTCCACCCCTCTCGACCTCATCAACACCCACGAGCTCTGCCATGGCTATCGCAAAAGCTTGGATGCGTTCTCCAAGATCCTCGGCAGTCACCCTGGCCCAACCAGAGGCCTTAGCATGGCCAAGTTTCGTTCCAATGGCAAGGACCGAGACAAGCTTGACGACTGGTTCTGATCCCCCGCCCTAGATCAGCTCGAGGAGCTTACTTTTGATGATGGGCATATGCGCTCGCTGCCAACGTCCGCGCTCCGCCTCGCGCCCACGCTGCGCGTCGCCAAGTTCAGGAACTGCCACCCCCCCCCCTTAATGACGTGCCCGCTCTTATTCTACCATGACTGAAGCACCTCGAGCTCGTCGCCATCTGCCTCCCAAATAGTGACATGGAGCGCCTGCTCTGTGGCTGTACTGCACTTGAGTACCTTCGTCTTCAGGCGATCAATGGGTTGAGTAGCTTCCACATCACCTCCATGACTCTCCGGACTATTTATGTGTGTTGTTCGTGCTGCAAGAAGACATCACAAGATGTGTACTACGGTATGGTCATTGAGGACACACCTTCACTTGAGAGGTTACTTGTAGTTGATGAAGAAGGTCCAACAAGAATCAATGTCATTTCTGCACCGAAATTGACAATGGTGGGCTACTCGTTTGACAAATACTCCGAAATTGTTATTGGATCCACACACGTTCAGGTACAATAGCCGCCTTCTACCTCTCCTTCTAGAAATTAACATTATTTCTAATTTTGAAGATGTATGTTCGTCTGTCATCTAGAAAATGATTCCGACAAGCTTGACCCCGAAACTGCGCACAGTGAAGGTCTTGGCACTAGAATCTATCGACCCCGACCTGGACCAAGTTGTCAATTTCCTGAGATGCTTTCCGTGCCTGGAGAATCTATATATCGAGGTGATGTTCCTTTCCTGTTAAATGTTAACCATAAGGGAGATCAATTTGTGACACTTGATACGTCTCCAACATATCTATAATTTTTTATTGTTCCATGCTATTATATTATCTGTTTTGGATGTTTTATATGCATTAATATGCTATTTTATATTATTTTGGGGACTAATCTATTAACCTAGAGCCCAGTGTCAGTTTCTGTTTTTTCCTTGTTTTTGAGCCTCGCAGAAAAGGAATACCAAACGGAATAAAACTTCGCGATGATTTTTCTTGGACCAGAAGACACCCAGGGGACTTGGAGTCCAAGTCAGAAGAGCCATGAGGTGGCGACAAGGGTGGAGGGCGCGCCCCCTACCTTGTGGGCCCCTTGGTGACCTCCAGACCTAGATCTTTCTCCTATAAATTCACATATATTCCAAAACCACCAGAGGCATCCACGAAAACACTTTTCCACCGCCGCAACCTTCTGTTCCCGTGAGATCCCATCTTGGGGCCTTTTCCGACATCCTGCCGGAGGGGGAATCGATCATGGAGGGCTTCTACATCAACTCCATTGCCCTTTTGATGAAGCGTGAGTAGTTTACCTCAGACCTACGGGTCCATAGCTAGTAGCTAGATGGCTTCTTCTCTCTCTTTGATTCTCAATACCATGTTCTCCTCGATGTTCTTGGAGATCTATCCGATGTAATCTTCTTTTGCGGTGTGTTTGTCGAGATCCGATGAATTGTGAATTTATGATCAGCTTATCTATGAATATTATTTGAATCTTCTCTGAATTCTTTTATGCATGATTTAATATCTTTGTATTTCTCTTCGAATTATTGGTTTGGTTTGGCCAACTAGATTGGTTTTTCTTGTAATGGGAGAGGTGCTTAGCTTTGGGTTCAATCTTACGTGATTTCACCCAGTGACAAAGTAGGGGTAGCGAGACACGTATTGCATTGTTGCCATCGAGGATAAAAAGATGGGGTTTTCATCATATTGCTTGAGTTAATTCCTCTACATCATGTCATCTTACTTAAGGCGTTACTCCGTTCTTTATGAACTTAATACTCTAGATGCGTGCTGGATAGCGGTTGATGTGTGGAGTAATAGTAGTAGATGCAGGCAGGAGTCGGTCTACTTGACACGGACGTGATGCCTACATGCATAATCATTGCCTTGGATATTGTTATAACTTTGCGCTTTTCTATCAATTGCTCGACAGTAATTTGTTCACCCACCCTATTATTTGCCTTCATGAGAGAAGCCTCTAGTGAAACCTATGGCCCCCAGGTCTATTTTCCATCATATTACTTTCCGATCTACTATTTTGCAATCATTTATTTTCAGATCTATATACCAAAAAACCCAAAAATATTCTATCTTTTATTTATCTATCTCTATCAGATCTCACCTTTGCAAGTGACCGTGAAGGATTGACAACCCCTTTATCGCGTTGGGTGCAAGTGTTTGATTGTTTGTGTAGGTGTTGGTGATTTGTGCGTTCTTCTCCTACTGGTTTGATACCTTGTTTCTTAATTGAGGGAAATACTTGCCTCTACTGTGCCGCATCACCCTTTCCTCTTCAAGGGAAAAACCAACGCAAGCTCAAGAAGTAGCAGGAAGAATTTCTGGCGCCGTTGCCGAGGAGATCTACGCCAAGTCAAGACATACCAAGTACCCATCATAAAACTCTCATCTCTTGCATTACATTATTCGCCATTTGCCTCTTGTTTTCCTCTCCCCCACTTCTAAAATGATTTTCGAAAAGATTTTCCTTTTTATTCGCCCTTCTTCGTTCGTCTCCTTTGTTTGCTTTTTGTTTGCTCGTGTGTTAGATTGCTTGCTTTGTCATGATGGCTCAAGAGAATACCAAATTATGTAACTTTTCCAATACTAATAATAATGATTTTATTAGTACTCCGATTGCTCCCGCCACTAGTGCGGAATCTTACGAAATTAAAGCCGCTTTGCTGAATCTTGTTATGAAAGATCAATTTTCCGGCCTTCCTAGTGAAGATGCCGCATCCCATCTGAATAATTTTGGTGAGTTGTGTGATATGCAAAAGAAGAAAGATATGGATGATGATATTGTTAAATTGAAGCTATTTCCGTTCTCACTATGAGATCATGCTAAAACTTGGTTTTCATCTTTGCCTAAAAATAGTATTGATTCATGGAACAAGTGTAAAGATGCTTTTATTTCCAAGTATTTTCCTCCCGCTAAGATCATCTCCCTTAGGAACGATATTATGAATTTTAAGCAACTTGATCATGAACATGTTGCACAATCTTGGGAGAGGATGAAATTGATGATACGAAATTGCCCTACTCATGGTTTAAATCTTTGGATGATCATACAAATTTTTTATGCCGGATTGAATTTTGCTTCTAGAAATCTTTTAGATTCGGCCGTGGGAGGTACTTTTATGGAAATTACTCTAGGAGAATCTACTAAAATCCTAGATAATATTATGGTTAATTATTCGCAATGGCATACCGAAAGATCTTCTACTAGTAAAAAAAGTGCACGCGATTGAAGAGATTAATGTTTTGAGTGGAAAGATGGATGAACTTATGAAATTATTTGCTAGCAAGAGTGCTCCTATTGATCCTAATGATATGCCTTTGTCTATTTTGATTGAGAACAATAATGAATCTATGGATGTGAATTTTGTTGGTAGGAACAATTTTGGTAATAACGCGTATAGAGGTAATTTTAATCCTAGGCCATTTCCAAGTAATTCCTCTAATAATTATGGTAATTCCGACAACAATTCTTATGGAAATTATAATAAGATGCCCTCTGATCTTGAGAACAATATTAAAGAATTTATTAGTTTGCAAAAGAATTTCAAAGCTAGAGTTGAAGAAAAATTGCTTACAATTGATAATTTGGCTAGGAACGTGGATAGAATTTCTCTTGAGATTGATTCTTTGAAAGTTAGATCTATTCCACCCAAGCATGATATTAATGAGGCTTTAAAAACTAGGAGAATTTCTATTGATGAATGTAAAGAAAGAACCGCTATGATTCGTGCTAAGCGAGATTGGTTTGTGAAAGCGTGTTCTTCTAGTTTTTGTGAAAATAATGATGAAGATCTTAAAGTGATTGATGTGACTCCTATTGAATCTTTGTTTTCTAAAATAAATTTTGATAAAGATGGGACTGGAGATGAGTCAACTTTAGTTAGAAGGCGTCCCAATGATTCGGAGTTTATAGATCTTGATGCAAAAATTGATAAAAGTGGGATTGGAGAGGTCAAAACTTTAAGTAGCAATGAACCCACTCTTTTAGATTTCAAGGACTTTAATTATGATAATCGTTGTTTGATAGATTGTATTTCCTTGTTGCAATCTATGTTGAATTATCCTCATGCTTATAATCAAAATAAAACTTTTACTAAACATATCGTTGATGCTTTGATGAAATCTTTTGAAGAAAAGCTTGAATTGGAAGTTTCTATCCCTAGAAAACTTTATGACGAGTGGGAACCTACTATTAAGATTAAGATTAGAGATTATGAATGCCATGCTTTGTGTGATTTGGGTGCTAGTGTTTCCACAATTCCAAAAACTTTATGTGAAGTATTAGGTTTCCGTGAATTGGATGATTGTTCTTTAAATTTGCATCTTGCGGATTACACTATTAAGAAACCTATGGGAAGGATTAATGATGTTCTTATTGTTGCAAATAGGAATTATGTGCCCGTAGATTTCATTGTTCTTGATATAGATTGCAATCCTACATGTCTTCCTTAGAATGATTGTTGCAATTATTGATATGAAAGAAGGAAACATTAGATTTCAATTTCCGTTAAGGAAGGGCATGGAACACTTTCCTAGAAAGAAAATTAAATTGCCATATGAATCTATTATGAGAGCTACTTATGGATTGCATACCAAAGATGATAATACCTAGATCTATGTGTTTTTATGCCTAGCTAAGGGTGTTAAACAATAGCGCTTGTTGGGAGGCAACCCAATTTTATTTTTGTGCTTTTTGTTTTGCTTCTGTTTTTGAATAAAATACACATTATTACCTCTATAGTAATTATGTTTTGATGTTTTAATTAGTGTTTGTGCCAAGTAAGACCTTTGGGATGGCTTATGGTGATAGTTGATTTGATCTTGCTAAAAAACAGAAACTTTTGCGTCCAGTCACAGAAATTTAATAATTCACTGGAGCGTGGGAAAACCCTAAATGTTTTACACAGGATTGATGTACAAATTTCCTCTGTTGTCCTAACTTTTCAGAATTTTGGAGTTACAGAAGTATTAGAACAATTCAGATCTTCGCAGACTGTTCTGCTTTTGACAAATTATGTTTTCTTTGTGTTATTTGCTTATTTTGATGAATCTATGGGTAGTATCGGTGGGTATGAACCATGGAGAAGTTGGAATACAGTAGATATTACACCAATATAAATAAAGAATGAGTTCACAGCAGTACCAAAAGTGGTGATTTTATTTTCTTATACTAACGGATCTCACGAGTTTTCTGTTGAGTTTTGCGTTGTGAAGTTATGAAGTTTTGGGTAAAGATTTGATGGACTATGGAATAAGGAGTGGCAAGAGCCTAATCTTGGGAATGCCCAAGGCACCCCAAGGTAATATTCAAGGACAACCAAGAGCCTAAGCTTGGGGATGCCTTCCGCGCATCCCCTCTTTCGTCTTCGTCTATCGGTAAATTTACTTGAGGCTATATTTTTATTCACCACATGATATGTGTTTTGCTTGGAGCGTCTTGTATGATATGAGTCTTTGCTTTTTAGTTTTCCACAATCATCCTTGCTGTACACACCTTTTGAGAGGTACACGCATTAATCATGATTTATTAGAATACTCTATGTGCTTCACTTATATCTATTGAGCTAGGCAATTTTGCTCTAGTGCTTCACTTATATCTTTTTAGAGCACGGCGGTGGTTTTATTTTATAGAAATTGTTGAACTCTCATGCTTCACTTATATTATTTTGAGGGTCTTTCTAAACAGCATGGTAATTTGCTTTGGTTATAAATTTAGTCCTAATATGATAGGCATCCAAGAGGGATATAATAAAAACTTTCATATAAAATGCATTGAATACTATGTGAAGTTCGATTCCTTATGATTGTTATGAGATATAAAGATGGTGATATTAGAGTTATGCTAGTGAGTAATTGTGGATTGTAGAAATACTTTTGTTGAAGTTTTTGATTCCCGTAGCATGCACGTATGGTGAACCGTTATGTAACGAAGTTGGAGCATGAGGTATTTATTGATTGTCTTCCTTATGAGTGGCGGTCGGGGACGAGCAATGGTCTTTTCCTACCAATCTATCCCCCTAGGAGCATGCGCGTAGTACTTCATTTTGATGACTAATAGATTTTTGCAATAAGTATGTGAGTTCCTTATGACTAATGTTGAGTCCATGGATTATACGCACTCTCATCATTCCACCTTTGCTAGCCTCTCTAGTACCGCGCAACTTTCGCCGGTACCATACACCCACCTTTCATCTTCCTCAAAACAGCCACCATATCTACCTATTATGGCATTTCCATAGCCATTCCGAGATATATTGCCACGCAACTTTCCACCGTTCCGTTTATTATGACATGTTCCATCATTGTCATATTGCTTTGCATGATCGTAAGAAAGCTAGCATGATGTTTACATGGCTTGTCCCTTTTTTGATGTCATTTGCTACGCTAGATCATTGCACATACCGGTACACCGCCGGAGGCATTCATATAGAGTCATATTTTGTTCTAAGTATCGAGTTGTAATTCTTGAGTTGTAAGTAAATAAAAGTGTGATGATCTTCATTATTAGAGCATTGTCCCATGTGAGGAAAAAAATAAAAGAGGCCAACGAAGCCCACAAAATAAAAAAAAGAGGCCAAAGAAGCCCACCAAAAAAAATGAGAGAAAAGAGAGAAGGGGCAATGTTACTATCCTTTTTCCACACTTGTGCTTCAAAGTAGCACCGTGATCTTCATGATAGAGAGTCTCCTATGTTATCACTTTCATATACTAGTGGGAATTTTTCATTATAGAACTTGGCTTGTATATTCCAACGATGGGATTCCTCAAATTGCCTTAGGTCTTCATGAGCAAGCAAGTTGGATGCACACCCACTTAGTTTCTTTTTGATCTTTCATAAACTTATAGCTCTAGTGCATCCGTTGCATGACAATCCCTACTCACTCACATTGATATCTATTGATGGGCATCTCCATAGCCCGTTGATACACCTAGTTGATGTGAGACTATCTCCTTCTTCTTTTTTGTCTTCTACACAACCACCATATTCTATTCCACCTATAGTGCTATGTCCATGGCTCACGCTCATGTATTGCGTGAAAGTTGAAAAGGTTTGAGAACATCAAAAGTATGAAACAATTGCTTGGCTTGTCATCGGGGTTGTGCATGATTTGAGTACTTTGTGTCACGAAGATGGAGCATAGCCAGACTATATGATTTTGTAGGGATAACTTTCTTTGGCCATGTTATATTGAGAAGACATGATTGCTTTATTAGTATGCTTGAAGTATTATTGTTTTTATGTCAATATTAAACTTTTGTTTTGAATCTTATGGTTCTAAACATTCATGCCACAATAAAGAAAATTACATGGATAAGTATGTTAGGTAGCATTCCACATCAAAAATTCTGTTTTTATCATTTACCTACTCGAGGACAAGCAGGAATTAAGCTTGGGGATGCTTGATACGTCTCCAACGTATCTATAATTCTTTATTGTTCCATGCTATTATATTATCTGTTTTGGATGTTTTATATGCATTAATATGCTATTTTATATTATTTTTGGGACCAACCTATTAACCTAGAGCCCAGTGCTAGTTTCTGTTTTTCCTTGTTTTTGAGCCTCGTAGAAAAGGAATACCAAATGGAGTCCAAACGAAATAAAACTTCACGATGATTTTTCTTGGACCAGAAGACACCCAGGGGCTTGGAGTCCAAGTCAGAAGAGCCACGAGGCGGCGACATGGGTGGAGGGCACGCCCTAGGGGGGCGCGCCCCTGACCTTGTGGGCCCCTCAGTGACCTCCTGGCCTAGATCTTTCTCCTATAAATTCACATATATTCCAGAACCACCAAAGGCATCCACGAAAACACTTTTCCACCACCGCAACCTTCTGTTCCCATGAGATCCCATCTTGGGGCCTTTCCAGCATCCTGTCGGAGGGGGAATCGATCACGGAGGGCTTCTACATCAACTCCATTGCCCTTCCGATGAAGCGTGAGTAGTTTACATCAGACCTACGGATCCATAGCTAGTAGCTAGATGGCTTATTCTCTCTCTTTGATTCTCAATACCACATTCTCCTCGATGTTCTTGGAGATCTATCCGATGTAATCTTCTTTTGCGGTGTGTTTTTCGAGATCTGATGAATTGTGGATTTATGATCAGCTATCTATGAATATTATTTGAATCTTCTCTGAATTCTTTGATGCATGATTTAATATATTTGTATTTCTCTTCGAATTATCGGTTTGGTTTGGCCAACTAGATTGGTTTTTCTTGCAATGGGAGAGGTGCTTAGCTTTGGGTTCAATCTTGCGTGATTTCACCCAGTGACAAAGTAGGGGTAGCGAGACATGTATTGCATTGTTGCCATCGAGGATAAAAAGATGGGCTTTTCATCATATTGCTTGAGTTAATTCCTCTACATCATGTCATCTTACTTAAGGCGTTACTCCGTTCTTTATGAACTTAATACTCTAGATGCATGCTGGATAGCGGTCAATGTGTGGAGTAATAGTAGTAGATGCAGGCAGGAGTCGGTCTACTTGACACGGACATGATGCCTATATGCATAATCATTGCCTTGGATATCATCATAACTTTGCGCTTTTCTATCAATTGCTTGACAGTAATTTGTTCATCCACCGTATTATTTGCCTTCATGAGAGAAGCCTCTAGTGAAACCTATGGCCCCCGGGTCTATTTTCCATCATATTACTTTCCGATCTACTATTTGCAATCTTTTATTTCTAGATCTATATACCAAAAAACCCAAAAATATTCTATCTTTTATTTATCTATCTCTATCAGATCTCACCTTTGCAAGTGACCGTGAAGGGATTGACAACCCCTTTATCGCGTTGGGTGCAAGTGTTTGATTGTTTGTGCAGGTGTTGGTGATTTGTGCGTTCTTCTCCTACTGGATTGATACCTTGGTTCTTAATTGAGGGAAATACTTACCTCTACTGTGCTGCATCACCCTTTCCTCTTCAAGGGAAAAACGAAAACAAGCTCAAGAAGTAGCAACACCTTTTTCCAAGTTTATAATGACAATGTACTATGATTTCTGAAGGATTTTTGGAGGATTTCAGTACATACATGTTCCCCCCCCCCCATATTGGTTGCTGGATCCATATGGTTACAATCCATAAGCATTTCTCCTCTGGATTCATCAATACTAGTTTTCTTAGGGAACTTTTCATCCACTCCAACCTCTTGTGAAGAAGGCTACATTTTTCTAGGTTGTAATCAAATGCCCATGTTAATCATGTCGGATCAAAGATGGCACATTAGTGCATTTTACAAATCCTGCAAACCAAATAGGCCTGTAGTAGTGTTCAAAACTGCATGGAGGCACTAACATGTTTTCTTCTTTTGCAGATAAGATTAGGCCCGGTGGTGTATAATGTGATACAATATAACAATCACATCGAATGCCTAGATCTGCATCTCTCAAAAATTACTTTGAACTCCTACCGAGGGACCTTATCGGAGATTATATTCGCCAGGTTCTTTGTTGTCAGAGCAAGGGTGCTGAAGGTAATGAGGTTTGCCCTACATTTATTTTGCAAAAATGAATGGTTTGTTGATCAGCGCGGGCAGCTGCGGCAGAATTGAATAGGCTCCAAAAATGCTGAATTTCATTTTGGAACTTCAGATGACAGAGTAATCAGAATTCATCGTGTCAACCCCATACATGACTTCTCAGTGGCTCACCCCTTTGCAAAAATTATGAGGTTTCGAAACCAGCCTTACAAGTGGTAATATTAGTTTGAACCTATCTTATATCAATGTTCAGCGTATCAGCGCGAGCATTTGCAGCTGTTGAGCTAAATTGCATTTCTAATATCAGTTTGAACCTTGTAATCTTCGAATTTGAGCCATATAACTCTGGAATTTGAACCTTGTAATATTTCGAGCTTTTGTGGTACAATCGTTGAAATGGCATCGTATGAGACTCGTATATTGGTAGCACTATTTTGACCTTAATATACGATGGACATATATTTTATTAACCATTCTCGAATTTGTTTACCTTGTGGATCTCATAGCACATAATCTGTAGAGCTAACTCGACTGCGATCTTCGACATTATTGCACACGGTTGGTTTCTTCAACCATGTGCCCTGTAGAGCGCATAATTAATTATCGCACTTGAGTGTCCATCATCACCCTTCTGTGTAACTTTGACCTCATCACCCATGGGTAAACTTATGACCGAAGTCATTCAACACACTTCGTTTTTACAAAGCTTTTTTCCAATAAACGCCCACGATTTGTCCCTCTTCTAGCCGACGCGTGGCCAATCTAGTCGGGCGGGAAGCTTGCGCGGTAAACTACGCGGTAGCGCGGGAACAGGCTCACCGATGATACATTTGACGCCTCTTCGAGCCCATGCGTGGTCAAACGAAATGCGTGTGGTGTTGTCAAGCGTGCACTGGAATCCTCCGCTATGAACGCGGTGACAAGACATGACGATTACAAGCCGGCCGGACCCCATTTATTACAGCGGCCATCTAACCCTTGTGTCTCTTCAACCTTTCGATTGCGCCCCACAATTGCAAGAAGCACACCCACCATGACAAATTCTTAGAGGGTATCCTGCGTGGCTCCAATGGCGCTCCGAGCGGCTACCGACGACATGCAGCAGTTCACCATGCATGCTGTGGTGGACACCCACAGAAGGTTCATGGAGCTCTTGGTGGTGTACACTAACAACCTGGTCTGCGTGGAGCACTCCATCCACATCATGGAGCTGTTGCTTGCTGAGGAGAAGTACAAGGTGGTCGGGTTCGACCTCGAGTACACCCGCGCTCGTGCTGGGTCTCGTCCCAAGGTCGCCGTCGCCCAGATGTGCATGCGCAATCACGTCCTCGTCTACCACTACTGCCTAGCCACAATGCCTTGCGAGCGTTTCGCCAAGTTTGTCAACAGCCCCCACTACATGTTCGCTACGGTGGACATCACCAATGATGTAAAGGTGCTCAAGAATTTGGGAATCGCCTCCCAGAATCTTGTCGACATCCAGGGCCAATACAAGATCTGGGGCAGCAACGAGCATGAGAAGGACTCACTGGTTCACCTCACCGAGGCCATCATCGATCCATACTACAGAGACATGAAGGATTCCTGCAACAAGGACAAGCGTGCATGGCACTCGGCCTGGATTGAGAAACTCAACAAAGGTCACGTCGTCTACGCGGCCAAGGAGGTATACACGAGCTACGAGATGTACAGGTGGATCGTTGACATGAGGAAGTGCATCCTTCCCCAAAACGGCTAGGGATCCAGCTGGAAGCAGAGCAATGGCAAGTGTCATCGCAACAAGAAGTAGATGATTAGATCCTCGTTTCTCCTAGTTTAGTATGCATGTAATTGCTTACTTTGGTGTGTGGAAATGTTATGTTTGTAGTCACTTGTGTAATTGTAAGCTTAATTTGGTTATGCAATGCTGTCTTTTTAAGTATATATGTTGATGCTCTGTAGACAGAGCGTAGATGTTGTGCGGACAGACGAAATCACATCGCACACGGACTAAACAACTAAACCAATCGATGATGATTTCATCAATCACTGACAATTGTATACCAGCAATCGTTTGCTCACAACAGACATGGCTTGTTAACAGGAATCGTCTGTGTTGTTATCGGTCTTCCCACACATTTCCGATTACAGACGTGTTTGCCGCGTATCACACACATCTTGTTAAGTTGAACCGTCTCTGTTCTCTTGGCTCAACGCAAACAGTTCATTCGAGTGAACTGGATGCCGTATATCGCACACACCTTCACCAGGCTGACCGTTTCTTTTGTGTTGCCTAATCACAAACAGTTCATCCGAGTGAACTGTATGCCATATATCGGACACACCTTCATCTGGCTGCCCATTTCTGTTCTTCTTCCTCATCGCAAACAGTTCATTGGACTGAACCGTATGCCCAGCATCGCACACGCAACTAAAATCTGAACCGTGTTTGATGTATCCTCCATCGCAAATGTTTTGCATCTTTTTTGATAGTTTCTTTACATCATTGTTTGCGATTAATGCATTGCACACAGTTTCGTTAAAGGGTCTCTGATCGTGGTGTCGCGTTATCAGCATCCTGCGGTAGTGTAAGTGAAAGAGATAACAGTTTATGATGGGTACTTGGTAGGCTTGATGTAGAACCTCCCCGGCAACGGCGCTAGAAATTCTTCCTTCTACTTCTTGAGCTTGCGTTGATTTTTCCCTTGAAGAGGAAAGGGTGATGCAGCAAAGTAGAGATAAGTATTTCCGTCAGTTAAGAACAAAGGTATCAATCCAGTAGGAGGCACAAGCAAGTCTCCAATATATGCACCTGCACAAACTAACAAACACTTGCACACAACGCGAAAAATGGGTTGTCAATCCCTTCACGGTCACGAACAAGAGTGAGATCTAATAGAGAAAGGTATAAAAGATAAATAAAAGAGCAAACTAAAGTAAATATAAATAAATTGCAGCAAGTTATTTTTGGGTTTTTTGGTTTATAGATCTGAAAATATATGATGGAAAATAGACCCGGGGGCCATACGTTTCACTAGAGGCTTCTCTTTTGAAAGAAAACATACGGTGGGTAAACAAATTACTGTTGAGCAATTGATAGAAAAGCGCATATTTATGACGATATCTAAGGCAATGATCATGAATATAGGCATCACGTCCGTGACAAGTAGACCGAAACAATTCTGCATCTACTACTATTACTCCACACATCGACGCTATACAGCATGCATCTAGAGTATTAAGTTCATAAGAACGGAGTAACGCTCTAAGTAAGATGACATGATGTAGAGGGATAAACTCAAGCAATATGACATAAACCCCATCTTTTTATCCTTGATGGCAACAATACAATACGTGCCTCGCTACCCCTTCTGTCACTGGGTGAGGACACCACAAGATTGAACCCAAAACTAAACACCTCTCCCATTGCAAGAAAAACAAATCTAGTTGGCCAAACCAAACCGATAGTTCGAAGAGAAATACAAGGATATCTTAATCATGCATAAAAGAGTTCAGAGAAGACTCAAATAATATTCATAAATAATCTGATCATAAATCCACAATTCATCGGATCTCAACAAACGCACCGAAAAAGAAGATTACATCGGATAGAACTCCAAGAACATCGAGGAGAACATTGTATTGAAGATAAAAGAGAGATAAGCCATCTAGCTACTAGCTATGGACCCGTAGGTCTACGGTAAACTATGCACACATCATCGGAAGGGCAGCAAGGTTGATGTAGAGGCCCTCCGTGATCGAATCCCCCTCCGGCAGAGTGTCAGAAAAGGCCCCAAGATGGGATCTCACGGGAACAGAGGCTTGCGGCGGCGGAAAAGTATTTTGGTGGACGCTTTTGATGTTTGGGTAATATTTGAGAATATATAGAGGCGGAGTTAGGGTTAGGGGACCCCGAGCGGCCCACAAGCCAGGGGCACCCCCCCTCCCCTGGGGCGCGCCCTGAGGGCTTGTGGCCTCCTCGTGACTCTTCTAGCCCTCTCTCCAAGCCTCGTAGGTGTCCTCTGGTCCAAGAAAAATCATCATAAAGTTTTATTCTGTTTGGACTCCTTTTGATATTCCTTTTCTATAAAAGTCAAAAACAAGGAAAAAAACAGAAACTGGCACTGGGCTCTAGGTTAATAGATTAGTACCAAAAATAATATAAAATACCATATTAATGCATATAAAACATCCAAAACAGATAATATAATAGCATGGAACAATCAAAAGTTATAGATACATTGGAGACGTATCATCGACTATTTCAGTGCTTGCAGAAATTACCTTGCTGAAAACCACTTGTCATTTCCTTCTGCTCCTCGTTGGGTTCGACACTCTTACTTATCAAAAGGACTACGATTGATCCCCTATACTTGTGGGTCATGAACCGCTAGCCTCAACGAGGCAGCCCTCCAAGCGGTGGCAGCTGCTATCCAGTTCTACCCCAAATACGACTATGGATATCACTCTGGCCTGCCATGGCCATAGACCAACTTAGGCCAAAAGCCTAAGCTTGGGGGAGTACGTATCTCTCACCGACATTACATTCATGCATCACACATTCATTCCAGTTGTCGGTGATCATATGTTTTCATTGTATTATCCGCGTTAGTTTATTTTTCTTGCTTTCTTCTTGTGTGTTTGAAAAACTTTGATAAAATCCAAAAATATTTCTCGCTTCTTTTTTGTTTTTCTTTCTAGTTGAATTAGTTGTTGTATAAAAAAAAACCCAAAAAGATTTCTCGTTCTTCTTTTACTTGTTGGGAGCCTTCCCGTGTATATAGTTTTTCTCGTTTTTATTTTTCTTTCATTAATTTTCTTTTTTCTAGAGAAAAAAAACTCCAAAAATATTTCAGTGTGTTTCTTTGAAATTATTTTCTTTTCTCTGGGTTGTAAGGAGAAGACCACGATGAACATGTTGAGTGGCTCTCATATGCATTATTGTTGATCTAACAAAGAGCCCATATTACCTTGTCTTCTCCTTTGAATAAATGTTTGCAGATTCCAGCTTAGTCCAATGCACATGCACTCTTATTATTGTTCACACCATTCGGTCGTGCAAGTGAAAGGCAATAATGACGATATTTGACGAAATGATTGAGAGGAAGAAAAGCTGGTATGAACTCGACCTATTTTGTTTTTGTAAATATGATTAGCTCATTGTTCCTGATTCAGCCTATTATGAATGAACATGTTTGCAATGACAATTAGAAATTATAGTTACTCATGCCATGCTTAATTAGCTAGGAGTGGATAATGGTTTATCTTGTGTGCCAACATGCATTTAAAATGGTTATGATGTAGTATGATAGGATGGTATCCTACTTTGAATGATTCAAGTGGCTTGACTTGGCACATGTTCACGCATGTAACTGAATTAAAAACAACATAGACTCCACTATATTTATGTTCATGGTGATTTATATCCTACTCATGCTCGTACCCAATGTTGATCAATCTCAATGCATGTTTATGACCGTTGTCGCTCTCTAGTTGGTCGCTCCTAAATCTTTTTGCTAGCCTTCACTTGTACTAAGCGAGAATACTACTTGTGCATCCACTTCCTTAAACCCAAAGTTGTTCCTTATGAGTCCACCATATCTACCTATATGCGGTATTTACCTGCCGTTCCAAATAAATTTGCAAGTGCCAAACTCTAAACCTTCAAATAATAATATGTTTTGTATGCCCGAATCGCTCATGTAGCGACTGGGGGCTGTCAGTATCTTCCATGCTAGGTGGGTTATTCTCATGATAAGTGTTTATTTGCTTGTCATTCAAGAGAAAGTGGCTGGTAATTGGGATGCCCAGTTCCATGATCAAAATCAAATCAAAATATAATAATGAAACAAAACTCCCCCGGATTGTTGTTGGTATGGAGGGTACCTGAGGATTCGGCTAGCCATGGCTTGTGTTTGTTGGTGGAGGGGGAGTAAAACGTTACCATTCTGTTTGGGAACCGCCTATAATGTGTCTAACATGGAAGATAGTGAGATCTCTTGATTATTATGTTAACAATGAAAGCATACCTCTCAAAATTATATTCACCTCTTTTTAAAAAACTTCGAGCTCTGGCACCTGCAAATCCCTGCTTCCCTCTGCGAAGGGCCTGTCTATTTACTTTTATTGTTGAGTCATCATCCTCTTATTAAAGCATCAGCTGGAGAGCACTATTGTCATTTATATGCTTTGTTTTTATTCGATGTTGAGTATGACTGTGACTGGATCTCTGTTGCCATGAATTACAATGTCCAGTCAGTCCTTGATCTTCAGGGGTGCTCTGCATTTATGTTTTGCGGTCTCAGAAAGGGCTAGCGAGGTACCATTTTGTCATATTATATCATGATTGTTTTGAAAAAGTGTTGTCATCCGAGATATCTTATTATTACTCGCTAGTTTGTTATGCTATTGATATGAGTAAATGTGAGACCTAAGTGTTATTGTGAATATGGTTTGTTCATAACCTTTGCTGAAAACCTGAACATTGGTTAGACATATTTGCAACAACGAGATCAAACAGAGTTTGTAAAATATTTTCTTTGTCACTTTCAGTTTGTCAACTGAATTGCTTGAGGACAAGCAATGGGTTAAGCTTGGGGGAGTTGATACGTCTCCATCGTATATACTTTTCCAAACTCTTTTGCTCTTGTTTTGGACTCTAATTTGCATGACTTGAATGGAACTAACCCGGACTGACGATGTTTTCAGCAGAATTGCCATGGTGTTATTTTTGTGCAGAAATAAAAGTTCTCGGATTGACCTGAAAATTTACGAAGCATATTTCTCGAATATGTAAAAAATACTGGCGGAAAAAGATACCAAAGGGCGGCCACCCAGGAGCCACAAGCCCTGGGGGCGCGCCTACCCCCCCCCCCCCCCAGGGCGCGCCCTGTAGGCTTGTGGGCCCCCTGGAGCTCCGGCAACCCTAACTCCAACTCCATATATACCTATTCGGGGAGAAAAAATCGGAGAGAAGGATTCATCACGTTTTTACGATACGGAGCCACCGCCACCTCCTGTTCTTCATCGGGAGGGCTGATCTGGAGTCCGTTCGGGGCTCCGGAGGGTGGAATACGTCACCGTCGTCATCATCAACCTTCCTCCATCGTCAATTTCATGATGCTCACCACCGGGAGTGAGTAATTCCTTTGTAGGCTTGCTGGATAGTGATGGGTTGGATGAGATTTATCATGTAATCGAGTTAGTTTTGTTAGAGTTTGATCCCTATTATCCACTATGTTCTGAGATTGATGTTGCTATGACTTCGCTATGCTTAATGCTTGTCACTAGGGCCCGAGTGCCATGATTTCAGATCTGAACCTATTATGTTTTCACGAATATATTTGTGTTCTTGATCCTATATTGCAAGTTGTAGACACCTATTACGAGTTATGATCCGCATACCCCAAGATGACAATAATTGGAATTCTTTCCGGTGATTACCGTAGTTTGAGGAGTTCATGTATTCACTAAGTGCTAATGCTTTGTTCTGGTTCTCTATTAAAAGGAGGCCTTAATATCCCTTAGTTTACTTTTGGACCCCGCTGCCACGGGAGGGTCGGATAAAAGATGGCATGCAAGTTCTTTTCCATAAGCACGTATGACTATATACGGAATACATGTCTGCATTATATTGATGAATTGGAGCTAGTTCTGTGTTGCCCTAGGTTATAACTGCTACATGATGAATATTATCCAAAACAATTATCCATCGCTGATCCAATGCCTACGAGCTTTTCACATATTGATCTTGCTAAGTTACTTTCGTTGCTGCTACCGTTACAATCACTACAAAACTGCTACTATTACTCTTGCTACCATTACCGTTACTATCATACTACTTTGCTGCTAAATACTTTGTTGCAGATATTAAGTCTTTCAGGTGTGGTTGAATTGACAACTCAACTGCTAATACTCATGAATATTCTTTGGCTCCCCCTGTGTCGAATCAATAAATTTGGGTTGAATACTCTACCCTCGAAAACGGTTGCGATCCCCTATACTTGTGAGTTATCATGCAGGTGCGCCCTGCCCCCGGCCGTCTGACTCCCCTGCATGAGTAAGTGCAGATCTTGCTCCCCCCTTGTTTGTGTTGTTCGACGATGAGAAGAATTAGAATTGCCCTCTCTTATCAGGAGTGTGAGGAACTTGGTCGTCTTCTTGGCTGAGCAGTCAAGGCAATTGAAGCACCTCGAGTGGCTGGGTGTCCAGAACATGTTATGACACTTGCACTTAAAGTTTATTTCTTTGGTCGATGTTATTCAGATTCTGTTTTCATATATTTTTAACAGTGCAATGTATTCCCTTGTGGGCTTATCAGCTTACCAATTTCTGATTCTCCAATTTCTGACTTATGTTTTTTTTTGCTGTGCTATGCTATCATGTAGATGAACCGAACACGTGCATAATTTTGCACATATTTCTGCCTCAAATAAATTCTCAAGGTATGTACGATGGTCCATATAGTATGTAGTATGCAGGGTTTTTTATGCAAAACTTAGACTAAGTTGAAATTTTGGTGTGTTTGTAAGACCATATTGATATATTTCTATGTGAAATTGGTAATTAGTTAGAACGTTCACATGTTATATTTCTTATCAAGAAAAATATTTAGGGGGTGGACCACCCTGTTCTCAAATGCTAGCTCCGTCACCGTCACCATATGACTCCTCATTGCCATAATTTATGGAGCTCACTCAATAAGTGACATTGTAGCCTCCATATGTGGAGGCTGGGGAGGTACAGAACGTGGCTCACTCCATACCTAATAGCCAGTGGCGTCTTTCTCCTCGCGCCGCGCACAGGATATGAAGCTGCTCGGCCTCCCACACATCACCAACAACGTGTAGTGGCCATTAGTGTCAGGCCCTCGCCCTTGGATCCCCGTGGCGCCACATCGGAGGGACACCACGTAGCCTCATCTCCTAACTTGTGTGTGCTCAGGCTCGAAGGAGTTGTGTGAACATCCGTGACAATATGAGTAGTTGGGAGGCATGCGAGCAGGCCGCAGCACCCTTTTTCCCGAGATAAACGCCCTTTTACTGCCCGCCGTGGCCTCCCCAACTACCTCCTTAATGGCGCCCGCAGATGCCTATAGAAGGCCAATGCCCTCCCCTTTCTGGCTTCAATCTCCTCTCCGGTGCCTCCCATTCCCTGTCAACCACCTCCAGTCCACCACCCACTTCCTCGACGAATGGCAGACCCAAAGGAGCCCCTTTCATCTTCAATTCTGGGGATGATGATGATGAGCAGGTGCTGGAGGAGCTCGCCAAAGAGTGGGCCGAGTACGATGTGGCCAAAGAGGTGTGGCGGCAGGAGGACGCCGAGTGGGAGTGGAGGATTTAAGATCACCCTCCCGCCCTTGCCCCTGCTCTGACCAACGGTGAATGGCCAGCGTGGGCTTCGACAACAGACACACTACTGGGCTAGGATGCGACCGCCAACATCCTAGTCATCGAGGTCACCTTTGCTGCATTCTTCCGTGGCCATGTTGGTGGTCGCGGCCGTGTACGTGGCCATGGCATTGGCCATGGTCACAACTAATTATCTAGTTTAATTTAAATAATTATTAGATATCTTATCAATGTAAGTCGCAGTGTGACTAATTTTTCACCTCAATTATAGGAATGAAATTAATTGCGCTGAGTGTGTCAAATGTATTCTTCTGAATCTTTGATTTTTTTGGGAACAACCTATTTTTTCGATAAAGAGTATATATTAATATCGCGAAGATACCAATTACATCCAGCCTCTGTAACAACACAATGCCCTAATGACATGACGGATGCACACAGCCAAAAAATAAGAAGAAACTAAAAGAAAGGTCCCGCTACAGTGTTTTAGGCCATGCAGCAGCAGCACAACCACCACCAAGACAACACCTGATGTCCAGATTCTCCAAAAGCGACGCCTCCAAGGAGGAAACAGTGCACCAACGCCGTCGTCGTCCGATCGTAGATCTTGGGTTTTCACCCCGGAGATAATCCCCGCTCTCAAAACAATGCCTTCAACAAGACCATTGCCAGGCACAACCAATTAAGGCCAGACCTTGGATTTTCACCCTGAACGGAAGACTTTGAACTTCACATGTGTTGTCGCCCCCACTTACATACCGCTGCTATGAATCCCGAAACTCCAAGCAAGTTCCTCAACACCGTAGACTCCAATCACCATTACTAGTCCTCCAATCTCGGCTTCCATGACATTCTCCGCCTCTGACATCACCATGGAGCTAAACATATCTTCTGATGGCAACAGATAGCAGTGCTTCACGCCGCTCGCTCCTTAACGGAGAACCAATGGGCACGACCAAATCCCACCCGATCCAGCAATCTCCAGGCATAACACGCCCATGGGAGTTCGCCGGCGGAGCCTTCCGGAACCCTCCACTCCGGCCAGATCAGGAAGGACAGACATCAAGTAAATCTTTGTCTTGGCGCAAGAGGAACCCTAGGACCGCCGCCTTTATTTGAGCACACTAGCAGGCCCCCACACCGCCGGTCGGAGCAGCATCAGAGAAGGCAGCCGCAGCGCACGACCATAAACAATCCATTGCTGGGGACAACCCAGATCGGACCCTTAGGCCCTGGTCTGACGCACCACCAGAGATTTGTGTCTGCGCTGCGCACCACCCGCCCTGAAGACGCCGCTCCGGCTTCAGGCCACAGCTACAAGCATCACCGCCTTGAGCAGCGGAGCAGCGCCGGCCCCGCGCTCGAGAACGGTGACCGAGGGGTCGCGCTGCCGCCGCGTCGCCAGGGCTTTGCCCGACGACGCCTCTGGCGGCGGCGAGATGAGAGGGAGGCGCGGGGTGGCTTGCTCGAGCCCACAGGGGCGCCCCGGTGCGGCCTGGCACGGCCGCACGGGAGCGGGACCGGGAGAGGAGGAGGGCCCGACTCGAGCTCCTCCGCGGGGTGGGAGAGCCGATGAAGACGGCGCCGGGCTTCGGGATGGATGGAGAGAGGACGTCGGGAGGGTCCCGGATCTGTGCTTGGCTGGGCCGGAGGTGGCCGGAGGAGGGAGATCAGTCGCTGGCGGTGGCAGTCCCTACGCGAGCGCGAGATGGGAAGGACGTACTATCCGCGATTTGGGGACATAGTGGGGCTGGGAACAACATATGATCCAATGATAGATGGTCCTACATATAAGAAAATTATGGAGGCTAAGTTCATCGTAAATCTGTATTTGTGGAGACTAGTGTAAGATCTCATATTAGATAAGATCAACCACAAAAATTCATATGTAAACATTCCAAAACAGTCTAAAATTATTTGACAACATACTTGCTTGGTGTGTCTGCAAATCCAAAAAATCTGCTCAAAACTCAAAGTACAATTAGAGATTAAAAAAAGACAAATTCGAATGTAAATAGTGGCAGCTTTGGGTGAATAGTATTTTGACACTATTCACGTACGATATTTTTTTAATTTCTATTAGTGTAAGTCGAAGTAGGAGCTGAAACGGTTTGAGTTGTACTTCAAATATTTATGTGTGTAAAATTTTGAGAATATTTGAACATGTTTTGTATTTTTCAAAAAAATTGATTTCATTGATCTCACCTAATGTGCGATCCTATACTCGGAAATCTTCATATTTATATGAAGCGCACTCCATAGATAATATGAATGTTGTCTATATGGTGGCTCTACTAAAGTTACTCTTAACTACTGATTTTTGCTCTGATTGGGCAAAACAAAAACTGCCAATTTTTGCTCTGGTAAAGTTGCCCATATTTCTCTACTCATATAAAAGACTCAATTGATGATGATGGTGCGTCTGCCATCCATCTTTTCCGACCATTAGATTTGCATCTAACGACTATGAGGTAAGTTATGGTTTTTTTGCAACAATAGCCCACTCCTCTGCTCCAATTTGCAGAAAATCCCTTAGTATCTTGAAACCAACCACATCCCTTCCTCACCTCATCAAAACAGCCCGAGGAATATATTTTGAGTGAAACAATTTTGAGTGATATATGTATATCAAAACTAGAGTGTGTTTTTTTCAAGTTTGTGAACAAGTATTATTCTACTTCGGGTCCGTTGCAACGTACGGGCACATTGTTAGTTGTTTGAAAGAAGGACAATTTTCAGTGCGCTTTCCACTGTTGTGGGCTGTATGTGGAGCTGACGAGGCTTCTCCAACCATCAACGCTCGGCCTCCTCACTTGATCTCGAAAAAGAATAACTCGGCCTCTTCACTCCCCTTGGAGCCATCCACTCTGATTCCTTACCTGCCAAAAAAAAAGAAACTCTATCTTGTTGATTTTATTTTGCGGGGTTATGTTGTTGAGTTTGTTAAAAACTGCTTTCTCACCAAACCCCAGATTAGTTCTGACTGTTTTGGCCACACAAACATTGACCTCATAATATTGCTCCGTGTATAGTTTGATGCTCATCCTCGGTTTTTTTGGGCATTTTGACTTAATTGTGCTGGTTATTTTATGGGAATTGATTCGTTACAGCCGGCTGTAAACATGCTCGCGACATCCGCTTTCTGCGCTCGCCACGCGTCTGGTGGTCCTGCGCACGCGTGGGTCTCCCTCGTCCTTGTCTCCTCTAGTGAACACCGCTCAGCCACACCTTTCTTCTCCAATCCACCGAGCGTACCCATCTCTCCCATATTCTCTCTCCTTTGCAACAGACTGGATCTCCCCAGTGGGCTCCTCCCTTGTAGTAACAGGCATCCATGTAAGCACCTACTGTCAACGCCCCTGACAAGCCAACCCCACCTGACAGCAAAGCGCTGGCGCGGCCCAGCCGCGCCCGGCGCAGCAACCTCCATTTCTTCGGCCCAGAGTGGCACAACCAGCCCGGTCCAACTACTCCCAGTACTTAAGCACAACTCCACACCTCTTTCCCCTTATCCTGTGAATCACGAACGGCAGCGGCATGAACCCTAGTTTCCTTCTGATCTACCAATTCGTGTAACCCAAACCTGTACTTGAGATCAAGATTGCTATCAAGTGAGAGAGTAGATCGATTCCCCTTGCCTGTGCCTAACATCTGGTATCAGTCGCCACTCACCACCCTTCCTCTAGCCCGATCTGGCTCATCTCATCGAGACCCGAGGAGTTCGCCACGGTCGCCATATCATCGAAGCCATGGATCCGGCCACGAAAGCCTACCTAGACATGATGACGGCGACAATGGAGGCCAACACCATGGCCCTCACAGCGGTCACAACCCGCCTCGACGACCTCGCGAGCTGGCGCCCTGATCTGGAGCGCCGCATCTCTGATCTGAGCGACGCGGTCACCGCCTTGCAGCATGCACGCCCGATCCACTCCAACGGCACCAGTGAGGGCGCGCCACCGCAACGATCCACGGCCCCACCACCAGCGATGCACAGCACCAACTTGAGCGCAGCGGGAGGTGAGGAGGAGGATCCTCAAGGGTCTAAGGACCATGGCGGCTTCAACCTGCAACGGGGGATGCCGACGGCGTCATTCCAGACACCACCGCCACTCCCGGCCAAAGGTCAGATTGAACTTCTGTCTTCTCCTTTTGCACACGCTAGCCAGATGCTCGCAGGCTTGGGACAAGCCCATCCTGCCATTTCGTTTCCCCAATTCTCGGGAGAGAACCCGAACATGTGGAAAACGATGTGCGAGCAGTATTTTTTCCACGTTCGGCATCCACCAATCCTTTTGAGTGCCCATGGCCGCCCTCAACTTCTCCGGGGCTGCGGCCATTTGGTTACAATCTGTCCAAAAGAAGCCCAACAGCTTCGATTGGGAGTCTTTCTCTGCTCTGTTAGGCACGCATTTCGGCCGCGATCGCCATCAACTTCTCATCCGCCAGTTTTACACTGTTAAACAAACATCTATAGTGGCAGATTTTATTAAGCGTTTTGAGTTAATCATTAACCACTTGAGCTCATATTCAGACTCGATTCACCCATTTTATTTTCGCACATGCTTTGTGGAAGGATTGCGGGCGGATATTCGAGCGGTGGTCATGGTGCAGCGACCGCCGGACCTGGACACGGCCTGTGCTCTAGCGCTGCTCCAGGAGGATGTGGCGGACAACGCTCACGCGGAGGCGCTACGTCCCGCACCAGCAGGGCCTCCCGACATGTCGTCGCGGTCCAGCATGGCACTACCTCTACCTCCACCATCAGCGCGCGTGATGCCACCAGCGACTGTCGCGGATCGCCGTGGCACGGACGCCGCGCGGGCCGACACCTCCAAGCTCAAGGCTCTGCGTGACTACCGAAGAGCGTGCGGCCTCTGTTTCAAGTGCAGCGAGCGCTGGGGTCCCGACCACGTATGCCCCACGTCAGTCCAGCCCCACGTCATCGTGGAACTCTTGGATCTCTTCGGCATCGACTCAACGACAGAGCTGCCATAGCCACAAACAGAGGTTGTCCTTGACGGGGTGGTTATGGCGATCTCCAAGCCTGCCCTTACGGGGGCCGTGTCACCCAAGGCATTCCAGCTGCGTGCGTGGATCCAAGGGCGTGAAGTGCTGATGCTTGTGGACCCAGGCAGCACCATGTCCTTCATCAACGAGCAGCTGGCTGTGACCATTCAAGGCGTTCGCCCGCTTCCGCGCGCGTACCAGGTGCGTGTGGCAGACGGGGGGCACTCACTTGCTCCGCCAGTGTGCCGCAATGCCAATGGTGCTCACAAGACCACCAGTTCACAACGGACATGAAGGTGCTTGCTCTCGGCACCTACGACGCAATTCTCGGGATGGATTGGCTCGAGGAGCACAGTCCCATGACCGTTGACAGGCGCGCCAAGCTCATCGAGATATCCACCCCCACGGGCATGATGCTACCTCATCAACGTGCGTCATCATCAACGCCCTCCAACTGCAACAATTGTGCACTGCGGGCGCTATCACTCATATGGCGTTTATCTACGCAACAGACGGCGAGGACGACAACAACTCGCCCATCCCTCCGGGCATCCAAGCTGTGCTGGGCGAATTTGAGGACGTGTTCAAGGAACCAGAGGGCCTACCACCTTGTCGCGATGCCGACCACAAGATCCTGCTCATACCAGGAGCTGAGCCGGTTAACATCAGGCCATACCGGCACAAACTCAAGCACAAGAGATCGACGCTCAAGTCGAGGAGCTACTCCGCAAGGGTATCATCTAGAAGAGCAGCAGCCCCTTAGCTTCTCCGGACATACTTGTCAAGAAGAAAGATGGAACGTGGTGACTCTGCATCGACTACAGGCATCTTAATGCTCTCACTTACATCGCCAAGTACTCGGTGCCCATTATCGAGGAGTTGCTGGACGAGTTACACGGTGCGGCATGTTTCTCCAAGCTGGACCTCCGCTCCGGCTACCACCAGATACACTTGGCAGAGGGTGAAGAGTACAAGACGGCCTTCCAGACGCACTCGGGCCACTTTGAATTCTGTGTGGTCTCCTTCGGCTTAGCCGGCGGACCGGCCACATTCAACGGCGCCCTGACCACCACCCTCAAGCCGGTCAACCGCATCTGCGTGCTGGTCTTCTTCGACGACATCCTGGTGTTCAGCAAGACCCTCTCAGACCACATCAAGCACCTCCGCCAAGTGTTGCAGCTACTGCGTCGCGACCAGTGGCACGTGAAGATGTCTAAATGCGAGTTTGGCCAGCATCGCCTCTCCTACCTGGGCCATGTCATCAGTAGCAAAGGAGTCGTCACCGAGCCAACCAAGATACGCACCGTGGCCAACTGGTCGACCGCGACTGATGTCAAGACTGTACGCAGCTTCTTGGGACTCGCAGGCTACTACCGGCGATTCGTCAGAAATTTTGGCATCCTGGCTCGTCCCCTTTCCAACCTCCTGAAGAAAGGGGTGTCGTTCGTCTAGACTCCTGCGACCGATACAGCATTCCAACTTCTCAAGCAGCACCTAATTGAAGCCCCGGTCCTCGCTCTGCCCAATTTCTCCAGGCCGTTTGTGATCGAGACCGATGCCTGCGACAAGGGAATCGGCGCGGTACTCCAGCAAGATGGCCACCCGATCGCTTACATGAGCAAGGCGCTGAGCCCGCGCTACCAAGGTCTGTCAACCTGCTAGAAGGAGTACTTGGCAGTAATCGTGGCTGTGGACCAATGGCGCCTGTACCTCCAACACGCAGAGTTGACAATCCTCACAGATTAACGCAGCTTGACACACCTGACTGAACAGCGCTATCAACGCCATGGTAGCAGCGGGCTTTCACTAAGCTGCTGGGGCTCCGGTACATCATCAAGTACAAGAAGGGCTCTGAAAACACAAGAGCGGACACCTTGTCGCGGGCCAACCGCGAGGAAGTGCTACACACCGTCAGCGTGTGCCAACCAGCTTGGCTCGAGGACGTTGTCAACAGATACAACACCAACCTGCAAGCACAGCGCCTCCTCGAGCAACTAACTATTAGGGACAATCCTAAAGGGCGATTCCAGCTGCAAAACGGCTTCCTCCGTTTCCGTGGCCGCATCTAGCTGGGCGGAACCACGTCTACGCAACAATACATCATTGCTGCGTTCCACGACAGCCCAATGGGAGGTCATTCGGGTTTCCCGGTGACGTGTCGCCGCATTCGCAGACTTTTTGCCTGGCCCAAGATGAAAGCATATGTCCAGCAATACGAGCGATGCTGTCAGGTATGTCAACAGGCCAAACCAGACCGCGCGGCTTCACCCGGCCTGTTATTGCCTCTGCCCATACCACAAGAATCATGGGATCTAATCACCATGGATTTTGTGGACGGCTTGCCTCAATCTGGACAGTACAACTGCCTGCTCGTGGTCGTCGACAAAAGAACCCGGTTTGCTCACTTTCTACCTCTCGCTCACCCATACACAGCAGCTAAAGTGGCCCTCCTCTACATACAACAATTGTACAAGCTCCATGGTTTCCCAGGGGCGATAGTATCTGACCGTGACCCAGTTTTCACCAGTCATTTCCGGCAAGAACTGTTTAAGTATGCAGGTATAGAGCTGCGAATGAGCACGGCGAACCACCCGCAGACTGACAAACAGACTGAGAGGGTGAACCAATGCATCGAGATGTACCTTCGTTGCTTTGTGCAGGCGTACCCAAAGCGATGGCACTTTTGGGTACCCTTGGCACAATTCTGGTACAACTCCTCGCACCACTCCGCCATTGGGATGACACCCTTCAAGGCCATGTTTGAAAGAGAGCCAAGGCACTGGGAATCACTGCATCAACAACCTCTTCGGTCCGTGCGCTGCAGTCGTGGCTCAAAGAGCACGCGGTCATGCAAGACCTGATCGAGCAGCAGCTCCATCGCGTGCATCAAATCATGCAAGATCAGGCGAACAAGAAGCGCTCCTTCCGGCAATCCCAAGTCGGCGATCAAGTCTTCCTTAAGCTCCAACCATACATCCAATCATCGGTGGCTCCCCGCGCCAACCACAAGCTCAGTTACAAGTTCTATGGGCCATTCAAGATCGTCGCCAAGGTCAACGACGTTGCCTAAAAGCTCCAATTGACTCCCCAAGCGACGGTGCACCCAGTCTTCCACGTCTCCCAGCTATGGCACGCGCTACTCCCCAGCACCACCGCCTCGTCGGCCATCCCTACAAGCACGGAAGACACGGTGATCCTGATCAAGGTGATACAATCAAGATGGCGTAAGAAGAATGATGTCATGATCGAACAAGTGCAAGTGCAATGGTCATCGGGCGCAGCACTCGACACCACCTGGGAGGACAAGCAGGTGCTATAAGCTCGATTCCCCCATGCGGAGGCTTGGGGGCAAGCCTCTTACCAAGGAGGAGGTGATGTCAATGCCCCTGATGAGCCGACCCCACCGGTCCAACTACTCCCAGTGCTTAAGTACAGCTCCTTGAAGACCCACAAGTATAGGGGATCAGTCATAGTCCTTTCGATAAGTAAGAGTGTCGACCCCAACGAGGAGCAGAAGGAAATGACAAGTAGTTTTCAGCAAGGTATTCTCTGCAAGCATTGAAATTATAAGTAACGAGTAGTTTGATAGCAAGATAATTTGTAATGAGCAAGTAACGGTAACAATAACAAAAGTGCAGCAAGGTAGCCCAATCCTTTTGAGCAAAGGACAGGCCAAAATGGTCTCTTATGATAAGCAAAGCGTTCTTGAGGGTACATGGGAATTTCATCTAGTCACTTTCATCATGTTGGTTTGATTTGTGTTCGCTACTTTGATAATTTGATATGTGGGTCGACCGGTGCTTAGGTGTTGTTCTTACTTGAACAAGCCTCCTACTTATGATTAACCCCCTCGCAAGCATCCGCAACTACGAGAAAAGTATTAAGAATAAATCTAACCATAGCATTAAACTTTTGGATCCAAATCGGTCCCTTACGGAATAGCGCATAAACTAGGGTTTAAGCTTCTGTCACTCTCGCAACCCATCATCTAATAACTACTCCACAATGCATTCCCTTAGGCCCAAATATGGTGAAGTGTCATGTAGTCAATGTTCACATGACACCACTAAGGGAATCACAACATACATACCATCAAAATATCGAACACATATCAAGTTCACATGATTACTTGCAACAAGATTTCTCCTGTGACCTCAAGAACAAAAGTAACTACTCACAAATGATAATCATGCTCAAGATCAGAGGGGTATTAAATAGCATAATGGATCTGAACATATAATCTTCCACCGAATAAACCATATAGTAATCAACTACAAGATGTAATCAACACTACTAGTCACCCAAAAGCACCAATCTATAGTTTCGGTACAAAGATTGAACACAAGAGATGAACTAGGGTTTGAGAGGAGATGGTGTTGTTGAAGATGTTGATGGAGATTGCCCTCCCCAAGATGGGAGAGTTGTTGGTGATGATGATGATGATGATTTCCCCCTCCGGGAGGGAAGTTCCCCCGGCGGAATCACTCCGCCGGAGGGCAAAAGTGCTCCTGCCCAAGTTCCGCCTCGAGACGGCGGCGCTTCATCCCGAAAGTTCTCTCTTCATTTTTTCTAGGTCAAAATGACTTATATACCAGAAGTGGGGCACCGGAGGTGGGCCGAGGAGGGCACAACCCACCAGGGCGCGCCTGGGCTCCCTGGCGCGCCCAGGTGGGTTGTGCCAACCTGGTGGGCCCCCTCTGGTACTTATTTGCTCCAATAATTCTTATATATTCCATAAAAATTCTTCGTGAAGTATCAGCTCATTTGGAGTTGTGCAGAATAGGTGGCCTGACATATCTTTTTCAGGTCCAGAATTCCAGCTGCCAGTATTCTCCCTCTTTGTGTGAACCTTGCATATTATGAGAGAAAAGGCATTAGAATTACTCCAAAAAACATTATTATACATAAAAACAATATAAATAACAGTAGAAAAAAATGATGCAAAATGGACGTATCAACTCCCCCAAGCTTAGACCTCGCTTGTCCTCAAGCGAAAACCGAAATCGAAAAACATGTCCACATGCTTAGAGAGAGAGGTGTCGATAAAAACAAAATACGGACATAGAAGCATCATGTATATTATCATAACAGTAACAAAGTTTAACATAAAACTTTATCATAGAACTTTTATCATATAACTTCTATCATAGACTTCTCATGAACAAGTAACAATTCATCACAACATCGATGTATCAAGCATAAACTCTATTGAAAACCAACAAACTGTGTTCTTAGTCAACTTTGCAACTACAATTCATCATCTTTTCAGGAAGGGTCACGTATCGGAGCCTTTTTGGCAAGTCCACATACTCAACCATCATATAGTCTTCTATGATTGCTAACACTCACCTCATACACATGAGCAAAAAATTTCAACCGGACACATAGAAAGATAGGGACTTATAGTTTTCGCTACCCAACATACTCACCTCAAGGGTGATGTCAACAATAATAACTCATGCTACCCATATCCAACTGGATATATATGCCTAGATCTTTCCTCACCACATGATGCTTGCCAAAAGAGAAAATAAAAAGGAATAGAGAGAAGAACTTTGACTCTTGCATAAAAGTAAATACATAAAAGTAAAAGATAGGCCCTTCGTAGAGGGAAGCGGAGGTTGCCATGCTCTTTTTGTTTGTATGCTTAATCTCTTAGTGCAAAAGAACGTCACGTTATATTGCCCAGCAACCTTTATTATGCAGTCTGTCGCTTTTATTCTTTGCCATCACAAGTTCGTACAACGCTCAATTTTCTCTTACACTAAATGATCCAATACTTTTAGAAGCAATTTTTATTGCCTTATTGCACCGATGACAACTTACTTGAAGGTTCTTACTCAATCCATAGGTAGGTATGGTGGACTCTAAAAACAAGATTTGGGTTTAAGGGTTTTGGATGCACAGGTAGTATCTCTACTTAGTGCGGAATTTTTGGCTAGCAAAGATGGGGGACAAGCACCACATGTTGAAGGATCTATGACAATATAACTTCTATGTGAATATGAACAAACATAAATCATTACGTTGTCTTCCTTGTCCAACATCAATAATTTTGGCATATAATATTTTGATGGGGGCTCACAATCACAAAAAACGTCCAATATAGTGTATTTGCATATGAATCTTCTGTTCCCTTATTAATTCTTTCATGAATTGCATCATTGACCAATGCTATGTTTGTAAATCTCCAATAAAATTTTCTACTTATACTCTTCCTTATGTGATGTCATTACTTACCAGAAGATTAGCATATGATCTTTTTCATTTATTTCCTTTCTTTTTATTGAACATGAAAAGTAAAGAAACAAAACTCAAACTACTCTTTATTATATATCTCGCACACGATTACAAGGATATATCACTAAGCAAACACTCAAAAAGAAAGGATCGAACTAAACTTTTATTCATCTAAAGCAAAAGATAACTATGGATCGAACTAAGATAAGTAAAGGCAAAAGATAGTGGACGTGATACGATACCGGGGCACCTCCCCCAAGCTTGGCACAAGCCAAGGGGAGTGCCCATACCCGATACTCAATTTTCCTTTGGTGATGAAGAAGGAGGTGGTGGTGATGAAGTAGTAGCAATTTTATCCTTCAAGCTCAAAAGATACTCCAATCTACAGATGACGCTCTGGAGGGCGATGATATGCTCTTGCAATAGAATATTTTCATGAATGAGATACTTGTTTTGAACACAAATGTGTCGATGATTCGGAAAGCTTCAACCTCAATGGGGGTAAGATGATCATAGTAAGGTTTAAGGATATCTTCTTCTTCTTCCTCCTTAGCAGGCAAGGCTTGTTCGACCACCGGCGCTTGTTCTCCAGTAGCTTCCTTGCTCTTGTTCCCCTTGAAGTCTTCTTTGGGTTCTTCTCTCTTCAATTCAATCTTCATCAACCAAGCATCCTCTTCTACGTCGTTGGAGGAGGGAGAAGACATGATGCCTGGCTCAACAGATCTGACAAAAAATAGCAAGAAAAGAAAACAGAAGATTTCTCCGCGATACGGTGGTCAATAGGTTTGGGGGGTATATAAAGATTTTTTATCTTGGGAAACAAGTAATCGGAAGAAAAACGGAGTCCGGAAGGTACCCGAGGTGGGCACAACCCACCCAGGCGCGCCTGGCAAGCCAGGCGCGCCCTGGTGTCTTGTGCCCCCCAAGGGTGCCTTCCTGATTGTTTCATATTTTCCTAATTTTTGATATATTCCAAAATTGACAGAAAATATTTTTGCGGATTTTTCGGAGTCCACTTACTTACTGTATCATGTACCTCCTCTTTTTTCATGATTTTGAAGTGTTCCGGAAGGTTTCTTTTATGTGTTCTTCCGGTGTCATAGTTTGGATAATATTGCTTTCGACATTAATGGGCGTACCTGAGATATAATGTTTTATTATTTGCCCATTGACAACCTTCGGGTTAGTACCCTCGGCATTATTTATTTTGATGGCTCCAGATCGATAAACCTCCTCGATAACATAGGGTCCTTCCCATTTGGAGAGGAGTTTTCCTACAAAGAATCTGGAACGAGAGTTATACAAAAGAACATATTCTCCAACTTTAAACTCACGCTTTTGGATTCTCTTATCATGCCATCTTTTAACTTTTTCTTTAAATAACTTGGCATTTTCATAAGCTTGGGTTCTCCATTCATCTAGTGAGCTAATATCAAATAACCTCTTTTCATCGGCAAGTTTGAAATCATAGTCGAGTTCTTTAATTGCCCAAAATGCTTTATGTTCTAACTCAAGAGGCAAATGACAAGCTTTTCCATAAACCATTTTATAAGGAGACATCCCCATAGGATTTTTATATGTTGTTCTGTAAGCCCAAAGTGCATCATGTAATTTCTTAGACCAATTCTTTCGGGACCTATTGACAGTTTTTTGTAAAATTAACTTTATTTCTCTATTGCTAAGTTCAACTTGACCACTAGACTGAGGGTGATAAGGTGAAGCAATTCTATGGTTAACATCATACTTAGCAAGCATTTTACGAAAAGCACCATGAATAAAATGTGAACCACCATCAGTCATTAAATATCTAGGGACTCCAAACCTTAGGAAAATGACTTCCTTAAGCATTTTAATAGAGGTGTTGTGATCAGCACTACTAGTTCGAATAGCTTCTACCCACTTAGTGACACAATCAACAGCAACCAAAATATGAGTATACCCATTAGAGGAAGAAAAAGGTCCCACGTAATCAAAACCCCAAACATCAAATGGTTCAACAACAAGTGAATAATTCATAGGCATTTCTTGATGCTTACCAATATTTCCAATCCTTTGATATTCATCACAAGATAAAACAAACTTACGGGCATCCTTGAAGAGAGTAGGCCAATAAAAACCAGATTGTAATACCTTGTGAGCAGTTCTAACTCCCGCATGATGCCCTCCATAAGCTTCGGAGTGACATTTCCATAGGATTTGTCCCTGTTCATGCTCAGGTACACAACATCTAATAATACCATTCACTCCTTCTTTATAAAGATGTGGGTCATCCCAAAAGTAGTGTCTTAAATCATAGAAGAAAATTTTCTTTTATTGGTATGTGAAACTAGGTGGTATGTATTTAGCAACAATGTAATTAGCATAGTCAGCATACCAAGGAGTGTTATGAGAGACATTTATTGCAGCTAATTGTTCATCAGGGAAACTATCATTAATAGGTTGTGGGTCATCAAGAATATTTTCTAACCTAGACAAGTTATCAGCCACGGGGTTCTCAGCTCCTTTCTATCAGTGATATGTAAGTCAAATTCTTGTAGCAAAAGAACCCACCTAATGAGTCTAGGTTTAGCATCTTTCTTTTCCATAAGATATTTTATAGCAGCATGATCGATGTGAACAATCACTTTAGAATCAACAATGTAAGATCTAAATTTATCACAAGCAAACACCACTGCTAAAAATTCTTTCTCAGTAGTAGCATAATTGCGTTGGGCACTGTCTAGAGTTTTACTAGCATAATGAATAACATTTAATTTCTTATCAACTCTTTGTCCTAAAACAGCACCAACAACATAATCACTACCATCACACATAATTTCAAAAGGCGAGTTCCAATCAGGTGGTTGAACAATAGGTGCAGAAATTAAGGCTTTCTTGAGTGTTTCAAAGGCTTCTACACAATCATCATAAAAAACAAATGGAACATCCTTTTGTAAAAGATTTGTAAGAGGCCTAGAAATTTTAGAGAAGTCTTTAATAAATCTCCTATAGAAACTAGCATGACCGAGGAACTACGAATACCTTTAATATATTTAGGACATGGCATTTTATCAATTGCATCAACTTTCACTTTATCCACCTCAATACCTCGTTCAAAAATTTTATGTCCCAAGATAATACCTTCATTAACCATAAAGTGGCACTTCTCTCAATTCAAGACAAGATTAGTTTGCTCGCATCTCTGCAAAACTCGATCAAGGTTGCTTAAGCAATCATCAAAAGAAGTTTCGTAAACGGAAAAATCATCCATGAAAACCTCAACAATCTTTTCAGAAAAATAAGAGAATATAACAGTCATACATCTTTGAAAAGTAGCAGGTGCATTACATAAACCAAAAGGCATATGTCTATAAGCATAAGTTCCAAAAGGACAACTAAAGGTGGTTTTCTATTGATCAGGTTGTGAAACAGGTATTTGAGAAAAACCTGAATATCCATCGAGAAAACAAAAGTGTGTGTGCTTAGACAATCTTTCTAGCATTTGATCAATAAAAGGCAGAGGGTAATTATCTTTTCTAGTTGCTTTATTTAATTTTCTAAAATCAATTACCATTCTGTTGCTAGTAACAATTCTTTGTGGGATAAGTTCATTTTTATCATTAGGAACAACAGTAATACCTCCCTTCTTAGGGACACAATGAACAGGATTTACCCATCTACTATCAGCTATGGGATAGATTATACCTGCTTCCAGAAGCTTCAATATTTCAGTTCTTACCACTTCTTTCATTTTAGGATTTAAACATCGTTGGTGATCAACAACGGGTTTAGCATCAGGTTTCATATTAATTTTATGCTCACAGAGAGTGGGACTAATGCCCTTGAAATCATCAAGAGTATATCCAATAGCATCTTGGTGCTTCTTCAGAACCTTCAATAATCTTTCTTCTTCATGTTCTGAAAGGTTAGCACTAATAATAAAATGATATATCTTTTTATCATCAAGATAAGCATATTTCAAAGTGTCTGGTAATTGTTTTAATTCAAACACAGGATCACCTTTAGGTGGAGGAGGACCTCCTAGAGTTTCAATAGGCAAATTGTGTTTAAGCAGAGGTCGTTGTTCGAAGAAATTTTTTATCTATTTCATTTCTTTCATGCAGATGCATATCATTTTCATAGTCTAGCAAATAATGTTCTAGTGGATCAGTTGGAGGCACGGCAATAGAAGCAAGACCAATTATTTCATCCTTACTAGACAATTCTTTTTTATGATGTTTTCTACTAAACTTAGAAAAATTAAACTCATGAGACTCATCACCAAAACTAACACCGACAGTTTGTTTCTCACAATCTATTTTAGCATTAACGGTGTTCAAGAAAGGTCTACCAAAGATAATGGGACAAAAGTCATCTTGTGGGGAACCAAGAACAAGAAAATCAGTAGGGTATTTTATTTTCTCACACAAGACTTCAACATCTCTAACAGTCCCAAGTGGTGTGATGGTGTCTCTATTGGCAAGTTTAATAGTAACATCTATGTCTTCTATTTCAGCAGGTGCTATATCATTCATAATTTCTTGATATAAGGGTAAATGAATAGCACTCACGCTAGCACCTATGTCACATAAACCATGATAACAGTGATCTCCTATTTTAACTAAGACAACAGGCATGCCAACAACAGGTCTATGTTTATATTTCTCATCGGGTTTAGCAATTCTAGCAGCTTCATCACAGAAGTAAATAACATGCCCATCTATATTTTCAACCAGGAGATCTTTAACCATAGCAACACTAGGTTCTACTTTGATTTGTTCAGCAGGTTTAGAAGTTCTAATATAGCTTTTGTTGACCACAGTTGATACCTTAGCATGTTCCTTTATCCTAACAGGAAAAGGTGGTTTTTCAATATAAGCAGTAGGAACAACTGGATCAACATTATAAATAATAGTTTCATCTTTAGCTATTACCGGTTCTTTAATAGGTGGGTGATATTTAAACCACTTCTCCTTAGGGAGATCAACATGAGTAGCAAATGATTTACAAAAGGAGGCTACTATCTCAGAGTCAAGTCCATATTTAGTGCTAAACTTTTGAAAAGCATCGGTATTCATAAAAGATTTAACACAACCATACTTAAGCTTAATACCTGACTCTTTACCTTCGTCGAGTTCCCAATCTTCAGAGTTGCGTTTAATTCTTTCTAAAAGATCCCACCTGAATTCAATAGTCTTCTTCATAAAAGAACCAGTACAAGAAGTATCAAGCATGGATTGATCATCACGAGAAAGCCGAGCATAAAAATTCTGAATAATAATTTCTCTTGAGAGCTCATGATTGGGGCATGAATATAACATTGACTTAAGCCTTCCCCAAGTTAGAGCGATACTTTCTCCTTCACAAGGCCAAAAATTATATATATAATTCCGATCACGATGAACTAGATGCGTAGGATAATTTTTTTGGTGAAATTCCAATTCCAGGATCCAATATCATCGCATAGCTTATACCATGCCAACGCATTTCCCTTCAAAGATAAAGGGAAAACCTTCTTCTTACCTTCATCTCCGGGTAAACCTGCAAGCTTAAATAATCCACAAATTTCATCCACATATATCAAGTGCATATCAGGATGTTCGGTTCCATCTCCTGCATAAGGATTAGCTAGCAGTTGTTCTATCATACCAGAAGGAATTTCATAACCAATATTTTTAGTAAGTGTAGTAGGTTGAGGGGTAACTAGTTGTGGTTCCGGTCGAGGTGAAGATACCCCGAATAAACCCCTCAAAGAATTGTTCTCCATAGTAACAAGTGACAATAAATTTCAGCACGTAGTAATAATTTTTCCTTACCAATTTCCACTTACCAAGAGCGCTTCACTCCGCGGCAACAGCGCCAGAAAAGAGCCTTGATGACCCACAAGTATAGAGGATCAATCGTAGTCCTTTCGATAAGTAAGAGTGTCGAACCCAACGAGGAGCAGAAGGAAATGACAAGTAGTTTTCAGCAAGGTATTCTCTGCAAGCACTGAAATTATAAGTAACAAGTAGTTTGATAGCAAGATAATTTGTAACGAGCAAGTAACGGTAACGGTAACAAAAGTGCAGCAAGGTAGCCCAATCCTTTTGAGGCAAAGGACAGGCCAAAACGGTCTCTTATGATAAGCAAAGCGTTCTTGAGGGTACACGGGTTCATCTAGTCACTTTCATCATGTTGGTTTGATTTGTGTTCGCTACTTTGATAATTTGATATGTGGGTCGACCGGTGCTTAGGTGTTGTTCTTACTTGAACAAGCCTCCTACTTATGATTAACCCCCTCGCAAGCATCCGCAACTACGAGAAAAGTATTAAGAATAAATCTAACCATAGCATTAAACTTTTGGATCCAAATCGGTCCCTTACGGAATAGTGCATAAACTAGGGTTTAAGCTTCTATCACTCTCACAACCCATCATCTAATAACTACTCCACAATGCATTCCCTTAGGCCCAAATATGGTGAAGTGTCATGTAGTCGACATTCACATGACACCACTAAGGGAATCACAACATACATACCATCAAAATATCGAACACATATCAAGTTCACATGATTACTTGCAACAAGATTTCTCCTGTGACCTCAAGAACAAAAGTAACTACTCACAAATGATAATCATGCTCAAGATCAGAGGGGTATTAAATAGCATAATGGATCTGAACATATAATCTTCCACCGAATAAACCATATAGTAATCAACTACAAGATGTAATCAACACTACTAGTCACCCACAAGCACCAATCTATAGTTTTGGTACAAAGATTGAACACAAGAGATGAACTAGGGTTTGAGAGGAGATGGTGTTGTTGAAGATGTTGATGGAGATTGCCCTCCCCAAGATGGGAGAGTTGTTGGTGATGATGATGACGATGATTTCCCCCTCCGAGAGGGAAGTTCCCCCGGCGGAACCGCTCCGCCGGAGGGCAAAAGTGCTCCTGGCCAAGTTCCACCTCGAGACGCCGGCGCTTCGTCCCGAAAGTCCTCTCTTCATTTTTTTCCAGGTCAAAATGACATATACCAGAAGAGGGGCACCGGAGGTGGGCCGAGGAGGGCACAACCCACCAGGGCGCGCCTGGGCTCCCTGGCGCGCCCAGGTGGGTTGTGCCCACCTGGTGGGCCCCCTCTGGTACTTATTTGCTACAATAATTCTTATATATTCCATGAAAATTCTCCGTGAAGTTTCAGCTCATTTGGAGTTGTGCAGAATAGGTGGCCTGACGTAGCTTTTTCAGGTTCAGAATTCCAGCTGCCGGTATTCTCCCTCTTTGTGTGAACCTTGCATGTTATGAGAGAAAAGGCATTAGAATTACTCCAAAAAGCATTATTATACATAAAAACAATATAAATAACAGTAGGAAAACATGATGCAAAATGGACGTATCACTCCTCACCTGTTTCCCCTTATCCTGTGGATCACGAATGGTGGCGGCATGAACCCTAGTTTCCTTCTGATCTACCAATTCGTGTAACCCAAACCTGTACTTGAGATCAAGATTGCTATCAAGTGAGAGAGTAGATCGATTCCCCTTGCCTAGGCCTAACACTTATCCATAGCGGCTGCTGTCCAATCGGTGCCACATGAATCCCCGAGAGAACATGACGAGAGAGAGCAACTCCCCATGACCGGGGGACACTCTTGCAAAGGGCGGCTAGAGCTGCGAGCCATGAGGACGCAGTGCTGCGAGTGTGGACGTGCCCGGCGCTCAGCTTCTGCATATTGTTGACTGCCAGTGCGTGTGGGACTGGAGATGCTACGGGGGCTATTGCTTGCTATGAATAGTATGGAGATGTCGGGGAAGCTACCGGGAGGCTCCTGCTACGAGTTGTCGATAGGTATTGAGAGCACCGCGGGCGGTGATGCTGTGAGGCTGTGCGGCGATGTTGGGAGCAGGGCACAGGTTGCTCCTCGGAGTCTTGGTTGATGACTAAAGCCATAGAAGGACTTCGGTACAAACCACCCCCCCCCCCCCCCTAAACATATAAAGGGTAGTATTGTTGGCATAGCTCGTGGTCGATGTCGCTGACATTTCAATTACATAGGCCGCCACAAGTCCCAGTCGATGCTGCAAAAGGGGTGTTCATAGCTACCGCCGTGCTGCAACCGCAGAGCTTGCCGGTATCATAGTCTCAGTCGGTGCTGCAGCCAGGGAGCTCGCTGGCATCGTAATCTCAACCGGTGTTGCAACTGCAGAGCTCGCTGGTGTTGTAGCCACGACCGGTGCTGCAACCACACAGCTCGCCGGAGCCGTAGCCATGGTCAATGCTGCAACGGGATGGTCGCAACAGCCACCGTTGCTCCAACCCGATGCCTTCCCTCACTGGCGATGCTTCAACGACCAAGACAAGGTGTGCCATGACATCGTTGATGCCACGGTGGTGCTGTGAGGTGTGCTTCAACGGCCAGAACGATGCTTCGATGACCATGGCAACAAGGCGTGCCGCGACAATGCCGACGGCCACAACCATGCTACGAGGCGTGCTTGCCTTGACGTACACAACGATGAGGCATGCCACGACCTCTGACAATGCTTCGATGTCCACAGCGACGAAGCATTCTGTGACGCAGCCAAACCATGCTGCAAGCGCTACTTCCAAGGGTAGAAGCAGTGCTTCAAGTGGCTAGGCGGCTACGATGCGGCATCGTTGCAGGAAACCGGTGCTGCAGGGGGACACCGCCGTGCTGTGGGCGGTGCTCCGACGAGCCAGCGATGCGGCCACGGTAGCTGAAGATGCTACAACAGCAATGGTTGACGAGAAGATAAAGAAAAGTAACCCGGCCAATCGACAGAGTTTTTGACCTCTTTTTCCTACAAAGCACGAGGAAGCATAAACTCGAAATTCCATAAGAGAAGTCAGATCCCCCTCCCCTCCCATCCGTCGCCCCCCGCGTGGGCGATCGAGGGGCTCCATCCCTAGCCGTCGGGTCACCGCCCCTCCCCTCCGTCGCCGCCGGTGGTAGGCGCCGGGCTTAGCCTGTGCTTGCGCCGGCGGTGGCGGAGGCACTCCTCCCTCTCGCAGGTCAAAGGGTGACGCGGGGCTCCCTGGCCCGACGGTGTGATCCCGATCTGGGCTGCGGCGGCGCCGATCTGGTTCATGACGGCCCAGATCTAGACTTCGGTGGTGCGGCGCCTGGCCGGCATCCTATCGGCGGCTCTGGTGGCAGTGCTGGCGCTGCTCCTTCCAATCTAGGGCGGAGGGCCATGGATCCGAGGGGGCGGCCCCAAGGTTGGCCTCCCTGTCCGGTGGCACGGCGGGGCGGGCGGGCTGCCGGGGATCGGGTCGGATGGCCGATGATCCACCGGCGGGTTGGTGATGTGGCTTGTTGCCTCGACGGCCAACGGCGTCGAGCTGCTTCTTCCTCCAATACTTGCATCATGCACTCCGTCGTAACGGACATGGCTGCGCTGCTTGCCGGTCACCGGATGGGGCGGAGCGGGAGGTGGGGATTCGGATTGGGATAATTCCCTGGTCGGCTCCTGCCGGCCGCGACGGCGACGACGCCCGAGGGTGCCGTTTCTCTTCCTGGAGACGTCGTTCGGATCCGCCCCACCTTTTCCCACTCCATGATTTCTCGGGTGAAAACACTACGGCGGCGACGATGCTCATGGCGTCACGTCCTTCTTGAAGGCGCCGTCGAGAGAGCTAAGTGGTCGTGGGCACGGCTCGTGTTCGTGGGCAGCTGCAGTTGGCATGCCCCTCTTCCTCCAGGAGGCATCTGCTTCGGGGGAAACCCTAGATCTGGGCCTCCCAGGTCGGATGATGACGGAAACTATGGTGCCGTTCTCCCTCTTGAGGGCATCGTTTTGAAGCAGGTGCTGATTGGAAGGGCCCAGAGGCGGAGCGGGGTTTCATCTTCCGCATCGATGACGGCGGGTTTCGGCGGCGTGGCGCAGTGGAAGCTCGGCATCCGATGCGGGTTGACGGACTCGTGCAGGAGGGCGACGCTATCTGGCGTCGTGGTGGCATCGATGGCAGAGAAGCCTAGTAAGGTTGATGCATTAGTTCTGCTCTGAGGATCGATCGACGGAAGTTGGAGGTGACGGCCCTTGCAGCGTGCGGTGCTCACTGAGAGTGTGCCAGACCGGTGTGTGACCCAGTCTAGGTAGTGGCTTGGATGGGGCATCCGGCTTAGATGGTAGGCTTTGGTGCGATGTCTGTTTGATATTAGGCTCGGACATTCGGCACCCCTTCATCAAGGGATAGGAGTAGCAATAGGCGTTGCCAAGATGGTGGTTTCAGGCTTATTGATGTATTACCTTGTAAGATCTTTGAGAATAATTAATAATATGGCTGCATGCATCGTCCACATGTAGAGATCGAGGGTACATCCTCCTTTTCTAAAAAAAAAAAGAAGTCAGATTGGATGGTAGGAAAGGGCCTTTCATTTCAATGTTCTGCCTCGTCCCTCTCTTTTTGCATCTTGTTCGACTAGCTTGCTTGGCATGTGTTGGTACCAGAATACCGGGTTGTGAGGCCAGCATCGGCTACGGCAATGGGGTGTCGCCGTGGTGTGTAGCCGCTGTTGTTGTTTGTGAGCGATCATGAGGTGGTCTTGTGGGTTGTGCTGCCTTGATGGCCTACATCTGCAAGTTGCATGCAGACATGCGCCCGGGCCAGCCGAATAATGCTTGCGGCTTCACGAGTGGTAAGCGAGCACGAGGATGCGAACTTGGATGCGTGCGGGAAGGACGGCCCAAGAGGATTCAATCTGATGGTCACCAGCGAACGCATCGGGTGGCTGCTGAGGCGGATGTTCTTTTCCCAGCTACAAGCGGATGGCGCCTAGCACGCCCCTTATTTTATTGCGATCCCTAACAGAAAGAAATGTTTGCAAGGCCATGTGACAGACCAGGGCTAACTGTCAACGTGTCATTGATAGTGGAATCCAGTCCCATGGATGTTACGAAGGGCCTGCAAGAACATGGATGTTAACCCTTATCAACTTCTCATTCTCATTCTCAGGGTGTCGGCCATGTTTGCAAGGCCATTTGCAGGGTTAACCCTTTTTTTTCTTTTGTTCGCACATGGATGTTATTTTCTGTATTGGTGTTTCGTTATCTTATTGATAGTGGAATCCGGTCCCATTCTTTGGGGGAAAAAAATCCATGTGTGAAAAGCTATTCTAAAGTGAGATTAGGAAAATAATGTTCTCACTTGATCAATTTTTTTTTGTTCTCACGGAACTTATGGAGCCAACATTTATCTGGTACGGTGCAAAGAATGACTACTTGAACCAATGTTTTCCTGCTTTAATTAAGCTAATGCACTTGAGCCAGCGTTGTCATATTGATGTTGATGCTTTGCCAGAAAGAGCATACATGCTGGGCGATAGTTCTGACGGAAAAACAGAAACATTCCGGCGAGCTCGTAGTTACCTGGTAAGTAATGCAGGTGTACGCCAATATGACTTCAATTCTCTGCCCTCAGCGGCGGTCTCGGTATCCGACGAATCCACCAGCAGCCTCGGGAACTCCTCCGCATGCACAGCACAGCCGCCGCCGACGAGAATCTGGGGTCGGCTGAACTAGGCGGACAGCTTGTCGGATTCCACGTTCCAGTCGATCAAGATATATTATGTTAATGCTAATGGAGGTTTGAGTAGCATCCGCATTCACCTGAATTACTTGCAGCCTAACAAGAAATACAACTTTCTTCCACAGAAAAGAGCAAGCTATACAACTTTATTTTCGAATTTCAACTAATCACACAGTAAGCATCAGCTCAGTTTCCATGTACAAGTGTACGTACGGTGCATTACGACGGCCGGTCGTTCAAATCTAGATGCATGTAAATGCTGAAACCAGAGACGCTCCCCTCTTTCTTACTCTTGTCCAACGCGTTGGCTTCTTCCTCCTCGCCTTTGTCTTTTTCGTCAGCTCTTTCTTCTTTCTCATTGACTTTTCTTTCTTCTTCTTCTTTCTTGCCTTTTCCTTCTTCTTCTTCTTTTCCATGGCCGCCTTCTTGTTGTCATTGACTATCACTGTGACCAGCTGCTCAATGTAGCACGTGCATAGCGCGAAATTTGCAGACATGTCCAACATAGCTAGGACTGTCCGTGGAGTTGAGGAGGATTCATGCAAAATGATGAAGTATCATTCGAGAAGAAGCCAGGAATGGTAGCTGTTTCGTGGAGCGAAGAGAGCAAGGAAAGGAAAACAATCTGGAAGGGAGCTTCACTAGGCGAGGTGCGGCCCCTTTTATCTGGTGAGACGCGGATTCGGGTAGCGGGGGTTTCTGTGTTGGGAACTATAGGGTCGTGGCTCATCATCGATGACGTCGGTAATGGGATAAATTTGCTGACCTGTCATGGATGTCACCTGCTTTGTTTGGCGGTCGGTCGGATAAAGGTCCCTAGAGCGCACCACAAGATCCCGAATTTTATAAACCTGACGAAATCTTTAAAAACTGAAAACATATTTAATAGCACCCTTCTTGTCTCGTTCAGCTGAACGAGTTGGATTGCCGCAAGACCAACGGCCGCAAGCGTAAGGATGCCTTTGGTTACCTGCATCGTTTTTAGTCACTTTGTACACTTGTCTAATTAGAACTGCCTGAGTATATGTAGATAAAAAATCAACATCTACAGGTTGATTGGTTGCTTGCATCTCCTCTAACCTGCATGTGCTGAAACGGAAGGCCTGCTGTTTGGTTGCGGACTTGTTTGAGGGGAAACACAAGTCCAGTTATTTGGTTACATCGAGAATAGTTGTGTGGTAACCTCCTCCTTGATATGGCGAGATTACCAGAGGCACACATGAAGAACTAAGAACTAAACTAGAGCAACAGAACAAACTTAGACACAAACACAAGTTTTAAGCCAAGATAGTACGATAAGTTTTAAACAAAACCCAAGTCTTAAACCAACAACCAATAAGGAACGGGCAACAGGAGCTCAAGCGGTCACGACGAAAGCGTTGTCGTGCTCCTTGCACTTGGTGACACTACTAGGGAAAAGTCTAGCAGTAGCGCGGGTCAAATGCCTAGCAGTAGCGCGGGTTGCCGCGCTACTGCTACGGCGCTACGGCTAACTTTTAGCAGTAGTGCGTGTTAGCCCGCGCTACTGCTATCTAGAGGTAGCAGTAGCGTGTGTCACAAGAAAGCGTTGCTGCTAATAGTTGTAGCGCCCCATTTTAAAGAGCGTTACTGCTAAGCCCTCGCTGCTGCTAAAATCATACCCCGCTCTACTGTTATTAGTTTCTGAAAAAAAAAATCTGCTGCATATTTTCCTTTGTATTTGTACAAGTTTTATACAATAGTCTCTAGCATATCATACACATACAAATAGTCTCATCAAATCATGTCATCATCAGATATAATCATCATCGAACACAAAATGATGTCACTCGTCATCATCTCGAAATAGCGATACAAGTTATGACATGCCTCGAATACTTGCAACTACATCGTCATCCATCTAAACAATGATGTAGAAGAGAAGAGCTATCACTATGAGTGAGAGCGGAACTATGCAGTACATGAGGCGGCAGTTCTGATTCCTCTCTCACGCTAGCGTGAACCTCAAGTAACTAGCTTCTGCTTCTTGTCTGCTATCGAATCCTTTATGGCTGGCGCCCGAGAACCGCTCCACTTGAGTAAGACACTCACGGGAAAAGTACGATAAGGACGACGCGCCCGTTGCTGCGGGAAGAAGAAAACACCTCAAATTATTGTCCGTATGAGCGAGAAGGAATGATTGAAATGTTCAAAAAAATTATGCGGCAATGACTTACATTGGATGATAAGGCTGGAGAACCGTTTCAAAAGGAGAACACCTCCCATTCCCTCTCAACCACCTCCAATCCACCCACTTCCTCAACGAATGGCGAACCCAAAGGAGCCCCCCTCGTCTTCAATCCTGGGGATGATGATGAGGAGGCGGTGATGGAGGAGCTCGCCAAAGAGTGCCGAGTACGATGTGGCCGAAGAGGCGTGGCGGCAGGAGGACGCCGAGTGGGGGTGGAGGATTTAAGGCTACCCTCCCGCCCTTTCCCCTGCTCTGACCAACGGTGAATGGCCAGTGTGGGCTCCAACGACAGACACATTGCTGGGCTGGGACGCGACCGCCAACATCCTGGCCGTCAAGTTCACCTTTTTCGCATTCTTCCGTGGGCATGATGGTTGTCGCGGCCGTGTACGTGGCCGTGGCTTTGGCCATGGTCACAACTAATTATAGTTTAGTTTAAAAATTATTAGATATCTTATCAATGTAAGTTCGCAGTGTGACTAATTTTTCACCTCAATTATAGGAATGAAATTAATTGTTCTGAATGTGTCAAATGTATTCTTCCGAATCTTTGATTTTTTTGGAACAACCTATGATCCAATGATAGATGGTCCTACATATAAGAAAATTATGGAGGCTACGTTCATAGTAAATCTGTATTTGTGGAGACTAGTATAAGATCCCACATTAGATAGGATCAACCACAAAAATTCATATGTAAACATTCCAAAATATTTTAAAATTATTTGACAACATACTTGCGGGGTGTGTCTACAACTCCAAAAAATCTGCTCAAAACTAGATGTACAATTAAAGATTAAACAAAAGATAAATTCGAATTTGAATAGTGGCAGCTCTGGGTGAATAGTATTTTGACATTATTTGCATCCGATTTTGTCTGTTTTATTTCTGTTAGTGTAAGTCGAAGTAGGAGCTGAAATGGTTTGAGGTTGTACTTCAAATATTGATGTGTGTAAATTTTTTGAGAATATTTGAACATGTTTTGTATTTTTGAAAAAAAATTGATTTCATTGATCTCACCTAATGTGAGATCTTATAAATACTCAGAAATTTTCATATTTATATGAAGCACGCTCCATAGATATTATGAATGTTGCCTATATGGCGGCTCCGCTAAAGTTGCTCTTAACTACTGATTTTTGCTCTGATTTGCACAAAAAAAAAAACTACCGATTTTTGGTTTGCTAAAGTTGCCCATATTTTGTTTGAAAAAAAGGACGATTTTCTATGCGCTTTCCACTGCGGTGGGCTGTATCTGGAGCTGACGACGCTTCTCCAACCATCAACACTCGGGCTCCTCACTTGATCTCCAAAAAGAAAAACTCGGACTCTTCACTCCCCTTCGAGCCATCCACTCTGATTCTTTACCCGCCAAAAAAAAAACTCGATCTTGTTGAGTTTTTTTTTTTTTTGCGGGGATATGTTGTTGAGTTTGTTAAAACTGCTTTCTCACCAAGACCCCAGATTAGTTCTGAGTGTTTTCGCCACACAAACATTGACCTCGTAATATTTCTTCATGTATAGTTTGATGCTCATCCTGGTTTTTTTTACGGCCTATGGTCGGCACCCAGATTGCGGTGGCCACAAAATGTTCTTCGTGAGGGTTCGCCTCTCCAGATCTCGTGGCTGCTGCGGGCGGCTCGTACCGACGTTGGTGTGGGATGCAGTCGGAAGGCTTCTTTGTGAGTTTTGGCTGATCTCACTTCAGCCAGTTTGCCTTCGGCGATGAGAGGCAATCTATGGACAATGGCTTGACTCAAAGGATATGGTTGTGCAACGGCGGCGGTGGATTTCTAACCCAGTGCATGTAGTTGCCGGGATCGCAGAAAAGTGGCGGCGACAACACATAATTGACTTTGACTTGGTGGTGCTTCCTGAGCACCCGGTCTTGAGCTCTGGGGTGAAAACCCTAGGTTGACCCGAGGTTATACTTGGCAATGATACCTTGTTGAAGGCATTGCTCGGATGTGCTCTGGACTCGTTCTTCAGGGTGAAAACCTAGATTCTAACATTTGGTTGTTGAATCCGGCAATGACGACGCTTGAGCGTCATTCCTTCCTCAAAGGTGTTGCTGTTGAAGAACCTCGTTGTCCTTGTGGTGTCAAGACATGGTTGGTGCGGATATGGTCATTGTTGTAGTTTGTCGATCGCTGTGTTGACCGCTTTGGAGGTTTTTTTTGTCTCGCTTAAGCATAGCTTTGGTCTTGTATGACTTTGCTATTTGCTGGCGTGTTTTTTTTTTGCATGTGCGTTCGTGTTGATTGTGTGCATCCTATCTATGCAGAGGCCGGGTGTGTGCTCATTATGTTTGTATTTACTTGATGCTTCATTTTGAGTCAATAAAAGCCACCCTTTGTCGAAAAAATGTGACAGACCAGGGCTAGCCGACAACGCCTCATTCTCAGGAAGTATCAGGGCCTGCAAGAAAGCCGCGTTGGAGTGCGAAAGAAGCGGAAGTTTGAGCAGTACAAGCTGGCTGCTGTTGATGGTATCACGCCGGAGATCATCGAGTCCGTACAGAGTTGCTTTGGCAAACTTAAGGGATTATTACATAGCTAGTGAAGATTAATGTTTGTTTCACGCTATCAGTCTAAAAAGAAAAGACACGTTGTTTTCATGGCCTCGAGCTGGCAGGTTAACTGCATTTTCGCTTTTAGCTGCTCTTTAGCTTTTGCTGTTGGCGGTGCATGCGGCGGCCTGAACCCTTTTTGTTTCTGTTTCCACATGTATGCTATTTTCTGTCCTGTTATCCCGTTATCTTATTGAAAGTGGAACCCTGACTCCATTCTTTTGGGTCGTATGAAAAAAAAAAGGCACATGCGTGAAAGACAATCTTAAAGGGAGCTTAGGAAAAAAAATGTTCTCATATGATCAGTTTTTTTCATGGAAGTTATGGAGCCAATATTTATTTGGTACTCCCTCCGTTCCCAAATATAAGTCTTTCTAGAGATTCCAACAAGTGACTACATACGGAGCAAAATGAGTGAATCTACACTCTAAAATATGTCAACATACATCCGTATGTTGTAGTCCATTTGAAATGTCTAAAAAGACTTATATTTAGGAACGAAGGGAGTAGTAGATAGCAAAAGAATGACTTGAGCAAATGTTTTCCTGCTGTAAGCTGATGCACTTGAGCCAGCGTGGTCATATTGACGCTGATGCCTTGGAGAAGACAATAGTTCTGACAAATAAACAGAACTTTGCCAGCAAGCGTGGCTCTCGCAGTTGTCTGGTAATGCAGTTGTACGCCAATATGACTTGTTTTTTTCTGCCCACTGGTCCTCTCCCCTTCCTCATGTGGCGGTCTTGGTCTCCGACGTTCCCACCAGCCGCCTCGAGAATTTCTCCTCATGCACAGCCGCCGCCACAAAAACCTGCTTTTGGCGTCGCAGCTGAACGAGGCATCAGGGACGCAGCTAGGGATTTTATTTCGCAAATGTTAACGCCCGCACGTGTGGCACGAAGCAACATGGACCAAACACCTTCATTACCATTCATTTTGCCACATCAAAACAGATGACATCAGCGGGAATCTTTTTTATTTTCGGCTTAAAAATGTTTTATCTCCTAATAAAAAAATCCAATTAACAATCCGTTTTTACCATTAAATCCGTCTCGACGAGATCTTCAAAACTAGATCACATGTTGATATGTTTCGACGAAATTTTTTTGGCCAAAAGTTGCCATGATGTTTACACTGTAGTTACCATAGTGTTACACTAAAGTTGCCATGTGGCAATTTTAGTTTATAAAGCATGGCAATTTTAGTATTTTGAACATGGCAATTCCAGTACTTTGACCATTAAAATTATTTTTTGTATGAACCATGGCAATTTTAAGTGCATGTATCATGTAAATTTTAGTTTATAGTTCATGGGAAGTCTAGTTTCTTAATTCCCTGTTTTATAATATGTCAAAATTTACTTTTAAATGTAGAAGAAAATAGCTGAAACATATCATAGCAACTTCAGTGTAAACACCATGGCAATTCATGTGCAATAGACATGGCAACTTTTAAAAGTCGTCGAACATATTGATATGAGATATATTTTCGAAGATCTCGTCGCGATGGATTTAATTGTGAAAACGGATCTTTAATCGGATTTTTCATTAAAGAGATAAAACAGTTTAAAAATTAGAAATCAAAAAAGATTCCCACATGCATGCATGCAGTGACATGGCGTAGTCTGTGTGTTATAGAGCGTGTGGGTGGGTGTCGCTCCCCCCACATGTGTGGCGTTATCAGCGTCCTTTTATTTAAGGGGGGCCAATGAAACATACAAAGCATTGAAGGATACCATACGCATAGTAGTAAGTACTCTCTTCTTTCCGGTTTATACGGCTTATCTCAGTTTTTTAGTTTTTCTAACTTAAAGGGCTCATCTCCATCTCCTATTGAGATTCCGAGACGCATTAAATATTTGCATGCAAGAATTAAAAAGAAACGCACCAATGCATGTAATGTTCCTACTCATCTAATGGCTAAGCATGCATGCACTGTAATTAATTCTAACTAATGCGTCAGTTTAATTTAGATAGTTTTGTAAAGTACCAGATACATTCCTCCACTCATCATCTGCCTTGACTGATGAGATTTCAAATTTGAGCCTTATAAACCGGAAAGGAGGGAGTACTGTAGTAGTACATAGGGTTACCGGGTGGCAGGCAGGTAAGTATTACAGGAGTACGTACATAGGGTTAGTTTGAGGATTTTTTACAGCATGGAGGGAGCTCACCTCCTCCTTGTTCCGTCCCTGGTCGGCGTCGCAGCCAAACTAGGTGAACACGCTTTTCTGATTCCAGTCGATCAAGATGTCATGCTAATGCGACGATCAATCTATCCTATTCTTAATGGAGGTTTGAGTAGCATCCACATTCACCCTGAATCACGGGCTAGAAATCCCCTTGTTGCAGCTTAAACATACAACTTTATAAATTCATTCATAAGCATTGGCTCTATGTTCACACATAAACGACACGACTAGTATTTCAAATCTTGATGCACATGAATGCTGAAAGCAGAGACATTCCCCTTGTTCTTACTACTCTTATCCAACGCGTTGGCTTCTTTCTCCTGCTCTTGGTCTTCTTCTTCTTCAGCAGTTTCTTCTTTCTCATCGCCTTTTCTTTCTTCTTCTTCCTCTTCATTGCCTTTTTCTTCTTCTTCCTGGCCGCCTTCTGCTTCTTGTTACTGACTATCACGGTGACCAGCTGCTCGATGTAACATGTGCACAGGGCGAAATTTGCAGACATGTCCAACATAGTAGCTACTACTTTCGTGGAGGTGAGAAGGATCCTGGGCAGGGAAATGGTAGCTGTTTGGTGGAGCTCTCTGGAATGGAGGCGAGAAGAGGAAGGAAAAACAATACTGTGTGGTTCACTAGGCCAGGTACATGCTAGAGGCCTTCTTATCAGCGAGTGCCGGTGGAAGAAGGGACGCGCCTTTTTTGGTTTGGCACTTCAAACCTCCTTTCTTGTTCAATTGTAAGTATCATTAAATTATTGGCAACTGGCAGGTAAACATTGTAACCATAGCCTCCAGGGAATCTAGTACCACTACAGAATCGGCTTTTCTTGTTCCCGCTCGGTTATAGTAGTATACTAGTAGTAGGAGGATAACTAGCTAATTCGTGCACTACAGAATCGGCCTTTCTTGTTCCCGCGAAAAGCAAAAAATCGGCTTTTGTTGGGCAGGTGTTACAAGTCGTTGCAAACTGGCTAAGCCTATCTCTCTGCTCTTTCGCTCGTCGCTACTCGAGTCCGACCGGACGAGGATGAGCACGACGACGACTTGAAGGCCTAGAGGACACGACAAGATGCCGAATTTTAAAACTCAAATATTGTTCTTGTCCATCTCAACGAGGTGATGGCAATGGTTAACTACAATAGTACCCGCAAAAAAAGAGATGAGACCTGCTTCTTAATTCGCACAAAATCAATTTTAAACGCATGGATGGAATTATGGGATCGAGGGATAGAAGTGGGTTGCAGCTCAAGTGCAATGTTTTCAGCAACCTTAGACCTTGTACAATGCAAGACGCTTAGAGGAGATGCTTAGAGAAATAAACCAGCGTTTTTTTAAGTATCGGTGTTTATTTGTAGAGGGTAGACACTTAATCAAGTGTCTTTTCTGTAGAAATAAGTACTGGTGCTTCAGAAAAACCCGGTTTATTTTTCTAAGCATCTAGCATTGTACAAGACCTTAGGATGAAGAATGAATAACCGCCAAAGAACCAAGGCAGCCCAAATAACTGATTAACTTGCTGCATGGAGTCTCACTAGTAGAAAACAGGGCTTTGGGTTGAGGCCAGGATAAGAGCACTAATCCCAGTTCACTTATGAACCGGGACCAAAGTATGCATCAGTCCCGGTTCGTGAGTCCAGGGCGCCGGCCGGGCCTCGGGGGCCATTGGTCCCGGTTCGTCTGACCCCTTTGGTCCCGGTTCCAGACACGAACCGGGACCAATGGGCCTCGCTCCTGGCCCAGCACCTTTAGTCCCGGTTGGTGGCTGGAACCGGAACCAAAGAGCAGGCTTCTGTCCCGGTTCTAGCCACCAACCGGGACTAAAGATAAGCCTATAAATACTCCCGCCCCTGCCCGCTCACTCATCTGTTTTTTGGCCGGCTGGCGTGTGCAGGTGTGTGTTGCTCTAGCTCTCACCTCCTATGCACATGAGGTGTTCGATGAAATGCCCGACCCATACTTAAGCTTTCTCCTCTCCAAGCTCGACCTCCAAACTCCATTTTCCTCAAGATTTGTCTAGGTTTAGCGGTCCGTCCTGTTCCGTCCCCGTCCTCACCGTCGTCGACCGCCCGTGCCGATCTCGTCGCCGGCACCACCGTGGTGAGCCTCTTGTTCTTATCTTCTTTCTAAAAGAAAAAAAAATCTTACTTTTATGATTTAGATAGATACTTGTATAATTTTCTTACTTTTATTATTGTTTGTTATTATATAGTGCCATGGTTTTGGTATCGGCCCCCGTCGGCCCTCGTCCTGTCTATGATTCAGATGTGGTATATTATCTTTTATAACTATTTGTTTCATTTAGTGTTTATGACAATTATGCCGACCAACGTGACATAAATATTTTTATCTAGAAGGTATGTGAACCGGAAATTCCAACCGACCCTTTTGTCGAGAGGTTAAATTTAGTTGAACAAGAAAACGAGTATTTGAAAGAAAAATTGAAAAGAATTGAGGAGGAGAAGATGAAATTGTAGTTGCATGTTGCCGATGTCGTCGATGATCACAAGATCAAGATGGATGCAATGCGCTTGAAGATTAGAAAATATGCCATTCATACTGAAGCTTGATATCATTATTCCGTTGGATCAATTGTTACCTTAGTTGCGATTATGATCGCATTTGTTGTTGCATTGAAATGTTTTACATAGTTTCAATGTATGGTTTAATTAGATGCTCTAGAGAGCTATATGTTGTTCAATGAGAACTATGTATGAACTTTATGTATTTATTTTTTCAGTAATAACATTTGGTCACTACTGTACTTTGGTTTTAATGTGATGATGAACTTCTATTAATTTGGTCACTTCTCTATTCATGATGTTCTGTAATGGTTTTTGACACACTTAATTATATATATAATGCACGCAGATGAACCGGCAATGGATGTACGGTGACCGACGCACCTCTGAGTACATTAAGGGCCTGCATAATTTTCTCGAAGTGGCTGAGGCAAACAAGCAGAATGGTTTTATGTATTGTCCATGCCTTATCTGTGAGAATACGAAGGATTACTCTGACTCGAAAACCCTTCACATCGACCTGCTTGAGAAGGGTTTCATGCCACACTATAATGTTTGGACCAAGCACGGAGAAAAAGGGGTTATGATGGAAGACAACGAAGAAGAAGAGGATGATGACAACTATCCGCCCCTGAATACGGTGATGCTGCAACGGGGGAAGCTGAAGATCAAGAGGAACCAGACGATGTGCCCGATGATGATCTTCGCCGGGTCATTGTTGATGCAAAGAGACAATGCCAAAGTGAAAGGGAGAAGTTGAAGTTCGATCGCATGTTAGAGGATCACAAAAAAGGGTTGTACCCAAATTGCGAAGATGACAACACAAGGCTCGGTAACACACTGGAATTGCTGCAATGGAAGGCAGACAATGGTGTATCTGACAACGGATTTGGGAAGCTACTGAAAATAATGAAGAAGAAGCTTCCAAAGGATAACGAATTGCCCGACAGTATGTACGAAGCAAAGAAGGTTCTATGCCCTCTAGGATTGGAGGTGCAGAAGATACATGCATGACCTAATGACTGCATCCTCTACCGCGCTGCGTATGAGGATTTGAATGCATGCCCGGTATGCGGTGCATTGCGGTATAAGATCAGACGAGATGACCCTGGTGATGTTGAGGGCGAGCGTCCCAGGAAGAGGGTTCCTGCCAAGGTGATGCGGTATGCTCCTATAATACCACGGTTGAAACGTCTGTTCAAAAACAGAGAGCATGCCAAGTTGATGCGATGGCACAAAGAGGACCGTAAGAAAGACGGGAAGTTGAGAGCACCCGCTGACGGGTCGCAGTGGAGAAAAATCGAGAGAAGGTGGGGGGACTTTGCAGGTGATGCAAGGAACGTATGGTTTGGTTTAAGCGTGGATGGCATTAATCCTTTTGGGGAGCAGAGCAGCAATCATAGCACCTGGCCCGTGACTCTATGTATCTATAACCTTCCTCCTTGGTTGTGCATGAAGCGGAAGTTCATTATGATGCCAATGCTCATCCAAGGCCCAAAGCAACGCGGCAACGACATTGATATGTACCTAAGGCCATTAGTTGAAGAACTTTTACAGCTGTGGAATGGAAAAGGTGTACGTGTGTGGGATGAGCACAAACAGGAGGAATTTGACTTAAATGCGTTGCTGTTTGTAACCATCAATGATTGGCCTGCTCTCAGTAACCTTTCAGGACAGACAAACAAGGGATACCACGCATGCACGCACTGTTTAGATGACACCGAAAGTATATATTTGGACAAATGTAGGAAGAATGTGTACCTGGGGCATCGTCAATTTCTTCCGACCAACCATCAATGTCGAAAGAAAGGCAAACATTTCAAAGGTGAGGCAGATCACCGGAGGAAGCCCGCCCTTCGTACTGGTGATCACATACTTGATATGGTCAATGATTTACAAGTAATCTTTGGAAAGGGTCCTGACGGACTATCGGTTCCAAATGACGCTGAGGGACGCGCACCCATGTGGAAGAAGAAATCTATATTTTGGAACCTACCCTATTAGAAAGACCTAGAGGTCCGCTCTGCAATCGACGTGATGCACGTGATGAAGAATATTTGCGTGAACCTGCTAGGCTTCTTGGGCATGTATGGGAAGACAAAAGATACACCGGAGGTACGGGAGGACCAGCAACATTTGCACAAAAAAGACGGCATGCATCCAAAGCAGTATGAAGGTCCTGCCAGCTACGCTCTTACCAAAGAAGAGAAGGAAATCTTCTTTCAATGCCTGCTCAGTATGAACGTCCCGTCTGGCTTCTCGTCGAATATAAAGGGAATAATAAATATGGCAGAGAAAAAATTCCAGAACCTAAAGTCTCATGATTGCCACATGATTATGACGCAACTGCTTCCGGTTGCATTGAGGGGGCTTCTACCGGAAAACGTTCGATTAGCCATTGTGAAGCTATGTGCATTCCTCAATGCAATCTCTCAGAAGGTAATCAATCCAGAAATCCTACCAAGGTTAAAGAATGATTTGGTGCAATGTCTTGTCGGTTTCGATCTGGTGTTCCCACCATTCTTCTTCAATATCATGACGCACGTCCTAGTTCATCTAGTCGACGAGATTGCCATTCTGGGCCCTGTATTTCTACACAATATGTTCCTCTTTGAGAGGTTCATGGGAGTCTTAAAGAAATATGTTCATAACCGTGCTAGGCCAGAAGGAAGCATCTCCACGGGCCATCAAACAGAGGAGGTCATTGGGTTTTGTGTTGACTTCATTCCTGACCTTAAGAAGATTGGCCTCCCTCAATCATGGTATGAGGGCAGACTGACTGGAAAAGGCACGCTAGGAGCAGACTCAATAATATGTAGGGACGGGCATTCTTGGTCTCAAGCACACTACACAGTTCTATAGAATTCTACCTTGGTGACCCCGTATGTCAATGAACACAAGAATATTCTGCGCTCCAAACACCTGGAGCAGTGTGACGACTGGATTACATGTGAACACATCAGGACTTTCGGCAGTTTGTTGCAAACACATCTCATGGGTAACACCACTATTGCAGATGAGCTGTACTCATTGGCCAGGGGACCATCTTCAACTATACTGACTTACAAAGGGTACGAGATAAATGGGAATACATTTTACATGATCGCCCAAGATCAAAAGAGCACCAATCAAAACAGTGGTGTCCGCTTTGATGCAGGAACCAACAGGGGAAAGGACACATATTATGGTTACATAGTGGACATATGGGAACTTGACTATGGACATGATTTTAAGGTCCCTTTGTTTCGGTGCAAATGGGCCAATCTGTCAGGAGGCCGGGTACAGGTAGACCTGCAGTACAGAATGACAACAGTGGATCTCAACAATCTTGGGTACACAGATGAACCATTCGTCCTAGCCAATGATGTGGCGCAGGTTTTCTATGTGAAGGACATGTCTACCAAACCGAGAAAAAGAAAAGATAAGGAAGCGAATACATCATAAGATGAGCCAAAGTGCCACATAGTTCTTTCAGGGAAAAGTAACATCGTGGGAGTGGAAGGCAAGACAGACATGTCTGAAGATTATAAAAAGTTTCATGAAATTCATCCCATCAAAGTCAAGGCTGACCCAAGCACCCTGTTAAACGATGAAGATTATCCATGGTTACGGCGCAATAAGCAAGGGACACAAGCGAAGAAAAAGTGAAGACTTTCTCTCCACAACTATTCTGATGATGGCTTTGATCTAGAATATCACTGCAGTTAGATGTCAAGAAATGAAATGCCTTTTGTAACAGATGAGTTTTCGTCCGAAACCCTGATACTTCGAAAGAGATTGTCCATTTTGTACACGAAGTGCATCCAGTTTTTGCCGTAACCCTCTCAACTTTTTAGCACATGCTATGTGGGTGAAATGATGACACCATGCCAACTTTCAACCTTTTTAGAGTTCATTTGTAGTGCTTTTCAATTTCAGGGTCATTTAGCTAAAAAAATCAGTAAATGCATGAAAAATACCAAATGAAGTCAGAAAGGGTTGAAAATTGATGATATGGCTTTGAATGGTGCATTTTGAACACACAAAAAGTCTGGAGTTAAAATAAGTTTAAAAAAATGAAATCCCTTTGCAACAGATGAGTTTTCGTTCGAAACCCTGATACTTCGAAAGAGATTGTCCATTTTGCACACGAAGTTCATCCAGTTTTTGCGTAACCCTCTCAACTTTTTAGCACATGCTATGTGTGTGAAATGATGATACCATGCCAACTTTCAACCTTTTCAGAGTTCATTTGTAGTGCTTTTCAATTTCAGGGTCATTTAGCTAAAAAAATTCAGTAAATGCATGAAAAATACCAAATGAAGTCAGAAATGGTTGATAATTGATGATGTGGCTTTAAATGGTGCATTTTGAAAGCACAAAAAGTCTGGAGTTAAAATAAGTTCAAAAAAAAGAAATCCCTTTGTAACAGATGAGTTTTCGTCCGAAACCCTGATATTTCGAAAGAGATTGTCCATTTTGTACACGAAGTGCATACAGCTTTTGCCGTAACCTTCTCAACTTTTTAGCACATGCTATGTGGGTGAAATGATGATACCATGCCAAGTTTCCACCTTTTCAGAGTTCATTTGTAGTGCTTTTCAATTTCAGGGTCATTTAGCTAAAAAAATCTGTAAATGCATGAAAAATACCAAATGAAGTCAGAAAGGGTTGAAAATTGATGATGTGGCTTTAAATGGTGCATTTTTAACACACAAAAATTCTGGAGTTAAAATAAGTTCAAAAAAAATGAAATCCCTTTGTAACAGATGAGTTTTCGTCCGAAACCCTGATACTTCGAAAGAGATTGTCCATTTTGTACACGAAGTGCATCCAGCTTTTGCTGTAACCCTCTCAACTTTTTAGCACATGCTATGTGGGTGAAATGATGATACCATGCCAACTTTCAACCTTTTCAGAGTTCATTTGTAGTGCTTTTCAATTTCAGGGTCATTTAGCTCAAAAAATCAGTAAATGCATGAAAAATACCAAATGAAGTCAGAAAGGGTTGAAAATTGATGATGTGGCTTTAAATGGTGCATTTTGAACACACAAAAAGTCTGGAGTTAAAATAAGTTCAAAAAAATGAAATCCCTTTGGAACAGATGAGCTTTCGTCCGAAACCCTAATACTTCGAAAGAGATTGTCCATTTTGTACACGAAGTGCATCCAGCTTTTGCCGTAACCCTCTCAACTTTTTTGCATATGCTATGTGGGTGAAATGATGATACCATGCCAACTTTCAACCTTTTCAGAGTTCATTTATAGCATTTCAATTTCAGGGTCATTTAGCTCAAAGAATGAACTAAAAGCAAAAAGAATGAACTAAAAAGAATCAAAATATATTAACTAAAATTATCAAAGTATTTATTTGTTAGAAAGAATGAACTAAAAAGAATAAAAAAAATATTAACTAAAATTATCAAAGTATTTATTTGTTAAAAAGCATGAACTAAAAAGAATTAACTAAAACATTAACTAAAAAGAATGAACTAAAAAGAATCAATTAAAATATTAACGAAAATTATTAAAGTATTTATTTGTTAAAAAAGAATGAACTAAAAATAATGAACAAAAAAGACCTTTGTACCACCAACCGGGACTAAAGGTCTCTGCTTCCCGCCCTTTGGGCTACTGAAAATAGACCTTTAGTCCCGGTTGGTGGCACCAACCGGGACGAAAGGGCACGGTTTGTGCCACCAACCGGGACCAATGCTTTGTGTATATAAGCAACACTTAGCAAATTTTCAAATTTCATCTAGCAGTTGCCCCGACGACGCCGAGCACATCGACGCCGCCAGGCTGCCCGAGCTCGCCGTCAACGACCTCGCCGTCAGGCTGCTCCACCTCGCCGTCGACGCCCTCTGCCCTGACGCGCACCCTGCCCCAACGCCGGCGCCGCTCCCCGCGCCCCTGCCCTGCCCAGACGCAACGCCCCGTGCCCCTGCCCCGACACCGCCCCGTGCCCCTGCCCCGACGCCGCCCCGCGCCCCCACCCTGCCCCGACGACGCCGCCCCTCCTCCCCGTTCGGTCCGGCCGACCCCCTTTCCTCCCTGTCCTCCCTGTCTCCCCTGTTTTTTTCATGATTTTGACGATGATGATTGTTAGATGATGATGTTGGTGATAGATGATGTATGCTTTTTTTTGTTCATATAATTTTTTTTGTTCATATGATGATTATTTTTGTTCATAGAATATTTTTTTGTTCATAGCATTTTTTGGTCCATGTATATATGTATGTGTATGTATGGATGGATGGATGTATATATATAGAAAATGATTATATGATGTTTTTTTGGTTCATAGAATATTTTTTATGTTCATAGAAATTAGTTACAATTTACCAAGTTACTAAGTTACTAAGTTAAAATGTTCATATATTCAAAACGAGTTAATTAAAAGACTCACTAAGTTAAAATTTATCCCCTCCCCGATAACTTCGACATGAGGGGGGACGTCGGACATGCATGAGAGAGAGGTGGTCCGCTCGCCCAACCAGCTATCGAGGCCACCCAAACGCTAGAAGAAAGAGCGTCGTTGTCGATCTACCCCCTCCCCGATAACTTCGACATGAGGGGGGACATCGGACATGCATGAGAGAGAGGCGGTCCGCTTGCCCAACCAACTATCGAGGCCACCCAAACCCTAGAAGAAAGAGCGTCGTTGTCGATCTGTCATTGCCTGCATAGGTCAATGGGGTAGAATGGATAGTTTGATCTCCTGCATAGCGATTATTTTTTGCAAAGTGTCCTCTCCTGAAAGTATAACCCCAATAACTTCGACATGTGGGGGGACGTCGGACATGCAATGAGAGAGGCGGTCCGCAACTAATCCATTGCTCATATATGCATATGATTCCTTGTTGTGATTAGCTAGGTCTATGTTTGCCACTAATCCATCTCTCATGTTTGTATATTGCTATGTTGTAATATTTGCAGAAACTATGGAAAGAGACTTAGAACAAGAACAGTTGTTGGGGGATATAATCCTCGCCGGAGGTGAGCCCTTGTCGTTTCTCAACGACACCGATGGTCAGGAAGGATAGGATGATGGCTCCGGTGATCCAACAATGGAGGAGGAAGGAGATCATGACGGCTCCGGTGACCGAATGGCGGAGGAAGGAGATGATGATGACGGCTCCGGTGACCGAACAGAGGAGGGAGCCTTAAATGTTGCAAAGTCCGGCGAGGTATATATATATATATTAATTAAGCCTGTGCTGACTTGATGCATTAATTGTTATGGCATGTACATATATTAACGCTTCTTTCTTCTTTTAGACCTCAGGATCGAGCCAAACTTCCGTAAGGAGACGAGGCCCAAAGAAAAGGTTGCGCCAGGATGAAAGGTTCACGATCACAGAAGTCGCGAAAGATGGCCAACCGATTGCTCCCAAGCGGACCAAGGACGCATTTGTACATCAGTGCAGAGTTGTTGTTAGGGACAGCGTCCCGATCAGCATCCAGCAATGGAATAAGAATAAGGACCCTGAAGTTTCTTATGTCCAGGATAGACAGAAAGATGATCTTTGGACCTCGCTAATGACAAATTTCAGCCTACCGCCAGAGAAGGATCCGAATAACCCACTTATAGAGCGAAAGGTCAAGGCGTTTGCTCTTAAGAAGTTGGCAGAACTATTCAGGAACTGGAGGAAAGAGTTGAACACAAAGTTTGTCGACAAAGAGAAGACTCCAGAATTCATCGGTCGATATGAGAAGATAAGAGATCACTAGCCCACATTTGTGGCCTACAAGAAATCAGAGAAGGGTAAGAAAAGGTCACTGACAAACAAGCAAAATGCTGCAAAGAAGAAGTATCACCATCACATGGGGTCAGGTGGCTACTACAAAGTCCGGCCATTATGGGACAAAGCTGAGCAAGATCTGCTTGCTAAAGGGGTCCAACCAGCGACATTGCACTGGCCAGATCGTTCAAGGACTTGGTTCTTCGGGGTTGGGGGAACTTTGGACCCAGAAACAGGGGAGTGTGTTTGGACGGACGAGCAACTTGCAATACCCATCCGGAAGCTTCAGAAAGCAATCAAGGCAGCACAGGAAGGGACGTTCATTCCCGACAGAGAGAAGGACGAGCTGACAGAGGCCCTCGGGAATCCTGAACACCCTGGACGAACACGAGGCACACCAGGCTCCGTTTCGTGGGTGCATGGGTTTCCCGACAGCGGTGGTTATAGAAGCTGAGAGAGAAAGAGGAAAGAGGAAGCAACCGAAATGCAGAGGATCAGTGCAAGATTAGCAAAACTAGAGGATCAACTTGAGAGCGAGCGAGCTACCGGCCAACCATCTTAGCGGCACGAAGATCCTTGCTTCGACGCTGCCCCAGAAGCTACCCCACCCTCTCAGCGGAGAAGCAGCGTGGCTTCCACGGAGCTCGTTCAGCCTGATTTCACGGCTCCTCACTACCCTGTGGATAGTATCACGGAGGCTGAACATTGTGTTCTAATGACGAAATGCCAGAACCTGACCTTGAAGGCCGTGGTCGGCTCTGTTGTACATCCTCAAGCTGAGGGAACTTTTCATTGCCGTCCGATTCCACATGGCTATGCTATTGTGATGGTGGATGAAATAATGGAGGGATTTGAGGAGCTGGAGCTTGACTACCCTACAGGTGAAGGGAGATTCATCTGGAAAATGCGTTAAGGAGTACCTGTCTATGGAGAAAGGAGTACATCAAGCTTCCAAACTGGACGCCTCCTCTTCCTCCTCCTCCGGCGAGTCAGGGCACTCCGCCTCCTCCTCCGCCACCGCCTTCTCCGGAGCGTCAGGGCACTCCGCCTCCTCCGGCGCGTCAGGGCACTCCGCCTCCTCCTCCGCCTCCTCCGGCACGTCAGGGCACTCTGCCTCCTCCTCCGCCTCCTCCGGCGTGTCAGCGGACTCCGCCGCGTCAGCAACGGCGAAAGAGGGACGCCGCCGCTCCGGCGGCTAGCAATACAAGAGGCGGGAAGAAATATAGATTTGGTCCAAGCCTGAAGCCTCTTCCAAAGTTACCATATGAGAGGACTGACAAGGAAACCGATGAAATCATGGAAGCCGAAGTGCAGGCCCATTTTGAACGGAAACCTCCACCTCTGAAGGAAACGACAGATCCGGTGAAAGTGAAGCGCACTCTGGATGCCCTTAAGCGACCACCACCGCCTCCGCCGCAATCCAACTATGAACGCTGTATTGAAAGGACATATGGTGAAGCGCGGCGGTCGGGAAGTACTACCAGTGCTGCAAGATTAGAAGCAAAACGAAGAAGTGGGAAAACAATTCCCTAGCTCGGTGAATAGGAGAAGTAATCGTGCCCCCCGCTCAAGGTGTCTAGAGATATCGTCGCTAATCATCCGGGGCTACTGCCCAGTACCAATCTTGGTGATTACCTGGGTGATGATGTACAATTTGAAATGTTAGAGGTAGTAGAGATCTTCAGATACGAGCACGGGAAGCCTCTCATCAAACCTGATCATCCTCCTCTAACAACGATGATGCGAAGATTGCATGAATGGTACTTGGAAAGCTGCAGGAAGTCTGGGACCGACTGTTTGATGTTGAGAATTAAAGAAGAGCACGACCTCATTGGAGTTGAGGTGATGCCTGTTGAATTTGTGGAGTTATTTCAGTTATTCAATCAAGAGGCCCTCGACAAACAACTCACTTGCTACAGTCTGTAAGTATTACTTCTGTAATTAAGTCTCTAGCTCAGCTCGTTCATTGCATGTATATATAATTATCCGCACTATATTATGCAGATTGAAGATTGTCGAATGCAAAAAAGGACAAATCTATGACATTGGGTTCATTAGCCCAAATACCGTAAATGAATGGTCGGTACAAAACAGAGTTGAGGATACTGAGAAAAACTTGCTACAACCGTTCCTTCGACATCAAAACAAAGGGACAATACTCTTTCCTTACAACTTCAAGTGAGTGTTACTGTCTTGTGCATATTCGTTTTCGCTTACTCGAGGTTAAGTAATGTAATTGATGAGTTATGCGTGCGCAGATTCCACTTTATTCTGCTATCCATTAAGCTTGACGGGGCAGTAGTAACTGTCTTAGACTCGAGACGTAAAGATCCCAATGATTATGCGGACATGACTGCAATGCTCCAGAAGTAAATTCAATCGATCATTATCGCACCATATCAGCAACTTTCGTTCATCTCCTGATATCAAGTAATCATTTTCTTTGCCTGGCAGGGTTTGGAAATAGTTCACCAGAATGGTTCCGGGTCTGAGGAAGGAGCTGCGATTTACTCGACCCAGAGTAAGTAGTACTAGCTAGTTCCACGCATCTCTCACTGATTCTAGTTTCATCAATACCATCATCATGCTTGATTATCAGTTTGATTGAACTCTATTCTCATAAAGTGCTTATGGCAGTAAGGCGGGAATAATTTATCTGGATACTACGTTTGCGAGTTCATTCGCCACTCGACCTCTGAGCAGGGCTACTCTGACCAACAATATGAAGTACGTAAACAATATTCACAATTTTATTTTATTACCATCAATTGTGTTGAGTTTCATTCATATATATGTATATTGACCCCCTTCTTTAAATTAGATCTGTCAGATGCGGGATGAACTCCTACCACATGATCGCATACGAGCAATTCAAGAGGAATTGGCGGGATTCTTTCTTGACCACGTCATACATAAAGACGGAGAATACCATATGGAAATTCAATGGGAGTTTGGCGCTTGATGATGTCAGGGATGTTATATTGTATATATGTAGCAGCGTCGGATAGATATACGAAAACTTGTTGTTCGACCAAGCACGGAGAAAGAGAGGTCACTTCTCTGTATATATGTTCATGATCACAATGTTGTGTAATTAATGGTTCCTTAATTTGCTTACTATCTAGCATCGAGTTCTCTATATATGTATAATAGCTAGCGTCGACCAAGCACGGAGAAAGTGAGGTCACTTCTCTCTATTAGCTAGCTAACACAATATGAGACCCCTAAATTAACCCTGCAAAACCCCTAAACCCCCCCTTTCAAAAAAAACCCAGTGCCTGCGAGCTGCTGACGCGTGGCTGCCTTTTAGTCCCGGTTGGTGTTACCAACCGGGACTAAAGGTCCTCCTGCCTGGGCGCCCCACAGCGGCCACGTGGACCTCCTTTGGTCCCGGTTCATAAGCGAACCGGGACTAAAGGTTTTGGGCATTAGTCCCGTTTGTTTTGTCCCGGTTCCAGAACCGGGACTAAAGGCCCTCTGGAACCGGGACTAGTACCCTGTTTTCTACTAGTGTCTAACAAAGAAAAGAGATATTCGGAGGTAGACAATCAAAACTACTAGTATATGCTTCACCGCTTGGAATTGCACATCGATTTGGTGCTCAAAGTTCAAAGCTTGAAGCAATAATTATCGACTAAGTGAACAAAAACATTTTAACTATTAACTAAGTGAAGCAAAGCGAATCAAAATGGTTTTTGTTTGACTGTTCACTGCATGGATCTATGATTTCACTGTCACAATTTTCCAGGAGTTCAAAGCCCCATCAGTTTGCTAGGGACTGAACTTACCAGGGCCCTTTAGGACAATTTATCCCTCAAAAAGTGAAAGAAAAAATTTACCAGAGCGCAATAAAGTCCTCAAACTGGAACCTCATGATCGACGCTAGTTTTTTAAACACCATGTGCCTTTATTCATACTTGTAACCATTATAGGTACAATACTTGGGATACAAGATTCAACTAAGAATTACAATAATATTTCTTTGAGATATCTTTTTGGTGGTATCAATATTTGCAGGATGAAATAATTGTAATGTGTCAGTAAAGAGACAACAATTGGACCAGAGCAGCAAGACCGCTACTTGTTCACCCGCATGAACTTGATTACCAACAAGTTTTCTGAAACCCCCTTCAGTCACTCATCCAAATAGATGGGAAGCCACGATCGATAAACGGACTTGGGCTAGGAATAATCCCCTAAAGGTGCAAGTTGTTGAACCACAAGATTTTCACCATAGCCACGAGGAAAGATTCCAACTCCAAAAAGAATCAAACCAACAAAATAAACACGACACAATAACATAAATTCATTAGGTCCTAATAAAGATTTGTGTGGACATAAAGCTATGACCTCCACCATGGTAGAAAAAGAAAGCACAAAAACACCACTCCGAAGATGCTGACAAAAACCACAAAACTTTCATATATGAGGTCCTTTCATCACACAGCCAGTGGCGGCGATAGGAATTTCTTCCTTGGTATTCATTTGTGCAATTTTATAGCAATATAACAACAAATATACAGCAAGCTAGCAGCAGTATACCAATGGATTAGCAATTCTTTGGTATTCCATGGAAGTCCAGGGAAGACCCCTGGAGCCACCACTACTTACAGCACCAAGATGGCTACCGGAGGCGGGGAACGTATCTGGTGCACCGGGTCAATTGGTGCTACTGATGCACCGGACCCCGTTGCACATTCAAAAATGTTCGAAAAAATTAGGAAATAAATTAGTGCATCGACACAACATCAATGTATGTTGTCACAAAAATTCAAAACAATGCTCAAGATACAAAAATGACAAATTTGACGTCAATATGCTAATGGGCCAAAACTGAAGCCCAACTTGTGTTATGTACTATTTAGTGTCAAATTTACTATTTTTGTATCTTGAGCAATGTTTCGAATTTTGATTTGAATTTTTATGACAATGTACATTGATGTTGTGTCAATGCACTAAATTTTTTCTAGATTTTTTTCGAACATTTTTGAATCTGCCATGGGCGACCGGTGCACCGGTAGCACCAATTGCCCCGGTACACCAGATACATCCCCACCGGAGGCGAGGGGGCCTACTATACAATTTTCTTTAAAAAATTAAAATTGCAAATTTTAAAAATATTCTTGATTTTTTAAAGAAAAATATGGAATTTTCTTGAAATTTTAAAATATTTAGGAAGTTAAAAAATCACAATTTAGAATATTATTAAATACAAAATTTTCACAAATTTTAAAAAAAATCTTATTTTTAGAAAAATGAATAAAATATAAAAACAAACAATAAAATATAAAATAAAGGAAAAGATGAATAAAAAAGAAAAAATAGAAGAACTGAAAAGCAAAAAAAATAAAAAATATATAACTAATAGAAAAAATATATTGAAAAAGAACGTGGAAGAAAACCAAAACTAGAAACCCAATAAACACAGAGAGAAACTGACGGAAAACGGACAAGACAGAAAGAAAAAAAAATCCCTTCATAGGCACAGTTGTGCACAGCGCCACGCTATATCTTGCAATTTTCTTTTTTCAAAAGGAGTATTAATGACAAACAAATCGGCTTACAAAAAATAAAAGAAATAACTTGAGGTTATCCACATAGGACATGCCTCACGACAACAACCCAAAAACCTACCCATACACAGAAGTGCAAATGGTGTGCTAGGAAGTATGTTAGCCTCGTTGGGCCGTAGGGTGTTATGAATTATTGAATGCAAATGTCATATCTTCACAGGCTGATTTGCTTATTTTTTTTATCAAATTGGTCAACAATTATTTTTTAGTTTGGACTTCTTAATAGAACATATTCCTTTTTATGTCTGATTCAAGAAAAATATAGCTTTTCAGTGTAAGGTGAAGTTCAGTTAGCAATCACATCAATGCCTTTCTGATTCCTTTACATGTGTCTGTGTTGTTGAGTTTGTTAAAACTGCTTTTCTAACGAAGAACCCAGATTAGTTGTGAGTGTTTTCAGTGCTCAAACTTTGGGCTGATAATGTTTCTCCACATATAGTTTGATGCTTATCCTCATATTGTTTGGCATTTTGACTCAATTGCACTTGTTATTTTGCTGAGCCCCTAACAGAAAGAAATGCTTGCAAGTCCATGTGCCAGACCGGAGCTGACCATCAACTTCATTTCCAGGAAGTATCAGGGCCTGCCAGAAAGCCGCGTTGGAGCGCGAAGAAGCGATGTTTGAGCAGTACAAGCTGGCTGCTGGTGATGGTATTATGCCGGAGATCATCGAGTCTGTGCAGAGTTGCTTTGGCAAACTTAAGGGGCTAGATAGTTAGTGAAGATGGAAGTTTGTTTTGTGCTATTAGTCTTCTTTTCAGAGACTTGAGTGTATCAGTTCTGGAGATGAAGAACTTATAGATGTACAGTTGTACACTGAGAAACTGTGCCTCTGCTGTTCAATGGCTCACCAACTAACATGGTTACCAGCTAATGTTCTCTGGCTGCTGTTGCATTACACAAAGAAGTTTGAGTTCTTGAATTTTTTGGTTCTAGCCTCCAGGTTGGTGATCAGTTCATGTTCATTTTGAACATCTGTTTTTCGTGTTTGACTCAATCAATTGAAAAAAGATCATTAAAGGGTGGTACATATATCTAATTCACTAGGTAATATGCATATGAAAGGTTCTCAAGAAAATGCAGGTCATTATTATTCCACGCTTACTATTTGTAGTTGCCTGAAAATGGCAACTTGCGCCAGTTGATTTTGGGAGATTTTTTTTTACAATCTTCACATCAACAAACCAACGAGAAATGGAAACAATTTCATGGTATTATTTCGAAGACAAGTGTTGTGGGGATTTGACGGTAATGTTCAAGATTTGGGGATTTTGTGAAGGCAAGGCACACATGGAAGATTTAGGTATGGGATTTCACACAGTGCATGTTCTAAGGGTAATACCCTACTGCTCTCTTGTGTGAGCTGAATAACTACAGAGGATTTGTCTAGCCTGCAGACTTGAGTGAACATGTCTATGTCTCATGCCCTTCTCACCTTTATATACTATGGTGAGAAGGTGGAGTTAAAAGAGTTGTTACGAGCCATGATGCAATAATGGTCATAATGATGGCAGTTACTAGTGAAATTATCATGTCGCCATAAGAGTTGTCTTGATGGCGTCGTGGGTAATGTTCATCTTGATTGACCATGTCTTGATCCAGTCGGATGGACACTGCAGTGTTTACCTGGATGGGCTTCATGTTATTCAACCAGATGGCCTTTATCGATGTTGGCCCAGCTGAGTGATTCTTCTGACAATAGACCTTGGACTCGAAAAGGTTAGAGATAGACAACTTACAATATACTTAATGATGCCGAGCATGCTCGGTGGGGAGCTTCGCTTGTCGCTTGTCAGGAAGCGTATCATGGATTCAGAGTCATCTCGAAGAAGGTCTGGGCTTATCTTCGTGCGTCATTGCTAGCTATGGAACTGAGGAGGTGCATTCCTACGATCGTCATCTTCAGAACTAAGTCACCGGACTTGGCCATTTGGTTAGGAAACCAACTTTTGCCGCAGAGGATGCCCAGTCCGTACTTTCCCATTGTGTTGCCACTAGTAGAAAACAGGGCTTTGGTCCTGGCCAGATCAGAGTTTTAGACCCGATCGAGTTACGAACTGAGACTGATGGGTGCATCAGTCCCGGTTCGAGCGGCTAGGGCACCGGCCGGGCCTCGGCAGGCACTAGTCCCGGTTCGTCCGACCCCTTTAGTACCGGTTGTAGACACGAACCGGGACTAAAGGTCCTTGCTCCTGGCGCAGCCCCTTTAGTCCCGGTTTATGGCTGGAACCGGGACTAAAGGTCAGTCTTCTGTCCCGGTTCTAGCCACCAACCGGGACTAAAGAGATGCCTATATATATGCTCGCCCCTCCCCGCTCACTCCTCTGTTTTTTGGCCGGCTGGCGTGTGGGAGGTGTGTGCTGCTCTGCTCTCACCTCCTATGCACATGAGGTGTTTGATGAAATGTCCGAGCCACACTTAAGCTTTCTTCTCTCCAAGCTCGACCTCCAAGCTGCATTTTCCCCAAGATTTGTCTAGGTTTGGCGGTCCATCCTGTCCCGTCCCCGTCCTCACCGTCGTCGGTCGCCCGCTCCTATCTTGTCGCCGGCACCACCGTGGTGATCCTCTTGTTATTATCTTTTTAAAAGAAAAAAAATCTTACTTGTATGATTTAGATAGATACTTGTATAAATTTCTTACTTTTATTATTATTTGTTATTATATCGTGCCATGGTTTTGGTATCCACCCCCGTCGGCCCTCGTCCGGTCTATGATTTGGATGTGGTATAATATCTTTTATAACTATTTGTTTCATTTAGTATTTATGAAAATTATGCCGACCAACATGACATAGATGTTTTTTTCTAGGAGGTATGTGAATCGGAAATTCCAACCGACCCTCTTGTCGAGAGGTTAAATTTAGTTGAAAAAGAAAACAATTACTTGAAGAAAAAATTGAAAAGAATTAAGGAGGAGAAGATGAAATTGTAGTTGCATGTTGCCGATGTCGTCGATGATCACAAGATCCAGATGGATGCAATGCGCTTGAAGATTAGAAAGATTAGAAAATATGCCATTGATAATGAGGCTTGGTATCATTATGCTGTTGGATCAATTGTTACCTTAGTTGCGATTATGATCGCATTTGTTATTGCATTTAAATGTTTTACATAGTTGTATGTTAGTTTCAATGTATGTTTTAATTAGATGCTCTAAAGAGCTATATGTTGTTCCATGAGAAGTATGTATGAACTTTATGTATTTATTTTTTCAGTAATAACATTTGATCACTACTGTTCTTTGATTTTAATGTGATGATGAACTTGTATTAATTTGGTCACTTCTCTATTCATGATGGTCTTTAATGGTTTTTGATACACTTAATTATATAATGCACGCAGATGAACCGGCAATGGATGTACGGTGACCGACGCACCTCCGAGTACATTGAGGGCCTGCATAAATTTGTCGAAGTGGCTGAGGCAAACAAGCAGAATGGTTTTATGTATTGTCCATGCCCTGCCTGTGGGAATACGAAGGATTACTCTAACTCGAAAACCCTTCACTTGCACCTGCTTGAGAAGGGTTTCATGCCACACTATAATGTTTGGACCAAGCACGGAGAAAGAGGGGTTATGATGGAAGACAACAAAGAAGAAGAGGATGATGACAACTATCCTATGTTCCCTGAATACGGTGGTACTGCAACAAGGGAAGCTGAAGATCAAGAGGCACCAGACGATGTGCCCGATGTTGATCTTCGCTGGGTCATTGTTGATGCACAGAGAGAATGCGAAGGTGAAAGGGAGAAGTTGAAGTTCGATCGCATGTTAGAGGATCACAAAAATGGGTTGTACCCAAATTGCAAAGATGGCAACACAAAGCTCGGTACCACACTGCAATTGTTGCAATGGAAGGCAGACAATGGTGTATCTGACAACGGATTTGGGAAGCTACTGAAAATTATGAAGAAGAAGCTTCCAAAGGATAATGAATTGCCTGACAGTACGCACGAAGCAAAGAAGGTTCTCTGCCCTCTAGGATTGGAGCTGCAGAAGATACATGCATGCCCTAATGACTGCATCCTCTACCGCGGTGAGTACGAGGATTTGAACGCATGCCCAGTATGTGGTGCATTGCAGTATAAGATCAGATGAGATGACTGCTACTTCTTGTGCTTGTGTTGGTTTTTCCCTTGAAGAGGAAAGGGTGATGCAGCAAATTAGAGATAAGTATTTACCTCAGTTAAGAACCAAGGTATCAAATCCATTAGGAGATACAAGCAAGTCCCCAATCTATGCACCTGCACAAACAATCAAACACTTGCACCCAATGCGATAAAGTGGTTGTCAATCCCTTCACGGTCACGTGCAAGGATGAGATCTGATAGAGATAGATATAAAAGATTACGAAAACGTAAAACAAGATAAAAGTAAATAAAACACAGCGAGGTATTTTTGGTTTTTTTTTGGTTTATAGATCTGAAAATATATAATGGAAAATAGACCCGGGGGCCATAGGTTTCACTAGAGGCTTCTCTCTTGAAGGCAAATAATACGGTGGGTGAATAATACGTCTCCAACATATCTATAATTTATGAAGTATTCATGCCATGTTTACAACAATTTTATATGGTTTTGGTATGATTTTATTAGAACTAATCCGGACTGACGCTGTTTTCCGCAGAACTACCATGGTGTCGTTTTTTGTGCAGAAATAAAAGTTCTCGGAATGGGCTGAAAATTTACGGTGATTTTTTATGGACCAAAAGAGACGCCCGAAGCACAAGAGTTGGGCCAGAAGAGGCCCGAGGCAACCACAAGGGTGGAGGGCGCCCCGCCCCCCCTAGGGCGCGCCCCCCTAGTCTTGCCGCTGCCTCGTGGACCCCCTTGACGTGAGACCGATGCCAAAAATTCCTATAAATACCAAAACCCCCGAAAAGAAACCTAGATCGGGAGTTCCGCAGCCGCAAGCCTCTGTAGCCACGAAAAACCAATCGGGAGCCCGTTCCGACACCCTGCCGGAGGGGGAAATCGTCACCAGTGCCCATCTTCATCATCCCGGCTGTCTCCATGATGAGGAGGGAGTAGTTCACCCTCGAGGCTGAGGGTATGTACCAGTAGCTATGTGTTTGATCTCTCCCTCTCTCGTGTTCTTGATTTGGCATGATCTTGATGTACCGCGAGCTTCGTTATTATAGTTGGATCATATAGTCTTTCTCCCCCTCTACCTTCTTGTGATGAACTGAGTCTTGCTCTTTGAGGTTTCGTTATGTTGGATTGAGTATTGGATTTGAGAACACTTGATGTATGTCTTGCGATGGGATATCTGTGGTGACAATGGGATGTTCTATTGATTCACTTGATGTATGTTTTGGGACTCAACTCGCGGATTCCTGAGGTGACATTGGGGTAATCTATGCATAGGGGTTGATGCAAGTTTTCATCCTATGTTCTCCGATAGAAACTTTGGAGTGATTCTTTGTTGCACGTTGAGGGATTGTTATATGATCTAATTATGTTATCATTGTTGAGAGAACTTGCACTAGTGAAAGTATGAACCCTAGGCCTTGTTTTCAAGCATTGCAATACCGTTTTTGCTCACTTTTGTTACTTGCTACCTTGCTGTTTTTATATTTTCAGATTACAAAAACCTATATCTACCATCCATATTACACTTGTATCACCATCTCTTCGCCGAACTCGTGCACCTATACAATTTACCATTGTATTGGGTGTGTTGGGGACACAAGAGACTCTTTGTTATTTGGTTGCAGGGTTGTTTGAGAGAGACCATCTTCATCCTATGCCTCCCACGGATTGATAAACCTTAGGTCATCCACTTGAGGGAAATTTGCTACAGTCCTACAAAACTCTGCACTTGGAGGCCCAACAACGTCTACAAGAAGAAAGGTTGCATAGTAGACATCAAGCTCTTTTCTGCCGCCGTTGCCGGGGAGGTGAGTGCTTGAAGGTATATCTTTAGATCTTGCAACTATATCTTTTAGTTTCTTGTTTTATCACTAGTTTAGTTTATAAAAGAAAACTACAAAAAAATGGAATTCAGGTTGCCTCATATGCTTCATCTTTTTAATGTCTTTCATGAAAATGATGGAAAGGAAAATTGTGCTCAAGTTTAGAAGAAGAAGTCAATAAAATGTTTGGCACTAAATCTTTGAATGATAAACATGATTGCAATGTTGTTAGTGTGCTTGCTATGAATATTCATGATACTAATGATGATTACACTAGTCATGATAAAGAAGTTTCTTATAAGCATGTCAAGTTTTGTGGAGTGAATACAGTTTGTGAAGACATGCCTTATAGGGATGATAGATATTGTAAGAAGCATAAACATGATGAAACCAATCGGTGGCTTAAGGTGATAGATAAATTTGCTACAAAATTATGCTCTCTTCATCCCATTACTTGTGAACTTTGCAATAGAGTTGGTCATCTTAATTTTCAATGCATACTTTTTCATGATCGAATCGTGACCAAATATTGAAATAACTTGATCACCCTTGAACTTTATAATGAACTTTGTTTATTTTTGGGGTGTGAAGAATTATCGCATAAAAATAGTTGGTTTGAAGCGTTCATATTCACCGACCATGCTGAAACTACTCTTAAAGAAATCTATATGTTTTGCGTGGTAAACTGCAATGGGAATGCTTATATTGCCAACTATAGAAAGATGGGAAAACCATTAGAATATAAAATAAATAGTAATGAAATGGTAAAGCTCTCCACTTTCCCTCCTATTGTCTCTCGTGATGAAACAGGTTACGAGAATGAGCTCCCTATGCAACCAATCTCATCAATAAGGAGCTCCAAAAAGTTGATTAAACCCACACATGACGTGGAGAAGAAAAAGAAAGACAGAGAAGCAAAGGTAAAAAGGTATCCCTCCCAAATGATGTTGCTCCTATTATTGTTATGCCTCATGAGAATGAATCAAAGATAAGTGTGGAGGATGATATACTTGATGATGAAATTGATTCTTTGTCTTATGGTCCAATGTCCGAAGAAACTATTGAGGATGATTTTGTTATGCCTATTACTCATTGTGATGATTATGATTGGGAAAATAATGATACTTCTTATAATCTTGAAAATCTTTTTGGCACCAACTTAGAAAATTGTGATGATAATAATTGCTATACTATTGGTGCTATTCATACTATTAATGATGAGAGTGATTATGCTTATGATATGCAAAGGCACAAGCTTGGGGATGCTATCTTTGATGAGAATGACATGTTTGAGAATTTATTTGCTGCAATTAATGTTTGTCCCAAGCTTGGGGATGCTATGCTTGATGAAGATGATATTTTTAGTCCCCCAAGTTTTCATGTGCAAATTTATTATGATGATAGCATGCCTCCTACTTATGATGATTGCAATATTTATGAAAGTGGGTTTGGAAGAGTGTCAACTTTAGATAATAATTATCCCACTATTTTCGAGGGCGTTGAATCTTATTATAATAATAAAAGTGGATTTGGAGAGGTCATGACTTTATTTAGTAATGATTCCACTATCTTGGAAGAGGTTTCAATTGATTATGATGAGAACAAAGTTGCTACTTATGATGATTATTGTGATGTTACTTATGTTATAAAAAGTAGTGATAATTATTGTCATAATTTTGAATATACTTTTACTGAACATTACTCTTTTAATGTGGAAACAATTTATAGTATTCAAGTTTCATATGATGCTCTCATTACTATGAATGAGAAGAATTTTGCTTATGTGGAGAGTAGTAAAATTTCTATGCTTATGAATCATGAAAAGAATGCTTTATGTGATGGTTATATTGTTCAATTCATTCATGATGCTACTGCAAATTATTATAGGAGAGGAACTTATGCTTCTACATATTGCAATAATATCAAGTTTCCTATCTATGTGCTTAAGGTTTTGAAGTTATGCTTGCTTTGCCTTCCTATGCTAGTTGATGCTTGTTCCCATACATTGTTTGCTCAAAAAATCCCTATGCATAGGAAGTGGGTTATACTTAAATGTGCTAGTCATATGCTTCATGATGCTCCCATTATGTTTCAATTCTTATCTTTTATGTGAGCATCATTGAAATTATCATGCCTAGCTAAAAAGGCATTAAAGAAAAGCGCTTGTTGGGAGGCAACCCAATATTTACCCCTAATGTTTTTGTGTGTTAACATTATTAAGCTACTGTATTAATCATGTTTTATAGCTTTTTTTTGAATAAAGGGCCAAGTAAAGCCTTTGGGATAGTGTGGTTGATAGTTGATTTGATTCCGTGCAAAAACAGAAACTTTTGCGTCCAGTAACAGAATTGTTAAAATTCATTGGAATGTGGAAAACCTCTGAATTGTTTACATAGGATTTATATACAAATTTTCTATGTTTTCCTAATTTTTCAGAATTTTTGGAGTTACAGAAGTATGATTTCAATTTAGATCTTACAGACTGTTCTGTTTTTGACAGATTCTGTTTTTGATGCATAGTTTGCTTGTTTTCTAGTTTCTATGGCTTATATTGCTCAATATAAATTGTATAAATGATAGGGTACAGTAGGCATCATGTGAGAAAAAATTTGAATCTTGTCTTAACAGTACCAAAGTGAATGATTTGTTTTATCATACTAACCCATCTCATGAAAGTTCCATTAAGTTTTGTGTGATTGAAGTTTTCACATTTTGGGTGAGATATCGATATGAGGAGAATAAAGAGTGGCAAGAACCTAAGCTTGGGGATGCCCAAGGCACCCCAAGATAATATTCAAGGAATATACAATCAACTAAGCTTGGGGATGCCCCAGAAGGCATCCCCTCTTTCGTCTCCAAAATTATCGGTAACCATACTTGGAGCTATATTTTTATTCGTCACATGATATGAGTTTTGCTTGGAGCATCATTTTATTTTATTAGGATTTGCTTTCTGTTATTTATATTAATGCTTTGCATCTTTTATTTCAATAAAAGTGTCAAGTACAGCCTTTACCATGCTTATTTTGCAAGCCTATATGTTGCTGTTTTGAAAACAGAAAGTTTTCTATCATTGTCTGAATTCTTCTGGAAAGTTAGAACAAGATAAAATCTTGAAATTTTTACACAGTGAGCTATAAAAAAAATTATACAGTTTGGTAATTTTTTTTGAATTTTTGGAGTTAGGGAAGTATGAGTACAATTGCACTCTTGACAGCCTGTCCTGTTTAGACAGATTGCTGTTATGTTTGCGTTGTTTGCATATGTTTGCTTGTTTAATGATTCTATTTGAGGATAGGAGTATTAAATATGCAGAGGCATTTTGTATGCAATGTTAAATAATAATTTTGGTGATTTGCTACAGTAGAGAATGATAAGGTTTTGCGTTGGATTTATACTAACTTTTCTCACAAGTTCTTGTTGAGTTTTGTGTGCATGAAGTTTTTAAGATTTAGGGAAACCGTGATATAAAAGGATTTAAGGAGACACAAAAGCTCAAGCTTGGGGATGCCCAAGGCATCCCTAGTTAATATTTCAAGAGGTCTCAAGCATCTAAGCTTGGGGATGCCCCGGTAGGCATCCCACTTTCTTCATCAAGAATTATCGGTTGGCCTCGGTTGACCCTAAGTTTTTGCTTCTCACATGATGTGTGTTATTTTTAGAATGTCATTTTATTTTGTTTTGCTTGATGTTTGAATAAAATACTTAATATCTGAAATTATTAGATGAGAGAGAGTCTTCACATAGTTACTTAATTTTTTTGACTACTCATTGATCTTCACTTATATTTTTTTTGGAGTAGTTTGTCAGTTTCAGGAAGGATACAATAAAATCTTTTATATAAAGAGCATTGAATACTATGAGAAGTTTGATTCCTTGCATTTGTTTTGAGATATAAAGATGGTGATATTAGAGTCATGCTAGTGAGTAATTGTGGATTGGTAGAAATACTTGTGTTAAAGTTTGTGATTCCCGTAGCATGCACGTATGGTGAACCGTTATGTGATGAAGTCGGAGCATGATTTATTTATTGATTGTCTTCTTTATGAGTGGCGGTCGGGGATGAGTGATGGTCTTTTCCTACCAATCTATCCCCCTAGGAGCATGCATGTAGTACTTTGTTTCGATAGCTAATAGACTTTTGCAATAAGTATGTGAGTTCTTTATGACTAGTGTTGAGTCCATGGATTATACGCACTCTCATCCTCCCACCATTGCTAGCCTCTCTAGTACCGCGCAACTTGCGCCGGTGCATTACACCCACCATATACCTTCCTCAAAACAGCCACCATACCTATCTATTATGGTATTTCCATAGCCATTCCGAGATATATTGCCATGCAACTTCCACCGTTCCCTTTATTATGACACGCTTCATCATTGTCATATTGCTTTGCATGATCATGTAATTGACATCGTATTTGTGGCAAAGCCACCATTCATATTTTTTTATACATGTCACTCTTGATTCATTGCACATCACGGTACACCGCCGGAGGCATTCATACAGAGTCATATTTTGTTCTAGTATCGAGTTGTAATTCTTGAGTTGTAAGTAAATAAAAGTGTGATGATCATCATTATTAGAGCATTGTCCCATGTGAGGAAAGGATGATGGAAGCTATGATTCCCTCACAAGTTGGGATGAGTCTCCGGACTTTACAAAAAAATAAAAGAGGCCAAAGAAGCCCACAAAAAAAGAGAAAAAAATGAGAGAAAAGAGAGAAGGGACAATGTTACTATCCTTTTTCCACACTTGTGCTTCAAAGTAGCACCATGATCTTCATTATAGAGAGTCTCCTATGTTGTCAGTTTCATATACTAGTGGGAGTTTTTTGTTATATAACTTGGCTTGTATACTCCAATGATGGGCTTCCTCAAATTGCCCTAGGTCTTCGTGAGAAAGCGAGTTGGATGCACACCCACTTAGTTTCTTTTTGAGCTTTAATAAACTTATAGCTCTAGTGCATCCGTTGCATGGCAATCCCTACTCACTCACATTGATATCTATTGATGGGCATCTCCATAGCTCGTTGATATGCCTAATTGATGTGAGACTATCTCCTTCTTTTTGTCTTCTCCACAACCACCATATTCTATTCCACCTATAGTGCTCTATCCATGGCTCACGCTCATGTATTGCATGAAAGTTGAATTTTTTTGAGAAAATCAAAATTATGAAACAATTGCTTGGATGTCATCGGGGTTGTGCATGATTTAATACTTTGTGTGATGAAGATAGAGCATAGCCAGACTATATGATTTTGTAGGGATAACTTTCTTTGGCCATGATATTTTGAGAAGACATGATTGCTTTATTAGTATGCTTGAAGTATTATTGTTTTTATGTCAATATTAAACTTTTGCTTTGAATCTTATGGATCTGAACATTCATGCCACATTAAAGAAGATTACATTGATAAATATGCAAGGTAGTATTCACACTTCATAAATTCTTTCTTTTATCATTTACCTACTCGAGGACGAGCAGCAATTAAGCTTGGGGATGCTGAAACGTCTCCAACGTATCTATAATTTATGAAGTATTCATGCCATGTTTACAACAATTTTATATGGTTTTGGTATGATTTTATTAGAACTAACCCGGACTGATGCTATTTTCAGCAGAACTACCGTGGTGTCGTTTTTTGTGCAGAAATAAAAGTTCTCGGAATGGGCTAGAAATTTACGGTGACTTTTTATTGACCAAAAGAGACCCCTGAAGCACAAGAGTTGGGCCAGAAGAGGCCTGAGGCAACCACAAGGGTGGAGGGCGCCCCCAGGGCGCGCCCCTGTCTTGCCGCTGCCTCGTGGACCCCCTTGATGTGAGACCGACGCCAAAAATTCCTATAAATACCAAAACCCCCGAAAAGAAACATAGATCGGGAGTTCCGCCGACGCAAGCCTCTGTAGCCACGAAAAACCAATCGGGAGCCCGTTCCGGCACCCTGCCGGAGGGGAAAATCATCACCGGTGGCCATCTCCGTCATCCCGGCGGTCTCCATGATGAGAAGGGAGTAGTTCACCCTCGGGGCTGAGGATATGTACTAGTAGCTATGTGTTTGATCTCTCTCTCTCTCGTGTTCTTCATTTGGCACGATCTTGATGTACCACGAGCTTTGTTATTATAGTTGGATCATATGGTGTTTCTCCCCCTCTAACTTCTTGTGATGAATTGAGTCTAGTCATCTTGCCCATTAGGCACTACAGGAATCAGTTTCTTTGCCGTCTGCCTTGGCGGACGGCAAAGGTACAAAAAGCGGACGGCAAACCTCTTTGCCGTCCGCCACCGACGGCAAACCTGCCCGGCAAAGAAAGTGATGGTAAACAGGTTCTTTGCCGTCTGCTTCCTCAAAGCGGACGGCAAAGAACCTTTTTCGTCGATGATGAATGACAAAGAACATGGACGGTAAATAACAGGCGTTAGCCACGTTAGGTGGCTAACGGCAGCCTTTGCCGTCCGCCAGCAGACGGCAAACATGCCCTCCCCTTTGCTGTTTGCTATCTGACGTCAGCCACGCATCATGTCCCTCCAAGCCTTTGCCGTCCTCCACAGACGGCAAACTCCCACAGCCTTTGCCGTCTGCCAAAGACGGCAAAGTAACCAAATGGGTCAGCTCGCAGATTGCACAGGTTGCTGCCACATGGCCTCTTTGCCGTTGGTGGCAGACGGCAAAGACCACTTTGCCGTCGGTGGCGGACGGCAAATTGCCTATATTGTTTCTATTTTTTCTGTTTTCCGTTATATCCCTGCATTTTCAAAAGATATATATGATATATATAGTTTCAACCTAAAAAATAGCCCATGTATCAAACATCTAGCAATCCATCAATGCAACAGAACACATAGGGTATTAAAAGATCCAATACATACATAGTTTCACGGAGTTCATCCATATATACATACATATATAGTTTCACATTGTGCATCAATACAAATGAAAACAAGAACTAAACACTAGTAGTCCATCAATGTTGCTTCCATGAAGTGAATCAAACCTGCAAAAATGGGAGTAAGAAAGTTAACTAAGAAGAAGACTGAAGATAAGAAGAGAGAGAAGAAGAAGAGAAGAAGAAGGAAGAAGAAAGAAGACTAGAAGAAGAAGAATAAGAAGAAGAAGAAGACTATAAGAGAGCAGAAGAAGAAGAAGAAGAAGAAGAAAGAAGAAGAGAGAGAGAAAAGAAGAATAGAGAGAACAGAAGAAGAAGAAAGAAGAAGAAGAAGACTAGAAGAAGAAGAAGAATTTCCTTCTTCTTCTTCTTCTTCTTCTTTTCTCATCTTTCTTCTTCTCTAACTTAGGTAATTATGCCATTTTGGAGGAAAATAAGCTAAGTATATGACATCTATGAGAGAACCAAGGTTATTATGCCATTTTTGAAATGAATAAGCTACTTATGTAATAAATGAACTAAATAAGCTAATTATGTCATTTTGGAGGATAATTAGCTAAGTACGTCTTTTTTGGGGAAAATAAGCTAAGTATGTGGCATAATAGGGCTAACAAGCATGTACGAAGCTAAGTATGCATTTGTTAAGCAAAACACTAGAGAAAACTTACCTTGATCACAACAAATGCGATCAAGATCGCAACTAAGGTAACAATTGATCCAAAGGCATAATGATACCAAGCCTCATTATCAATGGCATATTTTCTAATCTTCAAGCGCATTGCATCCATCTTCAAGCGCAATGCTTTCATCTTCATCTTGTGATCATCGACGACATCGGCAACATACAACTCCAATTTCATTTTCTCTTCTTCAATTCTTTTCATTTTTTCTTTCAAATACTCGTTTTATTTTTCAACTAAATTTAACTTCTCGACAAGAGGGTTGGTTGCAATTTCCGATTCAAATACCTCCTAGATAAAAATATCCCTATGTCAACTTGATGGCCATAATTGTCATAAATGTGAAATGCAACAAATAGTTATAAAAGAGAATATTCCACATCCGAATCATAAACCGGGCGAGGGCCGACGGGGACGGATATCAAGACCATGGCACTATTTATAACAAACAATCATACAAAGTAAGAAAATTATACAAGTAACTATATAAATCATACAATCATACAAGTAACTATATAAATCAAGTACAACAAAAAAATTGAATACCCAATAATAATCTTGATCGTCGGGTTCAATAAATGCTTCGGGATCAATAAATGCATCATCATCATCACTATCATGAATGAAGTGCTCATCGGGTTCAGCGGCATCAACATGTGAAAGGCCACCTTTACGTAATCGGTCAAGCATTGACAAGTCATTCGCAACAGTAACCTCTTCTTGTTCAGGCTCTTCTTGTTCCGGCTCAGGGGTGAGGTCGGCTTCACTATCGCTGTCTACATCAATATTCTGGGGTGAAGTAGAGCGTTTCTTGAAGTGTTTTTTAGAAAGACGTGTTTCTTGGAAGAATTCACCTTCATATGTGTCTGGGTTAATGTGAGGTTCATAATCCTATTCATTGTGGGGAGGTGGTCTAACACGTGGCGGCACTTCATAAACGACATCCCAACCATTCAGATTTGGATCAGTTTGGCAGGCCCACAGTAGATAGAAAAGTTGGGTCACCTATTGAGCCGTAATATAGACATCAGGAACATCTAAATGGGTGCTTTGTTTGATTTTGACTAGCCCTATATGTTCATGAGTCCTTCTAGTCTCCTTCGGCTGGAACCAATAACATTTGAAGACTACGATGTTCGGTGGGTTTTCACCATAGAATAGAAGTTCATAAATTGCTTCAACTCTCCCATAATACTCGATACCTCCATCGCCGATAGCAGAGACACAACAATTTGTAGACTTTCGGTCGGCCATAGATAGCTCTTTGCCGTAGGTACGAAAGCGATACCCGTTGATGTCGTATTTATCAAATGAAAGGACCTTATAGTCAAAACCATTAGCGACTTGTCTCAATTCGGCGTCCATAGACTCTGAATTAGCCTACAAGTTTAATACAAAAGGATTGTTGCATTAGCCGCAAATTAGGCGAAGAAATGAGAATGGTCTAATGGAAATTACCGTTTGGTTGAACCAAGAGATGAAACCGGGAAAGCCGCCTCCTTGCTTTTCCAGAAGCTCATACTCTTTGATGGATTCCTTTTCGACCTCCGCTCCATCCGAGAATTTGGCGATGTATTGATTGTATCAAATATCTGGGAATAAGAGATTTTCAAAGGAATTAGAAGTTGCGAAACAATGTACCGCGATAACTTACTCGATGTACGGCCGCACTTCTGTTAGGTTGTTGAAGATATACAACGAAATGGTCCGCCATTCTTCGACATCCAACGATATTGGTTTAGAAGCACCGGCTGGTGCGAGATTCCCTTTCAATAGGCTGAGGTTGGATCCACCTTTTTTAGGGTCGCCAGCATTGTACCGAGGCTTCGGATTATGCAAATGATGATTTTTGGCTTCATAGTGTGCTGTCACGAAGTTTGCCGCCTCCTCAGTAATGAATGCCTCAGCCATCGATGCTTCAATTCTACGTTTATTTTTACATTTTGCTCGGAGCGTCTTCTGCATCCTCTCAGTTGCGTAGCACCAACGATTTTGCATGGGCCCCCCCAATCTTGCCTCGGTCGGGAGATGCAAAATCAAGTGTTGCATTGGATTAAAGAAGCCCGGCGGAAAGATCTTTTGTAACTTGCAGATCAACTCCGGTGCCAACTCTTCCATTTCTTCTAGCATGCCAGGCGATAGTTCTTTCGCACAAAGAACACGGAAGAAATAGCTCAGCTCGGCCAGTACTAGCCATTCATCCTCAGGGATAAAGCCACGCAACATCACCGGCATTACCCACTCAATCCATATGTGCCAATCATGACTCTTGAGACCAAATATTTTCAATTTTTCAAGACTCGCTCCCCTCTTTAGATTCGCTGCATACCCATCGGGGAACATCAACTGCATTTTCACCCACAAGATAATTTCCCTCATTGCTGGCCTTCCAAGATTGAACCATGCCTTTGGCTTCGTCCAGTTCTGCTTTCCTTTAGGTTCTTTCATGTTTTGTAACGGTCTATCACATAGCGCCTCTTGATCGACTCTAGCCTTAGTATTATCCTTTGACTTCCCCTCTATGCCGAACAGTGTACCAAATAGGGCCTTGGCGATATTCTTTTCAGTGTGCATCATGTCGATGTTGTGTGGGCAAAGGAGGTCTTTGAAGTAAGGCAGATCCCACAAGCATGTCTGTCTTGTGAGTGCAGGCGTGTTCCGAATTATACCCCTTGAAATACCCTGGACGCTCTGGATCTGGCTCGAGAGCATTTAACTAATCCAGGGTCTCTTGGCCTGTCAACGGAGGTGGTGCAGAGTTTTTTACAACTCTACCTTTCATGAAGTTCTTCTTGTCTTTCCTGAACTTATGGCGAGGATCCAGGAACTGTCTATGCAAGTCGAAGCGAGAAAACTTGCGACACGCCTGCAGCCAACGAAACTCAAGAGCTGCCTTGCATGTGGGGCACGGGAACCTTCCATGCACACACCAGCCAACGAATAGCGCATACGCCGGCAAGTCATGCGTTGAGTACATGTACTAGACACGCATTATGAAGTTCTGTTTGCTAAAGGCGTCGTATGTATTGAACCCATTATCCCAAGCTTCTTGCAATTCGTCCTTAAGCGGCTGCATGTACACATTCATATTCTTCTCCGGATAGTTCGGCGCTGGAATTATCAACGTCAGGAAAATGTTCTTTCTTTGCATAATCTGTCCGGGGGAGATTGAGTGGAAAGACAAATACGGGCCAATAACTGTATTGGGTTGCCATCAGACCAAACACACTGAACCCATCCGTGCTGATGGCGACTCGAGGATGCCTTGGATCTGCTGCTTTTTCCGCATGTAATGCATCGAAGCGCTTCCACGCTTCACCATCTGATCTGTGTACCATCATCAGATTCCCATCTGCATCTAGTTCGGTTCTTTTGCCCGTTTTGTGCCATGTCATCTGTCTGGCCATCTCTTCGACCATGATAAGACATTGAAGTCTTGGTATGATTAGCATATACCAAAGAACATTAACGGGGATTTTGGTCTGCGTCTTCTCACCCATACCATTGTCTACCACAATATACCTGGAAGACTTGTAAATGGGACAATAGTTCAAGTCCGCATACTCAAGCCTAAATAAGGCACATCCTTTCTCACAGGCATGTATCTTCTCATAGGGCATCTTAAGAGCACGGAGGATTTTGTCTGACTGGTACAGGTTTGCAGGCATTACATGGCCTTTGGGTAGAAAGTGTCCAAATACTGTCATCATCGCGTCGTAGCATTCTCTGCCCAAGTTGAATTGAGCCTTCAGAGCCATTATTTGTGAGATGGCATCCAGCTGACAAAGCTCAGTGTGCTCGTGGAGAGAACGTTTTGAAGACTCCAACATTTCATTGAAGGCCTTTGCAGATTCCTCCATCTCATCGTCCAAATCCCGAGCATCATCAAAGTTTTACACCATGTCTTCCATCCTGGTACCATGCTCGTCGGTGCGACGATGAACCACCTCAGCTCTGGCACTTTGGGCAGACTCACCATGAAATGTCCACACCATATAACCGGGCGTAAAACCACTATTCTGCAGGTGTTTGCCCATTTCATCCTCTGTCCTCTTTTCCCAATTATCGCACCGGACATAGGGGCACCCATTTTTCCTCTGGCCATTTTCAAATGCGGCTTTCACAAACCCCTTGGTTTTTGGTAACCATTCATTGGTAATCTCTTTCTGACTAGTGTGACCGGTATACATCCACGCATGATGTCTATTACGCAACTTTATCCTGGTAGATGTTGTTGGGCCTCCAAGTGCAGAGTTTTGTAGGACAGTAGCAAATTTCCCTCAAGTGGATGACCTAAGGTTTATCAATCCGTGGGAGGCGTAGGATGAAGATGGTCTCTCTCAGACAACCCTGCAACCAAATAACAAAGAGTCTCTTGTGTCTCCAACACAACCAATACAATGGTAAGTTGTATAGGTGCACTAGTTCGGCAAAGAGATGGTGATACGAGTGTAATATGGATGGTAGATACAGGTTTTTGTATTCTAAAAATATAAAAACAGCAAGGTAACTAGTAACAAAAGTGAGCAAAAACGGTATTGCAATGCTTAGAAACAAGGCCTAGGGTTCATACTTTCACTAGTGCAAGTTCTCTCAACAATGATAACATAATTAGATCATATAACAATCCCTCAACGTGCAACAAAGAGTCACTCCAAAGTCACTAATAGCAGAGAACAAACAAAGAGATTATTGTAGGGAACAAAACCACCTCAAAGTTATTCTTTCTGATCGATCTATTGGGCTATTCCTATAAGCACCACAAATAGCCCTAGAGTTCGTACTAAAATAACACCTTAAGATACACATCAACCAAAACCCTAATGTCACCTAGATACTCCAATGTCACCACAAGTATCGGCGGGTTTGATTATACGATATGCATCACACAATCTCAGATTCATCTATTCAAACCAACACAAAGAACTTCAAAGAGTGCCCCCAAAGTTTCTACCGGAGAGTCAAGACGAAAACGTGTGCCAACTCCTATGCATAAGTTCACAAGGTCACTGAACCCGCAAGTTGATCACCAAAACATACATCAAGTAGATCACGTGAATATCCCATTGTCACCACAGATAAGCACATGCAAGACATACATCAAGTGTTCTCAAATCCTTAAAGACTCAATCCGATAAGATAACTTCAAAGGGAAAACTCAATCCATTACAAGAAGGTAGAGGGGGAGAAACATCATAAGATCCAACTATAATAGCAAAGCTCGCGGTACATCAAGATCGTGCCAAATCAAGAACACGAGAGAGAGAGAGAGAGATCAAACACATAGCTACTAGTACATACCCTCAGCCCCGAGGGTGAACTACTCCCTCCTCGTCATGGAGAGCACCGAGATGATGAAGATGGCCACCGGTGATGGTTTCCCCCTCCGGCAGGGTGCCGGAACAGGCTCCCGATTTGTTTTTCGTTGCTACAGAGGCTTGCGGCGGTGGAACTCCCGATCTAGGTTTTGTTCTGGAGGTTTTGGGATTTATAGGAGGTGTTGGCGTCGGGGACAAGTCAAGGGGGCCCACGAGGCGACGACAAGGACGGGAGGCGCGCCCTAGGGGGGGCGCCCTCCACCCTTGTGGTGGCCTCGGGACTCTTCTCCGAAATCTTTTCGTTAAAGTATTTTTATATTTTCAAAAAATATTCTTCGTGGATTTTCAAGTCAATTGGACTCCGTTTGATATTCCTTTTCTGCGAAGCTCAAAAACAAGGAAAAAACAGAAACTGGCACTGGGCTCTAGGTTAATAGGTTAGTCCCAAAAATCATATAAAATAGCATATAAATGCATATAAAACATCCAAGATAGATAATATAATAGCATGGAACAATCAAAAATTATAGATACGTTGGAGACGTATCAAGCATCCCCAAGCTTAATTCCTGCTCGTCCTCGAGTAGGTAAATGATAAAAACAGAATTTTTGATGTGGAATGCCAGCAAATACATAAGTTTGATCAATGATAATTTCAATCACTTTTTCTAGCAACATTATAAATCATAAACAGTAGCTCATCTCATAAAACTTCTCATGATCAAGTAGCAAGCTATTCACATGTTAAAGCATAGATCATAAACTTTCTTGAAAAACTAACAAACTAAGTTCTCAGTCATCAAACAATTGCAATTCATCTTATTTTCAGGAAGGGTCTATGTAAGAGCTTTGATTTAGCAAATCCCACATACTCAACTATCATATAGTCTTCCATGATTGCTACCACTCAAAGCATATTTTTAGAACAAATAGCATCCATCGAACACAGAGAAAGATAGGGGCTTAGTGTTTCGCCTCCCAACTTATTTATCATATAGATAATTGTCAACAATAATAATTCATGATCAAATATATTTGAATGGCCATATATGCTTAGATCTTTCCCCACCACATGATGCTTGCCAACTAAAGAGTAGGCTGGAATGAGAAGGAATACTACTGACTCTTGCATAGAAGTAAAAGATAGGCCATTCGCAGAGGGAAGCAGGGATTTGCAGAGGTGCCAGAGCTCGAAGCTTTTAAAACAGAGATGAAAATAATTTTGAGAGGTATGCTTTCATTGTCAACATAACAACCAAGAGTTCCCAATATCTTCCATACTAGATACATTATAGGCGGTTCCCATACAGAAAGGTAAAGATTTTACTCCCCCTCCACCAACAATCACATTCCACGGCTGGTCCAAAACAACGGGTACCGTCCAACTATCAACAATCCTGGGGAGTTTTGTTTAATTTATTTGCGATTTTGTTTTTGATCTTTTGATCATAGGACTGGGCATCCCAATTACCAGCCACACTCTCATGAATGATAAGTGAATAAACACTCATCGTGAGAATAACCCACCTAGCATGGAAGATACTGACAGCACCTAGTCGCTACATGAGCGATTCGGGCATACAAAACAGATTATTATTTGAAGGTTTAGAGTTTGGCACATACAAATTTACTTGGAACGGCAGGTAAATACCACATATAGGTAGATATGGTGGACACTTATGGAAGAAACTTGGTTCAAGGATTTTGGATGCACAAGCAGTATTCCCACTTAGTACAGAGCTTTTGGCTAGCAAAAGATTCTAAATAGCAAGCACCACATGTTGGAGGATCCATAACAATATAACTTCTATACAAATATACCCAAGCATAACACATTACGTTGTCTTCCTTGTTCAACTTCAACTAATTTGCTCAAGTTTGAAAATAATTAATGGGGCTCACAATCATAGAAGATGTCCAAGATAGTATATTTATATGTGAAATCTCTCTTCCTTTAATATTCTTTCATGAATTGTTCAAGTGACCAATACTATGTTTGCTAACTTTCAATAAATTTACCACCTCTACTTCTTATATGTGAAGTCATTACTCCCCATGGGATAAGCATATGAAGCATATATAATTTCAGATTTATGATATTCAATTCATTCAACCATTTACTCATAGGATATAAGTGAAGCACGTGAGTAAATGACTAACTACTCCAAAAAGATATAAGTGAAGATCAATGAGTAGTCAAATAATTAAGTAGCTACGTGAAGACTCTCTCTCATAAATAAAATTTAGATCTTAAGTACTTTATTCAAACAGCAAGAAAAAATAAATAAAATGACATTCTAAAAATAGCACACATCGTGTGAAGAAGCAAAAACTTAGGCTCAACCGATACTAACCGATAATTCTTGACGAAGAAAGGTGGGATGCCTACCGGGGCATCCCCAAGCTTAGATGCTTGAGACTTCTTGAAATATTATATTGGGATGCCTTGGGCATCCCCAAGATTGAGCTTTTGGGCCTCCTTAATTCCTCTCATATCACGGTTTCCTAGAATTTTAAAAACTTCATCCACACAAAACTCAACAAGAACTCGTGAGATAAGTTAGTATAAATCAAATGCAAAACCTTATCATTCTCTACTGTAGAAAAACACTAAAATTATTATTTAATATTGCATACTAAATGCCTCTGCATATTTAATACTCCTATGCTCAAATAGAATCATTAAACAAACAAACATATGCAAACATAACAGCAATCTGTCAAAACAGGACAGTCTGTAAAGAGTGCCATTGTAATCATACTTCCCTAACTCCAATTTTTTTGAAAAATTACCACACTGTAGAAAATTTGTTGTTACTAATTGTATAAAAATTTGAAGATTTTATTATGTTCTTACTTTCCAGAAGAATTCAGACAACAATAGAAAACTTTCTGTTTTCAAAACAGCAACATATAGACATGCAAAATAAGCATGGTAAAGGCTATACTTGACACTTTTATTGAACTAAAAGATACAAAACATTACTCTAAATAACAGCAAGCAAATCCTAATAAAATAAAATGACGCTCCAAGCAAAACTCATATCATGCGATGAATAAAAATATAGCTCCACGTGAGGTTACCAATAATATTGAAGACGAATGAGGGGATGCCTTCCGGGGCATCCCCAAGCTTAGTTGCTTGGATCTTCCTTGAATATTACCTTGGGGTGCCTTGGGCATCCCCAAGCTTAGGGTCTTGTCACTCCTTATTCTCCTCATATCGATATCTCACCCAAAACTGGAAAACTTCAATCACACAAAACTTAACGGAACTTCGTGAGATGGGTTAGTATGATAAAACCAATCATTCACTTTGGTACTGTCAAGACAAGATTCATAATTCTTATCACATGATGCCAACTGTACCCTAAGATTTCTACAATTTATATTAAGCAATATAAGCAATAGAAACTAGGAAACAAGCAAACTATGCATCAAAAACAGATTCTGTCAAAAACAGAACAGTCTGTAAAGATCTGAATTAAGGTCATACTTCTGTAAATCCAAATATTCTGAGAAATTTGTAAAATGTAGACAATTTGTATATCAATCGTCTGTAAAAAAATTCAGAGTTTTTCCACGTTCCAGTGAATTTTAACAATTCTGTTACTGGCCACAAAAGTTTCTGTTTTTGCACAGAATCAAGTCAACTATCAACCACACTATCCCAAAGGCTTTACTTGGTACTTTATTGAAACAAAAGCTATAAAACATGATTACTAAAGTAGCTTAATCATGTTAACACACAAAAAAAGTAGGTATAAATATTGGGTTGTCTCCCAACAAGCGCTTTTCTTTAATGCCTTTTAAGCTAGGCATGATAATTTCAATGATGCTCACATAAAAGATAAGAATTGAAACATAACGGGAGTATCATGAAGCATATGACTAGGAAATTTAAGTCTAACCCACTTCCTATGCATAGGGATTTTGTGAGCAAACGATTTATGGGAACAAGAATCAACTAGCATAGGAAGGTAAAACTAGCAAAACTTCAAGATTTTCAACACATAGAGAGGAAACTTGATATTATTGGAATATGTAAGAGCACATGTTCCTCTCTCATAATAATTTTCAGTAGCATGATGAATGAATTAAAAAATATAACCATCACATAAAGCATTCTTTTCATGATTCATAAGCATAGAAATTTTTCTACTCACCACATAAGCAAAATTCTTTTCATTCGGAATAGTGGGAGCAAACTCAACAAAATAACTATCATCTGAGGCATAATCCAATTGAAAATTAAAATCAAGATGACAAGTTTCATGGTTATCATTATTCTTTATAGCATACATGTCATCACAATAATCATCATAGGTAGCAACTTTGTTCTCATAATCAATTGGAACCTCTTCCGAAATAGTGGATTCATCACTAAATAAAGTCATGACCTCTCCAAATCCACTTTCATAATTATCACAATAAGATTCAACACCCTCCAAAATAGTGGGATCATTACTTCCTAAAGTTGACACTCTTCCAAACCCACTTTCATCAATATAATCATCATAAATAGGAGGCATGCTTTCATCGTAATAAATATTCTCATCAAAACTTGGGGGACTAAAAATATCATCTTCATCAAACATAGCATCCCCAAGCTTGTAGCTTTGCATATCATTAGCATCATGGATATTCAAGGAATTCATACTAACAACATTGCAATCATGCTCATCATTCAAAGATTTATAGCCAAACATTTTATTGACTTCTTCTTCTAACACTTGAGCACAATTTTCCTTTCCATCATTTTCACGAAAGACATTAAAAAGATGAAGAAAATGAGGCAACCTAAATTCCATTTTTTTTGTAGTTTTCTTTTATAGACTAAACTAGTGATAAAATAAGAAACTAAAAGATTCAATTGCAAGATCTAAAGATATACCTTCAAGCACTAACCTCCCCGGCAACGGCACCAGAAAAGAGCTTGATGTCTGCTACACAACTTTATCCTAGTAGACGTTGTTGGGCCTCCAAGTGCAGAGTTTTGTAGGACAGTAGCAAATTTCCTTCAAGTGGATGACCTAAGGTTTATCAATCCGTGAGAGGCGTAGGATGAAGATGGTCTCTCTTAAACAACCCTGCAACCAAATAACAAAGAGTCTCTTGTGTCCCCAACACATCCAATAAAATGGTAAATTGTATAGGTGCACTAGTTCGGCGAAGAGATGGTGATACGAGTGTAATATGGATGGTAGATATAGGTTTTTGTAATCTGAAAATATAAAAACAGCAAGGTAACTAGTAACAAAAGTGAGCGAAAATGGTATTGCAATGCTTAGAAACAAGGCCTATGGTTCATACTTTCACTAGTGCAAGTTCTCTCAACAATGATAACATAATTAGATCATATAACAATCCCTCAACGTGCAACAAAGAGTCACTCCAAAGTCACTAATAGCGGAGAACAAACGAAGAGATTATTGTAGGGTACGAAACCACCTCAAAGTTATTCTTTCTGATCGATCTATTGGGCTATTCCTATAAGTGTCACAAACAGCCCTAGAGTTCGTACTAAAATAACACCTTAAGATACACATCAACCAAAACCCTAATGTCACCTAGATACTCCAATGTCACCACAAGTATCGGCGGGTTTGATTATATGATATGCATCACACAATCTCAGATTCATCTATTCAAACCAACACAAAGAACTTCAAAGAGTGCGCCAAAGTTTCTACCGGAGAGTCAAGACGAAAACGTGTGCCAACCCCTATGCATAAGTTCACAAGGTCGCAGAACCCGCAAGTTGATCACCAAAACATACATCAAGTAGATCACGTGAATATCCCATTGTCACCACAGATAAGCACATGCAAGACATACATCAAGTGTTCTCAAATCCTTAAAGACTCAATCCGATAAGATAACTTCAAAGGGAAAACTCAATCCATTACAAGAAGGTAGAGGGGGAGAAACATCATCAGATCCAACTATAATAGCAAAGCTCGCAGGACATCAAGATCGTGCCAAATCAAGACCACGAGAGAGAGAGAGAGAGAGAGAGAGATTAAACACATAGCTACTGGTACATACCCTCAGCCCCGAGGGTGAACTACTCCCTCCTCGTCATGGAGAGCGCCGGGATGATGAAGATGACCACCGATGATGGTTTCCCCCTCCGGCAGGGTGCCGGAACGGGCACCCAATTGCTTTTTCATGGCTACAGAGGCTTGCGGCGGCGGAACTCCCGATCTAAGTTTTGTTCTGGAAGTTTTGGGATTTATAGGAGGTGTTGGCGTCGGGGACAAGTCAAGGGGGCCCACGAGGCGACGACAAGGACGGGGGGCGCGCCCTCCACCCTTGTGGTGGCCTCGAGACTCTTCTCCGAAATCTTTTCGTTCCAGTATTTTTTATATTTTCCAAAAATATTCTCCGTGGATTTTCAGGTCATTTGGACTCCGTTTGATATTCCTTTTCTGCGAAGCTCAAAAACAAGGAAAAAATAGAAACTGGCACTGGGCTCTAGGTTAATAGGTTAGTCCCAAAAATCATATAAAATAGCATATAAAACATCCAAGATAGATAATATAATAGCATGGAACAATCAAAAATTAAAGATACGTTGGAGACGTATCAACACACGATCACTCATCTTGCCTACCTACACTCTCATAGTAAAAGATAGGTCCATCAACATGTATATTCATCAGTTAATCTATTTTGTCAATTTTATTTTGTCCATGCAACCTACACTTTAATAGGTAAAGATAGGTCCTAATCCCACCCGAGTATGTGTAGATTGAGTACGTTCTACATGCTCTACCCCATTCCGAGACAAAATTTTAGTAGCACCTCCCCGCTGTTCTCCAAATACACGTATTGGCAAAGAGCCAAGAGAATGTGCATTCGGAGAACAACAGGGCGGCGCTGTCAAAATTTTGTCTCGGAATGGGGTAGAGCATGGAGAACGTACCCAATCTACACATACTCGGGCTGTCCATGGAAATCGCTGGACAATCCGAATGAGTTACGGTGATAAATATGCAACTGAATGCATATTTATCGATGCAACCCTTTCAGACGGGAGACACATCCTGGTTACGCGACTATAGTTACCTAGCTAGTTTCATCGGCACGAAGGCCGGAACAGAGAAAATAATTAAGGGGGGAGGAGGAGACGTCATTTGTGCTCACCCACGAATGCACGGGCAGAGCTCGTCGAACACTAGACCCTCGCAGCGACGAAACAACTGCACATTTAAATCGAAAGATGAGTAACATAGCATTATTGTTTTTGCCATCAACCTAACTAAATATTTACAAAAGTATGCCACCGAAATATATGCCCCCCTCCCAAGGCGCCCTCACCGGCGATCCATGACCCTCTTCCCCGACCCTCGACCCCTCGGCGACCGGCGATCCTCGACCCGGTTCCGTCGCCGCCGACGCACCCCTCGACCCGGTTCCCGATCCTCGACCCGGTTTTTCTTGTTGTTGTTGTTTTCTTCTCCTCCTCCTCCTCCTCTTCTTCTTTTCTTCTCTTCCTCCTCTTCTTCTTCTTCTTGTTCTTCTTGTTCTTCTTCTTCTTCTTCTTCTTCTTCTTCTTCTTCTTCTTCTTTTCTTCCTCCTCCTCCTCTTCTTCTTTTCTTCTCTTCCTCCTCCTCTTCTTCTTCTTCCTCTTTTTCTTCCTCTTCTTCTTCTTCTTTTCTTCCTCCTCCTCCTCTTCTTCTTTTCTTCTCTTCCTCCTCCTCTTCTTCTTCTTCCTCTTCTTCTTCTTCTTCTTCTTCTTCTTCTTCTTCTTCTTCTTCTTCTTCTTCTTCTTCTTTTTCATTTCTTCTTTCTTCTTAACCTAAACTAAACTAAATCTAAACCTAAACCTAAAAAAAAAACATAAACTAAACCTAAACTAAACTAAACCTAAACCAAAACTAAATCAAAAAAAAGAAAAAAAAGAAAAAAAAGGAGAAGAGCTCACCTTGGGAGGGGGGCGGCCGGTGGAGGAGGCGCCCGGTGCAGGAGAGCCGCCGCAGGGGAGGGGGGCGGGGCGGTCGCCACAGAGGAGGGGCGGGGCGGCCGCCACAGGGGAGGGGGCGGGGTGGCCATGGCAGGCGGTGGGCCGACGCAGTGCGGCGGCGGGGGCGGCGGGGTGTCGGGCGGAGTGTGGGCGGGGCAGTGGGCACCGGGGTGGCGGCGGGGACGGGCGGGGGCGGCGACGACGATGGGTGAGGGGGTCAGGGGCGGTGTGGGAGGGGCACCGGGGCGTCGACGGGGAAGGGCGGGGGCGGCAGCGGCGATGAGCGGGGGCGGTGACGACGACGGGCGGGGGGTCGGGGGCGGCGACGGGCGGCAGGTGCGGGGAACGCGCCGGGGAGAGAAAGAGGAGTGCGAGGTGGGGGTGGCTGTTGGGGCATTTTTCTTTGCCATCTGCTAGCGGACGGCAAAGATTCTTTGCCGTCAGCTAGCAGACGGTAAAGAGGTGGGATGGGCTAGTCTCCACACGCTGGCCCCCACTGGACCCCACCCCACCTCTTTGCCGTCTGCTAGTGGACGGCAAAGATTCTTTGCGTCAGCTAGCGGACGGCAAAGAACAGGCTGATGGCAAATAATATCTTTGCCATCAGCCAGTTCTTTGTCGTCTGTTTTTTGTAAGTAAACGGCAAAGACCTTCTTTGCCGTCTGTTAGCAGACGGCAAAGAACTGGCTGATGGCAAATTCCCTGATTCCAGTAGTGAGTCATGGTTCGCAAGTATCAAATGATTCATAATCAAGTGACTCCAAAAGTCCATCCGCATGGAGTTTCTTCATGCGCTTTACACCAATATGACCTAAACGGCAGTGCCACAAGTATGTTGCACTATCATTATCAACTTTGTATCTTTTGGCATCAATATTATGAATATGTGTATCACTACGATCGAGATTCAATAAACCATTTACATTGGGTGTATGACCATAGAAGGTTTTATTCATGTAAACAGAACAACAATTATTCTCTGACTTAAATGAATAACCGTATTGCAATAAACATGATCAAATCATATTCATGCTCAATGCAAACAGCAAATAACATTTATTTAGGTTCAACACTAATCCCGAAGGTAGAGGGAGTGTGCGATGGTGATCGTATCAACCTTGGAATCATTTCCAACACACATAGTCACCTCGCCCTTAACTAGTCTCTGTTTATTCTGCAACTCCTATTTCGAGTTACTAATCTTAGCAACTGAACCAGTATCAAATACACAGGGGCTACTATGAATACTAGTAAGGTACATCAATAACATGTATATCAAATATACCTATGTTCACTTTGCCATCCTTCTTATCTGTAGGGTAACGCAGCAAAAAACAAAAATTTTCCGACCTACGCACCAGCCCAGGACCACTATGGAGACTGCATACAAGGTTTGATCATTTTCGTTACCGACTCGTAGCGCAGCGGAAGTAGAGTCGATGACGATCGGCGGTGCAGATCCCCGCAGCTAGGATTTACAACCTCCCAACCGCGAGGATGTATACCCTCGTCTTCCCTTCGGACAGCCCTCCGGGAGGCGGTCGAACAGTCCCCCGGACGATGTCGCGGACAGCCCTTCGGGAGGACCTTCGAAACTCGAATGGTCACTCGGACAGCCCTTCGGGAGGACTCACAGAACTCGGACCGTCACTTGGACAGCCCTTCGGGAGGCACTCTCGAACAGCCCCTCGGGCACTAAGATCGAAACTACGACCTCTCTACAGAGTTGCACACATACGGTGTCACCTATCCGGCAGGGCTTCGCCGTCCAGAACTAGTTCCTGCCGGAACCCAGACAGCCTTTCAGCTCTACGAAACTCTTTTCGTGGGAGGGAGAGAGAAGCCAGATAACATCTTGGCATGTGTATGAGAGCAAGGGATGAGTGTGGAGGGCTGCCCCTCCACCTCTATTTATAGGAAATCCCAAGGGGTAGGGTGGTTTTACAAGAAAACCCAAAAAGCACATGGATGAAGTCCTTCCACAAGGACCCAAATGTGAAACCAAGGCACAAGAGGGGGCTCCAAGGAGGAGTCCCCATGTGGCCAGCCACACCTAGGAGGGGCCCCCCCATGGGAGCCCTCATCCATCCACATCACCTTCTAGAAGCCTTTAGCAAAAGCCCTAAAAGGTGGCTTTCCAAACAATTCCAAAAAGCACTTTCACTATTCACGACGACATTTTTCAGCGTCCGTTCGAACTGAAAATATTTATGTGGGCTTAGAACATTTCCAGTACCCACTAAAATAATTTTCAACGCGTTCTGGAACAATTCCAGTTTAGTGATTTCATCTGCGAAAAGCATCTGAAGCGGTTCCGGCAGCCCCGGAACATTTCCGGTTTTTCTTCCAGAAAATTCCCAGAAGTTTCCAGAATGATTCTAGCATCCTCCAAGAATTATCAGGCATGTGCCGAAACCATTTTGACTTAATGGTATCCCCTGAAACAACTTTTCAGTTTCACCGGAACTCATCCGGTGACCTCTCTCTGCGGAACTTTTCCGCTGTCCGAAACTTTTCGGTGTCCGAAACTTTTTCGGTGATTTTCTCTCAGACTCCCTGTCTAGTATTCAGCAGATAGATGACCCTTAAGCGTGTGACCCTATAGGTTCGGTGAAGTATAGACATGACACGGAACCCCTTCCGATCAATGATCAACATCGGAGCCGTGGACACCCATATTGACCCCTATACCCACACGAATGAATATTCGAGTGAACCTCCAGTTGCCGTGTGCTATTCCTGTTGCTTCGCGATATGTTACAAATACCCGAGGTGAGACATGTAGGCATTCCCGTGGATCAACAACTTGTCCACTATGCTAGTTACCTCGTTACCGGTATTGTTCTCTTTTCTCGTTACCGTGTTTCGGCATCCCCGTGATCAAATCACATAGTGTCTGGCCAGACGATGATGGATACCGTAACACCGAGAGGGCCCAGAGATATCTCTCCATCGTCGGAGGAGCAAATCCCAATCTTGAGCTATCAAGTTACTTGACATACTTTCCCATGAACCCGTAAGCCGCCGTAATAGCCATCCATTTACGGATGACGTTTAACAAACCCCAAAGTTCATGAATCAAGCATGAAGAAACTCGATACTCTCATGGTCTGAGGAATCATGCAAACATTAACCATCTCTGTGTTATTAACCATTAACTTGTGACGAATGTATCTCATAGCATAACATCAATCGGGTCGATTCAACACAAATGTTCTTCTAACATTTGTGCCCTCAAAGTTGCTGGCATAGACATGCCTATGATTGGGAAAACATAATCATCATGCAACACTTGAGCTAGTCTTAGAGGCATGACTAGGAATACATTTTATCGTTTATTATTCCACACGTGCACATGGGTTTTCCCCAGAGCCTTTATGGATATACGGGCTCGGGAACCACAGCAGTTATAGCATGGAACATAAACCTAATTATGAACACGGAGATAAATAATAACATTTATTATTGCCTCTAGGGCATATCTCCTACATTATCCGCCAAGTATTTGGGGCAGTTCCGCTTCTAGTGACCATTCCCTTTGCAGTAGAAGCACTCAATTTCAGGCTTAGGTCCAGCTTTGGGCTTTCTTCATGGGAGTGGCAACTTGCTTGCCATTCTTCTTGAAGTTCCCTTTCTTTCCCTTACCCTTTTTCTTGAAACTAGTGGTCTTGTTAACCATCGACACTTGATGCTCTTTCTTGATTTCTACCTTCGCCGATTTCAGCATCGCGAAGAGCTCGGGATTCATTTTCGTCATCCCTTGCATATTATAGTTCATCACGAAGTTCTAGTAGCTTGGTGATAGTGACTAGAGAACTCTGTCAATCACTATCTTATTTGGAAGATTAACTCCCACTTGATTCAAGCGATTGTAGTACCCAGACATTCTGAGCACATGCTCACTGGCTGAGCTATTCTCCTCCATCTTGTAGGTAAAGTACTTGTCAGAGGTCTCATACTTCTCAACATGGGCATGAGTCTGAAATACCAATCTCAGCTCTTGGAACATCTCATATGCTCTGTGGCATTCAAAACGTTTTTGAAGTCCCGGTTCTAACCCGTAAAGCATGGTGCACTAAACTATTAAGTAGTCATCCTATCGAGCTTGCCAAACATTCATAACATCTGCTTCAGCTCCTGCAGCAGGTCTGTCACCCAGCAGTGCATCAAGAACATAATTCTTCTGTGCAGCAATGAGGATAATCCTCAAGTTACGGACCCAGTCCGTGTAGTTGCTACCATCATCTTTCAACTTAGTTTTCTCTAGGAATATATCAAAAAATAGGGGAGCTATATCACGAGCTATTGATCTACAACATAGATATGCAAAACTATAAGACTAAGTTCATGATAAATTAAGTTCAATTAATCAAATTGCTAATGAACTCCCACTTAAATAAACATCCCTCAAGTTCTCTAAATGATACGTGATCCAAATCAACTAACCCATGTCCGATCATCACGTGAGATGGGGTAGTCATCAATGGTGAACATCTCTATGTTGATCATATCTACTATATGACTCACGTTCGACCTTTCGGTCTCCAGTGTTCCGAGACCATGTCTGTACATGCTAGGCTCGTCAAGTTTAACCCAAGTATTCTACATGTGCAAAACTGTCTTACACCCGTTGTATGTGAACGTAGAATCTATCACACCCGATCATCATGTGGTGCTTCAAAACGACGAACTTTGGCAATGGTGCATACTCGGGGTGAACACTTTTATCTTGAAATTTAGTGAAGGGATCATCTTATAATGCTACCGCTGTTCTAAGCAAAATAAGATGCATAAAGGATAAACATCACATGCAATCAAAACATGTGACATGATATGGCCATCATCATCTTGTGCTTTTGATCTCCATCTCCAAAGCATCGTCATGATCTCCATCGTCACCGGCTCGACACCTTGATCTCCATCGTTGCGTCGGGGTCGTCTCGCCAACTATTGCTTCTACAACTATCGCTAACGCATAGTGATAAAGTAAAGCAATTACATGGCGCTTGCACTTCATACAATAAAAAGACAACCCTAAGGCTCCTGCCGGTTGTCGATATTACAAAACATGATCATCTCATACATCAACATATATCACATCATATCTTGACCATATCACATCACAACATGCCTTGCAAAAACAAGTTAGACGTCCTCTACTTTGTTGTTGCAAGTTTTACGTGGCTGCTACGGGCTTCTAGCAAGAACCGTTCTTACCTACGCAAAAACCACAATGGTGATTCATCAAGTTTGCTGTTTTAACCTTCTTCAAGGACCAGCCGTAGACAAATTCGATTCAACTATAGTAGGAGAAATAGACACCCGCCAGCCACCTTTATGCAAAACTAGTTGCATGTCTGTCGGTGGAACCGGTCTCATGTGTGTGGACATGTAAGGTTGGTCCGGGCCGCTTCATCCACAATACCGCCAAATCAAAATAAGACGTTGGTGGTAAGCAGTATGACTATCACCGCCCATAACTCTTTGTGTTCTACTCGTGCATATCGTCTATGCATAGACCTGGCTCGGATGCCACTGTTGGGAAACGTTGCATGGAAAACAAAAAAAATTCTACGCACACGCAAGATCTATCCATGGAGATGCATAGCAATGAGAGGGGAGAGTGTGTCTACGTACCCTCGTAGATCGTAAGAGGAAGTGTTTAGTAACGCGGTTGATGTAGTCGAACTTCTTCGAGCTCCAACCGATCAAGTACCGAACGTACGTCACCTCCGCGTTCTGTACACGTTCAGCTCGGTGATGTGCTCCGCCTTCTTGATCCAGCAAGACGGTGAGGTAGTGGATGAGTTCCGGCAGCACGATGGCATGGTGATAGTGATGTTGAAGCTATCTCCGCAGGGCTTCGCCTAAGCACTACGAAAATATGACCGGGGGTGTAAACGGTGGAGGGGGGCGCCGCACATGGCTAAGCAATTGTTCTGTGTGTGTGCTAGGCGCCCCCTCCCACATATATATAGGTGGGAGGAAGAGGGGAGAGGCCAAGGGGCGCCCCAAGTAGGTTCGAATCCTACTTGGGCTCCTACCCTTGGCTGCCCCCTGCCATATTTGTCGGAGGGGGGAAGGAAAGGGGGAAGAGGGAAGGAAGGGGGAGGCCGAATCCCCCCTTTTCCCTTCCCCACTTGGGCGGCTGCCATGGGGGGTGCACCAGCCCCTTATGGGCTGGTGTGCTCCCATCTTGTGGCCCAATAGTCCCACTATCCGCCGGGGGTTTCCGGTACCCCCTCCGGTACTCCGATGACTATCCGGTACACTCCAAAACACTTCCGGTGTCCGAATACCATCGTCCTATATATCAATCTTTACCTCTCGACCATTTCGAGACTCCTCGTCAGGTCTGTGATCTCATCCGGGACACCAAACAACATTCGGTCACCAAATCATATAACTCATATAACATTATATCGTCAACGAACGTTAAGCGTGCGGACCCTACGGGTTCGAGAACTATGTAGACATGACCGAGACACCTCTCCGGTCAATAACCAATAGCGGAACCTGGATGCCCATATTGGCTCCTACATATTCTACGAAGATCTTTATCGGTCGAACCATTATGACAACATACGTAATTCCCTTTGTCCGTCGGTATGTTACTTGCCCGAGATTCGATCGTCGGTATCCTCATACCTAATTCAATCTTGTTACCGGCAAGTCTCTTTACTCGTTCCGTAATACATCACCTCATAACTAACTCCTTAGTCATTTGCTAGCAAGCTTATGATGTGTATTACCGAGAGGGCCCGGAGATACCTCTCCGATACTCGGAGTGACAAATCCTAATCTCGATCTATGCCAACTCAACAAACACCTTCGGAGATACCTGTAGAGCATCTTTATGACCACCTAGTTACGTTGTGACATTTGATAGCACACAAGGTATTCATCCGGTATCCGGGAGTTGCATAATCTCATAGTCGAAGGAATATGTATTTGACATGAAGAAAGCAATAGCAATAAACTGAACGATCAATATGCTAAGCTAATGGATGGGTCTTGTCCATCACATCAATCTCCTAATGATGTGATCCCGTTATCAAATGACAACTCATGTCTATGGTTAGGAAACCTTAACCATCTTTGATCAACGAGCTAGTCTAGTAGGGGCTCACTAGGGACACGGTATTTGTTTATGTATCCACACATGTATTTAAGTTTCTGGTCAATACAATTCTAGCATGAATAATAAACCTTTATCATGATTAAGGAAATATAATAATAACCATTTTATTATTGCCTCTAGGGCATATTTCCATCAGTTGAAACGTCTGTCCAGAACCTAAAGTCTCATGACTGCCACATGATTATGACGCAACTGCTTCCGGTTGCATTGAGGGGGCTTCTACAAGAAAATGTTCGATTAGCCATTGTGAAGCTATGTGGATTAGAGAGGAGCTCGAGAGGTAGGCATGTACTGCCTGCATTAGAGAGGAGCTCGAGAGGGTAGCCGCAGCAGCGCTTGTAAACCACTCCGAGCTCCTCTCAACTAGCGAGGTGGGACTAAACTTTTGGCTGCGGCAACACCAGCCCCCTTTCGTCCCGGTTCGAGCCACCAACCGGGACTAATGGTCTGTGCTTCCCGCCCTTTGGGCTGGTGAAATTGACCTTTAGTCCCGGTTGGTGGCTCCAACCGGGACGAAAGGGGGGCCTTTAGTCCTAATTGGAGCCACCAACCGGGACTAAAGGGTGGGGTATATAAGCAGGACTTAGAGAATTTTCCAATCCCCATCCAGCACTTCGATCTCCTCCTCTCCCCCGACGGCACCAATGACCACCTCAACGCCGCCAGGCTGCTGGACCGCGCTATCCCCTCCCCGAGCCCATCCCCGACACCGTCCCCCGCTCCCCTCGCCGCGCCCTGCCCCGACGCCCTCGCCGCGCCCTGCCCCGACATTGTCGTTGCCGAGCCCCTGCCCTGACACCGTCCCCCACGCGCTCCCCTCATCGCCGGCCCTCCAGCTCCATCGCCCCGCCTCGACCTCGGCCCGGCCTGCGTTGACCCCGCCCCGCCCCGGCCTCCCCGACCCGCCTAGCCGCGGCTCCGGTCGTCCCGAGCCCCTGCACAGCCAGCCGGCCCTGCTGCTCTCCGGCCGGCCCTCCTCTACTGCTGCTCCGGCCGGCCCTCCTCTGCTGCTGCTCTGGCCAACCCTCCTCTGCTGCTGCTCCGCACGGCCCTCGCCATCCCCTGCCCGGGCTCCCCTCCTCTGCCAAGGTATTTTTTTTATGTATTTTGTTTTAATTTTTTTGTAGAAATTTTATAGATGAATGCATGGATATATATATAGCAGTAGATGAGTAGGTAGATGCATGTTAGATAGATGGATGATAGATGATTTTTTCTGTAGTAATTTTTTATGCTTCGATGATTTTTACATGATGATGATGATAGATAATGATGATTGTTAGATTATGATAGATGATGATTTTTTTATGCTTTGATGATTGTGATGCTCATTGTCTTTAGAAATTTTCTGTAGATGATGATGATGATTTTTAGATGATGATGATGATGATAGATGTTCTTTGATTGTGATGATAGATGATGATGATGATTTTTCTGTAGTAACTTGGTCAGTATTTTGTCTTTAGAGTTTATTTAGAGTTCATTTTGATGTTCATTGTGATGTATGAAAACTTGGTCAATATTTTGTCTTTAGAGTTTATTTAGAGTTCATTTTGATGTTCATTGTGATGTATGAAAACTTGGTCAATATTTTGTCTTTAGAGCTTATTTAGAGTTCATTTTGATGTATGAAAACTTGGTCAATATTTTGTATTGTGGATGTTAATGGTATTGTGGATGTTAAGGAGTGATCTTAATGGTATTGTGGATGTTAATGGGCAGAAAAACAAATCAAAGAACAAATATGTCATGCCATGCCATGCTATTTTTCTCTAAGTTTGAAATTTGCTTTCAAATTGGTATCTAGCTAACTACAATTTTTTTGTATCAGGTTGTGGTGTTACATTCATGTCATGCCATTTGTTTCCATGCTAATTTTCACTCTCGGTGGAATTAGAGGTTGTGGTGTTGCATCTCCGTGGAGTTGGTCACTGATCGTCCCTCCGCTGTTCGACAAAAGGTGTCCATTTGTTGTATATATGTTGAGTTTTTTTCATAGGATGATGGTTGGTTCATTTGTTGAGTTGTGTATTCATCTTGTGTATAAATCTTGTATTCATCTTGTATTCATTTTGTATTCATCTTGTGTATAAAACTTGTATTCATCTTGCATATGAAAACATGATTTGCACATCGGACAGGCATGAGAGAGGCGGTCCGAAAGGATCCTCTCCCGAAAGATAGGATGACTCATCAGATATGATTCTAGATAATGTCCAATGCCTCATATCGCGAACATAGTTATATTGGATAATTGATCTTCATATAAATGAAGCATAAAAGTTTAGCAATCACTTAGAAATTTTCATGTTGTTCATTGATACGCCTCCGTCGTATCTATAATTTTTTATTGTTTCATGCCAATATTATACAACTTTCACATATTTTTGTCAACTTTTTATATGATTTATTGGACTAACCTATTGATCCAGTGCCCAGTGCCAGTTCCTGTTTGTTGCATGTTTTTTGTTTCGCAGAAAATCCATATCAAACGAAGTCCAAATGCAATAAAATTTTACGGAGAATTATTTTGGACTATTTGTGATTTTTGGGAGTTGGAATCATCAAAAGAGGGGGCCCACAGTGACCACAACCCACCAGGGCGCGCCTAGGGGCCAAGGCGCGCCCAGGTGTCTTATGCCCACCTCGTACGTCGGTTGGAGCTATACTTCGGGCGCAAGGAAGCTTATATCCAGAAAAAAAATCGTGTTAAAATCTCAGCGCAATCGGAGTTACGGATCTTCCGTATTATAAGAAACGGTTTTCAGCCAGATCTGGGGAGCGCGAAACAGAAGAGAACAGAGAGGGAGATCCAATCTCGGAGGGGCTCCCACCCCTCCGCCTCCATGGAGGCCATGGACCAGAGGGGGAACCCTCCTCCCATCTAGGGGGAGGCCAAGGAAGAATAAGAAGGAAGGGGGCTCTCTCCCCCTCTCTCCCGGTGGCGCCGGAGTGCCGCCGGGGCTAGGATCGTGACGGCGATCTACCTCAACAATCTTGCTACCGTCAACACCAACTTTCTCCCCCTCTATGCAGCGGTGTAACACCTCTCTTCCCCACTGTAATCTCTACTTAAACATGGTGCTCAACTCCATATATTATTTCCCAATGATATTGTAACACCCCCGGTGATTAGCAACAGTAATCACTTTTGATAATGACATGTTAGCATGATCAACAGTGCATAATCATCATTAGCATCATATTGCATTTCAACTCCTAAGTCAAATTCAAAATTTAAATAAAAGTGGAATATGAAAGTTGTCCAACATAGGAGCTAAAATGTCAGATAAATAACAAATATTCCAGAGGCTATTCTAAAATTGAAACCAACATCATTGGAATTGGATAAGTGACTCGAACAACCTCAAACAGTGGATAAAGATAATATTTAATAACCATTTATTAAATCTGAAATAAATATGGAATTATGTTTTGCCCAAACTAGTTTTAGGTGTTAGGGAATGATGCACTGCTATTTATGAAATACGTCACACTTTTTACAAAAGCCATTTGGGGCCTAAACATTTAACAGTAGAGAAAAGAGAATAAAGAAAAGGAAAAAAAAATAGAAATGAAAAGGATAAAGGGACCCCCCCCCCCCGACTGGGCTCGGCCCAGCAAGCCACCGGGCCGCCAGGCCGGCCCAGCCGACGCCTACATAGCCACCCCCCCACCGAAACCCTAGCCCTACCCCGACCCCCCTCCCTCGCTTCTCCTCCCCCCCCATCTGGATCGGGATCTCCCGATCCCGTCCGCCCGCGCTCGCCGACGCCGTCCCGTCGCCGCCTCCCCCTCGTCAGCCCCCACCTCCCGATCCAGATCGGGATCGGGATCGCGGGAACGGCCCCGTCGCCGACGCCGCTCGCCGTCGCCGTTGGACGCCGCCGCCCGGAGCCCGCGCCTCCCCGCCGGCCTGCACCTCGTCTCCGTCGCCGTCGTCCCCGTCGACCGCCCCGACCCCCCGCTGCCCCGTCCCTACGAGCACGGTGAGGCCTCGGGCCTCTTCCCCCTCTCTGCTCCCGCACCTCGCCGCGCGCACCGCGCCCCCGTGCCGCCGCTCCGCCCGCGCTCGCCTGCTCGCGCACGCGCCCGCGCGCACCGCAGCCTCGCCGTGCTCTGCCGCACGCGCGCGCGCGCCGCCCACTGCCCTCGCTCGCGCGCCCGCGTCGCTCCTCGCCCCCGACCGCCCGCGCCCGCCCGTGCGTCCCCTTTGGGCACCGGACATGTCCGGTCCCAAAAGGGGCACGCCCCGGACGTGTCCGCCCCTGGGCCACTGCCCAGTGGGGCCCGAACCCCTGTGACGCTGACAAATGGGGCCCACCCCCTAAAAACGATTTAAAAGAAATAGAAAATAAAAATAGAAATAAATAAAATAATTAATTAAATAATTAATTAGTTAATTAATCCTGATTAGGTTAATCTAATTAACTAATTAGTGTTAATTAATCAGTAATTAAATTAATTAAACCTAATTAACCTAACAGCCTATGACAGGTGGGACCCACCCTGTCAGGTGGCTGCTGACGTCAGCATGATGTCATGCTGACGTCATCAATCACTGTTTCGGATAATGTTGAATTAAATAATTAATTAAATTTCAGAAACTAATAAAAACTTTAGAAAATCATATCTTTTAAACCGTAACTCCGATCAAAATATTTTATACATGAAACTTGCTCAGAACGACGATACGAGCCCGGATACGCCCTCCGTATTCCCGTCAGACGCCCGCAGCTATAAGAACATTGAACTTTTAGACCGATTTCAGTAAATGAATAGTGCCCAACTTTAATTAAATAAATCCAAATAAATTCCTAAATTAACTAAATCGTTTAGTTAGGCAGTAGAACACCCCGGCATATCATTTAGGCATGTCATACATATTGTTTGCATATTTGCCGTGGAATTTATTGTTTCTCTCCCCCTCCTTCTCTCTCGATAGACGCCGAGACCGACGACGCTGCACCAGGATACGACTACTCTACCGACGAGCAGCCCGTTGACGACCTCCCTCTCTTGCCAGAGCAACCAGGCAAGCCCCCCCCTTGAGCATTCCAGATATCGCCCATTCTATTCTCCTGCTTGCATTAGATTTCGCTACTGTTAATGTATGCTCCTATTCTGATGCATAGCCTGCTGTTGTAACCTGTTCATTGCTACTTTACCTGCCTATGATAAACTGTTTAGTATAGGTTGGTATGAACCATCTGTGACCCCACCACCTTACTTTGTCGCCCCTGCTTGTTCATCGACGACTCGATCAACGTGATCGTCGATCAGAGACAGACGCCTCACTTCACACCCCCCCCCTTAGTTGTACGACTCTGCGTAGTAACTATCGAGTGCCGAGGGTGATACCTCGTAACGCACTCCTGATGAATACTCTGCAGCATAGCTGTACGGTCGTGGTCATCGAGGGTGATTCCTCCTTCTCCATGTCCGATACGACTCTGTCGTGCAACCCCTCAGTGTGAACCTCGAGGGTGATACCTCTTACGTTCACCCTGATGATTATGACCACACGGTTACTTGACCTTTTTCACAGGCGGGTCCACCCTGGTGGGTACCCGCTGGGGATCTATGATTTCGGGTGTGCCGGAAGGGCACTCGAGTGTGACATTGTGGCGGAGCATCAGAGACTCTGATTGTCTCCGCCTGATACTAATTGAGCCTATTGGATTTGGGTGTGTGATCTGAGTGGGTCGACGTGCCCTATACGCACTACCACCACGCGGGATAATGGTTATGGGGCCCTCTGCGATGTACGTTTCGCCGAAAGCTTATCAGACGTCACGATTCACCGTGCGGGCTGATCGTCGGGATTGGGCTGGATACTTCACTGGCGAGTTCAGTGTCGCGCCTGCACCCCGGCCAGCCACGCAACGCGCAGGGTGCCCAGGGCGATGGCCCGAGACCCCTGGGTGCATAGGTTAGTCCGGCGTGCTGACCTCTCTGCTGAGCCTAGGTAGAGCGCTGCTTCGTGTTGATCTTCCGAGGACGGGCATTACCCAGCAAGTGTGTCCGGCCAGAGTTGATCGAGCGTGTTGGGTAACAGTAGTGCACCCCTGCAGGGATGAATCTTCTATCGATAGCCGGTCCTACGGTAAAGGACGCTCAGTTTGTGTATCCCGATCTACCTACTTAAACTGGATACTTGTTACTTAATTGAAGCTTCGGGATTACTTTCTCGCTGGGAGTCGAGGAAGGATCTTTGAGCTGTATTTCAACATGTTTGTTAAATAAAATGCTATTCTACTCTCTTCTACTGCTGCAAGATGATGGCTTTGAGAAGATGTTTGAAGATGCTAGTCTTCGATAGGACTAGGCCTTTCTCTCTATTCTGGCATTTCTGCAGCCCAGTCCACATATACAGCCTTTTCTCCATTGATAATGTTGCATATGTAGTATAGATCCTTGCTTGCTGAGTACTTCGGATGAGTACTCACGATTGCTTTATTTTCTCTTTTCCCCCATATACCCCACCTTGATGATACACCAGACGATGGAGTCCAGGAGCCAGACGCCACCACCGGAGCCTACTACCAGGCGGGTCCAGAGGGCACGTACTACTGGATCGAGCCAGCTGACCAGGAGTAGGATCGGAGGCTCCCAGGCAGGAGGCCAACGCCTTTCGATCTAGTGTCGCTGTTTGTGCTAGCCTTCTTAAGGCAAAACTTGTCTAACTATGTCTGTACCCAGATATTATTTGTATGACTGACTTATGTATTCGGATCTTCGGATCCCTGGTCTGTAATATTGTGGACCTCCGTTTATTTGTGTTTAGAGTTGTGTTGTGATATCTTCCCGTGAGTCCCTGGGTTTGATCGTACACGTTTGCGTGTATGATTAGTGTACGATGGAACCGGGGGCGTCACAGATATTTGGCTATCCTATGATGTTTGAGTAGATCCGTTTTGTCCTGTGGGTTAATCGTGATCTTGGTTGGTATGATTGTATATTTTATTTATGGTGCTTTCCTACGGTGCCCTCCATCTCGCGCAAATGTGAGGGATCCTCGCTGTATGGTGTTGCAATATGTTCATGGTTTGCTTATTGTCAGTGTTGCGGGGGTGACAGCAGCCTAAACGCGGATAAGTGGGTTATGGCATATGGGAGTAAAGAGGACTTGATACTTAATGCTATGGTTGGGTTTCACGACCTTAATGATCTTTAGTAGTTGCGGATGCTTGCTAGGGGTCCAATCATAAGTGCATATGATCCAAGTAGAGAAAGTATGTTAGCTCATGCCTCTCCCTCATATAAAATTACAAGAATGATTACCGGTACTTGTTATCGATTGCCTAGGGACAAATGACTTTCTTGTTGACAAAAGCTATCCACTTTTACTACCTCGTAATTTATTCGAAGTTTTATTCTCACAAAGTACTCGTAGTTTTATTCTTGCAAAATAGTTTCATACTTGTTTTAGGTAAAGCAAACATCAAGTGTGCGTAGAGTTGTATCGGTGGTCGATAAAACTTGAGGGAATATTTTCTCTGCCTTTAGCTCCTCATTGGGTTCGACACTCTTATTTATCGAAGAAGGCTACAAACGATCCCCTATACTTGTGGGTTATCATTCATTGACTTTGACATGAGGGGGGGGGGGGGGGTTAAACATAACCCCGATAATTTCGGTATAACTTCGACATGAGGGGGGGATGAGTCCCTGACGATCGTCTGAAATTGACTGTTATAAAACTTGTGAACTTTGCATGATGTTTGCCACTAATCCATTTCTCATATGCATATGATTCCTTGTCGTGATTAGGTCTATGTTTGCCACTAATCCATCTCTCATGGTTGTATATTGCCATGTTGTAATATTTGCAGAACCTATGGACAGAGACTTAGAAAAAGAAGAGTTGTTGGGGGATATAATCCGCGGCGGAGGTGATATCACCTTGTCGTTTCTCAACGACACCGGTGGTGAGGAAAGAGAGGATGACGGCTCCGGTGATCGAATGGAGGAGGAAGGAGATCATGACGGCTCCGGTGATCCAATGGAGGAGGGAGGATATGACGGCTCCGCCGGTGTTGGAACCTTAACTGTTGCAAAGTCCGGTGAGGTATATATATATATATATATTAATTAAGCCTCTGCTGACTACATGCATTAATTGTTTTGTATGTACATATATTAACGCTTCTTTCTTCTTTTAGCCCTTTGGATCGAGCCAAACTTCTGTAAGGAGACGAGGCCCGAAGAAAAAGTTAGGCCAGGATGAAAGGTTCACGATCGAAGAAGTCGCTCCAGATGGCCAACCGATTACTCCCAAGCGGAGCAAAGACAAATTTGTACATCAATGCGAAGTTCTTGTTAGGGACAGCATCCCGATCAGCATCCAAGAATGGAATAAGAGGAAGGATGGTGAAGTTTCTTATGTCCACGATAGACAGAAAGATGATCTTTGAAACTCGCTGATGACAAATTTCAGCCTACCGCAAGAGGAGGATCCGAATAACCCAGTTATACAGCGAAAGGTCAAGACGTGGGCTCTTAAGAAGATGGCAGAACTATTCAAGAACTGGAAGAAAACATTGAACAAGTTTGTCGACAAAGAAGAGACTCCAGAATTCACCAGTCAATATGCGTAGATAAAAGATCACTAGCCCGCATTTGTGGCATACAAGAAATCTGAGAAAGCTAAGAAAAGGTCACAGACAAATGAGCTAAATGCTGCAAAGAAGCAGTATCACCATGTTACGGGGTCAGGTGGCTACAGCAAAGCCCGGCCTACGTGGGACAAAGCTGAGAACGACCTGCTTGCTAAAGGGGTCCAACCAGAGACATTAAACTGGCCAGATCGGTCAAGGACTTGGTTCTTCGGGGTTGGGGGAACTATGGACCCAGAAATAGGGAAGTGTGTTTTCACGAAAGCTCAACTTGAAACATCCGTCACAAAGTTTAAGGAAGCAATCAAGGCTGTGCAGGAAGGGAGTTTCCATCCCGACAGAGAGAAGGACGAGCTGTCAAAGGCCCTCAGGAATCCTGAACACCCTGGGCGAACACGAGGCACATCAGGCTCCGTTCCGTGGAAGTATGGGTTTCCGGATAGCAGTGCCACTTATAGAAGCCGAGGGAGAAAGAGGAAAGAGGAAGCAGACCAGATGAAGAAGATGGAAGAAAGAATAGCGAAACTAGAGGAAAAGCAGCGGCATGAAGATCCTTCATTTGACACTGCCCACGAAGCTACCCCACCATCTCAGCGGAAAAGCAGTGTGGCTTCTACTGAGCTCGTTCAGCCTGATATCACGGCTCCTCGCTGCCCCGTGGATGGTACCACGGAGAATGAACATTGTGAGCTAATGGTGCAATGCCATAACCTAACCTTGAAGGTGGTGGTCGGCTATGTCTTACCTCCTCGACCTGAGGGAACTTTCCATTGCCATCCGATTCCACATGGCTTTGCTATTGTCGGGGTGGATGAAATAATGAACGGATTTGAGGGGCTGGAGCTTGACTACCCTACAGGTGAAGGGGAGATTCATCTGGAAAATGCCTTAAGGACTACCTGTCTATGGAGAAAGGAAAACATCCTGCTTCCAAACTGGACGCCGCCTCAGCAGACTCGGCCGGAGGAGGTCCGTCAGCAGACTCCTCACAGTCCAGCTCTGCTATCTCCGCTGCCTCAGTCGTCTCCGGCGCGCGAGCTGTCTCCGTCGCCTCAGCCATCTCCGCCGCGTCAGCGGACTCCAATGGAGGAGGCCCCTTAGTAGAATCCTCCTCCGCCTCAGCTGTCTCCGCCGCGTCAGCGGACTGCACCTCCTCCGCCGCCTCAGCAACGGCGGAAGAGAGGCACCACCGCTCCGGCGGCTAGCAGTACAACACGGAAGAAATTCAGAGCTCGTCCAAGCCTCATGGCTCCTCCAAACCATTTGAGAGGACTGACGAAGAAAACAAGGACATCGTGGCTGCCGAAGTGAAGGCCCATTTTGAACGGAAACCTCCACCTCCAAAGGAGAAAATAGATCCAGTGAAAGCGAAGCGGTCTCTTGATGCCCTTAGGTGACCACCACCGCCTCCGCCGCTATCACACTATGATCGCTGTATTGAAAAGATATTTGATGAAGCGCGGCGGTCGTGAAGTACTAGCAGTGCTGCAAGACGAAGTGGGAAAATAATTCCCCAGCTCGGCAAACAGGAGAAGCAATCGTGCCCCCCGCTCAAGGTGTTTACCGATATCGCTAATCATCCGGGGCTAGCGCCCGGTACCACTCCTGGTGATTACGTGGGCGATGATGTACAGTTTGAAATGGCAGAGGTAGTAGCGCCCTTTAGATACGAGCACGGGAAGCCTCTCGTCAAACCTGATCAGCTCCCGCATCTACCAACGATGATGCGAAGATTGCATGACTGGTACTTGGAAACCTGCAGCAAGGATGGGACCGACAGTATCTTGCTGGTAATTAAAGATGAGCACGATTTCATTGGAGTCGACCTGATGTATGTTAAATTTGTGGAATTATTTCAGTTATTCAATCAAGAAGCCATCGACAAAACTCTCGTGACTTGCTATTGTCTGTAAGTATTATTTCTGTAATTAAGTCTCTAGCTCAGCTTGTTCATTGCATGTATACATAATTATCCTCACTATATTATGCACATTGAAGATCGCCGAATGCAAAAGAGGACAAATCTATGACATTGGGTTCATTAGCCCAAATACCGTAAATGAATTTACGGTACAAAATAGAGCCAAATTTACTGAGGAAAACTTGCTAGACGCATTCCTTTGGCATCAAAACAAAAGGGAAATACTCTTTCCTTACAACTTCAAGTGAGTGTTACTGTCTTGTGCATATTCGGTTTCGCTTACTCAAGGTTAAGTGTAATTGATGAGTTGTGCGTGCGCAGCTTCCACTTTATTCTGCTATCCATTAAGCTTCACGCGGGAGTAGTAACTGTCTTAGACTCAAGACGTAAAGAGCAAAAGGAGTGGACGGACATGAGTGAAATGCTCCAGAAGTAAGTTCAATCATTATCGCACCATATCAACAACTTTCGTTCATTTCCTGATATCAAGTAATCATTTTCTTTGCCGGGCAAGGTTTGGAAATAGTTCACCAGAATGGTTCCGGGTCTAGAGAAGAAGGAGCTGCGATTTACACACCTGAAAGTAAGTAGTACTAGCTAGTTCCGCGCATCTATCATTGATTCTAGTTTCATCAATACCATTATCATGCTTGATTATCAGTTTGATTGAACTCTATTCTCGTAAAGTGCTTGTGGCCGGCTCCCCGGAATAATTTATGTGGATATTACGTTTGCAAGTTCATTCACCACTCGACCTCTAAGCAGGGCTTATCTGACCAACAATTTGGGAGAAGCGGAACGAACTCCTACCACATGATTGCATACGAGCAATTCAAGAGGAATTGGCGGGATTCTTTGTTGACCACGTCATACCTAAAGACGGAGAATACCATCAGGAATTGCAAATGGATTTTGGTAGATGATGTCAGGGATCGTAAGAGATGTTATATTGTATATATGTAGTAGCGTCGGATAGATATACGTAAACTTGTTGTTCGACCAAGCACGGAGAAAGAGAGGTCACTTCTCTCTACATGATGATCTTGTGTAATAGTTCCTTCATTGCTATTGTAGTAGCTAGCGTCGAGTTGAATGGAAAACATTAAATAAAAATGAAACCCTAAATGTAAAAGAATTGAAGGGTAAACACAAAAATAAAAGGGGGAAACACAATATGAAAACCCCTAAACCCTCCAAAACCCCTAAAACCCTCCTTTCAAAAAACAAAAAAACAAAAACCCCAGCGCCTGGTAGCTGCTGACGCGTGGCTGCCTTTTAGTCTCGGTCGGTGTTATCAACCAGGACTAAAGATCGTCCTGCCTGGGCGCCCCACAGCGGCCACGTGGAGCTCCTTTAGTCCCGGTTCGTAAGCCAACCGGGACTAAAAGTGGTGGGCATTAGTCCCGATCATTTTGCCCGGTTGTAGAATCGGGACTAATGGCCCTCTGGAACGGGACTGATGCCCTGTTTGCTACTAGTGTGCGGAATAATTTGGAGCTCGTGGGGTCAGCCATTAATGACTTTCTCCCAAGTGAATTGATTTGGCGCGGACCCAGATGACGTCGTCGAATTGCCTGGAGGGTAGAAAGGATCCCTCGCCTGGTTCGTCGACACTGTGTCACACCTCAGGCCCTATGAAGAAAAATGTATAGATGTGCATGCAACCCTGCCGTTCCTTGGATCACCTGTGAGTCTGACCCTCAGCCACTGGTCAGTCAGGTCTATGTTCCAAGCTCCAACAACTTTTCTGAACTCTCTGCATGCACACTATTACCTTGCCAGTTTGAGTTCTTGTTCCTAAGTGCAATCTGGGTGATGTACTGCATCCACACTATTATCTTCATTCTAAAAAAAATTGCGGCATGATCTAATCTAATCAACTTCTGTGTCCTCTGAATAGCATGTAGTGTATGTAAGCGTAAAACACCAGTGCGGTAAAAATATGTGAACATCTGAATCTAGAAACAACAGCTACAAATTGTATCAGGAATTTATATATGCAAACAACATCTTAAGTTCTTACCAGCAATGGTGAGCTGCAATCGTGCTATCTACTAAGCACGCCTTTAGTTCTCAACTGCAATTGTGCTACAAAAATGTGTTGGACCATTTTACAGTAATGCCCAGAAATCCAACAAAGAGCAGATTACAAGAGAAAGAAGTGCAAGGGGTGAAGCATAGATGAAACACATCTGTAACTTGTTCTAAGCCTGGCTTCAGCATATACCTAATACCGCAGTTCCGCAGAACAACAGTATGCAAATCTACAACCTCTCAGTTGCCTAGAACAAGACATTGCAAAATTAACAGGAGCAAAATTTAGAAGTTAGTATAAACTGGATCTACTGTAAGTAATGAAGCACCAGATTGCATTGCTTAGCAGTATACTAGAAGAAAGAGTGCACATGGACACAAGAGAGCATCAAGCATAACAGGTGGAACATTGGGCTCAGACCAATTCCTAATTAAGACAGCAAAGTGGCAGTTCCGCTTCAACCGCAGCAATCTAATTTATAGTGAACATGTATCTTGCCCGCAACAAGTCAAGGCGCCTTATATGACTTGTTGTGAGGCAAGTTCAGAATCTCGAACGTTGATGGTGTAACTCGAAAGAAGCTGGACGATGGTGAAAGGACGGTCAGCACTGAGGACAAACTGCTTCCCCTGCTTCAAAAACTCATCAGCTTTAGAGATCACCTCTCTTTTGTCGTCCTTTAGGTTGTACCTGCAGATGCGAGCCGACGAACCCCGATGTTTGGTGTAGCACACGCAGTTTGCCTCTACAGATGGGAACTTATCAGCACAAACAGCCAGGCACCTTTGATGACCGATGAAGATGGCATAGTTGTTGATGGTCTTCAAACACACAAGCTCGTCACTCTTGACCTCGAACTTGAGAACCCTAACGAGTCGCTGTAGCTTGACGATGATGAGCAGCTGCCCTCCGAATTCCATAAGGAAACACTGGCCATCGTTTGCATGTCCCGTCTCAAGAGGATCGCCGGAGAAAAACTTCTCAGGCGGCTGAATATGATGCACCTCCATCAAACCACCGACGCTGTTAATCACTTCAGTTAATTTGCTTAATGTCCGCCAGTCGCCATCGAAACCATCTCTGATAGCCATCCGGAGGAAATTATAAGTTATGTCCGGATGCTCCATGGAGGTGAAACATTCATTGATGGGAAAGGCTGTGTACTGCTTGCGAGATGAATCGAAGAGTAAGGTAAGCTTGGGCAAAGGCACCGTCGCCTTCGAACCAAACCACACGGCAGCAGCGACCTCCCCCTCCGGCGGCACCGGCGCCAGGAAACGGATCATGGCGCCGGTGAGCGGGTTGAAGAGATGAGCAGAGTGAGGAGGGCTCCTGTCTGCCAGCACGAAGAAGCCTCAAGGAGTGGTGGCGACTACGTAGTAGTTGCGGAGCAGCGGGAGCTCCTTGTGGAGGAACCGGCCGGTGGAGGTATTGACCAACAGGCGGCGCGTGTCGCTCTCGAAGAGCTCGTCGAGGATGATCCACCGGCGCGGGTGGAACTGGTAATCCGAGGCGTCGGTCTTCGGGTCGTCGATGGCGGAGCGCCAGTGGTGGCATACGGCGCGCAAGTCCACATAGCAGTCCACGTCGTTGGTGGCGAGGAAGGAGCCGGCGATGCGGCGGAGGAGGTCGTATGGGAGCGAGGACCAGTCTGCACCCACCATGGCCCGATGGGCCTTCTCCTTCCCTTCGGCCGGCGGAAGATCAGGGGTGGCCAAGGATATCGGAACTTCAGCGGACGCGGCCGCCATCGCTGCACGATTGATTCCGGAAAATCCAATGCCCTAATCTTCCCTGCCAAAACGGGTAGGATGTAAATTTCACCCTCAAGGATCAACTACATCAAAAGTTAAAACACAAGACACACAGACGTACACAAGTTTTAGCCAAGAGGCCATATCATGCCCTCTAGGTAATTTCCTTTCTCAAATTTCACCCTTAAGGATTAGTTTTGTTCCAAGTTTCGTAGAAACCTGTTTGCAGAATGATCATAAGTTTGTAACACCCCTGGTATTGAATGAAAGTTGTTTAAAAAAAAGGTTGGGAAGACCATAATTTTTGTGAAATACTTAGGTATGTACAACGGTTGATAAGGCAGTCTTCTTCTACGGAAAACAACACAATTTTATTATATTTCTGATACGTAACAAAGAGAAGACAATAAATAATGATATACAATAAATTATCTCTTACACTACTGGAATCGAGTTATACGCCGAGTGCCACGGACACTCGGCAAAGGGCCAACAACCGCCGACAAAGCCTTTGCCGAGTGCTGCACTCAGCAAAAGCCACCGGGCGTACACCTCTCCGGCAAATAGGAATTTGCCGAGAGTCAGGACACGGGCACTCGGCAAAGACTTTGCCGAGAGCCAAACAGTACCACCAGGCAATATAAAGTGACTTTCACGTCGGCTAGTTCCGTCAGCTCTTTGCCGAGAGTGGCTCTCGGCAAAACTGCCAGAGCCAACCGCCAGGGCATGCCACTTTGCCGAGAGTGGCTCTCGGCAAAATTACCACAGCCAACTACCAGCGTGCCACTTTGCCGAGAGCCGCTCTCGGCAAAGATCCGTTCCCAGACAACTTTTTACTGCATTCTCCCGGATCCCTGCCGCAAAAATATATATACAATACACAAACATGCATTTCAAGTCTCAATGTCTAACAACAAACTCACATAACCATTACATAAAATAGTTCACACGAACTTCTTTTGAGATCACAAGATAGCTCTTTAGTACAAATGCCTACTTACTAAACAATAAAGTGGTCAATGCATTTCTACATGCGACCACAAGATAAAAGCAACACCACAATTATCACAAACTGAAGAAGAATTATCAAGTTCTTCCATCCACTGAACCCGATAAGCCGTTTCTGGCTAGCACATCCAGTGAACCCATCCACTGAATCCACTAATTCAGATTTTCTCTTCTGCTTAAGCACATACTGATTGTAATGATACTCTGCCTTCTCTCTGCTATTGAACGAGTCGTGGGAGCTGCCTTCGTTGTAAATCACTTGTTCATTGCATTCAGACCATGAATCGTAGACTCCTGGACATCTATCTCTGTACACCACATACCACTTCATCTACAAAGATAGAGAAAAAAAAGGCAGAGAAGGAATGCAAGGTTAAAAATATCACATCAGACATAATCCACGTAAGCGTTCATCACTCATACAATCAAAAGCATCGCAAGTGGCAATCTAAGAACTCCATATCAGCAACTAGATGACTATATCACTAAATCAACGCCAAACTATCTAGGTGGACTACTCGGAGGTGTAGTCGGTGAAACCGGTGATCGTGGAGTCAGAGCACGTCAGGGCATCCCCCACGGTGGAGGACCAAGCGTCGTCGGGAATGTACGTCGGTGGACTCAATGGCATCGAGTCGTCACACTCCTTATGTGGTGGAGCCTTCTTCTCCTTAGCTGCCGGATTCTTCTTGACCAGATCCTCAAAATACTTTATTAGGATCAACTACGGGTGCTTCTCAATGAGCGCCGCCAAGCGGTCCTCGGCGAGCTTCTCCTTGACCGCGGAGTCGACCCTAATGGAAGATGCGTCGTCGGAGGAAGCCATAGCCACGAAATCGATCGGTGCTAACACCTTTCATCACACAATGAAAAATAACATAAGAATCAAACATCAAAGATTACTTTTAAGCAAATTAATCATGATGGACACTATCTCACGGATATTTTGACTTTCGGTGATTGTCGAGCTGGGCGAGTCCATCGTGCGTGAAAAATGTATATCACAGGACGAACTCGCATAGATCGACCGCCATCGGCAAAAGACGATTTTCTTTCTCCAAGAACAACTCTCATCTCTCTCACGTATATATGGTGGAACTCTCTCTGGTGGTGGCATATATGATGGACACTATCTCACGGATATTTCGACTTTCGGTGATGGTCGAACTGGGCGAGTCCATCGTGCGTGACAAATGGATATCACAAGAAGAACTCGCCCAGATCGACCGCCATTGTCAAAAGTCGATTTTCTTCCTCCAACAACTCTCATCTCTCTGACGTATATATGGTGGAACTCTCTCTGGTGGTGGTATATATGGTGGACACTATCTCACGGATATTTTGACTTTCGATGATGGTCAAGCTGGGCGAGTCCATCGTGCGTGACAAATGTATATCACAAGAAGAACTCGCCCAGATTGACCGCCATCGTCAAAAGTCGATTTTCTTCCTCCAAAAACAACTCTCATCGACTGTCGGCGATGGCCGCTCTTCCTCTATTCCTCCTACTATGAAAAGATCACAGAGGAGGAACAGAGGAAGCGCAACCCCCTACGACAACAATCGGCATCTGTCAAATATCATCGGGGTGACCTCCATAGCACCCATACAAACAACAAGAACTAATAGATGCATCAACAATTATCTATACAAAAAAAATCAGCAATTATCTACATTCATCCATCCTTCTTTGCATCCATCTATGCATTCATGCATGCATACATACATACATCTATATATTGATACATACAAAAAGCTACAAAAATATTTACTACAAAAAAAGGTCCATGCATCAATTCATGCATCAATCCATGCATTAATACATACATCTATACATTCATAGATCCATGCATCCATCAATCCTTGCATCCATATAAAAATCCATGCATCCATACATACATTCCTGCATACATACAAGATCGGCGAGGGGGAGACGAAGCTCACCGAGAGGGGGAGGTGGTGCCAGCGGGGTTGGGGGAGCACCGGCAGGGTTGGGGGCACCGGCCGGGTCGAGGGGCGGCGACGGGGTCGGTGGCGACCGAGGGGGAGGGCGCCGGTGTGGTGAGGGGCCGGCCGAGTGGGAGGGCACCGGTGGGGCGGGGGGGGTGCCGGTGGGGTGTGGGGGGCGTGGTAGAAAGAGAGAGAAGTGAGAGAGAAGAGACCTTGCGGGGGAGTTAAGTGTTCGCCGACCTTTACCGAGAGTCTGTCAGTGCGGCTCTTGCTAAAGGTACGAGACCTAGATCTAGGGTTTACACCTTTTCCGAGAGTCACGCTCGGAAAAGGATAAAACCTAATATCTAGTTTACGTTATCCCGAGAGCAGCACTCGAAAATGCCACACATACCGAGAGCTGCACTCGGAAATGACACTCCTCCCTCATCTGTGCAAGCCCTAGGCATGCCACAAGGACATCACAAATGATTTCCCATGCCGCTACCGGGCATGATTTCATGTGCCACCTTGCTGATCTGCAATTCCCGAAGATGAACCCCTAGCAGAGCAATAAATTTCTCGAATATTGCACGCGTCCCCGAAAAATGCGAGGCCGTGGCACGGGCCATGCGGTTGCCCCCTCTTAGAACACGAGAAGTTTCAAGGCCAGTGGAGCAACAGGACCGCCACTTCCTGCACAAACCGGACACGTTCCCTCTCGATACCCAGATACTAGCTCGGAGACAATGCGGATTACAAGCGGCCTCAGGGGAGGCTTACTCGAAACGCGTCCAAACTTTTACCACACCCTACAGAGGCCCTGTGATGACATCGTGGCAGACCCCAAGCAATCCTACTATCGTACGATTTTCTGAGGATTTCAATGGTTGCATCAGGAATGACACCGAAGAACTTTCGGTAACCCTTTGGCAGGGCATGTGATAACCCACAAGTATAGGGGATCGCAACAGTTTTCGAGGGTAGAGTATTCAACCCAAATTTATTGACTCGACACAAGAGGAGCCAAAGAATATTTGCAAGTATTAGCAGCTGAGTTGTCAATTCAACCACACCTGGAGATTAATTATCTGCAGCAAAGTGATCAGTAGCAAAGTAGTATGATAGTTTTGATAGTAGTAGTAACAGCAATAGTGACGGTAACAGTGATAGCAATGATTTTGTAGCAAGTGTAATAGTAACAGCAGCAGTAGTAACTTAGCAGAAACAATATAAGAGAAATTCGTACGCATTGTATCGGTGAATTCGTTGGATGATATTCAGCATATAACAGTCATAACCTAGGGTGATACGGCACTAGCTCCAGTTCATAAATATAATGTAGGCATGTATTCCGTAAATAGTCATACGTGCTTATGGAAAGAACTTGCATGACATCTTTTGTCCTACCCTCCCGTGGCAGCGAGGTCCTATTGGAAACTAAGGGATATTAAGGCCTCCTTTTAAAAGAGAACCGGAACAAAGCATTAACACATAGTGAATACATGAACTCCTCAAACTACGGTCATCACCGAGAAGTGTCCCGACTATTGTTACTCCGGGGTTGCCGGATCATAACACGTAGTAGGTGACTATAACTTGTAAGATCGGATCTAGAATATAGATATAATGGTGATAACATAAACGGTTCAGATCTGAAATCATGGCACCCGGACCCAAAGTGACAAGCATTAAGCATGGCAAAGTCATAGCAACATCAATCTCAGAACATAATGAATACTAGGGATCAAGCCCTAACAAAACTAACTCGATTACATGATGAATCTCATCCAACTCCTCACCGACCAACGAGCCTACGAAGGAATTACTCACTCCCGGTGGGAAGCATCATGGAATTGGTGATGAAGAAGGGTTGGTGATGACGAAGATCGAAGATCGCCCTCTCCGAAGCCCCAAACGGACTCCAGATCTGGCCTCCCGATGAAGAACAGGAGGTGGCGGCGGCTCCGTCTCGTGAAACGTGATAATTCTTTCTCCCTCATTTTTTTCTCCAAATATGTGATTTTATAGTATCAGGGTTGGAGTCTGTGGGGCCACCAGGTGGGGACAACCCACCAGGGCGCGCCTGGAGGGGTGGCGCGCCCTGGTGGGTTGTGCCCACCAAGGTGCCCCCCCTCCGGTAGTTCTTGGCTCCAGAAATTCTTATTTATTGAATAAAAAATCCTCGCAAAGTTTCGTTCCAATCCGAGAACTTTTACTTTTGCACAAAAACAACACCATGGTAGTTCTGCTGAAAATAGCGTCAGTCCGGGTTAGTTTCATTCAAATCATGCAAATTAGAGTCCAAAACAAGAGGAAAAGCATTAGGAAAAGTAGATATGACGGAGACGTATCAGCATGCCCCTCCCTCGTCTGTGCAAGGCCTAGGCATGCCACAAGGACATCACAAATGATTTCCCATGCCGCTACCGGGCATGACTTCATGTGCCGCCTTGCTGATCTGCAATTCCCGGCGATGAAACCCTAGTAGAGCAATAAATTTCTCGAATATTGCACGCGTCCCCGAAAAATGCGAGGCCGTGGCACGTGCCATGCGATTGCCCCCTCTTAGAGCATGAGAAGTTTCGAGGCCAACGAAGCAACAGGACCAGCACTTCCTGTACAAACCGGACACGTTCCCTCTCGATACCCAGATACTAGCTCGGAGATAGTGCGGTTTACAAGCTTAGGGGCCCTGTGATGACACCATTAATAAAAAAACGCCGACATCCACCATTAAGAAGATGGCCTATCACTTTGAATGTTCTCTTGTCGAGACAGGTGCACATTCAAAGTGATAGTCCATCTCCTTAACAAGAGTGTAATGAATACCGAAGCTTACTGCATCTGGACTATCCCACTATTTAAACAGGTTTTGTCGCTTGTCTCTAGGCGAGGTGGGCCTAAACTTTGATGGTGGCCATATCATTACCGAGAGCCACTCTCGGCAACTGCTCGCTTACCGAGACCGACTCTCGGGTAACTATTGCTCTGCCGAGAGCTCAATCATAAATTTAAAAAAATGCCGGCATCCATTTTTAGGATATGACAGCCACTATGAATCTTCTCTGTCCGGAACATGAAGATTCATAGTGACAGTACGGACTCTTACTAATGAAGACCGAAGCTTAATGCAGTTGGACTATTGAACTATTTAAACATGTCTTTTTGCTAGTCGGTAGGCGAGATGGGACTAAATATTTGCCGAGAGCCACTCTCGGCAAAGAATTGCAACCGTGACAGTGTCGTTAGTCGCCGCCGAATGTGCCACATGGCAAAACTTTGCCGTGTGTGATTGATACGCCTCCAATGTATCTATAATTTTTTATTGTTCCATGCTGTTATATTATCATTCTTGGATGTTTTACAATCATTTTATAGCAACTTTATATCATTTTTGGGACTAACCTATTGACATAGTGCCCTGTGCCAGTTGCTGTTTTTTGCTTTTTTTTACTTCGCAGAAAATCAATACCAAACAGAGTCCAAACGCAGCGAAACTTTTTGGTGATTTTTCTTGACCAGAAGACACAAGTTGGGCCGAGGAAGTACCAGAGGGGTGCCCCGAGGGGGGCACAACCCACCTGCACGCCTGGGGGCCCAGGCGCGCCCTGGTGGGTTGTGCCCACCTCGGTGGCCTCCCGCACAGCCTCTTTGCTCTATAAATACCCCAATATTCCATAAACCCTAAGAGAGTCGAGGAAAAACAATTCCAGCCGCCGCAAGTTCCAGAAACCACAGATCCAATCTAGACACCATCATGGAGGGGTTAATCATCCTCATTGGTCCCTCTCCGATGATGCGTGAGTAGTTCATTGTAGACCTACGGGTCCGTAGTTAGTAGCTACATGGCTTCCTCTCTCTCTTTTGATTCTCAATACAATGGTCTCTTGGAGATCTATTTGATGTAACTCTTTTTGCGGTGTGTTTGTTGGGATCCGATGAATTTTGAGTTTATGATCAGATCTATTTTTTTATCCATGAAAGTTATTTGAGTCTTTTGATCTCTTATATTCATGATTACTTATAGCCTCGTATTTCTTCTTCGAATCTTTGGTTTAGTTAGGCCGACTAGATCGATTTTTCTTGCCATGGGAAGAGGTGCTTTGTGATGGGTTCGATCTTACGGTGCTCAATCCCAGTGACAGAAGGGGAAATGACACGTATGTATCGTTGCTATTAAAGATAACAAGATGGGGTCTATTCCTACATGAATAGATCTTGTCTACATCATGTCATTGTTCTTATTGCATTACTCTGTTTCTCCATGAACTTAATACACTAGATGCATGCTAGATAGCGGTCGATGTGTGGAGTAATAGTAGTAGATGCAGGCAGGAGTCGGTCTACTAATTTTGGACGTGATGCCTATATAATGATCATTGCCTGGATATCGTCATGATTATTTGAAGTTCTATCAATTGCCCAACAGTAATTTGTCCACCCATCGTGTGCTATTTTTCTCTAGAGAAGCCACTAGTGAAATCTACGGCCCCCTGGTCTCTTCTTTATCATATTTACCTTCGAGGTCTAGTTTTATTTGCTTTTATTTTCAGATCTATTAATCCAAAAACCCAAAAATACCTTGCTTCAATTTATTGTTATTTATTTTATCTCGCGTTCCCGCGAGATCTATTTATCCAATCTACTACAATTTTATCTATCTTTTTACCCGGGAGGGATTGACAACCCCTCTTTTACGCCGGGTTGCAAGTTTTTGTTCTTTGTGTGCAGGTACCGTTTACGTAGTGTTGCGTGGTTCTCCTACTGGTTCGATAACCTTGGTATAATCACTGAGGGAAATACCTACCGTAGCTGTGCTGCATCATCCCTTCCTCTTTGGGGAAATACCGACGTAGTTCAAGCCGCATCAAAAGGAATTTCTGACACCGTTGCCGGGGAGGATCAAGTCATGATAGTCTCCCGACAACTCGCCAATTTCTGGCGCCGTTGCCGGGAAGACATCATCAACATCTATCAGGTTCCTAATCACAAATCTCATCTCCTTGCAATTTACATTATTTGCCATTTGCCTCTCGTTTTCATCTTCCCCACTTCACAAAAATTTGCCGTTTTATTCGCCCTCTTTTTCGTTCGCCTTTTTCTCGTCAGATCTCTTGTTTGCTTTCTCTACTTGTGTTAACATGTGCCTTCTATTTGCTTGCATCTTTGCTTGCTAAAAATCTATTGATATGGATCCTCATCCACTTGCTAATCTATTCAATTCACTAGATTATCTTTATGAAGTTTTGCTTGAGATTTATGAATCTAAAAATTGTGATGAAGTGTTAAACGTAGAAATTTATAAAGTGATACATGATAGCTCCTTGAATGAAAAGCATGATTGCAATGATATTATCATAAATTCTATTAATGCCAATTGTGTTAGTGATATGCAAAACCCCAAGCTTGGGGATGCTTGTTTTGTTATGTCCACTACAGATTGCAATGATCATGATTGGGGTGATAATGATTCTTATGATCTTGAAAATTTATTTAAACCTCATGATGAATATGCTTGTGATAATATTAAAAGTGGGTTTGGAAGAGTGTCAACTTTAGTTAAAAATAATCCCACTTATTTGGAGAGTGTTCAATCTTATGAAATTTTTGATAAAAGTGGGCTTGGAGAGGTTATGACTTTATTTGATGGTAATCCCACTATTTTGGAAGAGTGTCAACTTTGCATGCATGTGGATCATGAAGAGAATACTTTATGTGATAGTTATATTGTTGAATTTAATATGATCCTACATGTAATTATTATGAGATAGGGAAATATGATAGTAGAAATTTTCATGTTAGTAATTTACCTCTCGTTATATTGAGATTGCTATTATTTCTTTCTTCTTCCTTACATATGCTAGATATTTCTTGTCTTGATAATTTGTTTGCTTATAAAATCCCTATGCATCGGAAGTATGTTAGATTTAAACGTGTTTTTCACATGTATTATGTGAAGGAAATATGCCCTAGAGGCAATAATAAAGTTGTTATTTATATTTCCTTATATCATGATAAATGTTTATTATTCATGCTAGAATTGTATTAACCAGAAACTTGATACATGTGTGAATACATAGACAAACAGAGTGTCCCTAGTATGCCTCTACTTGACTAGCTTGTTTATCAAAGATGGTTATGTTTCCTGACCATAGACATGTGTTGCCATTTGATAAACAGGATCACATCATTAGGAGAATGATGTGATGGACAAGACCCATCCGTTAGCATAGCATAATGATCGTTAAATTTATTGCTATTGTTTTCTTCATGACTTATACATATTCCTCTGACTATGAGATTATGCAACTCCCGAATACCGGAGGAACACCTTGTGTGCTATCAAACGTCACAATGTAACTGGGTGATTATAAAGATGCTCTACAGGTGTCTCCGAAGGTGTTTGTTGGGTTGTCATAGATGGGAATTAGGATTTGTCACTCCGAGTATCGGAGAGGTATCTCTGGGCCCTCTCGGTAATGCACATCATATGAAGCCTTGCAAGCAATGCGACTAATGAGTTAGTTGCGGGATGATGCATTACGGAACGAGTAAAGAGACTTGCCGGTAACGAGATTGAACTAGGTATGATGATACCGACGATCGAATCTCGGGCAAGTAACATACCGATGACAAAGGGAATGACGTATGTTGTTATGCGGTTTGACCGATAAAGATCTTCGTAGAATATGTAGGAGCCAATATGAGCATCCAGGTTCCGCTATTGGTTATTGACCGGAGATGTGTCTCGGTCATGTCTACATAGTTCTCGAACCCGTAGGGTCCGCACGCTTAACGTTCGATGACGATTTGTATTATGAGTTGTGTGTTTTGGTGACCGAAGATTGTTCGGAGTCTCGGATGAGATCACGGACATGACGAGGAGTCTCGAAATGGTCGGGAGGTAAAGATTGATATATTGGAAGGTTACATTCGGACACCAGAATGGTTTCGGGAAGTTTCGGAGTACCGGGAGGCTACCGGAACCCCCCCGGGAGAGTAATGGGCCAACATGGGCCTTAGTGGAGGAGAGAGGGCCGGCCATAGGAGGAGGCGCGCCCCCCTTGCCAATCCGAATTGGACAAGGGGTGGGGGCGCCCCCCCCCCTTTCCTTCTCCTACTCCCTCTCCTTTCCCCCTTTGCTACTCCGGAAAAAAGGAAAAGTGGGGGGGGGGGGCGAATCCTACTAGGTTTGGAGTCCTAGTAGGACTCCCCCCTCCATGGCGCACACCCTGGTGGCCGGCCTCCTCCCCCCTCCTTTATATACGAGGGCAGGGGCACCCCAAAGGCACAACATTGTCTTAGCCGTGTGCGGTGCCCCCCTCCACCGTTTACTCCTCCGATAATATCATCGTAGTGCTTAGGCGAAGCCCTGCACGGATTACATCACCAACACTGTCGCCACGCCGTCGTGCTGACGGAACTCTCCCTCGACCCTCTGCTGGATCAAGAGTTCGAGGGACGTCATCGAGCTGAACGTGTGCTGAACTCGAAGGTGTCGTACGTTCGGTGCTAGATCGGTTGGATCGTGAAGACGTTCGACTACATCAACCGCGTTAACTTAATGCTTCCGCTTTATGAAGAAATGCTCTCATGCTTCACTTAGATTTATTTGAGAGTAAGTAAAATTTTTAAGAAATTCTCTCATGCTTCACTTAAATTATTTTGAGAGAAGAAAATTTTTATGCTCATGTTCTTCACTTAGATTTGTTTGAGCTATCAAAAACAACATATGAAATTAGTACCAAAGTGATAGATATTCAAGAGGGATATAATAAAAACTTTCATGAAGATCATTGGACAAAATAAACTTGATTCTTTATAAACGTTTTGCGATATGATGATATAATATGTGAGTCATGTTGGTGAGTAATTATGCTTTAGTAAGAATATTGGTGTTAAGGTTTGTGATTCCCTATGCAAGCACGAAAGTCAATAGTTATGCAATGAAATTACATCCTAATTGTGGTGCATTATTCAGTGTTAGTTATGCTTAATGCTCGCTTACGAGAATTACCAGAGGTGTTAGTAAGAATATTGGTGTTAAGGAAGTACCAGAGGGGTGCCCCGAGGGGGGCACAACCCACCTGGGCGCGCGCCCAGGTGGGTTGTGCCCCCCTCGGGGCACCCCTCTGGTACTTCCTTAACACCAATATTCTTACTAACACCTCTGGTAATTCTCGTAAGCGAGCATTAAGCATAACTAACACTGAATAATGCACCACAATTAGGATGCGCGCCCAGGTGGGTTGTGCCCCCCTCGGGGCACCCCTCTGGTACTTCCTTAACACCAATATTCTTACTAACACCTCTGGTAATTCTCATAAGCGAGCATTAAGCATAACTAACACTGAATAATGCACCACAATTAGGATGTAATTTCATTGCATAACTATTGACTTTCGTGCTTGCATAGGGAATCACAAACCTTAACACCAATGCCTGGTGGATTGTGCCCACCTCGGTGGCCTCCCACACCGCCTCTTTGCTCTATAAAAACCCTAATATTCCAGAAACCCTAAGAGAGTCGATGAAAAACAATTCCAGCCGCCGCAAGTTCCAGAAACCACAGATCCAATCTAGACACCATCACGGAGGGGTTCATCATCCTCATTGATGCCTCTCTGATGATGCGTGAGTAGTTCATTGTAGACCTATGGGTCCGTAGTTAGTAGCTAGATGGCTTCCTCTCTCTCTTTTGATTCTCAATACAATGGTCTCTTGGAGATCTATTTGATGTAACTCTTTTTGAGGTGTGTTTGTTGGGATCCGATGAATTTTGAGTTTATAATCAGATCTATGTTTTTATCCATGAAAGTTATTTGAGTCTTTTGATCTCTTATATGCATGATTACTTATAGCCTCGTGTTTCTTCTTCGAATCTTTGGTTTAGTTAGGCCGATTAGATCGATTTTTCTTGCCATGAGAAGAGGTGCTTTTTGATGGGTTCGATCTTACGGTGATCAATCCCAGTGACAGAAGGTGAAATGACACGTATGTATCATTGCTATTAAAGATAACAAGATGGGGTCTATTCCTACATGAATAGATCTTGTCTATATCATGTCATCGTTCTTATTGCATTACTCCGTTTCTCCATGAACTTAATACACTAGATGCATGCTGGATAGCAGTCGATGTGTGGAGTAATAGTAGTAGATACAGGCAGGAGTCGGTCTACTAATCTTGGACGTGATGCCTATATAATGATCATTGCCTGGATATCATCATGATTATTTGAAGTTCTATCAATTGCCGAACAGTAATTTGTCTACCCACCATGTGCTATTTTTCTCGAGAGAAGCCACTAGTGAAATCTACGGCCCCCGAGTCTCTTCTTTATCATATTTGCCTTCGAGATCTATTTTTATTTGCTTTTATTTTCAGATCTATTAATTTCAAAACCCAAAAATACCTTGCTGCAATTTATTGTTATTTATTTTATCTCGCGTTCCCGCGAGATCTATTTATCCAATCTACTACAATTTTATCTATCTTTTTATCCGGGAGGGATTGACAACCCATCTTTTACGCCGGGTTGTAAGTATTTGTTCTTTGTGTGCAAGTACCATTTACGTAGTGTTGCGTGGTTTTCCTACTAGTTCGATAACCTTGGTCTCATCACTGAGGGAAATACCTACTGTAGCTGTGTTGCATCATCCCTTTCTCTTTGGGGAAATACCGACATAGTTCAAGCTGCATCAGTGACCAGATGGCCCTCGGCAAATAGTGCCTTTGCCGAGTATAGCATGTTTGCCGGGCAATACTGTCGGCATTATCATGTGTTTGCCGATTTATTCCCTTTGCCGAGGGCGGCTCTCGGCGTTCGTTACTTTGCCGAGTGCCCGTGTTTTGGCTCTCGGCGAAGACGCCGACACCCGGTATATACGAAAATTCCAGTAGTGTTAGTCTTATCTTCGGTATCTAGATATTTCTACATACGTTGTGAGAAATATTGTATTAAATGATCATCTCCTAATTAAGAGAAGACAAATCATTGCTATTGATTTTTCTCTCATCCACCTCAGCATTTATCTACTTGACATTTTGTAAGATGGTACCATTGTATACGCCCTTAAGCGCGAAATAGTGGCCTCTCCATACAGGGCGCACACCTTGTTTAGCGTAAGTGTGAGATTTCTCTCAGCCTTTTTTGGGTTTTTTGTTTTCTTTGTTTTTCATTTTTTTTCATTTTTTTAAAATCATGAAAATACTAAGTTTATGAATATTTTTTGAAGTCATGAACATTTTCTAGATTTGCTTGTATTTTTCAATTTTGGACCATCTTTTTAATATTCACAAACATTTTTTTAAATTCATAAATATATTTTGATTTTGTGAACATTTTTTGAAACTCCAAAACATTTTTCAAGTCCTTGAACATTTTTTTTAAATTTGCGATCACTTTTTGAATTCACAAACTTTTTTTAAATTCACATCTAATATTTAAAATTGATGAATATTTTTAAATTTCCAAACACTTATTAAATTCATGATTTTTTTTTAAATTCATGGATATATTTTTCACGTCGGGGAATTTTTTCAATTCTGATTGTTTTTTAAATTTCATGTTTTTTTTACCAATTTGGAATTAAAAAATCTGTACTTTGTAAAATACATGATTTTTTTTGAAAATTTGATATTTCCTGAATTTATGATTATTTTAATATAAAACAACCAGTTTATTTCCCTCTAAAAATAGTGAGCGTGAACAACCGAGCGAGAAAGTTAATGGGCCGTAGCAGGCTACCCGTCAGGGTGAGTGCCAATTCTCAACTTGGCGCTACATGTAGTCATAAGGAGCTCAATAGAGCAACTAGTTGGAGGGTATCAGGTGGGCTTCGCAAAAGTCACTTGTGGAGCAGTTCAACACTCAAAAGTGGTGCAACCAGCGTCGTCACATGTTGTGAGCTGAACGCATCCCTCATTAGGACATTTTCTTTCTTCTCTTTTTTTGGTTTTTGTCTCAATTTTCAGTTTTGGGTTTTGTTTCTTCCTGTTTTTTATTATTTCGATTTTCGTTTGTTAGGAGCGTGGGTGTGTTGTGCTCCTGTGCGAGTACATGCAAGCTTCTTCATGAAGCGCATGTGTGCTTCAAGCAGAATCACTAAGTGTGTTGTGCTTCCTTGTAAACACAGATATGCTTCACGCGGAAGCATAGTTGTGGACTATCCTTTGGCATAGTCGCTCTTCCATTCTTCCCTACGACATCTTCCTCTTCCCCGTCTAGTCCATTTGATTGGTGGGAGTTTGAGCCATCATTCCTCTTCTTGCCGGCCTGGAGATCGGCCACAAGTTGTGTTCACTTTCGCCATTCAATAGCATCCAACAATGGCTAAAACCAAATGGTCTCTTGTCCGTTTCTTGAAACATAGTGGCCGCCACCACCGTCTAAAAAAAAAATATTTATAACAATGAGAATGCAATAAAAAAACAAGTATATGCAAATGATGACAAGATGAAGTAATTTAGCTTACGTGAGTTGCCACACCCATTTCACTTTGAGGGCGGCCAAGCACCTGTGCATAGTAGCCGACATACTTGTTCACTTCCTCTTGAATGACCCTCCATCGATGTTGGAGAGATGCCACATTGCGGTTGCTCGTGTTAGGATGCGGCTCCACATAATTCTTGTGTTCATGACAATGCTTTCAAATCTTCTCCCAATACTTGTTGCCCTTTTGCTCTGTGCCGCATATGAGATCCATTGTTGTGGCCAACCCAGATTTAACCAACAAAATATCCTCAAAAGTTGAGAATGCTGAACCTCTTGCCTTTGCCGTCTTTGGCTTCTTTTTCTTGGTCAGGTTGAGATTCGATGTTCCTCCAACTTCAAACGAAGGATAAGTTGGATCCCCCAATCCGTAGTCCATTTGGGTCGGTCCATGGTTGTCATTGATCATGTCCGACATGAAAAACTACTAACATTATCATGGTTTCAAAGCATTGGTCATGTACCAAAGGGTCTGTTCAAAACATTGATCATGGCATATGCAAAGTTGATCGGAGAGGAGCAAAAAGAACATATCGAGTCTTGTCATGTCATTCGTCAAACAGGTCGTGGGCAGCTCGGGCGGCGCAGACGCCCGTGCTTGTCCGCTCCCGAGCGAGCTGCAGCAAGTGACAGACATCCACCGCAACCCTTTGCGTTGGCGGAAAGCTCTCCGGAAGGCCCCAATCGGCCGTCGGGTCCTCCTCTGCCCCTACAGGACCGATGACGTGATCCTCGTCGGCAGCTGGATGGACGGGGTGTAGGTCCCGGGCGAGGCGGGGGGATAGCTGCTCCTCGAGGTCCGCATCCGCTCCCTGTGACGCCGCTTCCCTCTCCCGCTGCCTCCGTCGCGTGTCCCTTCGGGCGACGTTCTCCGGCTTGCACGACTGTCGGCTCTGACGTCGCGGGCGCGCTTGATTGCGCTCAGGCCTCCCCATATCTGCCCCACATTTGGGATAAATATGAAAGGTTCCGGTCAGTTCGGGCGTTCGAGGAGTCCGTCTGGTTCAGTTTTTTTGGACCAGTCCATGACCGGGCCGTCCGCCCGGGCTTTTAAGGTGGCGAGCTATAGATGGTCTTAGGGAAATAATGTTCTCACTTGATAATATTTCTTTTTTGTTCTCACGGAAGTTATGGAGCCAACATTTATTCGGTATGGTGCAAAAGACCAAAAATGCTACACAAACGGACTCCCGGCTCACAGACTTTACGGACCTGCTGAGTGGTCCTGTTTGGAAGAAATTCTTATACGACCGGATCGTACACCCTGGATCGAACGACCCCTTCCACGGAAAGACACGTGGATTTGCGAATCTTAAAGCACTCAATCCACGCCCATCTTCTTCGTCAAACCATGGGATTCCTGTGCCGCAGCCCGAGGCGCCTCACCGTACCTACACCACTCGTTGCCGGCGGGAGTCTGCAGGTTGTCCGGCAGCGCAGTAAATCTCGCCGGAGACCTCGTGGATTTGGCGCTGCCTCGTTGCAATCGTTAAATGCCTAAAGAGCTTCATGGCAAAATACTTGTCTTCGTGCTCCTTTTCTTGGGGCTCTCCGTCTTGCTTTCGCCGGCGACGACATGCCACCCAAGCAACCTCATGATGCGAACCTTCGCTGGGAATCTCACTGTCGCTGACGTCCCCCGCGCCGCCGGCGACGGGTCCTGCGGCCATTGGGACGGTGCCAACCACATGATGGTGCTCCGCCTTGCAGTGCCCGGGCGCGGCCTCACCGGCCTCCCGCCGTCCCGCGGCTGGACAGCCACGACGTGATCTCAGGTAGCAGCTCCCTCGTCGGGATAAGTATGCTAGCCGCCATAAAAATTCTTATATTTTAAGGTTTTCAACGTAAAATGGCATAGCTACGTGGCGTTAAATGGAGAGGGTCGTTCGCTCTGGATAGAACGACACGGTCGTATAGGATTTATTTCCGTCCTGTTTTAATTGGCTTAATTAATCTCCTTCCCCTAATTAACCGGCCACGCCCTGAATTTAGCGACGCCCAGCCCTGAAAATCCCCCGTAACTGTCTGTGGATGTAGCAAAGCTCGCAAAAGAATGCCTTAAGCTGGTGCGCTTGAGCCAGCGTTGTCATATTGATGCTAATGCTATGCAAGAAGAGCACATGGTGAGTTATACTTCCTCCAATGTAAGATGTTTTTGCAAGCAGTTTTAGCTTGCAAAAACGTCTTATATTATGAGACGGAGGAGTAGTTCTTTCTGACCCAAAAAACAGAAGCATGACAGCTAGCCCATCTGAGGCGAACACGCTTGTCTGATTCCAATCGATCAAGATATACCATGGTAATGCCAGGATCGATCTATGTTATCATATTGCTAATGGAGGTTTGAGTAGCATCCTCCTTCATCCCTGAATTACAGGCTAGAAACTCCCTTGAAGCTTAACAAGAAACACAACTTTTTTCCAGTGAAAAAAATGAACTAGTACAAGCGATAGATGCGGTGTATTATGACGATCGGCCGTTCAAATCTTGATGCACATAAAGGCTGAAACCAGAGACATTCCCTTTGTTCTTACTAGTCTTGTCCAACGCGTTGGCTTCTTCTTCCTCCTCGCCTTTGTCTTCTTCTTTCCCATTGCCTTTTGTTTCTTCTTCTTTATTGTCATTTCTCTCTTCTTCTTCCGGGCCGCCTTCTGGTTGTCATTGACTATCACGGTGACCAACTGCTCAATGTAGCATGTGCACAGGGCGAAATTTGGAGACATGTCCAACATACTCTACTTGCTTAGGATAGGTGGCAGACCATGTAAAACATGAATTCTTCGGTTACGATTCAACGAAGAGTCTCCTCCTTCTATCGTGACTGAACCTGTAGTATTTCTAGTTTGTAATGGAATGATGGCGCATTGTTTTATATGTCCATATATGAATCTTTCTCAGTCTTGTGTTCTTACTTGAAGAATCCCCTCTCCCCCCAATGGTGTCTGCATGAATGCATGGCTGATCCTGCAGAAAGCTGACACATCTGCACTTGTTCTAAAATTTATCGTTTTTTGTGTAAAATGCACATATGGTTCACTTCAGAAACAACATTATGCAAGCACATATTCTAACATCTTGGCATTGGTTAAAAAAACATGTGGGTACATTTTTTCAAAATGTAAACAGAAGGAAATATGCCCAAGAGGCAATAATAAAGTTGTTATTTTATATTTCCTTATTCATGATAAATGTTTATTATTCATGCTAGAATTGTATTGATCGGAAACCTAAATACATGTGTGAATACGTAGAAAAACACTATGTCCCTAGTGAGCCTCTACTTGACTAGCTCGTTGATCAAAGATGGTTAAGGTTTCCTGACCATGGACATGAGTTGTCATTTGATAACGGGATCACATCATTAGGAGAATGATGTGATGGACAAGACCCATCCGTTAGCTTAGCATATTGATCGTTCATTTTTATTGTTATTGCCTTCTTCATGTCAAATACATATTCCTTCGACTATGAGATTATGCAACTCCCGGATACCGGCGTAATGCCTTGTGTGCTATCAAACGTCACAACATAACTGGGTGATTATAAAGATGCTCTACAGGTATCTCCGAAGCTGTTTGTTGAGTTGGCATAGATCGATATTAGGATTTGTCACTCCGAGTCTTGGAGAGGTATATCTGGGCCCTCTCGGTAATACACATCATTAGCTTCCAAGCAAACGACTAAGGAGTTGGTCACGAGGTGATGTATTACGGAACGAGTAAAGAGACTTGTCAGTAACGAGATTGAACTAGGTATAAAGATACTGACGATCGAATCTCGGGCAATTAACATACCGATAGACAAAGGGAATAACGTATGTTGTCATAACGGTTCGACCGATAAAGATCTTCGTAGAATATGTAGGAGCCAATATGGGCATCCAGGTTCCGCTATTGGTTATTGACTGGAGAGGTGTCTCGGTCATGTCTACATAGTTCTCGAACCCGTAGGGTCCGCACGCTTAACGTTCGATGACGATATTGTATTATTATGTGATTTGGTGACCGAATGTTGTTCGGAGTCGCGGATGAGATCACGGACATGACGAGGAGTCTCGAAATAGTCGAGAGGTAAATATTGATATATAGGATGATAGTATTCGGACACCGGAAGTGTTCCGGAGGGTACCGGGTACATATCGGGTCACCGGAAGGGGTTCCGGGCACCCCCGGCAAAAGATATGGGCCTTATGGGCCAAGAGGGATAACGCACCAGCCACAAGGGGCTGGTGCGCCTCCCATATGGGCCGAACCAGAGGAGAAGGAAAGAGGGGAAGGGAGAAGGAAAGGGGGGATTCGGCCTCCCCCTTCCTTCCCTCCTCCCTCCTCTTTCCTTCCCCCTCCGGTAAATAAGGAAGGGGGGTGGCGCCGGCCTAGGAGGAACCCAAGTAGGACTCGGTCCTACTTGGGGCGCCTCCTGGCCTCTCCCCTCTCCCTCCCACTTATATATATGTGGGGGGGGCACCCCTAGCACACCCCAGAAAATTTCCTAGCCGTGTGCGGCGCCCCCCTCCACCGTTTACACCCTCGGTCATATTTTCGTAGTGCTTAGGCGAAGCTCTGCAAGGATCACTTCACCATCACCGTCACCACGCCATCGTGCTGACGGAACTCATCTACTACCTCGACGTCTTGCTGGATCAAGAAGGCGAGGGACGTCACCGAGCTGAACGTGTGCAGAACGCAGAGGTGCCGTGCGTTCGGTACTTGATCGGTTGAAGCGCGAAGAAGTTCGACTACATCAACCGCGTTGAGAAACGCTTCCGCTTACGGTCTACGAGGGTACGTAGACACACTCTTCCCCTCGTTGCTATGCATCTCCATGGATAGATCATTGCGTGTGCGTAGATTTTTGTTTTTGTTTTCCATGCAACGTTTTCCAATAGTCGTATCAGAGCCAGGTCTATGCGTAGATGATAGGCACGAGTAGAACACAAAGAGTTATGGGCGGTGATAGTCATACTGCTTACCACCAACTTCTTATTTTGATTCGGCGGTATTGTAAGATGAAGCGGCCCGGACCAACCTTACATGTCCACGTACATGAGACCGGTTCCACCGACAGACATGCAACTAGTTTTGCATAAAGGTGGCTGGCGGGTGTCTGTTTCTCCTACTTTAGTTGAATCGAATTTGACTGCGGCCGGTCCTTGAATAAGGTTAAAACAGCAAACTTGACGAAACACCGTTGTGGTTTGATGCGTAGGTGAGAATGGTTCTTGATAGAAGCCCGTAGCAGCCACGTAAAACTTGCAACAACAAAGTAGAGGACGTCTAACTTGTTTTTGCAGGGCATGTTGTGATGTGATATGGTCAAGACATGATGTGATATACGTTATTGTATGAGATGATCATGTTTTGTAAAAGTTATCGGCAACCGGCAGGAGCCTTATGGTTGTCTCTTTATTGTATGAAATGCAAACGCCATGTAATTGCTTTACTTTATCACTATGCGTTAGCGATAGTTGTAGAAGCAATAGTTGGCGAGACGACCACGATGCAACGATGGAGATCAAGGTGTCGAGCCGGTGACGATGGAGATCATGATGATGCTTTGGAGATGGAGATCAAAAGCACAAGATGATGATGGCCATCTCATGTCACATATTTTGATTGCATGTGATGTTTATCTTTTATGCATCTTATTTTGCTTAGTACGGCGATAGCATTATAAGATGATCCCTTCACTAAATTTCAATGTAAAAGTGTTCTCCCTGAGTATGCAACGTTGCTACAGTTCGTCGTGTTGAGACACCACGTGATGATCGGGTGTGATAGACTCTACGTTCACATACAACGGGTGTAAGACAGTTTTGCACATGCAGAATACTTGGGCTAAACTTGACGAGCCTAGCATGTACAGACATGGCCTCGGAACACTGGAGACCGAAAGGTCGAACGTGAATCATATAGTAGATATGATCAACATAGAGATGTTCACCATTGATGTTTACTCCATCTCACGTGATGATCGGACATGGATTAGTTGATTTGGATCACGTATCATTTAGATGACTTGAGGGATGTCTATCTAATTCGGAGTTCTTAAGTAATTTGATTAATTGAACTTAATTTATCATGAACTTAGTCCTGATAGTATTTGCATATCTATGTTGTAGATCAATGGCCTGTGCTACCGTTCCCCTGAATTTTAATGCGTTCCTAGAGAAAGCTAAGTTGAAAGATGATGGTAGCAACTACACGTACTGGGTCCGTAACTTGAGGATTATCCTCATTGCTGCATAGAAGAATTATGTCCTTGATGCACCGCTAGGTGAAAGGCCTGCTGCAGGAGCAAATGCTGATGTTTTGAACGCCTGGCAAGCCCGATCTGATGACTTCTCGATAGTTCAGTGTGCCATGTTTTACGGCTTAGAATCGGGTCTTCAAAGACATTTTGAACGTCATGGAGCATATGAGATGTTCCATGAGTTGAAATTAATATTTCAAGCAAATGCCCGAGTTGAGAGATATGAAGTCTTCAACAAGTTCTATAGCTGCAAGATGGAGGAGAACAGTTCTGTCAGTGAACACATACTCAGAATGTCTGGGTATCATAATCACTTGACTCAGCTGGGAGTTAATCTTCCAGATGATAGTGATATTGACAGAGTTCTTCAATCACTGCCACCAAGCTACAAAGGCTTCGTGATGAACTATAATATGCAAGGGATGGAGAAGACAATTCCTGAGCTCTTCGCAATGCTTAAAGCTGCGGAGGTAGAAATCAAGAAGGAGCATCAAGTGTTGATGGTTAACAAGACCACTAGTTTCAAGAAAAATGGCAAGAAAAAGAAAGGGAACTTCAAGAAGAATGGCAAGCAAGTTGCCACTCTCGGGAAGAAGCCGAAAGCTGGACCCAAGCCTGAAACTGAGTGCTTCTACTGCAAAGGGACTGGTCACTGTAAATGGAACTGCCCCAAGTATTTGGCGGATAAGAAGGATGGCAAAGTGAACAAAGGTATATTTGATATACATGTTATTGATGTGTACCTTACTAATGCTCGTAGTAGTGCCTGGGTATTTGATACTGGTTCGGTTGCTCATATTTGTAACTCGAAACAGGAGCTACGGATTAAACGAAGATTGGCTAAGGACGAGGTGACAATGCGCGTCGGGAATGGTTCCAAGGTCGATGTGATCGCCGTGAACACGCTACCTCTACATCTATCTTCGGGATTAGTTTTAGACCTGAATAATTGTTATTTGGTGCCAGCGTTGAGCATGAACATTATATCTGGATCTTGTTTTGTGCGAGACGGTTATTCATTTAAATCAGAGAATAATTGTTGTTCTATTTATATGAGTAATATCTTTTATGGTCATGCACCCTTGAAGAGTGGTCTATTTTTGTTGAATCTCGATTGTAGTGATACACATATTCATAATATTGATGTCAAAAGATGCAAAGTTGATAATGATAGTGCAACATATTTGTGGCACTGCCGTTTAGGTCATATTGGTGTAAAGAGCATGAAGAAACTCCATGCAGATGGCCTTTTGGAATCACTTGATTATGAATCATTTGATACTTGCGAACCATGCCTCATGGGCAAGATGACTAAAACTCCGTTCTCCGGAACAATGGAGCGAGCCAATGACTTATTGGAAATAATACATACCGATGTATGCGGTCCAATGAGTGTTGAGGGACGCGGTGGGTATCGTTATTTTCTGACCTTCACAGATGATTTGAGCAGATATGGGTATATCTACTTAATGAAAAACAAGTCTGAAACATTTGAAAAGTTCAAAGAATTTTAGAGTGAAGTGGAGAATCATCGTAATAAGAAAATAAAGTTTCTACGATCTGATCGCGGAGGCGAATATTTGATTACGAGTTTGGCCTTCATTTAAAACAATGTGGAATAGTTTCACAACTCACGCCACCTGGAACACCACAGCGTAATGGTGTGTCTGAACGTCGTAACCGTACTTTATTAGATATGGTGCGATCTATGATGTCTCTTACAGATTTACCACTATTGTTTTGGGGTTATGCATTAGAGACAGCTGCATTCATGTTAAATAGGGCACCGTCTAAATCCGTTGAGACGACACCGTATGAACTGTGGTTTGGCAAGAAACCTAAGCTATCGTTTCTTAAAGTTTGGGGTTGCGACACTAATGTCAAAAGGCTTCGGCCTGATAAGCTCGAACCCAAATCGGAGAAGTGCGTCTTCATAGGATACCCTAAGGAAACAATTGGGTACACCTTCTACCACAGATCCGAAGGCAAGATCTTTGTTGCCAAGAATGGAACCTTTCTAGAGAAGGAGTTTCTCTCAAAAGAAGTGAGTGGGAGGAAAGTAGAACTTGATGAGGTAGTTGTACCTTCTCTCAATTTGGAAAGTAGCTCATCAAAAAAATTCGTTCCCGTGATGCCTACGCCAACTAGAGAGGAAGCTAATGATGATGATCATGAAACTTCAGATCAAGTTACTACTGGACCACGTAGGTCGAATAGAGCACTTTCCGCACCAGAATGGTACGGTAATCCTGTTCTGGAAGTCATGTTACTAGACCATGGCGAACCTACGAACTATGAAGAAGCTATGATGAGCCCAGATTCCAATAAATGGCTTGAGGCCATGAAATCTGAGATAGGATCCATGTATGAGAACAAAGTGTGGACTTTGGTGGACTTGCCCGATGATCAGCAAGCCATAGAGGATAAATGGATCTTAAAGAAGAAGACTAACGCTGATGGTAATGTTACTGTCTACAAAGCTCGACTTGTCGCAAAAGGTTTTCGACAAGTTCAAGGAGTTTACTACGATGGGACTTTCTCACCCCTAGCGATGCTTAAGTCTGTCCGAATCATGTTAGCAATTGCTGCATTTTATGATTATGAAATCTAGCAAATGGACGTCAAAACTGCATTCCTTAATGGATTTCTTAAAGAAGAGTTGTATATGATGCAATCAGAAGGTTTTGTCGATCCTAAAGTTGCTAACAAAGTGTGCAATCTCCAGCGATCCATCTATGGACTGGTACAAACATGTCGGAGTTGGAATATATGCTTTGATGAGGTGATCAAAGCATATGGTTTTATACAGACTTTATGGAGGTGACAAGGATATGTTTCTCGTTTATGGAGGTGACAAAGAGCTCGTCGTAAATGGTTACGTCGATGCTAGCTTTGACACTGATCCGGATGACTCTAAGTCACAAACCGGATATGTATTTATATTGAATGGTGGAGCTGTCGGTTGGTGCAGTTTCAAGCAGAGCGTCGTGGCGGGATCTACGTGTGAAGCGGAGTACATAGCTGCTTCGGAAGCAGCAAATGAAGGAGTCTGGATGAAGGAGTTCATATCTGATCTAGGTGTAATACCTAGTGCATCGGGTCCAATGAAAATCTTTTGTGACAATACTGGAGCAATTGCCTTAGCGAAGGAATCCAGATTTCACAAAAGAACCAAACACATCAAGAGACGCTTCAACTCCATCCGTGATCAAGTCAAGGAGGGAGACATAGAGATTTACAAAATACATACGGATCTGAATGTAGCAGACCCGTTGACTAAGCCTCTTCCACGAGCAAAACATGATCATCACCAAGACTCCATGGGTGTTAGAATCATTACAATGTAATCTAGATTATTGACTCTAGTGCAAGTGGGAGACTGAAGGAAATATGCCCTAGAGGCAATAATAAAGTTGTTATTTTATATTTCCTTATTCATGATAAATGTTTATTATTCATGCTAGAATTGTATTGATCGGAAACCTAAATACATGTGTGAATACATAGACAAACACTATGTCCCTAGTGAGCCTCTACTTGACTAGCTCGTTGATCAAAGATGGTTAAGGTTTCCTGACCATGGACATGAGTTGTCATTTGATAACGGGATCACATCATTAGGAGAATGATGTGATGGACAAGACCCATCCGTTAGCTTAGCATATTGAACGTTCAGTTTTATTGCTATTGCTTTCTTCATGTCAAATACATATTCCTTCGACTATGAGATTATGCAACTCCCGGATACCGGAGGAATGCCTTATGTGCTATCAAACGTCACAACGTAACTGGGTGATTATAAAGATGCTCTACAGGTATCTCCGAAGGTGTTTGTTGAGTTGGCATAGATCGATATTAGGATTTGTCTCTCTGAGTATCGGAGAGGTATCTCTGGGCCCTCTCGGTAATACACATCATAAGCTTGAAAGAAAACGACTAAGGAGTTGGTCACGATGTGATGTATTACGGAACGAGTAAAGAGACTTGCCAGTAACGAGATTGAACTAGGTATAAAGATACCGACGATCAAATTTCGGGCAAGTAACATACCGATAGACAAAGGGAATAACGTAGAAAACAGGGCTTTGGTCCAGGCCAGCCCAGCCCATTAGTCCCGGTTCAGTCAGGAACTGGGACACATGGGGGAATACGTCCCGGTTCGTGCGCCCAGGGGGCCGGCCGGGGCTCGTGGGGCATTGGTCCCGGTTCGTCTGGACCCTTTGGTCCCGGTTCCAGACACGAACCGGGACCAATGGGCCTTGCTCCTAGCCCACATCCATGGCTCCCGGTTCGTGGCTGGAACCGGGACCAAAGGGTGGCCTTTAGTCCTGGTTCCAACCACGAACCGGGACCAATGTTGTGCCTATATATACTCGCCCGCGAGCAGAGCACTCCACTTCTCTGTTTTTTTCTGGCCGGCGAGGGGAGGGGTTTGTGGTGCTCTAGCTCACCTCCTATGCACATGAGGTGTTCGATAAAATGCCCGAGCAACACTACTTAAGCTTTCTCCTCTCCAAACTCGACCTTCAAGCTCCATTTTCCTCAAGATTTGTCTAGGTTTAGCGGTCCGTCACGTCCCGTCCCCGTCTTCACCGTCGTCGATCACCCGCGCCGATCTCGTCGCCGGCATAACCGTGGTGAGCCTCTTGTTCTTATCTTCTTTCTAAAAGAAAAAAATTCTTACTTGTATGATTTAGATAGATACTTGTATAATTTTCTTACTTTTATTATTGTTTGTTATTATATAGTGCGATGGTTTTGGTATCCGCCCCCGTCGGCCCTCGTCCTGTCTATGATTCGGATATGGTATATATTATATTTTATAACTATTTTTTTCATTTATTGTTTATGACAATTATGCCGACCAACGTGACATAGATTTTTTTATCTAGGAGGTATGTGAACCGGAAATTCCAGCCGACCCTATTGTCGAGAGGTTAAATTTAGTTGAAGAAGAAAACAACTACTTGAAGGAAAAATTGAAAAAAAATTGAGGAGGAGAAGATGATATTGGAGTTGCATGTTGCGGATGTCGTCGATGATCACAAGATCAAGATGGATGCAATGCGCTTCAAGATTAGAAAGTATAGAAAATATGCCATTCATACCGAGGCTTGGTATCATTATGCCGTTGGATCAATTGTTACCTTGGTTGCGATTATGATCGCATTTGTTGTTGCATTGAAATGTTTTACATAGTTTCAATAATGTATGGTTTAATTAGATGCTCTGGAGAGCTATATGTTGTTCATTGAGAACTATGTACGTACTTTGGTTTTAATGTGATGATGAACTTCTATTAATTTGGTCACTTATCTATTCATGATGTTTTGTAATGGTTTTTGACACACTTAATTATATATAATGCACACAGATGAACCGGCAATGGATGTACGGTGACAGACGCACCTCCGAGTACATTAAGGGCGTGCATAATTTTCTCGAAGTGGCTGAGGCAAACAAGCAGAATGGTTTTATGTGTTGTCCATGCCCTATATGTGGGAATACGAAGTCTTACTCTAACCGAAAAATCCTTCACACCCACCTGCTTTATAAGGGTTTCATGCCACACTATAATGTTTGGACCAGGCACGGAGAAATAGGGGTTATGATGGAAGATAGCGAAGAAGAAGAGGACGATGACAACTATGTGCCCCCTGAATACGGTGATGCTGCAACGGGGAAAGCTGAAGATCAAGAGGAACCAGACGATGTGCCCGATGATGATCTCCGCCGCGTCATTGTTGATGCAAGGAGACAGTGCGAAAGTGAAAAGGAGGAGCTGAAGTTCGATCGCATGTTAGAGGATCACCAAAAAGGGTTGTACCCCAATTGCCAAGATGGCAACACAAACTCGGTACCGTACTGGAATTGCTGCAGTGGAAGGCAGAGAATGTTGTGCCTGACAAAGGATTTGAGAGGCTACTGAAAATATTGAAGAAGAAGCTTCCAAAGGATAACGAATTGCCCGACAGTACGTACGCAGAAAAGAAGGTCGTATGCCCTCAAGGATTGGAGGTGCAGAAGAAACATGCATGCCCTAATGACTGCATCCTGTACCGCGGTGCGTACGAGGATTTGAACGCATGCCCGGTATGCGGTGCATTGCGGTATAAGATCAGACGAGATGACCCTGGTGATGTTGACGGCGAGCCCCCCAAGAAGAGGGTTCCTGCGAAGGTGATGTGGTATGCTCCTATAATACCACGGTTGAAACGTCTGTTCAGAAACAAAGAGCATGCCAAATTGATGCGATGGCACAGAGAGGACCGTAAGAAAGACGGGAAGTTGAGAGCACCCGCTGACGGGTCGCAGTGGAGAAAAATCGAGGGAAAGTACCGGGCTGAGTTTGCAGGTGACCCAAGGAACGTATGGTTTGGTTTAAGCGCGGATGGCATTAATCCTTTCGGGGAGCAGAGCAGCAATCACAGCACCTGGCCCGTGACTCTATGCATCTATAACCTTCCTCCTTGGCTGTGCATGAAGCGGAAGTTCATTATGATGCCAGTACTCATCCAAAGCCCTAAGCAACCCGGCAACGACATTGATGTGTACCTAAGGCCATTAGTTGAAGAACTTTTACAGCTGTGGAATGGAAACGGTGTACGTGTGTGGGATGAGCACAGACAGGAGGAATTTGACCTGCATGCGTTGCTGTTTGTAACCATCAATGATTGGCCTGCTCTCAGTAACCTTTCAGGACAGACAAACAAGGGATACCACGCATGCACGCACTGTTTAGCTGACACCGAAAGTATATACCTGGACAAATGCAGGAAGAATGTGTACCTGGGGCATCGTCGATTTCTTCCGACCAACCATCAATGTCAAAAGAAAGGCAAGCATTTCAAAGGCGAGGCGGATCACCGGAAGAAGCCCACCATGCGTACCGGTGATCACGTACTTGCTATGGTCAATGATTTACACGTAATCTTTGGAAAGGGTCCCGATGGACTATCTGTTCTGAATGACGCTGAGGGACGCGCTCCCATGTGGAAGAAGAAATCTATATTTTGGGACCTACCCTACTGGAAAGACCTAGAGGTCCGCTCTTCAATCGACGTGATGCACGTGACAAAGAACCTTTGCGTGAACCTTCTAGGGTTCTTGGGCGTGTATGGAAAGACAAAAGATACACCGGAGGCACGGGAGGACCTGCAACGTTGGCACGAAAAAGATGGCATGCCTCCAAAGCAGTATGAAGGTCCTGCCAGCTACGCTCTTACCAAAGAAGAGAAGGAAATCTTCTTTGAATGCCTGCTCAGTATGAAGGTCCCGTTTGGCTTCTCGTCGAATATAAAGGGAATAATAAATATGGCAGAGAAAAAGTTCCAGAACCTAAAGTCTCATGACTGCCACGTGATTATGACGCAACTGCTTCTGGTTGCATTGAGGGGGCTTCTACCGGAAAATGTTCGATTAGCCATTGTGAAGCTATGTGCATTCCTCAATGCAATCTCTTAGAAGGTGATCGATCCAGAAATCATACCAAGGCTAAGGAGTGATGTGGCGCAATGTCTTGTCAGTTTCGAGCTGGTGTTCCCACCATCCTTCTTCAATATCATGACGCACGTGCTAGTTCATCTAGTCGATGAGATTGTCGTTCTGGGCCCCGTATTTCTACACAATATGTTTCCCTTTGAGAGGTTCATGGGAGTCCTAAAGAAATATGTCCGTAAATGCGCTAGGCCAGAAGGAAGCATCTCCATGGGCCATCAAACAGAGGATGTCATTGGGTTTTGTGTTGACTTCATTCCTGACCTTAAGAAGATTGGTCTCCCTCAATCGCGGTATGAGGGGAGACTGACTGGAAAAGGCACGCTAGGAGGGGACTCAATAATATGCAGGGACGAGCATTCTTGGTCTCAAGCACACTACACAGTTCTACAGAACTCTACCTTGGTGACCCCGTATGTCGATGAACACAAGAACATTCTGCGCTCCAAACACCCGGAGCAGTGTGACGACTGGATTACATGTGAACACATCAGGACTTTCGGCAGTTGGTTGGAAACACGTCTCAGAGGTGACAACACTGTTTCTGATGAGCTGTACTCGTTGTCCAGGGGACCATCTTCGACTGTATTGACTTACAAAGGATACGAGATAAATGGGAATACATTTTACACGATCGCCCAAGATCAAAAGAGCACCAACCAAAACAGCGGTGTCCGCTTTGATGCAGCAACCAAGAGGGGAAAGGACACATATTATGGTTACATAGTGGACATATGGGAACTTGACTACAGACATGATTTTAAGGTCCCTTTGTTTAAGCGCAAATGGGTCAATCTGTCAGGAGGCGGGGTACAGGTAGAGCCACATTACGGAATGACAACAGTGGATCTGAACAATCTTGGGTACACAGACGAACCATTCGTCCTAGCCAATGATGTGGCACAGGTTTTCTATGTGAACGACATGTCTACCAAACCGAGAAAAAGAAAAGATAAGGAAGCGAATACATCATACGATGAGCCAAAGCGCCACATAGTTCTTTCAGGGAAAAGAGACATCATGGGAGTGGAGGGTAAGACAGACATGTCTGAAGATTATGAAAAGATTCATGAAATTCCTCCCTTCAAAGTCAAGGCTGACCCAAGCACCCTGTTAAGCGATGAAGAATATCCATGGTTACGGCGCAATCAGCAAAGGACACAAGCGAAGAAAAAGTGAAGACAGATGAAGTCAGAAAGGGTTGAAAATTGATGATGTGGCTTTGAATGGTTCATTTTGAGCACACAAAAAGTCTGGAGTTCAAATAAGTTCAAAAAAATGAAATCCATTTGTAACAGATGAGTTTTTGTCCGAAACCCTGATACTTCGAAAGAGATTGTCCATTTTGTACACGAAGTGCATCCAGTTTTTGCCGTAACGCTCTCAACTTTTTAGCACATGCTATGTGGGTGAAATGATGATATCATGCCAATTTTCAACCTCTTTCAGAGTTCATTTGAAGTGCTTTTCAATTTCAGGGTCATTTACCTCAAAAAAATCAGTAAATGCATGAAAAATAACAGATGAACTCAGAAAGGGTTGAAAATTGATGATGTTGCTTTGAATGGTTCATTTTGAGCACACAAAAATTATGGAGTTCAAATAAGTTCAAAAAAATGAAATCCCTTTGTAACAGACGAGTTTTCGTTCGAAACCCTGATACTTCGAAAGAGATTGTCCATTTTGTACATGAAGTGCATCCAGTTTTTGCCGTAACCCTCTCAACTTTTTAGCACATGCTATGTGGGTGAAATGATGATATCATGCCAATTTTCAACCTCTTCAGAGTTCATTTGAAGTGCCTTTCATTTGAAGAACTTTTTTTGTTAGAAACTTTAATAGCAAAAAGAATTATCATAAAGATTTTTTTTGTTAGAAACTAAAATAACAAAAACTGTTTTTGAATATAATGATAAAACACAGTAATATTAAATAGCAGTAAAAAGAATCACTCAAAAATCTATTTTTATAGTAAAGTTAATCACAAACTAGTGATTCACACAAATTTCAAAGAATTCAAATTTAAACTATTTGAATTGGAAAACTAATGGCACTAACAGAAAGTTTATAATATTTATTACATAAAAGAAAAAGAATTAAAAATAAAGCAAAAAACAAAGAAAATAAATAAAGCAAAAAAACAAAACAGAAAAACTGGAAAAAAAATAGAATTTTTTTTTGTGTGAATCACTCAAAAATAACAAAAAGCAAAAAGATTTTTTTGTTAGAAACTAAAATAACAAAAACTGTTTTTGAATATAATGATAAAACAAAGTAATATTAAATAGTAGTAAAAAGAATCACTCAAAAATCTATTTTTATAGTAAAGTTAATCACAAACTAGTGATTCACACAAATTTCAAAGAATTCAAATTTAAACTATTCGAATTGGAAAACTAATGGCACTAACAGAAAGTTTATAATATTTATTACCTAAAAGCAAAAAGAATTAGAAAATAAAAGAAAATAAATAAAGCAAAAAACAAAACAGAAAAACTGGAAAAAAATAGAAAAAAAATGCCACCTACTGGGCCACCACGGCCTGAATACGACTAGAAACCCAACACGGGCCAGGATTCAGGCCCGCAGAAGGCCCAGTAGGCCCACAGGCAGAGGAGAGTGAGGTTAGGCCCGTAAGCCTGCATTTGAGTGGAGCTCGAGAGGGCAGCGGCAGTGGGGTTTATAAACCACTCCGCGCCCCTCTCAACTAGCGAGGTAGGACTAAACTTTTGGTCACGGGCAGCACAAGGCCTTTGGTCCCGGTTGGTGACACCAAACCGGGACTAAAGGGGTGCATTGGTACCGGTTCATGGCACAAACCGGGAAAAATGCCACCCTTTGGTCCCGGTTCGTGCCACCAACCGGGACCAAAGGGTTGTGCTTCCCGCCCTTTCGCCTGGCCAAAAGAGACCTTTGGTCCCGGTTGGTGGCACGAACCGGGACCAAAGGGTGGTATTGGTCCCGGTTGGTGCCACCAACCGGGACTAAAGCCTTTTCTATATAAGCCAACACTTAGGAAAATTTCCCCAAGTGCTCCCATTCTCCCCCGACGCCGCCAGGCCGCTCCTCGCCGCCGTCGCCGCGCCCTGCCCCGTCGCCGCGCCCTTTCGCCGTCGCCGTCGCCGTCGTCGCCGTCGCCCCATCGTCCCCTTCACCGTCGTCGCCGTCGCCCGTGCCCCGTCGTCGCCGTCGCTGTCGTCTTCCCCGAGCCCGCGCCCCTGCCCCCGCCCCTGCCCCGGCCCGCCCCCACCGTCGCCGTCGCCGTCGCCGTGCCATCGCCGCCACCACCGTCGCCGTGCCATCGCCGCCCCCGCCGTCATTTTTTTTATATATGTTGATTTTTTTAGAGAAATGGTGGAGTTCACATATAATGTATATATGTTGATATTTTTTATATGATGAAAATTGTTTTGTTCATATATAATGTGTATATATATGTATGTGGCTATGTATGTATGGATGTTCATAAAATTGTTTTGTTCATACATGTATTAATTGTTTTGTTCATAGCATTTTTTTATATGATGATTTTTTTTTCATAGCATTTTTCATAGCCATATATATGTATGTGGCTTATGTATGTATATATGGTGTTCATAGAATTTTTTTTATATGTATGTGGCTATTTGTATTGCTTGTCGATATAGCCCCTCCCCGATAACTTTGACATGAGGGGGGGGGGGTCGATATACCCCCTCCCCGATAACATTTTTTTATATGGTGAATTTTTTTTCATAGCCATATATATGTATGTGGATATATGTATGTATGGATGTTCATAGAATTTTTTTATATGTATGTGGCTATATGTATGTCGTTGCCGATATAGCCCCTCCCCGATAACTTCGACATGAGGGGGGGGGTCGATATACCCCCTCCCCGATAACATTTTTTTTCTAAGTTACTAAGGTAAAATGTTCACCCCCCTCTCGATATACCGGGCGATCAACTCTCGAGGCCACCCAAACCCTAGAAAAAAAGCGTTGTCGATCTCCTACCCCCTCCCGCCCCTACCCGTCAAACTCTCGAGGCCACCCAAACCACTAGAAGATAACTCCGGTAACTTCGACATGAGGGGGGACGTCAATCAACCCCCTCTCGCCCGAACAAGTCTATGTATTATTTTATATCGCGGTGGACATATATCAAAGTTTGATCATATGTCAAAGTTTGAATTTTGACATATGCAACATTTGATCATATATCAAAGTTTGATCATATGTCAAAGTTTGAATTTTGACATATGCAACATTTGATCATATGTCAAAGTTTGATCATATGTCAAAGTTTGAATTTTGACATATATAGATTTATCAAGAATGCCCCCATTATGGATGTGCACAAGTTGATCCAATTTTTTTCTGATCTCATCTATATATATATTCTTCTATATGTCACGTTGTCTGTCAAAGTATTGAAGAAATCCATGGCTTCATCATTAGTCGGAAGTAACAGGCGTATGATGCTACGAAGCTCTTCAAAGTTGTTTTGGAACGGAGTTCCGGATAGAATAATTCGCCTTTTGGTACGAATTTCAGCAAAGGCCTTCCAAATAGCGATATTCGGAAGGCTCTTGCTGAACTTTGTACCAAAATGCGAATTATTCTATCGGGAACTCCGTTCCAAAACAACTTTGAAGAGCTTCATACCATTATACGCCTGTCATTTCCGGCTAATGATGAAGTCATGGTTTTCTTGAATTCTTTGACACTAGACAACATGACATATAGAAGGGTAGATGAGATCAGGAAAAATATGGACCATTTTCTGCACATCCAGAATGGCGTCATTTTGTTAAATCCCTTGTCGGTCCAGACGTCGGACATTCATGAGAGAGGCGGTCCGACCCAAACCCTAGAAGCATTGTCGAGGCCACCCCAAACCCTAGAAGCGTTGCCTAGGCCACCCCAAACCCTAGAAGCGTTGTCGAGGCCACCCCAAACCGTAGAAGCGTCGAGCAAGCTAGGTCTACGTTTGCACTAATATATCCATCTGTCATGTTTGTATATTAATTGCCATGTTGAAATATTTGCAGAAACTATGGAGCACCGAGACATCGAAGCAGAACAGTTGTTGGGGGACATAATCCTCGGCGGAGGTGATGTATTGTCGTTTCTCAACGACACCGATGGTCTGGAAGGAGAGGGTGAAGCAGGCTCCGGTGATCGAACAATGGAGGTGGAAGGACATGATTATGATGGCTCCGGTGACGGAATGCCGGTGGAAGAAGGAGACCGTGATGACTGCTCCGGTGAGCGAACGGAGGAAGGAGATGTTGCAAAGTCCGGCGAGGTATATATATTAATTAAGCCTGTGCTGACTAGCTAATTGATGCATTAATTGTTTTGGTATGTACACATATTAACTCTCTTCTTTCTTCTTTTCTAGCCCTCCGGATCGAGCCAAACTTCGGTAACGAGACGAGGCCCGAAGAAAAGGTTGCGCCAGGATGAAAGGTTCACGATCATAGCAATCAAGGGCGATGGCCAACCGATTGAACCCAGCCGGACCAAGGAAGCATTTTCTGCTTAGTGCGGGGTTCTTGTTAGGGACATGATCCCGATCAGCATCCACCAATGGAATAAGCCTAAGAACAAAGACCCTCAAGTGTCTTTTGTCAACGATAGACAGAAAGATGATCTTTGGACCGCGCTGAAGGCAAATTTCACCCTACCGCCAGAGGAGGATCCGGATAAGCCAGTTATAGAGCCATTGGTCAAGGCTCATGCTCTTAAGAAGATGGAAGATCTATTCAGGAGGTGGAAGAATGAGTTGAAATCAACGTTTGTCGACAAAGGGAAGACTCCAGAATTCACCGGCCGATTTGAGAAGATAAGAGATCACTGGCCCGCATTTGTGGCCCACAAGACATCGGAGAAGAGTAAGAAGATGTCAGCGACAAACAAGTTAAATGCTGCAAAGAAGGAGCATCACCATCGCACGGGGTCAGGTGGCTACCTCAAAGCCCGGCCGTTGTGTGACAAGGCTGAGAAGGACCTGCTTGATAAAGGGGTCGAACCAGAGACATTGAACTGGCCAGACCGTTCAAGGACTTGGTTCTTCGGGGTTGGGGGAACCTTGGACCCTGAAACAGGGAAGTGCCGTTGGACGAAGGAACAACTTGAAATACCCGTCAAGAAGCTTCAGAAGTATATCGCCGCAGCGCAGGAAGGGACGTTCGTTCCCGACAGAGAGAACGACGAGCTCACACAGGCCCTCGGGAATCCTGAGCACCCAGGATGAACACGAGGCACGGCATGCTCCGTTGCGTGGAAGGTTGGGTTTCCCAGCGCAGGTGGTTACAAAACCCGAGAGAGGAGGAGAAAAATGGAGCAGACCGAACTGCAGAAGCTGAATGCAAGGGTACGAGCGCTAGAGGAACAAGCACTACTAGTTCAGAGCCAGCGACCTGCCGGAGCTACCCCAGAAGCTACCCCACCATCTCAGCGGAGAAGCAGCGTGGCTTCCACCGAGCTCCTTCAGCAGCCTGACTTCACGGCTCCCAGCTACCCCGTGGATGCTATCACGGAGGCTCAATATTGCCACCTTATGATGCAATGGCAGCACCTCAAAGTCAAGGGGGCTGTCGGCTCTGTTGCACCTCCTCAACCCGGCGCAACTTTTCACTGCCTTCCGATTCCACAAGGCTATACTGTTGTGATGGTCGATGAAATAACGGAGGGATTTGAGGAGCTCGAGCTTGACCACCCTACCGGTGAAGGGGAGACTCAGCTGTGTCTTGCTCTGAAGACTCCATGTCTATGGCGGAAGGAGCTCATCAACCTTCCGAACTGGACGCCTCCTCCTCCTCCTCCGGCGAGTCAGGGCACTCCGCCTCCTCCTGCTCCGGCGAGTGATCAGGGCAGTCTGCCTCCTTCTCCGGCTGCTCCGGCGCGTGGCGGCACTCCGCCTCCTTCTCCGCCTGCGCTGGTGCGTCCGAGCAGCCCGCCTCCTTCTCCGCCTTGTCAGCAACAGCGGAAGACAGCCGCCGCCGCTCCGGCTGCTCCGGTGCGTCGTAGCACTCCGCCTCCTTCTCCGCCTCGTAAGCAACGAAGGAAGACAGCCGCAGCCGCTCCGGCTGCTCCGGCATCTAGCAGTACAACCAGAGGCGGGAGGCAATACATATTCGGTCCATCTCTCAAGCCTCAAGAGAAGTTACCATACGAGATGACCGAGGAGGAAAACAAGCAGATCTGTCAAGCCCAAGTGAAGGACTTTTTTGCAAAGAAAAATCCACCTCCGGAGGAGAAGATAGATCCGGTGAAATTGAAGCGCACTTTGAAGAACCTGAAGCTCAGCTCTTTCATTGCATGTATATATAATTATCCTCACTATATTATGCAGATTGAAGATCGTCGAATGCAGAAATGCACAAATCTATGATATTGGGTTCATTAACACAAATCTCATAGATGAATGGACGGTTACATATAATGCGAAAGAAACCGAGGCCAACTTGCTACAATCGTTGCTTAAAAATCAAAACAAAGATAAAATACTCTTTCCTTACAACTTCAAGTGAGTGTTACTGTCTTCTGCATATTCGGTTTCCCTTATTACTCGAGGTTATAGTAATGTAATTGATGAGTTATGCATGCGTGCGCAGCTTCCACTTTATTCTCCTAGAGATTAAGCTTGAGCAGGGACTAGTAACCGTCTTATACTCAAGATGAAAAGATCCCAAGGAGTATGCGGCCATGACTGAAATGCTCCAGAAGTAAGTTCAATCGATCATTATCGCACCATATCGGCAACTTTGTTCATTTCCTGATATCAAGTAATTATTTTCTTTGTCTCGCAGGGTTTGGAAAGTGTTCACCACAGAAGCTCCGGGACTGCCGAGGGAGCTGCGATTTACACACCCGAAAGTAAGTACTACTAGCTAGTTCCGCGCATCTCCCATTGATTCTAGCTAGTTTCATCAATACCATTTATAATGCTTGATTATCAGTTTGATTGACCTCTATTTCTCGTAAAGTGGTTGTGGCAGGAAGGCGGGAATAATTTTCGTGGATACTACGTTAGCGAGTACATCTACAACGCGACGACCTCTAAGCGGGGCTACTCTGAAAAACAATATGAAGTGCGTAAGCAATAATATTCACAATTTTATTTTATTACCATCATTTGTGTTGAGTTTCATTCATATATATGTATTGACCCCCTTCTTCAAATTAGATTTGGCAGATGCGGGATGAACTCCTACCACAAGATCGCATAAAAGCAATTCAAGAGGAATTGGCGGGATTCTTTCTTAACCACGTCATCAATCCAGCCGGAGAATACCATGTGGAACTTGACATCAAATGTTAGGGATTGTAAGAGATCTTATATTGTATATATGTAGCTAGTAGCATCGGATAGATATACGAAAACTTGTTGTTCGACCAATCTCTCGGAGAAGGAGGAGGTCGATCACTTCTCTCTGTATATGGTCATGACGATCTTGTGTACTTAATGGTTTCCTTCATTTGCTTACTAGCTAGCGTGTCGAGTCCTCTCTATACGTATAGTACGTAGCATCGACCAAGCACGGAGATAAGAGAGGACACTTCTCTCTAGCTATTAGCTAGCTAACACAATATATGAAACCCCTAAATTAACCCTACAAAACCCCCAAACCCGCCCCCCCCCCCCCCCTTTCAAAAAAAAAAACAAAAACCCCAGCTCCTGAGCTGCTGACACGTGGATGATCTTTGGTCCCGGTTGGTGTTACCAACTGGGACTAAAGGCCCTCCTGCCTGGGCTCGCCGCAGCGGCCACGTGGAGCCCCATCTGTCCCGGTTCGTATAAGAACCGGGACTAAAGGTATTGGGCTTTAGTACCGGCCCTTTAGTCCCGGTTCCCGAACCGGGACAAATGGGCCTTATGAACCGGGACAAATGGGCCTTTTTCTACTAGTGTGGTGCAAACATCTCGGAGTTGGAATATATGTTTGATGAGGTGATCAAAGCATATGGTTTTATACAGACTTTCGGAGAAGGCTGTATTTACAAGAAAGTGAGTGTGAGCTCTGTAGCATTTTTAATATTATATGTGGATGACATATTGTTGATTGGAAATGATGTAGAATTTCTGGATAGCATAAAAGGATACTTGAATAAGAGTTTTTCAATGAAAGACCTCGGTGAAGCTGCTTATATATTGGGCATCAAGATCTATAGAGATAGATCAAGACGCTTAATAGGACTTTCACAAAGCACATACCTTGACAAAGTTTTGAAGAAGTTCAAAATGGATCAGTCAAAGAAAGGGTTCTTGCCTGTGATGCAAGGTGTGAAATTGAGTCAGACTCAAAGCCCGACCACTGCAGAAGATAGAGAGAAAATGAAAGTCATTCCCTATGCCTCAGCCATAGGTTCTATCATGTATACTATGCTGTGTACCAGACCTGATGTGTGCCTTGCCATAAGTCTGGCAGGGAGGTACCAAAGTAATCCAGAAGTGGCTCACTGGACAGCGGTCAAGAACATCCTGAAGTACCTGAAAAGGACCAAGGATATGTTTCTCGTTTATGGAGGTGACAAAGAGCTCGTCGTAAATGGTTACGTCGATGCTAGCTTTGACACTGATCCGGATGACTCTAAGTCACAAACCGGATACGTATTTATATTGAATGGTGGAGCTGTCGTTTGGTGCAGTTTCAAGCAGAGCGTCGTGGCGGGATCTACGTGTGAAGCGGAGTACATAGCTGCTTCGGAAGCAGCAAATGAAGGAGTCTGGATGAAGGAGTTCATATCCGATCTAGGTGTAATACCTAGTGCATCGGGTCCAATGAAAATCTTTTGTGACAATACTGGAGCAATTGCCTTAGCAAAGGAATCCAGATTTCACAAAAGAACCAAACACATCAAGAGACGCTTCAACTCCATCCGTGATCAAGTCAAGGAGGGAGACATAGAGATTTGCAAAATACATACGGATCTGAATGTAGCAGACCCGTTGACTAAGCCTCTTCCATGAGCAAAACATGATCAGCACCAAGACTCCATGGGTGTTAGAATCATTACAATGTAATCTAGATTATTGACTCTAGTGCAAGTGGGAGACTGAAGGAAATATGCCCTAGAGGCAATAATAAAGTTGTTATTTTATATTTCCTTATTCATGATAAATGTTTATTATTCATGCTAGAATTGTATTGATCGGAAACCTAAATACATGTGTGAATACATAGACAAACACTATGTCCCTAGTGAGCCTCTACTTGACTAGCTCGTTGATCAAAGATGGTTAAGGTTTCCTGACCATGGACATGAGTTGTCATTTGATAACGGGATCACATCATTAGGAGAATGATGTGATGGACAAGACCCATCCGTTAGCTTAGCATATTGATCGTTCAGTTTTATTGCTATTGCTTTCTTCATGTCAAATACATATTCCTTCGACTATGAGATTATGCAACTCCCGGATACCGGAGGAATGCCTTATGTGCTATCAAACGTCACAACGTAACTGGGTGATTATAAAGATGCTCTACAGGTATCTCCGAAGGTGTTTGTTGAGTTGGCATAGATATATATTAGGATTTGTCTCTCTGAGTATCGGAGAGGTATCTCTGGGCCCTCTCGGTAATACACATCATAAGCTTGAAAGAAAACGACTAAGGAGTTGGTCACGATGTGATGTATTATGGAACGAGTAAAGAGACTTGCCAGTAACGAGATTGAACTAGGTATAAAGATACCGACGATCGAATTTCGGGCAAGTAACATACCGATAGACAAAGGGAATAACGTATGTTCTCATAACAGTTCGACCGATAAAGATCTTCGTAGAATATGTAGGAGCCAATATGGGCATCTAGGTTCCGCTATTGGTTACTGACCGGAGAGGTGTCTCGGTCATGTCTACATAGTTCTAGAACCCGTAGGGTCCGCACGCTTAACGTTCGATGACGATATTATATTATATGAGTTATGTGATTTGGTGACCGAATTTTATTCGGAGTCCCGGATGAGATCATGGACATGACGAGGAGTCTCGAAATGGTCGAGAGGTAAAGATTGATATATAGGACGATAGTATTCGGACACCGGAAGTGTACCGGAGGGTACCAGGTACATATCGGGTCACCGGAAGGGGTTCCGGGCACCCCCGGCAAATGATATGGGCCTTATGGGCCAAGAGGGGAAACGCACCAGCTAGAAGAGGCTGGTGCGCCCCCCATATGGGCCGAACCAGAGGAGAAGGAAAGAGGGAAAGTGAGAAGGAAAGGGGGGGATTCGGCCTCCCCCTTCCTTCCCTCCTCCCTCCTCTTTCCTTTCCCCTCCGGTAAATAAGGAAGGGGGGGTGCCATCCTAGGAGGAACCCAAGTAGGATTTGGTCCTACTTGGGGCGCCTCCTGGCCTCTCCCCTCTCCCTCCCACCTATATATATGTGTGGGGGGGGGGCGCCCCTAGCACACCCCAGAAAATTGCCTAGCCGTGTGCGGCGCCCCCCTCCACCGTTTACACCCTCGGTCATATTTTCGTAGTGCTTAGGCGAAGCTCTGCGAGGATCACTTCACCATCACCGTCACCACGTCGTCGTGCTGACAAAACTCATCTACTACCTCGATGTCTTGCTGGATCAAGAAGGCGAGGGACGTCACCGAGCTGAACGTGTGCAGAACGCGGAGGTGCCGTGCGTTCGGTACTTGATCGTTTGAAGCGCGAAGAAGTTCGACTACATCAACTGCGTTGAGAAACGCTTCCGCTTACGGTCTACGAGGGTACGTAGACACACTCTCCCCCTCATTGCTATGCATCTCCATGGATATATCATTGCGTGTGCGTTGAAAAAAAAATATTTTCCATGCAACGTTTCCCAACATAAACATGTTACTTTTCAAACACCATGTGTACTTTTTAATTGCTGACGGGTATATCCCTTATTAAGATCATTGTTTGGTAGTTTTTGATTCATCATTGTTAGAATTAAATATCATGATCTTTTGGAAAGGTTTCTCAATCTTATCAGTGCAATATGATGGTACTTTCTTCTATGTGCAGTTTTGTGACGGGGCTGAAGCGTGGTTTCTGTTTACCAAAGAAAGAGGGTGCAATGAGTATGTTCAATGACATGACTAAGGGCCGGTTTATTTTCTTGATTGATAGTCGTGTATGTGTCCCAAGCATTAAACTATCATCAACTATATGCATCAACGTGTACTATATGTAGTAGCGTCGAATAGATATATAAAAACTAGTTGTTCGACCAACAAGCACGGAGAAAGAGAGGGGTCACTTCTCTCTATATATCGATCATGACGATGTTGTGTAATTAATGGTTTCTTCATTGCTTACTAGCTACCGTTGAGTTCTCTCTATATGTAGTAGCTAGCGTCGACCAAGCACGAAGAAAGAGAGGTCACTTCTCTCTATATGTAGTAGCTAGCTAACACAATATGAAACCCCTAAACCCTCCAAAACCCCTTCTTTAAAAAAAAACACCAGGGCCTGGCAGCTGCTGACACGTGGCTGTCTTTTAGTCCCGGTCGGTGTTACCAACCGGGACTAAAGTCCTCCTGCCTGGGCGCCCCACAGCGGCCACATGGAGCCCCATTAGTCCCGGTTCGTAAGATGACCAGGACTGAAGGTGGTGGGCTTTAGTCCCGATCGCCACCGGGACTAAAGGCCCTCTGGAATCGGGACTAGTGCCCTGTTTTCTGCTAGTGATTTGATACTCACAATGCTTGCGCCCTGTACATTTGTATAGGAAAACAGATCAGTGAAAGTACTACATATACAGAACCTAAATGCAAATGTGACCTTTCTGTTTAGATCAATACAAATGATTTTTTAAAATAAATAGCAGTCCAAGACACAACAAATACTATTTGGTGAGCCATGTGGCCCCATTTGGTCATGTACATTACAAACTTATAACTATATAAAAACTATGCAAAGATGAGCGCAGATTATTCTTACCTAGGAAGAAGCTACATAATCAATGTTAGCTTTAGTTGGTTCAGTGCATGTACAGAAATCACTAGCACTTATGGTCGCAGCAGCAACAGCCTCTCATCAAATCTGATGAACAAGAAGATGAACATATGTGACAACTAAACTGGACTAAATTAAAGATGCACCATAAAAGGAAATATTGTGATAAATATGTACACAATGCCATATGCTCATGACAAACTGCTGTAGATGTTCTGAATAAGACAAGCATAAGGATCCATTTAGCAAAATAAAATAAAATGTAAGAGCTATTTATTATAAAATATAATGCAAGGAAAAGATAATTCTAGAAATGGAAGGACCATACTATTTGAACAACTATTCATCTAAATACCTTAAGAATCAAGGGAATTTTTATTCCAAATACTAATGTAAGAAGAAATAAATGGCGCCTAAAATTCTTTATTCCAAATCATAATGCTAATAATTTGGCATATCATTATTGGTACTGCAAGATGAAGCAACAAAGTAGAGTGATCATGGTCATTCCACCGTTGTCTATCAATGTCAAACTCTAAACGCACAAAGTCCTTCGAAAATCAATTAGCAAACACTTGTTTCGATTTTTAAGCTACTTTTCAAGTGTATCAGAAAGTCCTTTATTGCGAGGAAACATGGCGCCTAATTCATGCTGGCATGCCTACTGGTCATACAAAGCATTACTCTTCCTGCATTTTGTTAGCATCACAGAGTAGTCTGGACAAAGATGGCAAAATTCACAGAAATCTTTGTCACAAAGGATTTAAAATGTAACATGTTCTGTAATTTAAAATGTATGGAAACCATGTTATCTTATATTTAGATAAACCAAACAACAAACTGGGTTCGTACATACAGACTACCATAATAACAACAAAGGAATAACACATGATAAGTCACGCGGCAGGGCTATTACTTATTCCTCAGAGAACATAATAGATGTTTATCCAAAGCTGAGATGGTCCACAGGAAAGAACATCCGCAAGGAGAACACCGAAATAAAAGAGAGTTCAACATTGTAACAAAAAATAGAGCTGAACATGCATTTTCATGAACAATTGTTTGACCTGACAGAAAATCAGCAACTTGGCATCCCTATCCTATTTTGTTGGGTGTAACGATAGCCTGTTGGACATCACTGCTGAAAACTGTGCGATTCCCTACTGAAATGTGTGTTTCCTGTTGCTTGAAAGAGCCCAACCACATAAAAGACATGAGCAACAAAATAACCTTTCTATTGCAAAAACGGAAACCTGCATCCCTGCTAAAGCAGAACGACTGAAAGCATGATCATAGTAAGATTATATTTTTTCTGAAATAAGGAATGAATCTGTGAGCACCTCCTTCAGAAGATAACATTTCGCAAAAAAAAAAATCTGTCACAAAGTCCGTACACTTAGCTCCGGAGAGACTACTCATAGCAGCAACCCCATTAGCACAGATCAAACCTGTTTTTTGTGACCCATGACGATAAATTTCGCTCCATGGAGGATCATATCAAAGGGTAACATAATCTGCAGACTCCTATAGACACCTATAGGTCCAACACTTGACCCTCTCGGATGTTGTTCCGTCACATTGAAAAAATGCTATAGAGCACATTCTTTTTATGGAATTGAACCACATTGAGGCCTGCAAAACAAGGATTAGCTGAAAAAGAGATGCAGATAGGTACGACTCAAAGATCACAATAATACACCAGGCCTATATACAGTGATGTCAGTTATATATGTTATGCTTTTTAGGAAAGCATGAAGGCGACATATGAAGAACATCATCTTCTATCTTACGAAGAGCCTCTATATGCATAAATTGAATAGTAGATGCGCATATTTTCAGGATTTCTTGGCTGATCAGGAAAGCATGATTAAGGCAACACATGAAGAACATCATCTTCTATCTTACGAAGAGCCTCTGTATTCATTATTCAGCGGTATCTCATAATCATATTTTCTAAAAACACTAAAAGATCCAAAGCATGCATCTAAATTAAATAGCAAAATGGATGAACTGGTATACTGACCAGCATCCGTTGTGTGCAGTGCACATCACGATCGCCATGTACTCCTTCCTCTCTCGCATGACTGTGACTAGCATCCGCCTGCACACTGTGACCATAGAGAATGGTAGATCCGCTCAGCAACAATACATTGATAGAGACACCAAGAAAGCATTTACCTGTATGTGGCGTTCTGCCCTTCTCCTTAAGCGATCGCTGGAACATAAGCCTTCTTCTTCTCCTTGCCAACCTTCTCGTCCTTGCCGCCGCCACAACCCTTTTCTTCTCGGACTGCAAGGCGCGACCGCAAGGTGAGCTGGGAAGTCACGGTTGGCTCCGCGGCTGGAGGTGAAGGTCGCGGGAGAGGCGCCGCCTCTCCCGTCCAGTGTTGGTTGCCGTGCTAGGGTTTGCTCCTGCTACTCCGCTCGATCCGACCGCTCCTCACCTCCGGTCGATCCAATCCAGCGCCTCGCATCTGGCACACGGCCAGCCGCTCCTCTGTGCGCCTCAAATTGGGACTGGATGGACACACAAACGGTCGCTCCTCTAGACCCCTCAGTGATGGACCCCTTCAGCAAATAGCAGCACGAGCTCAAACTCTGATGACGTTTCGGTTCGCCGTTGGCCTTGGTTAGGGTTAACGAGCACACCAATCGCCCACGACTGATCGGTTTGATGATTTTTGGACCGATCTTTCTCCTCGCGGAATGCTCCCTCACTTCAGCTAACAGGTGGGCTGTTTGGCCCAATTAACCATGTTAGTCAGAAAATGTTACGGGAGTAGCTGCCCTCAAGAAGCTGCAGGGAAGGGAGCGTAAGTTTAAAAAAAAACTGTGCATCCAACGGCCAGGGACAGCCATAATGTGAAATCGGACGGCTTCGAAGGCTGATAGCGTGAGGGAGCTCCTAGGGTGCCCAGTTATAATGTCTTAAAAAATGGAGTGCGAGAGAGAGGGAGCCGGGTGAGAGAGTTAAAAAAACCTTAAATCTGTAAAAACAATATGTGATTAGTCATGGATGTTTAATTGGATTTAATCTATTTGCATCAATGCCTTAAATTGGAGTAGATAATTAGATTTTTCACTCTAATGTTCTGAAGTCTTATGCTTTACATAACCTTCTTTTGGTTATTTCATTTCACTACCGGAATCGACCCCTATACCGACGGCCCGAGCCGTCGGCATAGCCCTGAAAAACCGTCGGGATAGGCCTATGCCGACGGCCCCCGTCGGCATCGGGCCGTCGGCATAATATACGTCGGCGTAGCCCGGAAGCCCGTCGGCATAGAAAGGCCGTCGGCATAGGTCCTATGCCGACGGTGTCCGTACATCTATGCCGACGGCCCGGGCCGTCGGCAACGTTCCCGCCTAACGTCAAACGGCAACCAAGGGCTGCTCGCCACGTGGCAGGGCTATGCCTACGGCCTGGCCGTCGGCATAGTTTCAAACTATGCCGACGGCCAGGCCGTAGGCATAGCCCTGCCACGTGGCGAGTAGCCCTTGCTCGTGGGACAGGCCTAATGCCTACGGCCTAGCTGTCGGCATAGTTTGAAACTATGCCGACGGCTAGGCTGTAGGCATAGCCCTGCCACGTGTCAGCAGCTGGGCTCTCATGGGGCAGGGCTATGCCTACGGCCTGGCCGTCGGCATAGTTTGAAACTATGCCGACGGCTAGGCCGTAGGCATATCTGCCACGTGTCAGCAACTGGGTGCTCAGGCCAGGGCTATGCCTACGGTTAGCATCAAGATCTCCCCTGTATATGCTCTTCTATTTGTGTTGCACAAAATTGGCTCCCGTGTCAACGGGCAAGTACATAGTGGAATATAAACATGTGGTTTCCTTATATAAAAAACTTCAGAGTTGCGATGAAACAAATTACGAGCGTGCTACAAATAAACCGGCTGATAACTTCCAGTTATCAGCCGCCTTATCTACCGTCAGATCAAGGCCGCTACAGCCATTAGATTAGTCAACTGTGTCCACACGCAAACCCAACTTCCCTGTCCTGCTGCTTCGTCCTCCTCGTTCGTCAGAGTAGCGCCACCGCGGCTGGTGAACAGCCCCTTGCAGAGTAGCCCCTTGCAGCTGTTGAGAGTGGGTGGGTTGAGCCGTTGAGGGGAATGATAACCTCAAACCCCTAATCTCTGATTATTTTAAAAACTTGTTTCAATCTGATGTAGGAGAAGTGGATGTTAATCTCTTAGCATCGGTTAAGTCAGTGGTGACTAACGATATGAATACGTTACTTGTTGCTCCTTACACTAAGGAAGAAGTGTGCAAAGCCTTGTTTCATATTGGCGACATGAAGGCCCCTGGTCCGGATGGCCTACATGCAATATTCTTCAAAAGGTTTTGGCACATTCTAGGCTACGAACTAACCAAGGAAGTTCTGGATGCTATTGAAAAGAAGAAGATTCCAGAGGGATGGAACTCAACTAATATTGTTTTGATCCCCAAGTTAGAGAACCCGGGGGTAATTACCCAGTATAGGCCAATCAGTCTTTGCAATGTGGTATATAAGATTATCTCCAAGATGATTGCTAATAGGCTTAAAAAAATTCTCCCTAATGTCATATCCCCAACACAAAGTGCTTTTGTGCCAGGCAGATTAATAACTGATAACGTGTTGGTGGCCTATGAGTGCTTTCATGCCATTAAAAAGAAAACTCATGGCAATAATGGTTTCTTGCGCAGTCCACTAGTAGAAAAAGGCCCATTTGTCCCGGTTCCAGAGGCCCATTTGTCTCGGTTCTAGAACCGGGACTAAAGGGTCGGGACTAAAGCCCAATACCTTTAGTCCCGGTTCGCCTACGAACCAGGACAGATGGGGCTCCACATGGCCGCTGCGGCTTGCCCAGGCAGGAGGGCCTTTTGTCCTGGTTGGTAGCACCAACCGGGACCAAAAAGCATCCACGCGTCAGCAGTTCAGGGGCTGGGGTTTTTTTTTTTGAAAGGGGGGGCGGGTTTGGGGGTTTTGGGGGTTTTGTAGGTTTAGTTTAGGGGTTTTATATATTGTGTTAGCTAGCTAATAGAGAGAAGTGACCTCTCTTATCTCCGTGCTTGGTCGACGCTACGTACTATACGTATAGACAGAACTCGCGACACGCTAGCTAGTAAGGAAATGAAGGAAACAATTAAGTATACAAGATCGTCATGAACATATATATACAGAGAGAAGTGATCGACCTCCTCCTTCTCCGAGAGATTGGTCGAACAACAAGTTTTCGTATATCTATCCGACGCTACTAGCTACACATATACAATATAAGATCTCTTACAATCCCTAACATCTGATGTCAAGTTCCACATGGTATTCTCCGGCTTTATTGATGACGTGGTCAAGAAAGAATCCCGCCAATTCCTCTTGAATTGCTTTTATGCGATCTTGTGGTAGGAGTTCATCCCGCATCTGCCACATCTAATTTGAAGAAGGGGGTCAATACATATATATGAATGAAACTCAACACAAATGATGGTAATAAAATAAATTTGTGAATATTATTGCTTACGCACTTCATATTGTTTTTCAGAGTAGCCCCGCTCACAGGTCGTCATGTTGTAGATGTACTCGCAAACGTAGTATCCACAAAAATTATTCCCGCCTTCCTGCCACAACCACTTTACGAGAAATAGAGGTCAATCAAACTGATAATCAAGCATTATAAATGGTATTGATGAAACTAGCTAGAATCAATGGGAGATGCGCGGAACTAGCTAGTAGTACTTACTTTCGGGTGTGTAAATCGTAGCTCCCCCGGCAGTCCCGGAGCTTCTGCGGTGAACACTTTCCAAACCCTGCGAGACAAAGAAAATAATTACTTGATATCAGGAAATGAACAAAGTTGCCGATATGCTGCGATAATGATCGATTGAACTTACTTTTGGAGCATTTCAGTCATGGCCGCATACTCCTTGGGATCTTTTCGTCTCGAGTCTAAGACGGTTACTAGTCCCTGCTCAAGCTTAATCTCTAGGAGAATAAAGTGGAAGCTGCGCACGCATGCATAACTCATCAATTACATTACTATAACCTCGAGTAATAAGGGAAACCGAATATGCACAAGACAGTAACACTCACTTGAAGTTGTAAGGAAAGAGTATTTTATCTTTGTTTTGATTTCGAAGCAATGATTGTAGCAAGTTGGCCTCGGTTTCTTTGGCATTATATTTAACCGTCCATTCATCTATGAGATTTGTGTTAATGAACCCAATATCATAGATTTGTGCTTTTCTGCATTCGACGATCTTCAATCTGCATAATATAGTGAGGATAATTATATATACATGCAATGAAAGAGCTGAGCTATATATAGAGACTTAATTACAGAAGTAGTACTTACAGACAATAGCAAGTGACGATTATTTTATCGAGGGCCTTTTGATTGAAAAACTGGAAGAACTCTTCAAATGGAACAGACAACAGATCAATTCCAACGAGGTCGTGCTCCTCTTTAACTCTCAGCGTCAAAGTATCCTTCCCAGACTCGCTGCAGGTGTCCATGTACCACTCATGGAATCTTCGCATCATCGTTGTTAGAGGAGGATGACCAGGTTTGACGAGAGGCTTTCCGTACCGGTATTTGTGTTCGTCCACCTCCATTGTATCAAAATGTGCATCGTCGGGCAGGTAATCTACAGGATTGGTACCGGGCACCATCCCCGGATGATTAGCGACGATATCGCTAGACACCTTGAGCGGGGGGCATGATTGGTTCGCTTGTTCGCCGAGCTGGGGAATTTTTTTCCCACTTCTTCGTTCTGCTAACCTTCGATCACTGCAAGTACTTCCCGACCGCTCCGCTTCCTTATATGTCCTTTCAAGAATGCGCTTATAGTTGGTTTGCGGCGGAGGCGATGGTGGTCGCTTCAGTGCATCCAAAGTGCGCTTCAATTTCACCGGATCTATCTTCTCCTCCGGAGGTGGATGTTTCTTTGCAAAAAAGTCCTTCACTTGGGCTTTACAGATCTTCGCGTTTTCCTCCTCGGTCATCTCGTATGGTAACTTCTCTAGAGGCTTGAGAGATGGACCGAATCTGTATTGCCTCCCGCCTCTGGCTGTACTGCTAGACGCCAGAGCGGCGGCGTCTCTCTTCCGTTGCTGCTGACGAGTAGTAGAAGGAGGCGGAGTGCTTCGACGCGCCGGAGCAGCCGGAGCGGCGGCTTCTGTCTTCCGCCGTTGCTGACGAGGCGGAGGAGGAGGTGGGCTGCTCGGACGCGCCGGAGCAGGCGGAGAAGGAGGCGGAGTGCCGCCCTCACGCGCCAGAGCAGCCGGAGAAGGAGGCGGAGTGCCCTGATCACTCACCGGAGGAGGAGGAGGAGGAGGAGGAGGCCGAGTGCCCTGACTCGCCGGAGGCGGAGGCGTCCAGTTCGGAAGCTTGATGTGCTCCTTCCGCCATAGACATGGAGTCTTCAGAACAAGACCCAGCTGAGTATCCCCTTCACCTGTAGGGTGGTCAAGCTCGAGCTCCTCAAAGCCCTCCGTTACTTCATCCACCATCACAACAGCATAGCCTTCTGGAATCGGACGGCAGTGAAAAGTTGCATCGGGTTCAGGAGGTGCAACAGAGCCGACAGCCGCCTTGACTTTGAGGTGCTGCCATTGCGTCATAAGCTAGCAATGCTGAGCCTCCATGATAGCATCCACGGGGTAGCTAGGAGCCGTGAAGTCAGGCTGGTGAATGAGCTCGGTGAAAGCCACACTGCTTCTCCGCTGAGATGGCGGGGTAGCTTCTGGGGTAGCTCCGGCACCTTGCTGGCTCTCAACTTGTTCCTCTAGCTTTTGTACCCTTGCATTCAGCTTCTGCAGTTCGCTCTGCTCCAGTTTCCTCTTCCTCTCCCGGGTTTTTTAACCGCCTGCGCCGGGAAACCCAACCTTCCACGCAACGGAGCCTGCCATGCCTCGTGTTCGTCCAGGGTGCTCAGGATTCCCGAGGGCCTCGGTCAGCTCGTCATTCTCTCTGTCGGGAATGAACGTCCCTTGCTGCGCTGCGGCGATACACTTCTGAAGCTTCTTGACGGGTATTTCAAGTTGCTCATCCGTCCAAACGCACTTCCCTATTTCAGGGTCCAAGGTTTCCCCAACCCCGAAGAACCAAGTCCTTGAACGGTCTGGCCAGTTCAATGTCTCTGGTTCGACCCCTTTAGCAAGCAGGTCTTGCTTAGCCTTGTCCCATAGCGGCCGGGCTTTGAGGTAGCCACCTGACCCCGTGCGATGGTGAAACTTCTTCTTTGCAGCATTTATCTTATTTGTCTCTGACATCTTCTTACTCTTGTCCGATGTCTTGTAGGCCACAAATGCGGGCCAGTGATCTCTTATCTTCTCAAATCGGCCGGTGAATTCTGGAGTCTTCCCTTTGTCGACAAACGTTGATTTCAACTCATTCTTCCACCTCCTGAATAGATCTGTCATCTTCTTAAGAGCACACACCTTGACCAATGGCTCTATAACTGGCTTATCCGGATCCTCCTCTGGCGGTAGGGTGAAATTTGCCTTCAGCGAGGTCCAAAGATCATCTTTCTGTCTATCGGTGACATAAGAAACTTGAGGGTCTTCATTCTTCTTAGGCTTATTCTATAGCTGGATGTTGATCGGGATGTTGTCCCTAACAATAGCTCCGCACTGAGCAGAAAATGCATCCTTGGTCCACCTCGGTTCAATCGGCTGGCCATCGTTCGCGATTGCTGTGATCGTGAACCTTTCATCCGGACGCAACCTTTTCTTCGGGCCTCGTCTCGTTACTGAAGTTTGGCTCGATCTGGAGGGCTTTAAAAGAAGAAAGAAGAGTTAATATATGTACATACCAAAACAATTAATGCATCAATTAGCTAGTCAGCACAGGCTTAATTAATATATATATACCTCGCCGGACTTTGCAACAGCTCCCTCCTCCGTTCGATCACCGGAGCCATCATCATGGTCTCCTTCTTCCTCCGGCATTCGGTCACCGGAGCCATCATGATCATGTCCTTCCTCCTCCATTGTTCGATCACCGGAGCCTTCACCCTCTCCTTCCAGACAATCGGTGTCGTTGAGATACGACAAGACATCACCTCCGCCGAGGATGATGTCCCCCAACAACTCTTCTGTTTCCAAGTCTCTTTGTTGATCCATAGTTTCTGCAAATATTACAACATGGCAATTAATATACAAACATGAGAGATGGATATATTAGTGGCAAACATAGACCTAGCTAGCTAATCACAACAAGGAATATTAATTAGTGGCCTCGACGCTTCTACGGTTTGGGGTGGCCTCGACAACGCTTCTAGGGTTTGTGGTGGCCTCGACAACGCTCTTTTAACTTGGTAAATTTGGGTGGCCTCGACGCTTCTAGGGTTTGGGGTGGCCTCGGCAACGCTTCTAGGGTTTGGGGTGGCCTCGACGCTTCTAGGGTTTGGTCGGCCGAGAGGGGGTTGATCGACGTCCCCCCTCATGTTGAAGAGTTACCGGAGTTCTCTCATGAATGTCCGACGTCCGGACCGCCTCTCTCATGAATGTCAAACAAGGGATTTAACAAAATGGCGCCATTCTGGATGTGCAGAAAATGGTCCATATTTTTCCTGATCTCATCTACCCTTCTATATGTCACGTTGTCAGTGTCAAAGGATTCAAGAAAACCATGGCTTCATCATTAGCCGGAAGTAACAGGCGCATAATGGTACGAAGCTCTCCAAAATTGTTTTGGAACGAAGTCCCGGGTAGGATAATTAGTTTTTTGGTACGAAGTTCAGTAAGAGCCTTCCAAATATCGCTATTTGGAAGGCCTTTGCTAAAATTCGTACCAAAAAGCGAATTATTCTATCCGGAACTCCGTTCCAAAACAACTTTGAAGAGCTTCGTAGCATCATACGCCTGTTACTTCCGGCTAATGATGAAGCCATGGATTTCTTCAATACTTTGACAGACAACGTGACATATAGAAGAATATATATATATAGATGAGATCAGGAAAAAAATTGGATCAACTTGTGCACATCCATAATGGGGGCATTCTTGATAAATCTATGTTGCATCTGTCAAAATTCAATCTTTGACATATGATCAAATGTTGCATATGTCAAAATTCAAACTTTGACATATGATCAAACTTTGACATATGATCAAACTTTGATATATGATCAAATGTTGCATATGTCAAAATTCAAACTTTGACATATGATCAAACTTTGATATATGTCCACCGCGATATAAAATGATACATAGACTTGTTCGGGCGAGAGGGGGTTGATCGACGTCCCCCCTCATGTCGAAGTTACCGGTGTTTTCTTCTAGTGGTTTGGGTGGCCTCAAGAGTTTGTCGGGTAGGGGCGGGAGGGTGTAGGAGATCGACAACGCTTTTTTTTTCTAGGCTTTGGGTGGCCTCGAGAGTTGGTCGCCCGGTATATCGAGAGGGGGGTGAACATTTTACCTTAGTAACTTAGAAAAAAATGTTATCGGGGAGGGGTATATCGACCCCCCCCCATCATGTCGAAGTTATCGGGGAGGGGGTATATCGACAATGACATACATACATGGAAAAAAATGTTATCGGGGAGGGGGTTGATCGACGTCCCCCTCTCGACCCCTCGGCGATCCTCGACCCTCCCCCTCTCGACCCTCGGCGATCTTTTTTTTTTCTTCTTCTTCCTCTTCTTATTTTTTTCTCCTCTTCTTCCACTCCTCTTCTTCTCCTTCTTCTTCTCCTTCTTCCTCTTCTTATTCTTATTTTCCTTTTTCCTCTCCTTCTTTTTCTTCTTCTTCCTTCTTCCTTCTTCCTCTTTTCTTCTTTTTCCTTATTTTCCTTTTTCCTCTCCGCTAACCTAAAATCTACTAACCTAAAATGCACTAACAGTACAACTAACCTAAAATGCACTAAATCAACTAACCTAAAATCGATATCTACTAACAACCTAAATAAAAAAATTAATACATATATGAAAAAAAATCATCATATGAACAAAAAAATTTATATGAACAAAAAAAGCATACAACATCATCTAACAAAATCATATGAAAAAAAATGTATATGAACAGGGGCCGGCCGGACCGTAGCGCGGGGCGGCGCGGACCGGGGCGGTGACAGTGCGGGGGCGGTGACGGCGCGGGGCAGGGGCGGCGGGGCGACGAGGGCAGGGGCGCGGGGCAGGGGCGGCGCGGCGACGGCGTCGGGGGCAGGGGCGCGCGCGGCGTGTCGGCGCGTCGGGTCAGGGCAGAGGGGCGCGAGGAGTGGCGGCGTCGGGAGCACGGCGCGGCGAGGGCGTCGACGACGGCTAGCTCGGGCAGCCTGGCGGCGTCGTGGATGGATTCACTGCCGTCGGGGGGAGAGGAGGAGGAGAGATCGAAGTGAGGATGGGCGGTTCTAAAAATTCCTAACTGCTACTTATATACCCAGAGTATTGGTCCCGGTTTATGGGACCAACCGGGACCAATACCCCCCTTTAGTCCCGGTTGGTGCCACCAACCGGGACCAAAGGTCTGTTTTCAGCAGCCCAAAGGGCGGGAAACAGGGACCTACCGGGACTAGAGGGGGGCATTGGTCCCGGTTGGTGCCACGAACCGGGACCAAAGGTGAGCATTGGTCCCGGTTCGTGGCACCAACCGGGACCAATGGGCTTGCACAGCGGCGTGGTGGTGGGAGTTTAGTCCCACCTCGCTAGTTGAGAGCGCCCCGCACCGGTTTATAAGCTCGACTGCCTCATCCCTATTGAACTCCTCTAAACTGCAGGCCTATGGGCCTAATCTGACACTGCTATGCCTGTGGACCTTCTGAGCCTTCTGTGGGCCTGAATCCTGGCCCAATTAGCTGGGTTTCTAGTCGTATTCAGGCCGTGGTGGCCCAGTAGGTGGCATTTTTTTTCTGTTTTCTTTTTTACTTTTTTTGCCTTTTTTTTGCAGTTTTCCAGTGATTCCTTTTGCTGTTAGGTCACAAAAATTATAGACTTTCTGTTAGTGCCATTAATTTTCAAATTTAAATAGTTTAAATTTGAATTCTTTTAAATTTGTGTGAATCATTAGTTTGTGAATAACTTTACTATAAAAATAGATTTTTGAGTGATTCTTTTTCCTGCTATTTAATATTATTGTGTTTTATCATTATATTAAATTTGGTAATTTTTAGGTTATTTTAAATGTCTGTTTTAATCAAGAACAGATTTTGTTATTTTAGTTTGCTATTAAAGTTTCTAACAAAAAATTTCTTTATGAAAATTCTTTTTGCCATTAATGTTTTGAACAGAAAATACTTTGATAATTTTAGTTGCATAAATTTTATATAATTTTAGTTTAAAAAATACTAGAGGTTTGTAAAAGCTTTTTAGTTGATTCCTTTTGCTATTAGAGTTTTATAAAAGCTTTTTAGTTGATTCTTTTTGCTATTGAAGAATATTATAGTTTTGTTTTAGTTGATCATAACAGAATATTTTAATTGATTATTTTAAGTTCATTCTTTTTGCGCTAAATGACCCTGAAATTGAAAAGCACTGCAAATGAACTCTGAAAAGGTTGAAAGTAGGCATGGTATCATCATTTCACCCACATAGCATGTGCTAAAAAGTTGAGAGGGTTACGGCAAAAACTGGATGCACTTCGAGTACAAAACAGGCAATCTCTTTCGAAGTATCAGGGTTTCGAACGAAAACTCGTCTGTTACAAAGGGATTTCATTTTTTTGAACTTATTTGAACTCCAGACTTCTTGTGGGTTCAAAATGCACCATTCAAAGCCACATCATCAATTTTCAACCCTTTCTGACTTCATTTGTTATTTTCAATGCATTTACTGATTTTTTGAGCTATATGACCCTGAAATTGAAAAGCACTACAAATGAACTCTGAAAAGGTTGAAAGTTGGCATGGTATCATAATTTCACCCACATAGCATGTGCTAAAAAGTTGAGAGGGTTACGGCAAAAACTGGATGCACTTCGTGTGCAAAACGGACAATCTCTTTCGAAATATAGGGTTTCATACGGAAACTCGTCTGTTACAAAGGGATTTCTTTTTTGAACTTTTTGAACTCCAGACTTTGTGTGGTTCAAAATGCACCATTAAAGCCACATCACAATTTTTAACCCTTCTGACTTCATTTGTTATTTTTCATGCATTTACTGATTTTTTTGAGCTATATGACCTGAAATTGAAAGCACTTCAAATGAACTCTGAAAAGGTTGAAAGTTGGCATGGTAATCATTTCACCCACATAGCATGTGCTAAAAAGTTGAGAGGGTTACGGCAAAAACTGGATGCACTTCGTGTACAAAACGGACAATCTCTTTCGATGTATCAGGGTTTCATACGGAAACTCGTCTGTTACAAAGGGATTTCATTTTTTTGAACTTATTTGAACTCCAGATTTTTGTGTGTTCAAAATGCACCAATCAAAGCCACATCATCAATTTTCAACCCTTTCTGACTTCATTTGTTATTTTTCATGCATTTACTGATTTTTTTGAGCTATATGACCCTGAAATTGAAAAGTACTTCAAATGAACTCTGAAGTGGTTGAAAATTGGCAAGGTATCATCATTTCACCCACATAGCATGTGCTAAAAAGTTGAGAGGGTTACGACAAAAACTGGATGCACTTCGTGTACAAAACGGACAATCTGTTTTGAAGTATCAGGGTTTCCGGAAACTCGTCTGTTACAAAAGGCATTTCATTTCTTCACATGTAACTACAGTGATATTCTAGATCAAAGGCATCATCATAATAGTTGTGGAGAGAAAGTCTTCACTTTTTCTTCGCTTGTGTCCTTTGCTTATTGCGCCGTAACCATGGATATTCTTCATCGCTTAACAGGATGCTTGGGTCAGTCTTGACTTTGAAGGGAGGAATTTCATGAAACTTTTCATAATCTACAGACATGTCTGTCTTGCCCTCCAATCCCACGAGGTCTCTTTTTCCTGAAAGAACTATGTGGCGCTTTGGCTCATCGTTTGATGTATTCGCTTCCTTATCTTTTCTTTTTCTCGGTTTGGTAGACATGTCCTTCACATAGAAAACCTGCGCCACATCATTGGCTAGGACGAATGGTTCGTCTGTGTACCCAAGATTATTCAGATCCAGTGTTGTCATTCCGTACTGTGGGTCTACCTGTACCCCGCCTCCTGACATATTGACCCATTTGCACTTAAACAAAGGGACCTTAAAATCATGTACGTAGTCAAGTTCCCATATGTCCACTATGTGACAATACTATGTGTCCTTTCCCCTCTTGGTTGCTGCATCAAAGCGGACACCGCTGTTTTGGTTGGTGCTCTTTTGATCTTAGGCGATCGTGTAAAATGTATTCCCATTTATCTCGTATCCTTTGTAAGTCAATACAGTCGAAGATGGTCCCCTGGACAACGAGTACAGCTCATCAGAAACAGTGTTGTCACCTCTGAGACGTGTTTCCAACCAACTGCCGAAAGTCCTGATTTGTTCACATGTAATCCAGTCGTCACACTGCTCTGGGTGTTTGGAGCGCAGAATGTTCTTGTGTTCATCGACATATGGGGTCACCAAGGTAGAGTTCTGTAGAACTGTGTAGTGTGCTTGAGACCAAGAATGCCCGTCCCTACATATTATTGAGTCCCCTCCTAGCGTGCCTTTTCCAGTCAGTCTCCCCTCATACCGCGATTGAGGGAGGCCAATCTTCTTAAGGCGAGGAATGAAGTCAACACAAAACCCAATGACATCCTCTGTTTGATGGCCCATGGAGATGCTTCCTTCTGGCCTAGCGCGGTTACAGACATATTTCTTTAGGACTCCCATGAACCTCTCAAAGGGGAACATATTGTGTAGAAATTCAGGGCCCAGAATGACAATCTCGTCGACTATATGAACTAGGACGTGCGTCATGATATTGAAGAAGGATGGTGGGAACACCAGCTCGAAACTGACAAGACATTGCGCCACATCACTCCTTAGCCTAGGTAGGATTTGCGGATCGATCACCTTCTGAGAGATTGCATTGAGGAATGCACATAGCTTCACAATGGCTAATCGAACGTTTTCCGGTAGAAGCCCCCTCAATGCAACCGGAAGCAGTTGCATCATAATCACGTGGCAGTCATGAGACTTTAGGTTCTGGAACTTTTTCTCTGCCATATTTATTATTCCCTTTATATTCGACGAGAATCCAGACGGGACCTTCATACTGAGCAGGCATTCAAAGAAGATTTCCTTCTCTTCTTTGGTAAGAGCGTAGCTGGCAGGACCTTCATACTGCTTTGGAGGCATGCCGTCTTTTTCATGCAAATGTTGCAGGTCCTCCCGTGCCTCCGGTGTATCTTTTGTCTTCCCATACACGCCCAAGAAGCCTAGCAGGTTCACGCAAAGGTTCTTTGTCACGTGCATCACGTCGATTGAAGAGCGGACCTCTAGGTCTTTCCAGTAGGGTAGGTCCCGAAATATAGATTTCTTCTTCCACATGGGTGCGCGTCCCCCAGCGTCATTCGGAACAGATAGTCCGCCGGGACCCTTTCTAAAGATTACGTGTAAATCATTGACCATAGCAAGTACGTGATCACCGGTACGCATGGCGGGCTTCTTCCGATGATCTGCCTCGCCTTTGAAATGCTTGCGTTTCTTTCGACATTGATGGTTGGTCGGAAGAAATCGACGATGCCCCAGGTACACATTCTTCCTGCATTCGTCCAGGTATATACTTTCGGTGTCAGCTAAACAGTGCGTGCATGCGTGGTATCCCTTGTTTGTCTGTCCTGAAAGGTTACTGAGAGCAGGCCAATCATTGATGGTTACAAACAGCAACGCATGCAGGTCAAATTCCTCCTGTCCGTGCTCATCCCACACACGTACACCGTTTCCATTCCACAGCCGTAAAAGTTCTTCAACTAATGGCCTTAGGTACACATCAATGTCGTTGCCGGGTTGCTTAGGGCCTTGGATGAGTACTGGCATCATAATGAACTTCCGCTTCATGCACAGCCAAGGAGGAAGGTTATAGATACATAGGGTCACGGGCCAGGTGCTGTGATTGCTGCTCTGCTCCACAAAAGGATTAATGCCATCCGCGCTTAAACCAAACCATACGTTCCTTGCGTCACCTGCAAACTCCTCCCAGTACTTTCTATTGATTTTTCTCCACTGCGACCCGTCAGCGGGTGCTCTCAACTTCCCATCTTTCTTACGGTCCTCTCTGTGCCATCGCATCAACTTGGCATGCTCTTTGTTTCTGAACAGACGTTTCAACAGTGGTATTATAGGAGCATACCACATCACCTTCGCAGGAACCCTCTTCCTGGGGGGCTCGCCGTCAACATCACCAAGGTCATCTCGTCTGATCTTATACCGCAATGCACCGCATACCGGGCATGCGTTCAAATCCTCTGCACCTCCAATCCTAGAGGGCATACGACCTTCTTTGCTGCGTACGTACTGTCGGGCAATTCGTTATCCTTTGGAAGCTTCTTCTTCAATATTTTCAGTAGCGTCTCAAATCCTTTGTCAGGCACAGCATTCTCTGCCTTCCACTGCAGCAATTCCAGTACGGTACCGAGCTTTGTGTTGCCATCTTCGCAATTGGGGTACAACCCTTTTTGGTGATCCTCTAACAAGCGATCGAACTTCAGCTTCTCCTTTTCACTTTCGCACTGTCTCTTTGCATCAACAATGACCCGGCGGAGATCATCATCGGGCACATCGTCTGGTTCCTCTTGATCTTCAGCTTCCCCCGTTGCAGCATCACCGTATTCAGGGGGCGCATAGTTGTCATCATCCTCTTCTTCTTCGCTGTCTTCCATCATAACCCCTCTTTCTCCGTGCTTGGTCCAAACATTATAGTGTGGCATGAAACCCTTATAAAGCAGGTGGGTGTGAAGGATTTTCCGGTCAGAGTAAGACTTCGTATTCCCACATATAGGGCATGGACAACACATAAAACCATTCTGCTTGTTTGCCTCAGCCACTTCGAGAAAATTATGCACGCCCTTAATGTACTCGGAGGTGCGTCTGTCACCGTACATCCATTGCCGGTTCATCTGCGTGCATTATATATAATTAAGTGTGTCAAAAATCATTACAGAACATCATGAATAGATAAGTGACCAAATTAATAGAAGTTCATCATCACATTAAAACCAAAGTACATACATAGTTCTCATTGAACAACATATAGCTCTCCATAGCATCTAATTAAACCATACATTGAAACTATGTAAAACATTTCAATGCAACAACAAATGCGATCGTAATCGCAACCAAGGTAACAATTGATCCAATGGCATAATGATACCAAGCCTCGGTATGAATGGCATATTTTCTATACTTTCTAATCTTGAAGCGCATTGCATCCATCTTGATCTTGTGATCATCGACGACATCCGCAACATGCAACTCCAATATCATCTTCTCCTCCTCAATTTTTTTCAATTTTTCCTTCAAGTAATTGTTTTCTTCTTCAACTAAATTTAACCTCTCGACAATAGGGTCGGTTGGAATTTCCGGTTCACATACCTCCTAGATAAAAAAATCTATGTCACGTTGGTCGGCATAATTGTCATAAACAATAAATGAACCAAATAGTTATAAAATATAATATATACCACATCCGAATCATAGACAGGACGAGGGCCGACGGGGGCGGATACCAAAATCATCGCACTATATAATAACAAACAATAATAAAAGTAAGAAAATTATACAAGTATCTATCTAAATCATACAAGTAAGAAGTTTTCTCTTTTAGAAAGAAGATAAGAACAAGAGGCTCACCACGGTGGTGCCGGCGACGAGATCGGCGCGGGCGATCGACGGCGGTGAAGACGGGGACGGGATGTGACGGACCACTAAACCTAGACAAATCTTGAGGAAAATGGAGCTTGGAGGTCGAGCTTGGAGAGAAGAAAGCTTAAGTAGTGTGGCTCGGGCATTTCATCGAACACCTCATGTGCATAGGAGGTGAGCTAGAGCACCACAAAGCCCTCCCCTAGCCGGCCAGAAAAAACAGAGCAGTGGAGTGCTCTGCTTGCGGGCGAGGGGGTATATATAGGCACCTCATTGGTCCCGGTTGGTGGCTGGAACCGGGACCAAAGGACCTCCCTTGGTCCCGGTTCCAGCCATGAACCGGGACCAATGTATGTGGGCCAGGAGCGAGGCCCATTGGTCCCGGTTCGTGTCTGGAACCGGGACCAAAGGGTCCAGACAAACCGGGACCAATGCCCCACGAGGCCCCGCCGGCCCCCTAGGCGCACGAAGCGGGACGTATGCCCCCATGGGTCCCGGTTCGTCACTGAACCGGGACTAATGGGCTGGCCAGGCCTGGACCAAAGCCCTGTTTTCTACTAGTGCAAGTTGGATATGATGAAAGCTTACGACAGAGTTGAACGGGGGTTCTTGAGAGAAATGATTGTAAAGATGGGCTCTCAGATGCAGTGGATAGAGCTCATTATGGAATGTGTATCTTCAGTAAGCTATAGAGTCAGATTTAATAACACTGAGACTGATGAGTTCTTCCCCACTCGAGGATTGAGACAGGGAGATCCCTTATCCCCCTACCTGTTTTTACTTTGTTTTGAAGGTTTGTCTAGTATGCTCGCTTATGAGGAGGAAGTGGGAGAAGGAATAAAAGTATGCAGGAATGCCTCATCAATATCCCACTTACTTTTTGCTGATGATTCTCTTATCCTTATGAGAGCTAATAACCAGAATGCGGTGACTCTTAAAAGGGTGCTGGATACATACTGCAGTAGCTCTGGACAGTTGGTGAGTACTCCCAAGTCCAGCATTTTTTTCAGCCCAAATACGAGCGTCCTAATTAGAGAAGGAATTTGTGGAGAGTTGAATATCTTAACTGAGGCTCTATCAGACAAATATTTAGGTCTCCCAACAATGGTTGAGGTGGACCGCAGTGATTGCTTCCAACACCTCATTGATCGAGTCTGTCAGCGACTGAAAGGGTGGAAAGAGAAGGTGCTATCTATGCAAGGTAAGGAAATTTTGTTGAAATCAGTAGCTCAAGCAATACCTTCGTATGCCATGTCAGTGTTCAAATTACCAAAAAGTATTTGCAAGTCAATAACAGATGAAATGTCAAGCTTTTGGTGGGGTGATGATGAAGAGAAGAAAAAAATGCATTGGTATGCATGGTGGAAAATGTGCATCCCGAAGAAGAAGGGTGGTATGGGATTCAGAGACTTACACAGCTTTAACCTTGCTATGTTAGCAAAGCAGTGTTGGCGACTGATCCAAAATCCGGACTCTTTGTGTGCGCGTGTTCTGAGTGCAAAGTATTACCCTGATGGTAACATTCTTAGTGCCGGGCCTAAGAAGGGTTCTTCGTACACTTGGCAGAGCAGCGTGTCGGGAATCCAAACTTTTAAAAGGGGATTCATTTGGAGAGTAGGTACAGGCTCAAAAATCAATATATGGTATGACCCTTGGATCCCTTCAAGTGCTTCACGAAAAGTTATAACGCCACGAGGACAGATTATGTTATCCAAAGTAGAAGAGCTGATTGACCCGCATTCGGGTCAATGGGATGAAGATCTGCTGCAATCTGTTTTTAGTCCGATAGATGTCGAAAGGATACTAAGGATTCCTCTCAATGTGGGGAACGTTGAGGATTTCGTAGCATGGCATTACACAAGGTCGGGGACATTTTCAGTCCGCTCATCGTATCATGCAGAATTTAACCATCAATATGGTTCACGTTTGACCCTTGCTGATGGTCAAGGAGGGGCCCAAATAAATGGTATCGGAAAGGATACTTGGAGGCTCCGAGTTCCTGGCAAGATTAAACACTTCACGTGGAAAGTTCTAAGGGGAATCTTGCCCTGCTATGGAGTCCTTGCGAAGCGCCATATCCCGGTCACCGGCCAATGCCCGTTCTGCAAGGTGGGGTTCGAAGATATTCAGCACTGCTTATTTACATGCTGCCGCGCAGTGGATGTTTGGACGGCGTTAGGACTGAATGAAGTGATCCACCGGGTAGTGATGGAGGACCGATCAGGATCAGTGACCATGGAAATCCGAGAAAGAAACCAATCGCTAGTTGGGGAACTACCAGCGGCGGAGCTGATTGTAGTGGCTGCTTGGTTCATTTGGTGGTAGCGCCGCCAGTTTGTGAAGGGAGAAACGATCCAAACCGCAGACTGCACAGCTATCTCCGTTAAGGTGTTAGCAACAAACTTTGTAAGAGCAGCAACCCCGAAACAACCAGTACGTAAGAGAGATCATATGTGGAAAAGACTGAATAGAGGGAGTGTTAAGATCAATGTAGATGCTTCATACCATGATGAAACTTTATCTGGGGCAACAGGAGCCATAGCAAGGGATGATAAAGGACAATTCTTGTCAGCCGCGACATGGTATCTACCGCATGCTAGCAGTGCCATTTCAGTAGAGCTACTTGCTATCCGTAATGGGCTATATCTAGCGGCAAATATTGGGTGCAATACAGTCATAATTGAATCTGACAGTGCACTGGCGGTAGAGGCGATGAACAACCATGACAGCTACTTTGGTCAACATGCTGCGACGGTAATGGAGTGCAAAATGCTGGCGACAGATTTTGCTTGTGCGTCCTTTGACAACTGTTTCCGGGAAGCAAATTCTATAGCAGATAGTTTAGCAAAATTTAGTTTTACTTCTAGTTCTTCATCTGTGTGGGACTCTACACCCCCGGACCTTATTTCTCACCTGATTGTAAGTGACATGGTCATTATCTGAGAAATAAAGTCCTTTGATTATCAAAAAAAAAAAAAAAACAGCCCCTTGCAACTCCTTTCAGCACCGCTACCGGTCTTGGCAGTCATGTCTGCTGCAACGTAGGTCTGCCGTCCGTGGCAGTAGCGTCTTCGTGGCCTCACTTGCTGCAACGCTGCTCCGTCGTCCGTCATCGTGGAATCACATGCTGCAATGCAGCGCCGCCGCCGACCATGACAGCAGCTCATCGCATCTCCTGGTGCAACGCAGCTCCGCCGTCAGCGTTTCAGCAGCGCCGTCGTCGCATCGCAGGCTGCAATGCAGCTCCGTTACCGGCCATGGCAGCAGCTTGTCGTCGCTTCTGCTGCATACGCAGCAGCGCCGTTGGCGTGGCAGTAGCGCCGTCGTAGCATCCGTATGCTCAACGCAGCTCCACCTTCAGCCATGGCAGCAGCGTCGCCGCCCCGGCTCGCCGCGCCCTCCCTGCAGCACCGCCGCTCTGTGCACTTCAGTGCAGCGTCGCGGCACGACGATTACCCAACAGCAGGCGGACGTGCTGTAGCACGGGCGACACCTCGCTGTTTCAGGCGACGGCTCGCAGCGAGCCCTCGGTGCTTCCGATGAGGGCTTGCAGCACGGGAGACTCCCCAACTGTGCTGCGTAGCAGCAGCGGCAGAGGAACGGGATGGTGGTGGCTGGACGCGCATGCAAGTTTCAATGGCGCCATGGCAATGGAGCTGCCGGAGTGGAATTGTGGAGAAAAAACTCACCTGCCCAGATCCATTAGAGAGAGAGGTAGAGGACGAAGAGGCCAACGCACACGGGAGAAAATGTGTGGCTGTGAAGCTGCGTGGAGATAATAAGAGGATAAGGGGCTGGTGGGACCCTAGGACGCGTGTTGCGCGAGGGAGGCGCAGCCGGATGATTTTAATACTTTTCCAACAAATTACCCACGTTTGGCACTGTAGAAACCCAATCGGTTCCCCAGTCCCCGACCCCGCGACAGACAAGCTTTCCCCATTTCTAGGGTTCTCCTCCGCTGTCCAGCAGCTGGCCACCGGCGCGCTCCCATGTCGCCGCCGGCGGGCAGCCGCAAGACCGCCGTCGGCCGCCTCCACCCCTTTACCCACCTCCGTCGCTCCGAGGCAGCCCCCATCTTCCTCGACCACAGTGACCGGCCGGCCGCCGCGGGAGCTCGACCAAGAAGACGGGCCGCCGCAGGAGCTCTACCCCGGCACCGCCTTCGCCGTCTCTCTTCTTTCGCCCAGCCTCCCTGTGCCCGCCGGCTCGACCACGACGAACCACTCCGTAGCAGTTCGACTGTGAGGTAAAAAAAAAAATAAAAAAAATCAACCTTTTAGGGGCATTTCAGACGTTTACCCCGCAGCCACATTTCAGAGAGCTAGCTTGACAAATTTCTGACCCCCCTTTGCTTCTGATTGCGTTATTCTAGGTGCCCTGCCCGATGCGTTGATTGATTCTACTGAAGCGGATGGCCAATACCCGGTCAGGAGGGGCGAACAATGAGGGAGCAGGGGACACCAGTGCGACCAAAGCCGGCGCCGCCACCAATGAGAAAGGCCCTAAGTCTGGAACGACCTCCAACTCGTCTGCCAGTGGAAGGGATCCTGGAAGCTTGTCCACGCGTGAAACAAACGATGATCAGAGGCCAAACCTCAGGAGGTTGAGCCGAGAAACAACAGGAAAGGATCCCATTGTCATAACCACCACCAGTTCTGCCGCTACACCGGTTTCGCAGACATCTATGAGGGGCAGGGGCAACCCCAGCACACCTGATTCCCCGAAATCATCGGCAAAGAAGCTAAAAGGGTCGATCAGGAAGGCCAGTACCCCAAAAACATCCGACAGAGTAAAGAAAAGTACCATTTCAGCTTCTGCTGCTTCAAATGATTCAACTGGAGTTCCTCCTAGTCCAGTGGCTGCTCTGGACAAAACCTTAAAAAGAAAAATTGATGAACATAACTCAACAAAGGATAAGCATGATGCTTCCGAGAGTGATACCGGGCCACTGAAGCAACAGAAAAGGCTAACCACGGAAGACAATGGCTCTGTTTTGAGTTATGAAGAAAGTGGCGCACATGAAGAAGATAGCCAGGCACATTTAAGTCAAGTCGTCAATGAATTTTGTGAAGGTTATACTCTGGTTGGTGTGAAGCTCCCGAGGTGATATTGGAGACAGATGGGTCGAAAACTGATGCTGAAAAATCTGCTCCCATTTCAGAGGTTTGCTCAACCATCTTCTATTCTTGAGTTGTTGGTTTTTTTATTCTACTCTTTGTGAAATCAAGGTGTTGCTGTAAGTACCAGTCCTCTCTGCCTTGATCCTTTGAAGGTCTTAACCCCCGAGTAGCAAAATAGAATTAAATAACATATTTTGGTAATAGATTAATATGTTCTTTCGTTGCTCCTAGATCACATATCACCTCTTGGGCTTAAATTATTACAGCTCTTGACCTTACATTATTACAAAGCATTACTGTAAGTATCTTTGTTATTTTCCTTCTTCCTTTATATGTCGTAACTCTCGAGTAGCAAAATAGAAGTAAATAACTAAACACATATTACAGTAATACATCAAAATGTTCTTTATTTGCACCTGAATTATCTCATATAACGTCTTGAGGTTCTTACTTTATTACAACCTATGCAGGATGCAATGTCCGCCTGACAGGATACCCTGTATAGTTTCCTTTTAGCAACTTGAATTCCTATTAAGCATATGCTTGATTTTTGTGTAACATCCTTGTTGCTTCAATATGTTGGCTTGTTATTTGCAATGCTGCTTTTCTTTCTCTTATCATCCTACCATCTGTATCAAAGGACTCGGTTACATTATCAATTCTTGTACTGGACATATGACTGCTGATCTGCGCTCACAAAATATTGTGGCTGAAACCAGTCCTGCAATGGATGCTAGAGAGCCAACTGATAACTGTTCAGAACCCACACTTCATGTTGCAATGGCCCGGAAAGCGGACTCATCAAAATTTGTGGAGTATTGGGTTCCTGCTCGCCTTTCACGAGTGCAACTAGAAATGTACTGTTATACCTTACTTTCAAATTCACCAGCGCTTCAATCACATCCAAAAACTGACAGTGTTGGTGCTCTTCGCAGCATTCTTGTATCCCTCCGGAAGGTTAGCTGTTAAAATTTTCTGAGCATGCATGATACCTTTTTATCACAGTAGGGAGCTAGACAGAAACTGCAATGGTACTCATTGTGCATAGCTAACTGTCTTTACCGATCTTATCATGCAACAGAGCTGCGACCACCCTTATCTAGTAGATGAAATGCTGCAAGGCCCACTTCCCAAGGGCCACCCAGTAAGTGATACCGTAGATATTGGAGTGCGTGCAAGTGGCAAGCTACTGCTTCTTGACAAAATGCTCCGAGAAATCAAGGAAAAAAGGCAGAGAGTTCTTATCCTCTCCCAGGTGAGCATTTTGTGGTACCATGCCTGAAATAATCTCTTACTTCCATTATTTAATTTTGGCCCAGTTTATGTAGTAATGTCTGTTATGTGTGATTCATTACTAGTTCTTGTATCTAAAGAGTTGGCAAGCATTACGTCCTCAAAGCATGCATTATTTATTTTTGGCAACTGAAGCATGCGATGATTTCCCTTGCTTATTTGTCAATGTCATGCACAAATGTTATCAACTAATTATATGAAGAAAAATTTCAAGCTGTCTTTGCTCTTTGGTACATTTTGTCAAATTATTAGTAATAACATCTGGGTATCACTTCACTTCACTCAGTCGCAAAATCAAGAGCTGCAGAAAGACCGGTGATGTTTCACTTTAGTACAGTTATGCACATAAGAATTCCGCAGCATGGAGTTTCTAGACATTGATTTAGTTTGACAGTTTAAACACCAAAGAAATTCTTGCGCGGCACTTCACTCTCCAATGGTAACTCTTGTGTCCTTTGCAGCAACGGCAGTAGAAAACCAGCATCTGTCTTTCCTTCAGATGTCCCTTTAATGTCAATTGTTGGACCAAGCTTGGCATTCAGTGGGGCAGACCAGCAGAGAAACGGCATCGAAGACATGCTGCACCATCGTACTGCTGGTTCCTCGGGAAATCGATTCTTAGGCATCTTCGTTATGGCCTGTTGGCTTATATCTGGAAACATCACACAGATTTTTAGCAAAGTAGCCCCTATTAGACCGTTACTCATCCTGAAAGAAGTCCATGTTCAATCCTTTAGATTTAAGGAGGCATCTCTGACCCTCCTCAGGGTTGCTCCCTCATAGTCAGAGTCTTGTGTTCTTACTTGAACAACCCCGCCCCCCCCCCCCCCCCCCAATGGTGTCTATATGAATGCGTGGTTGATCCTGCAGAAAGCTGACACATCTGCACTTGGTTCTAAAATTTATCTTTTTTGTGTACAATGCACATATGGTTCACTTCAGAAACAACATTATGCAAGCACATATTCTAAAATCTTGGCGTCGGCTAAAAAAACATGTGGGTACATTTTTTCAAAATGTAAAAATGTTACTTTTCAAGCACCATGTGTACTTTTTAATTGCTGATGGGTATATCCCTTATTAAGATCATTGTTTGGTAGTTTCTGATTCATCATTGTTAGAATTAAATATCATGATCTTTTGGAAAGGTTGCTCAAGCTTATCAGTGCAATATGATGGTACTTTCTTCTTTGTGCAGTTTTGTGACGGGGCTGGCTATCAAATGGGTGACATTTTGGATGATTTTGTCCGCCAAAGCTTTGGTTTTGAGTCATTTGAACGCGTGAAGCATGGTTTCTGTTTACCAAAGATAGAGGGTGCAATGAGTATGTTCAATGACACGACTAAGGGCCGGTTTATTTTCTTGATTGATAGTCGTGCATGTGTCCCAAGCATTAAACTATCATCAGTTGATGTCATCATCATATATTGTAGTGATTGGAATCCCACAAATGACTTGAGAGTCCTCCGGAAGATCAGCATAGAGTCACAATCTGCATGTGTGCCCATTTTTTGTTTGTATTCATCTTGTACAGTGGAGGAAAAGGCTCTTATACTTGCAAAGCATGATCGTACATTTGATGGCAGTGTCCAGAATATAACGCCTATCCTGAGCCATTCTCTGCTTAGTTGGGGTGCATCATTTCTCTTCAGTAGACTGGAAGGGCTAGAAAACGATGAATATTTAAGCAAGGATTCTGATGCTGTAAAACTGTTCATGGATAAAGTACTTTCGGAGTACCTACCCAAGTTATCCACTGAAGATGATCCCAGCACCAAGAGGAGCAATGCAGCCATATCACAAGCTCATCTGAGTGGACCTTTTTATTCTAGAGATAGTGTTGTAGTAGGTGAGACGGAGGGGATCTCTGCACCTGATAGTGATCTCCCAAAGTTCTGGGTAAATTTGCTAGGTCAGAAGTCTCCTCGTTGGCAGTATATAACTGGGCCGGCACAAAGAAGCTGTAGGAAGAGACAAAGCATGGAAGAACGGAAAATTCCTGCTGATGATGCTGAAGCCAGTACCAAACGTAGAAAAATTGCTGGAATCTTGGATTCATCTGCAAATGTTTTAGCTGTCGAAGACAATGACTCAATATTGCCTGAAACTAATACGACATCTAGTTCTCATCAAATATCAGTTGATGACACATGGCAGGAACAAGGTATACTAACAGCTCTGTTTTTGGTGTCAATAATGAACTGTTCTAACAGAGTCCATTTTGTAGGGGTGGAAAATATTCAGGACACACAAAATAGTCCTCACATCCAATTAAAGCGAGAGTTCTCAAAGCTATATGAATTGTTTGAACTACCGGTATGCTGAATGTAACAACTTCATTGTTCTCTTGATGTTTGTGTTGAAATATATTGCCCGCCCTTCTTCATCAGTTCGGACTTGGGAGTCCCCGTCATGTCAAGGTTCTGTCAGGCCTTAAATGTCAGATTGATGTAGGCCGTAGATATTCTATTAAATAATAAATACTGCGTTGTCCGGGTGTTGAGCTTGACACCTCTTGGCTCAGATACCATAGTACGTTTCAAAATACTTCGCATATTGCTTTTGTCTTAAGTCAAACATTGTAATATTTGACCACATTTATATAAAAGAATACCAATATCTACAATACTAAATAAATACAATACAAAAATATATTTCATGATGGATCTAGTGATATTGATTTGTTATTGTGAATGTTGGTACTTCTTTTTTTGTATATATTTTTTTCTATTAACTTGGTCAAACTTCACAAGATTTGACTTGAGACAAAACTAATATTTGAAGTATTTGAAACAGAGGGAGTTTTTAGTTGCATGCACCATCCAGTTCAACCAAAAGTCCGAACTGAGAAAGGGCCAGCCATTATACTTGAACAGTTTACTCTTCTTAATTTACTAATATTGGTAAAATACTTAAGGCAACAACTTGTAGTTAATATTTTTAAGCTCTCAAGTCAGTTCTTTATCAAGTAGGATTTGGATAATTTTTGCTGTGTATAATGGAAGATTCTTGCTGTGTCACACATAATGTGTCTCAAATACCTAATGATAGCTTTTTGCCAAGTCGGGTCTCCATAACTTGAGATCTTCATAACAGTTTTTTGAGAACTCTTTATAACTGAAAAGCTTGCTTTAGTTCTTGTTGTGTCATCTTCAACCAATTTATGTTTAGTAGTTACTACTAGCTAACCTAATGCAAGTACACTTTTTTTAGTACCATATTATGAGTCTTGCTAGCATCTCCATTGTTGATGCTGGCAATGCCAAACTGATACTGATATCATTAGTTGAGTTCTTCTCTGTACACTTCAGATTTTATTTGGCAGCATGAAACATCATTATGCCATTGTATTGGGTTTCACCTTTTAGGAGTGTTGGAGCACTGTAGCAGAGTTGCCATATCCGCAGCCTCCAAAACTCATATGGAGGGTGCTCCATAATTTTTTGGAGCTGCCGAGGCGTGGCACAAACTTCCATTTTTTTTCCTCTTTTTTTTTTGTCGATTGTGTCAATTCAGTACTCACACTAAATTGGAGCGGTTCAGACACTAAATTCAAATAAGATCACAATACAGAGTTCTTATATAGGGGGGGGGGGGGGGGGGGGATGTTGATTAGCGACATTTTCATACATAATTAGTAGGTGGGGTGGGGCAACATTGTTGCTTTTCCATATATGTAGTGACTATAGCTAGTGGAAAATGTCGATAAGCGACAATGTCATACATATATTAGATATTAGGCGCGTCGGGTCGAGGACTAGGTGCGGCGGCGGGACAGTTCAGTGCAGTTCTTGCCGCAGCGGGATGGTGCCAGATGGCGCGCTCCTTCTCTGCGTCCATCTCCTGTACTGCCGCTAGCGCCACCTTGAAGTTGGCCCAGACGGTGCACTCCCTCTCTGCCGCAGCCTCCTCGACGCCTATGGCGGAGGTGGCAGCCTGGCGGGCATCCCAAACTGCCCTAGCAGCGAGGGAGCGGCGGGAAACAAGCCGTGGAGTCGATCTCGGACGCGACCGTGCAGGGCTTCGCGGCAGCGGGCGGCCTGTGACATCCTCCAGCCTGTCCTAGTGATCACACTCCGCAGTGAGGGTGGCGACCTCCTGCACGTCCTCCTCGTCCAGCTGCCGTGTCTTCTCCTCCGTGAGTGGCAGCCCGTCCGGCCTTGGGTGAAGCGGCATGGTGAGGACAAGGAGGGAAGTCGAGAAGAAAGTGGAGCTGTGGGCGTCCGGGGGATGAGCTGGGACGGGTGCTGGCATTTTTATATCCACGAGCGGCGGGAAACGGGGTGGGCAGGTGGCGGGAAAATGTGGCGGAAATGGGCGCGGGCTGTTGAACAAGAGGCGACAACCATTAATTCGCTCGTTTCCCGGTGCGATAAGTGGCTGCAGGACTGGTACGGGCATCTGACACGCGCCATTGGCAGAGAGAGGGAGGGAGGGAGGGGTGAAATTTCCCTCCCCGTTCAGCCTCCAAATAAGGAGGCAACGATCCACTATTTGGAGCATGTTCCAAAAATCCCCCCTTTTTTGGGCCCCGAACGCACCTGCTGTTATTATGGCGATTGGGCCGTTTTGCCGATTCTGTCAGAAGTATAGACCTATTGGCAGTATTGAAAGTTCTGTTAGGAAGATGTTAAGACCCAAATACATCCTGAAGAGAAGTAAAATGTTTGGTTGTTTGTAATTGATCAACAATCATAAATTGTTCCTAAACTGAAGAGTGCAGCAATTCTGAACAGCAATACATTATGTGTGGCAAATAAATACACAGACAAGTTATCAAAAAGTAATTCACCCTACCATTTTAGTGAGGCTGAAATTTCTGAAGACACATGATTTCATGTACTCATCATTTTGCTATTTTAGCTGATTGGGTTCTTTGATGGAACGGTAACATGTTGTGCAGGGGAGTGTTAAATGTGTATGTGAGGAACTTCTTGAGTATGCTTTGAAGAATAAGAATCACCAAGTCAGTTAGGAGCCAAAGCATGCATTCAACATTGCACTGGTTAGAGAAGAGCCTTCTGTAATTTTGTACTACATGTTCAATGTTAAATGCTGCTGTTCTTCATGAATGTTTTCCTTCTTTGCATGCTTTACTTCAGTGCTGGCATGCTGCTTCTCTCTCAAGGCACAAGGTTAATCATAAAGAATCACTGGCTCTTGCTGAAAAACACTTGAACTATGAGTGCAGTGAAACTTGTGCCGAGTTGGTTTATAAGAATCTAAGGAACCTAAAGAAGGAGTTCGCACATAGAGGAGGCGGATCAGGCAAGAATAATCAATCAATATCAGCAAAGGACCTATCACCATACCAGCAGGAGACCTCAACTAAATATGGAAATGACAAATCAACCCCTAAGCAGACAACATCTATTGGTGGTAACGAATCACATCAAGAGGATTCACATGATTTAGTGATTGAGGCTATCGTATTAGGAGAGAAGGAACTGCTATCTGTTCCAGAGATTCATGAAAAACAACATTTATCAAAGGATGCACTTCTTAATAGAATCACAGAGAAAAGAATTACTTTAGTTGACATGGTTTACCGAAAAAGGCTTTCGCCCCGTTTTATATATAAAGCAATGACCAACAACACACCAGTACAAACGCACGCCACCACAACACACGCACACACCCAAGGCAAGATACATAGGCGCTGAGCGCAGTGACACCACCCCAAGCACTACAAGAGAAGCCAGGGCCTCGACCGTGAACACACCACAGCGAAGAGATGAAGCCGCATACGACGAACCGTGGGCTCCAAGGCGGCACCCCGGCCAAAAGTCACCGCCACCGGACGCCACACCCCGGCGACCATGCCGCCCACACGACCATTGTCACCGGGCAGCACCAAGCCACGGGCTCTGCCCATGAGCACCGTGACACCACCATCAGGGCCGTCGCCCCGGCATCCAAGACCTCGACGCCACCTCACCCGCCGTCCATCGCTACCCCAACCAAAGAGATGAGTGGAAAGGCCCCGCCTTTAGCACTCCTGAGCTGCCCCCAGCGCCGAGACCCACTAGGCCGGCCAAAACTGGCCTCCATCGGCTCGTCCTGCCGCCGGGCGCGAGACGAGCTCGGTCCTGCTGCCGGGCGCGAGACGAGTAAGGTCCTGCTGCCGGGCGCGAGACGAGTCGGTCTTGCTGCCGGGCGCGAGACGAGTCCGGTCCTGCTGCCGGGCGCGAGACGAGGTCAGTCCTACTGCCGGGCGCGAGACGAGCGATGGACCGCAACCGGGAGAGGGCCAACCCTTTGATGAAGGTAGTGCCCGAATGACGAGGAGAGGAATCGAAGGTCGACGGGGGCGCTCACCGACGGGCCGACGCCGAAGAAGTCCGGCCGCCGCCGTGAAATGCCCCCGACCACCGCCGTGAGCCACCACCACGCCGTGGCAACCCACATCCACGCCGGGGCCCCGAGGAACTGCTCAGAGGCCCCGCCGACGGCCATGGTCCAGATCCAAGGAGCAGGCCGACAACCGCCGCCGCCCCCTCCCGAAGCCGCGACCATGACGAGCCCCGGCCCCCGCCCTGCGCCACCAGCCGGGTCCCCGGCGACAGATCCGGCCGGATCTGGCCGGAAACCAGCTCGCCCGCAACCTCCTGCACTGCCGCCGCGTCAGATCCACCGCCGCCATGAGAGCGCCCACCACCACCGTGAGGCCCTCCACGCCACCACCACGAACCAGCAGCCCCGCCACCGGACCATGAAGCCACGCCGCTGCGCCCCCCATAGAGCAGCGCCGCCGCCCGAGCAAGGCGCCCCGCGCCGCCGGCGCCCGAGCAGGGAGAGAAGAGACCCCGCCGCCGCCAACACCCAACGGGCTTCGCCCGCCGGTGCGAACTGGCGGCGGCGAGGGAGGAAGACGAAGGGAGGGGGGCCGGCCGGCGGCGCCCTAGGGTTTCCCCCCGGTCGCCCGCGGGGACGACACAGGAGGAGGAGCGCTCGGGGCTGTTCTTTCGTGGCTCTCTCCCTTAGCTCGACATGGTTTTCTCCTTGAGAGAAAAGAATATCCATGATAAACAAGCAAAAGAGGTGGCAATGTTTGACATGCACAGGCACAAGGGAGTGGTTAAACTGAGAGAAGCATGCAGAATAGTTGTGGAACATCTTCGTAGGTCTCAAGCTGATCCAGAGGACAGAGGGGGTCAAACAAAGCTAATAGTTGAATGGCTCACTATGCTAACAAACCTAATAGTTGAATGGTTCACTATGCTACTATATGCATTTCTGAAGCACATGAGGTACCAGCGTGAGAAGCTTGATTTACAGCAATCGAAGGTGTGGACTAAGGAGTTGCAGTTGAAGGAAAAGTTCCTTCACGAAGCAAAATATGGCCAATTAGATCATACTTTTGATCAGCGTATTTATTTACCATATTCAGGCTTTGCTATTGAGGAATTCAGCGACTTTAGCTCATGTGTTGATACAGCTACTTTGGCAAACTGTCCGCAGTCTTTGCACGAAACTTCAGCGATGGAAGTTACATTGGTTGGTACCAGTGTTTTAAATAGCGGGCTATGGCATATAGCGGTAACCCTAAAAAACAGCTATAGCTGGGCTATAGCGGCAAATTGTACATGAAATTATTTAGCGGCAACATGCTCAAACAGCTATAGCGGGGCTATAGCCGGCTATTTAAAACTATGGTTGGTACTGTGATTCCATCTCATGTTATCAATGCAGAAGCAGCGAGAAAAGGTTCTGCTGAAGTTCTTATCCACAACGAAGGCAGGCTAGCATCAGAAGGTATTGGTTTGACAGAGAACATCATCAGCAATAGTTTTGATTGCATTGACTCGCAAGGAGGGGCATCTCTGGCTGTTCAACACCAATTAAATTCTAGTCCTGCAATTGATAATTCTATTAATCAGGTAGGTCATGGATTTATCAGGTCTTGTACTTACTAGTTCTTTGGAGTGGTGACATTCTGATTTTATAAGCTTATCCATGTCAGAACTGTCAGCTTAACCTCTTTTTTTTTTACAGAAACTTACAACATAATTTGCAGTCAATTTATAACAACACATTGAAGCTTTGGTTCAAGTTTCATGTCATGTTTATGGATTTTAGATTTTTCATATAGGTTTTCCTTTCTGATATAGCGAAAATGAAAGGAGATGTTTAGTAGGCTCATCTAGGATGCGTCGTTTTTGCTCTTTCGACGTAGCAATGTAAACATAGTTACTTGCTCATCATGGGCTGTACAGTACACTAGGCATAGAAAACTGTATGTTGTATGTTGCCTTTCATACTCTCATGTTTTACGGTTTGTAGATTACTCATTTAAGATCTTTGTAATACAGCAAAAGGACACTAGTAGAAAAAGGCCCATTTGTCCCGGTTCCAGAGGCCCATTTGTCTCGGTTCTGGAACCGGGACTAAAGGGTCGGGACTAAAGCCCAACACCTTTAGTCCCGGTTCGCTTACGAACCGGGACAGATGTGCCTCCACGTGGCCTCTGCGGCGAGCCTAGGCAGAAGGGCCTTTAGTCCCGGTTGGTAACACCAACCGGGACCAAAGATCATCCACGTGTCAGCAGCTCAGGAGCTGGGGTTTTTGTTTTTTGTTTTTTTTTTGAAAGGGGGGGGGTGGGTTTGGGGGTTCTGTATGGTAATTTAGGGGTTTCATATATTGTGTTAGCTAGCTAATAGCTAGAGAGAAGTGTCCTCTCTTATCTCCGTGCTTGGTCGATGCTACGTACTATACGTATAGAGAGGACTCGACACGCTAGCTAGTAAGCAAATGAAGTAAACCATTAAGTACACAAGATCGTCATGAACATATACAGAGAGAAGTGATCAACCTCCTCCTTCTCCGAGAGATTGGTCGAACAACAAGTTTTCGTATATCTATCCGACGCTACTAGCTACATATATACAATATAAGATCTCTTACAATCCCTAACATCTGATGTCAAGTTCCACATGGTATTCTCCGGCTGGATTGATGACGTGGTCAAGAAAGAATCCCGCCAATTCCTCTTGAATTGCTTTTATGCGATCTTGTGGTAGGAGTTCATCCCGTATCTGCCAAATCTAATTTGAAGAAGGGGGTCAATGCATATATATGAATGAAACTCAACACAAATGATGGTAATAAAAAAAAATTGTGAATATTATTGCTTACGCACTTCATATTATTTTTCAGAGTAGCCCCGCTTAGAGGTCGTCGCGTTGTAGATGTACTCGCAAACGTAGTATCCACAAAAATTATTCCCGCCTTCCTGCCACAACCACTTTACGAGAAATAGAGGTCAATCAAACTGATAATCAAGCATTATAAATGGTATTGATGAAACTAGCTAGAATCAATGGGAGATGCGCGGAACTAGCTAGTAGTACTTACTTTCGAGTGTGTAAATCGCAGCTCCCCCGGCAGTCCCGGAGCTTCTGCGGTGAACACTTTCCAAACCCTGCGAGACAAAGAAAATAATTACTTGATATCAGGAAATGAACAAAGTTGCCGATATGGTGCGATAATGATCGATTGAACTTACTTTTGGAGCATTTCAGTCATGGCCGCATACTCCTTGGGATCTTTTCGTCTTGAGTCTAAGACGGTTAATAGTCCCTTCTCAAACTTAATCTCTAGGAGAATAAAGTGGAAGCTGCGCACGCATGCATAACTCATCAATTACATTACTATAACCTCGAGTAATAATGGAAACCGAATATGCAGAAGACAGTAACACTCACTTGAAGTTGTAAGGAAAGAGTATTTTATCTTTGTTTTGATTTTTAAGCAATGATTGTAGCAAGTTGGCCTCGGTTTCTTTCGCATTATATGTAATCGTCCATTCATCTATGAGATTTGTGTTAATGAACCCAATATCATAGATTTGTGCATTTTTGCATTCGACGATCTTCAATCTGCATAATATAGTGAGGTTAATTATATATACATGCAATGAAAGAGCTGAGCTATATATAGAGACTTAATTACAGAAGAGCTGAGCTATATATAGAGACTTAATTATATATACATGCAATGGAACACTTATTTTATCGAGGTCCTTCTGATTGAAAAACTGGAAGAACTCCTCAAATGGAACAGACAACTTATCAATTCCAACGAGATCGTGCTCCTCTTTAACTCTCAGCGTCAAAATATCCTTCCCAGACTTGCAGGTGTCCATGTACCATCCATGGAATCTTCGCATCATTGTTGTTAGAGGAGGATGACCACGTTTGACGACAGGCTTCCCGTACTCGTATCTGAATTCGTTCACCTCCATTGTTTCAAACTCTATATCATCGCTCAGGTAATCAGCAGGATTGGTACCGGGCAGCATCCCCGGTAGATTTGCGACGATATCGCTAGACACCTTGAGCGGGGGGCACGATTGGTTTGCCTGTTCGCCGAGCTGGGGAATTTTGTTCGCACTTCTTCATTCTTGTAACCTTTTGTCACTTGAAGTAGTTCCCGACCGGCGCGCTCCTTGCACTGCCTTTTTAAGAGCGCGGATATGGTTGTCATCCGGCGGAGGCGGTGGTGGTCGCTTCAGGTTCTTCACAGTGCGCTTCAATTTCACCGGATCTATCTTCTCCTCCGGAGGTGGATTTTTCTTTGCAAAAAAGTCCCTCACTTGGGCTTGACAGATCTGCGCGTTTTCCTCCTCAGTCATCTCGTATGGTAACTTCTCTAGAGGCGTGAGAGTCGGACCGAATCTGTATTGCCTCCCGCCTCTGGCTGTACTGCTAGACGCCGGAGCAGCCGGAGCGGCTGCGGCTGTCTTCCTTCGTTGCTTACGAGGCGGAGAAGGAGGCGGAGTGCTACGACGCGCCGGAGCAGCCGGAGCGGCGGCGGCTGTCTTCCGTTGTTGCTGACGAGGCGGAGGAGGAGGCGGACTGCTCGGACGCGCCGGCGCAGGCGGAGAAGGAGGCGGAGTGCCCTGATCACTCGCCAGAGGAGGAGGCGGAGGAGGAGGCGGAGTCGTCCAGTTCGGAAGGTTGATGAGCTCCTTCCGCCATAGACATGGAGTCTTCAGAGCAAGACCCAGCTGAGTCTCCCCTTCACCGGTAGGGTGGTCAAGCTCGAGCTCCTCAAATCCATCCGTTATTTCATCGACCATCACAACAGCATAGCCTTCTGGAATCGGAAGGCAGTGAAAAGTTGCGCCGGGTTGAGGAGGTGCAACAGAGCCGACAGCCGCCTTGACTTTGAGGTGCTGCCATTGTGCCATAAGGTGGCAATCTTGAGCCTCCGTGATAGCATCCACGGGGCAGCTGGGAGCCGTGAAGTCAGGATGCTGAAGGAGCTCGGTGGAAGCCACACTGCTTCTCCGCTGAGATGGAGGGGTAGCTTCTGGGGTAGCTCCGGCAGGTCGCTGGCTCTGAACTAGTAGTGCTTGTTCCTCTAGCGCTCGTACCCTAGCATTCAGCTTCTGCAGTTCGGTCTGCTCAACTTTACTCCTCCTCTCCCGGGTTTTGTAACCGCCTGCGCTGGGAAACCCAACCTTCCACGCAACGGAGCCTGCCGGGCCTCGTATTCGTCCTGGGTGCTCAGGATTCCCGAGGGCCTGTGTGAGCTCGTCGTTCTCTCTGTCGGGAACGAACGTCCCTTGCTGCGCTGCGTCGATATACTTCTGAAGCTTCTTGACGGGTATTTCAAGTTGCTCCTTCGTCCAACGGCACTTCCCTGTTTCAGGGTCCAAGGTTCCCCCAACCCCGAAGAACCAAGTCCTTGAACGGTCTAGCCAGTTCAATGTCTCTGGTTGGACCCCTTTATCAAGCAGGTCCTTCTCAGCCTTGTCCCACAACGGCCGGGCTTTGAGGTAGCCACCTGACCCCGTGCGATGGTGATACTCCTTCTTTGCAGCATTTTTCTTGTTTGTCGCTGACATCTTCTTACTCTTCTCCGATGTCTTGTGGGCCACAAATGCGGGCCAGTGATCTCTTATCTTCTCAAATCGGCCGATGAATTCTGGAGTCTTCCCTTTGTCGACAAACGTTGATTTCAACTCATTCTTCCACCTCCTGAATAGATCTGCCATCTTCTTAAGAGCATGAGCCTTGACCAATGGCTCTATAACTGGCTTATCCGGATCCTCCTCTGGCGGTAGGGTGAAATTTGCCTTCAGCGCGGTCCAAAGATCATCTTTCTGTCTATCGTTGACAAAAGACACTTGAGGTTCTTCGCTCTTAGGCTTATTCCATTGGTGGATGCTGATCGGGATCATGTCCCTAACAAGAACCCCGCACTGAGCAGAAAATACTTCTTTGGTCCGGCTGGGTTCAATCGGTTGGCCATCGCACTTGATTGCTGTGATCGTGAACCTTTCATCCTGGCGCAACCTTTTCTTCGGGCCTCGTCTCGTTACCGTAGTTTGGCTCGATCCGGAGGGCTAGAAAAGAAAAAAGAAGAGAGTTAATATGTGTATATACCAAAACAATTAATTCATCAATTAGCTAGTCAGCACAGGCTGAATTAATATATATACCTTGCCGGACTTTGCAACATCTCCTTCCTCCGTTCGCTCACCGGAGCAGTCATCACGGTCTCCTTCTTCCACCGGCATTCCGTCACCGGAGCCATCATAATCATGTCCTTCCACCTCCATTGTTCGATCACCGGAGCCTGCTTCACCCTCTCCTTCCAGACCATCGGTGTCGTTGAGAAACGACAAGACATCACCTCCGCCGAGGATTATGTCCCCCAACAACTGTTCTGCTTCGATGTCTCGGTGCTCCATAGTTTCTGCTTGACAGATGGATATATTAGTGCAAACGTAGACCTAGCTAGCTCGACGCTTCTACGGTTTGGGGTGGCCTCGACAACGCTTCTAGGGTTTGGGGTGGCCTAGGCAATGCTTCTAGGGTTTGGGGTGGCCTCGACAACGCTTCTAGGGTTTGGGGTGGCCTCGACAACGCTTCTAGGGTTTGGGTCGGACCGCCTCTCTCATGAATGTCCGACGTCCGGACCGACAAGGGATTTAACAAAATGACGCCATTCTGGATGTGCAGAAAATGGTCCATATTTTTCCTGATCTCATCTACTCTTCTATATGTCACGTTGTCTAGTGTCAAAGAATTCAAGAAAACCTTGACTTCATCATTAGCCGGAAATGATAGGCGTATAATGGTACGAAGCTCTTCAAAGTTGTTTTGAAACGGAGTTCCCGATAGGTAATTCGCTTTTTGGTACAAAGTTCAGCAAGAGCCTTCCGAATATCGCTATTTGGAAGGCCTTTGCTGAAATTCGTACCAAAAAGCGAATTATTCTATCAGGAACTCCATTCCAAAACAACTTTGAAGAGCTTCGTAGCATCATACGCCTGTTACTTCTGGCAAATGATGAAGCCATGGATTTCTTCAATACTTTGACAGACAACGTGACATATAGAAGAATATATATATAGATGAGATCAGAAAAAAAATTGGATCAACTTGTGCACATCCATAATGGGGGCATTCTTGATAAATCTATGTCAAAAGTCAAACTTGACATATGATCAAATATGTTGCATATGTCAAAATTCAAACTTTGACATATGATCAAATATTGCATATGTCAAAAATTCAAACTTTGACATATGATCAAACTTTGATATATGATCAAATGTTGCATATGTCAAAATTCAAACTTTGACATATGATCAAACTTTGATATATGATCAAATGTTGCATATGTCAAAATTCAAACTTTCACATATGATCAAACTTTGATATATGATCAAATGTTGCATATGTCAAAATTCAAACTTTGACATATGATCAAACTTTGATATATGATCAAATGTTGCATATGTCAAAATTCAAACTTTGACATATGATCAAACTTAGTAACTTTCGAGAGAGGGGGTTGGGTGGACTCGAGAGTTTGGTCGGGCGAGAGGGGGTTGATCGACGTCCCCCCCTAATGTCGAAGTTATCGGGGATACGTTTTGAGAGAAAACTTTCTATTAACATCATTTTAACTTAGTAAACGATGAAGCCGATGCCAACGTGATGATAGAGCCGATGCCAACATTTTCATTTAACAAAAAAACTACCTTCAAAAAAAGACTTGCTCCGCCGCGGGTGCTCGGTGCGACGTGGACTCGGTGGAAAAACTTTATGAAAATGCGGTGGTGGCTGGGCCGGGCGGTTTTCTTTTCCTTCTTCATTTTTTTCCTTTGTTTTTTCTTCTATGTTTGTTTTCGTTTTCACTCTAGATTTTCGTACGTATGAAAACAACGAAGTTTGTATACAAAAGTGCACATATACATCTCATACATGAACATATACACGTGAATATATACATGAACATATACATCTCATACATGAAAAAAACATATACATGAATATATACGTGAACATATACACGTATACATGCCCGCAAAAAAAACAGAGCACGCGGCGACGGGGGGGAGAAGGGCGGGAATTGGGGGGATAAAGGGGGGGGGCGAAGCGGATGGAATTGATAGGAGAAGAGGAAGGAGGCTCGGGGAGGGAGGGGGGGGGACCGAGGGTGCGATAAGGGCGGCGGGCTCGAGGCCGGCGACGAGGACGGCGCGCGGCGAGGACGAGGGCGCGGGCGAGGGCGAGGGCGCGAGGGTGCGTCGGCGACTAGAACGGCAGGCTTGAGGCCGGCGACGAGGACGGCGCGCGGCGAGGGCGAGGGCGCGGGCGAGGGCGAGGGCGCGTCGGCGAGGGCTCGGCGGCGTCATGCTGTTCGGCGTGATGGAATTGGGGGGAAGATGAACTGGGACTGGAAAACGCTAAGTGTGGGCTTATATACATGAAGCTTTGGTCCTGGTTCGTGGCACCAACTGGAACCAATGCCTACCTTTGGTCCCGGTTCGTGCCACCTACCGGGACCAAAGGTCTCTTTTCAGCAGCCCAAAGGGCGGGAAACAGGGACCTTTGGTCCCGGTTGGTAGCACCAACCGGGACTAAAGGGGGGCATTGGTCCCGGTTGGTGCCACGAATCGGGACCAAAGGTGAGCATTGGTCCCGGTTCGTGGCACGAACCGGGACCAATGGGCTTGCACAGTGGCGTGGTGGTGGGAGTTTAGTCCCACCTCGCTAGTTGAGAGCGCCCCGCACCGGTTTATAAGCTCGAGTGCCTCATCCCCATTGAACTCCTCTGAACTGCAGGCCTATGGGCCTAATCTGACACTGCTATGCCTGTGGGCCTGCCGGGCCTTCCGCGGGCCTGAATCCTGGCCCAATTAGCTGGGTTTCTAGTCGTATTCAGGCCGTGGTGGCCCAGTAGGTGGCATTTTTTTTCTGTTTTCTTTTTTGCTTTATTTTGTTTTGCTTTTTTTTGTAGTTTTCCTGTGATTCTTTTTGCTGTTAGGTCACAAAAATTATAGACTTTCTGTTAGTGCCACTAATTTTCAAATTTGAATAGTTTAAATTTGAACTCTTTTAAATTTGTGTGAATCACTAGTTTGTGAATAACTTTACTATAAAAATAGATTTTTGAGTGATTCTTTTTCCTGCTATTTAATATTATTGTGTTTTATCATTACATTAAATTTGGTAATTTTTAGGTTATTTTAAATGTCTGTTTTAATCAAGAACAGATTTTGTTATTTTAGTTAGCTATTAAAGTTTCTAACAAAAACATTCTTTATGAAAATTCATTTTGCCATTAATGTTTTGAACAGAAAATACTTTGATAATTTTAGTTGCATAAATTTTATATAATTTTAGTTTAAAAAATAGTAGAGGTTTATAAAAGCTTTCTAGTTGATTCCTTTTGCTATTAGAGTTTTATAAAAGCTTTTTAGTTGATTCTTTTTGCTATTGAAGAATATTATAGTTTTGTTTTAGTTGATCGTAATAGAATATTTTAATTGATTATTTTAAGTTCATTCTTTTTGCTATTAGTTCATTCTTTTTGCGCTAAATGACCCTGAAATTGAAAAGTACTACAAATGAATTCTGAAAAGGTTGAAAGTTGGCATGGTATCATCATTTCACCCCCATAGCTTGTGCTAAAATGTTGAGAGGGTTACGGCAAAAACTAGATGCACTTCGTGTACAAAACGGGCAATCTCTTTCGAAGTATCAGGGTTTCGAACGAAAACCCTTCTGTTACAACGGGATTTCATTTTTTTTAACTCATTTGCACTCCAAACTTTTTGTGTGTTCAAAATGCACCATTCAAAGCCACATCATCTATTTTCAACCCTTTCTGACTTCATTTGTTATTTTTCATGCATTTACTGATTTTTTTGAGCTATATGACCCTGAAATTGAAAAGCACTACAAATGAACTCTGAAAAGGTTGAAAGTTGGCATGGTATCATCATTTCACCCACATAGGATGTGCTAAAAAGTTGAGAGGGTTACGGCAAAAACTAGATGCACTTCGTGTACAAAACGGACAATCTCTTTCGAAGTATCAGGGTTTCATACGGAAACTCGTCTGTTACAAAGGGATTTCATTTTTTTGAAATTATTTGAACTCCAGACTTTTTGTGTGTTCAAAATGCACCATTCAAAGCCACATCATCAATTTTCAACCCTTTCTGACTTCATTTGTTATTTTTCATGCATTTACTGATTTTTTTGAGCTATATGACCCTGAAATTGAAAAGCACTTCAAATGAACTCTGAAGAGGTTGAAAATTGGCATGGTATCATCATTTCACCCACATAGCATGTGCTAAAAAGTTGAGAGGGTCACGGCAAAAACTGGATGCACTTCGTGTACAAAACGGACAATCTGTTTCGAAGTATCAGGGTTTTCGGAAACTCGTCTGTTACAAAAGGCATTTCATTTCTTCACGTGTAACTGCAGTGATATTCTAGATCAAAGGCATCATCATAATAGTTGTGCAGAGAAAGTCTTCACTATTTCTTCGCTTGTGTCCTTTGCTTATTGCGCCGTAACCATGGATATTCTTCATCGCTTTACAGGGTGCTTGGGTCAGCCTTGACTTTGAAGGGAGGAATTTCATGAAACTTTTCATAATCTTCAGACATGTCTGTCTTGCCCTCCAATCCCACGATGTCTCTTTTTCCTGAAAGAACTATGTGGCTCTTTGGCTCATCGTATGATGTATTCACTTCCTTATCTTTTCTTTTTCTCGGTTTGGTAGACATGTCCTTCACATAGAAAACCTGCGCCACATCATTGGCTAGGACGAATGGTTCGTCTGTGTACCCAAGATTGTTCAGATCCACTGTTTTCATTCCGTACTGTGGGTCTACCTGTACCCCGCCTCCTAACATATTGACCCATTTACACTTAAACAAAGGGACCTTAAAATCATGTCCGTAGTCAAGTTCCCATATGTCCACTATGTAACCATAATATGTGTCCTTTCCCCTCTTGGTTGCTGCATCAAAGCGGACACCGCTGTTTTGGTTGGTGCTCTTTTGATCTTGGGCGATCGTGTAAAATGTATTCCCATTTATCTCGTATCCTTTGTAAGTCAATACAGTCGAAGATGGTCCCCTGGACAAAGAGTACAGCTCATCAGAAATAGTGTGGTCACCTCTGAGACGTGTTTCCAACCAACTGCCGAAAGTCCTGATGTGTTCACATGTAATCCAGTCGTCACACTGCTCCGGGTGTTTGGAGCCCAGAATGTTCTTGTGTTCATCGACATACGGGGTCACCAAGGTAGAGTTCTGTAGAACTGTGTAGTGTGCTTGAGACCAAGAATGCCCGTCCCTGCATATTATTGAGTCCCCTCCTAGGGTGCCTTTTCCAGTCAGTCTCCCCTCATACCGCGATTGAGGGAGACCAATCTTCTTAAGGTCAGGAATGAAGTCAACACAAAACCCAATGACATCCTCTGTTTGATGGCCCATGGAGATGCTTCCTTCTGGCCTAGCGCGGTTACGGACATATTTCTTTAGGACTCCCATGAACCTCTCAAAGGGGAACATATTGTGTAGAAATACGGGGCCCAGAACGACAATCTCATCGATTAGATGAACTAGGACGTGCGTCATGATATTGAAGAAGGATGGTGGGAACACCAGCTCGAAACTGACAAGACATTGCGCCACATCACTCCTTAGCCTTGGTATGATTTCTGGATCGATCACCTTCTGAGAGATTGCATTGAGGAATGCACATAGCTTCACAATGGCTAATCGAACGTTTTCCGGTAGAAGCCCCCTCAATGCAACCGGAAGCAGTTGCGTCATAATCACGTGGCGGTCATGAGACTTTATGTTTTGGAATTTTTCTCTACCATATTTATTATTCCCTTTATATTCGACGAGAAGCCAGACGGGGCCTTCATACTGAGCAGGCATTCGAAGAAGATTTCCTTCTCTTCTTTGGTAAGAGCATAGCTGGCAGGACCTTCATACTGCTTTGGAGGCATGCCGTCTTTTTCGTGCCAATGTTGCAGGTCCTCCCGTGCCTCCGGTGTATCTTTTGTCTTTCCATACACGCCCAAGAAGCCTAGCAGGTTCACACAAAGGTTCTTTGTCACGTGCATCACGTCGATTGAAGAGCGGACCTCTAGGTCTTTCCAGTAGGGTAGGTCCCAAAATATAGATTTCTTCTTCCACATGGGAGCGCGTCGCTTAGCGTCATTCGGAACAGATAGTCCGTCGGGACCCTTTCCAAAGATTACGTGTAAATCATTGACCATAGCAAGTACGTGATCACCGGTACGCATGGCGGGCTTCTTCTGGTGATCTGCCTCGCCTTTGAAATGCTTGTCTTTCTTTCGACATTGATGTTTGGTCGGAAGAAACCGACGATGCCCCAGGTACACATTCTTCCTGCATTTGTCCAGGTATATACTTTCGGTGTCAGCTAAACAGTGTGTGCATGCGCGGTATCCCTTGTTTGTCTGTCCTGAAAGGTTACTGAGAGCAGGCCAATCATTGATGGTTACAAACAGCATTGCATGCAGGTCAAATTCCTCCTGTCTGTGCTCATCCCACACACGTACACCGTTTCCATTCCACAGCTGTAAAAGTTCTTCAACTAATGGCCTTAGGTACACATCAATGTCGTTGCTGGGTTGCTTAGGGCCTTGGATGAGTACTGGCATCATAATGAACTTCCGCTTCATGCACAGCCAAGGAGGAAGGTTATAAATACATAGAGTCACGGGCCAGGTGCTGTGATTGCTGCTCTGCTCCCCGAAAGGATTAATGCCATCCGCGCTTAAACCAAACCATACGTTCCTTGGGTCACCTGCAAACTCAGTCCGGTACTTTCTCTCGATTTTTCTCCACTGCGACCCGTCAGCGGGTGCTCTCAACTTCCCGTCTTTCTTACGGTCCTCTCTGCGCCATCGCATCAACTTGGCATGCTCTTCGTTTTTGAACAGACGTTTCAACCGTGGTATTATAGGAGCATACCACATCACCTTCGCAGGAACCCTCTTCCTGGGGGGCTCGCCGTCAACATCACCAGGGTCATCTCGTCTGATCTTATACCGCAATGCAACGCATACCGGGCATGCGTTCAAATCCTCATACGCACCGCGGTACAGCATGCAGTCATTAGGGCATGCATGTATCTTCTGCACCTCCAATCCTAGAGGGCATACGACCTTCTTTGCTGCATACGTACTGTCGGGCAATTCGTTATCCTTTGGAAGCTTCTTCTTCAATATTTTCAGTAGCTTCTCAAATCCTTTGTCAGGCACAGCATTCTCTGCCTTCCACTGCAGCAATTCCAGTACGGTACCGAGCTTTGTGTTGCCATCTTCGCAATTGGGGTACAACCCTTTTTGGTGATATTCTAACATGCGATCGAATTTCAGCTTCTCCTTTTCACTTTCGCACTGTCTCCTTGCATCAACAATAACCCGGCGGAGATCATCATCGGGCACATCGTCTGGTTCCTCTTGATCTTCAGCTTCCCCCGTTGCAGCATCATCGTATTCAGGGGGCACATAGTTGTCATCGTCTTCTTCTTCTTCGCTGTCTTCCATCATAACCCCTATTTCTCCGTGCCTGGTCCAAACATTATAGTGTGGCATGAAACCCTTATAAAGCAGGTGGGTGTGAAGGATTTTCCGGTCAGAGTAAGACTTCGTATTCCCACATATAGGGCATGGACAACACATAAAACCATTCTGCTTGTTTGCCTCAGCCACTTCGAGAAAATTATGCACGCCCTTAATGTACTCGGAGGTGCGTCTGTCACTGTACATCCATTGCCGGTTCATCTGCGTGCATTATATATAATTAAGTGTCAAAAAACATTACAAAACATCATGAATCGATAAGTGACCAAATTAATAGAAGTTCATCATCACATTAAAACCAAAGTACATACATAGTTCTCATTGAACAACAAATATATAGCTCTCCAGAGCATCTAATTAAACCATACATTGAAACTATTTAAAATATTTCAATGCAACAACAAATGCGATCATAATCGCAACCAAGGTAACAATTGATTCAATGGCATAATGATACCAAGCCTCGGTATGAACGGCATATTTTCTATACTTTCTAATCTTGAAGCGCATTGCATCCATCTTGATCTTGTGATCATCGACGACATCCGCAACATGCAACTCCAATATCATCTCCTCCTCCTCAATTTTTTTCAATTTTTCCTTCAAGTAATTGTTTTCTTTTTCAACTAAATTTAACCTATCGACAATAGGGTCGGTTGGAATTTCCGGTTCACATACCTCCTAGATAAAAAAATCTATGTCACGTTGGTTGGCATAATTGTCATAAACAATAAATGAACCAAATAGTTATAAAATATAATATATACCACATCCGAATCATTGACAGGACGAGGGCCGACGGGGTCGGATACCAAAACCATCGCACTATATAATAACAAACAGTAATAAAAGTAAGAAAATTAGACAAGTATCTATCTAAATCATACAAGTAAGAATTTTTTTCTTTTAGAAAGAAGATAAGAACAAGAGGCTCACCACGGTTATGCCGGCGATGAGATCGGCGCGGGCGATCGACGGCGGTGAAGACGGGGACGGGACGTGATGGACCGCTAAACCTAGACAAATCTTGAGGAAAATGGAGCTTGAAGGTCGAGTTTGGAGAGGAGAAAGCTTAAGTAGTGTTGCTCGGGCATTTCATCGAACACGTCATGTGCATAGGAGGTGAGCTAGAGCACCACAAACCCCTCCCCTCACCGGCCAGAAAAAAACAGAGCAGTGGAGTGCTCTGCTCGCGGGCGAGGGGTATATATAGGCACAACATTGGTCCCGGTTCGTGGTTGGAACCGGGACTAAAGGCACCTTTAGTCCCGGTTCCAACCACGAACCGGGACAAATGGATGTGGGCCAGGAGCGAGGCCCATTGGTCCCGGTTCGTGTTTGGAACCGAGACAAAAGGGTCCAGACGAACCGGAACCAATGCCCCACGAGGCCCGGCCGACCCCCTGGGCGCACGAACCGGGACGTATGTCCCCATGGGTCCCGGTTCGTGACTGAACCGGGACTAATGGGCCGGGGCAGGCCTGGACCAAAGCCCTGTTTTCTACTAGTGGGAAAAGAAATGTTTAGTAGGCTCATCTATGAGCGTCTGCGACACTCTGTGCCCATTACTTGAATGCACTTCCAAATTGTGGACATCACAGTTGACGCAGCACTTGTCTTTCCATTCGAGTCAATGCTGAGCACATGGTCTTCATGTAACAATTCAGGGTGCTTCATTACATTATGGTTGCACTAGTATTCCTTGTGACCTTTTTTATTAGTATCCATTATGATACTAATCATATGTACCTGTAATATATATCAGGAATCTTCAAGTGGTGACCATAGGACTGAACATGTTGAGCGACAGAGTGGTGTGGGTTCGCAACCATTACCGGGAGAGACTGACCAACATTTAGGAGATGCTGAAATGGAAGTTAACACCGGCAATGGGGGCGATACTCAGGCAGATCCACCTTGCTTAGACCCACAGAATGTGGCTCCTGTGCCCAGCGAGGCTTCCTTGCAAATGTCTAAGGAAGTTGAAGCTGAGGCCGATCTTGTAATGCAGTCGGCCCAACCAATTGTAGCACCAGCACAACTTCTGCAAAGAGGGGCAGAACAAGTAGACCATTCTGGTATAACATCACCTCAGACTTTGCAACCTGAAATGCAGCCACCAGCATCCAGGGAAGCTTATACTCAGACAGATCTGATAATTCAGTCTGCACAACCAAGTATGGTGCCAACTGAGCTTTCACAAAGAGATGCCGAAAAAGCATGCCTTTCTCATGTACCATCATCTCAGTGTTTGCCATCTGCAATGCATCCATCGGTTCCACCGTCCAGTATTCTGCTTGAAAGAACACACCCTGATTAGTGTCAACCACCAAGTCATCAACCCGAGGCTGCACCGGGTTCTTCAGCACAACTCTTTCCGTTGGCACCAAGCATGTTTAATCATCCACCAGTTGGTGATGATCCACTGAAAAATGAGTTGCACAGATTCGGGTTACACATTGACTCGCTTAATAAAACCCACGAGCTAAAGGTTTGCTATTTCTTCTAGCTCATGTATGTATATCTTGGTTGTGAATTTTGTACACTAGTTCTGGGATTCATCTTGTTCTCATTTTTTCACTTATGGACAGCAATCACAACTTAGGACCGAGTATAGCCAAGAAATGGAGAAGCTCAAACAAAAGTATGATTTGTTACTTCAAAAACAAGATTCCACTCATCTTCAGCAAACGAAGACACTAAATAATTTATGTGAGAAAGTTCTCCTCAACCAGTCACTAGCTGACAATCTTCGGAAGGAATTCATATCTTCTGGAGAACAAGGTACACTAGTAGAAAAAGGCCCATTTGTCCCGGTTCATAAGGCCCATTTGTCCCGGTTCGGGAACCGGGACTAAAGGGTCGGGACTAAAGCCCAACACCTTTAGTCCCGGTTCTTATACGAACCAGGACAGATGGGGCTCCACGTGGCCGCTGCGGCGAGCCAGAGAGGTGGGCCTTTAGTCCCGGTTGGTAACACCAACCGGGACCAAAGATCATCCACGTGTCAGCAGCTCAGGAGCTGGGGTTTTTGTTTTTTTTTTGAAAGGGGGGGGGGGGGGGTTTGGGGGTTTTGTGGGTTAATTTAGGGGTTTCATATATTGTGTTAGCTAGCTAATAGAGAGAAGTGTCCTCTCTTATCTCCGTGCTTGGTCGCCGCTACGTACTATACGTATAGAGAGGACTCGACACGCTAGCTAGTAAGCAAAAGAAGGAAACCATTAAGTACACAAGATCGTCATGAACATATACAGAGAGAAGTGATCGACCTCCTCCTTCTCCGAGAGATTGGTCGAACAACAAGTTTTCGTATATCTATCCGACGCTACTAGCTACATATATACAATATAAGATCCCTAACATCTGATGTCAAGTTCCACATGGTATTCTCCGGCTGGATTGATGACGTGGTCAAGAAAGAATCCAGCCAATTCCTCTTGAATTTCCTTTAAGCGATCTTGTGGTAGGAGTTCATCCCGCATCTGCCAAATCTAATTTGAAGAAGGGGGTCAATACATATATATGAATGAAACTCAACACAAATGATGGTAATAAAATAAAATTGTGAATATTATTGCTTACGCACTTCATATTGTTTTTCAGAGTAGCCCCGCTTAGAGGTCATTGCGTTGTAGATGTACTCGCAAATGTAGTATCCACAAAAATTATTCCCGCCTTCCTGCCACAACCACTTTAAGAGAAATAGAGGTCAATCAAACTGATAATCAAGCATTATAAATGGTATTGATGAAACTAGCTAGAATCAATGGGAGATGCGCAAAACTAGCTAGTAGTACTTACTTTCGGGTGTGTAAATCGCAGATCCCCCGGCAGTCCCGGAACTTCTGCGGTGAACACTTTCCAAACCCTGCGAGACAAAGAAAATAATTACTTGATATCAGGAAATGAACAAAGTTGCCGATATGGTGCGATAATGATCGATTGAACTTACTTCTGGAGCATTTCAGTCATGGCCGCATACTCCTTGGGATCTTTTCGTCTTGAGTCTAAGACGGTTACTAGTCCCTGCTCAAGCTTAATCTCTAGGAGAATAAAGTGGAAGCTGCGCACGCATGCATAACTCATCAATTACATTACTATAACCTCGAGTAATAATGGAAACCGAATATGCAGAAGACAGTAACACTCACTTGAAGTTGTAAGGAAAGAGTATTTTATCTTTGTTTTGATTTTTAAGCAACGATTGTAGCAAGTTGTCCTCGGTTTCTTTCGGATTATATGTAACCGTCCATTCATCTATGAGATTTGTGTTAATGAACCCAATATCATAGATTTGTACATTTCTGCATTCGACGATCTTCAATCTGCATAATATAGTGAGGATAATTATATATATATGCAATGAAAGAGCTGAGCTATATATAGAGACTTAATTACAGAAGTATAGTACTTATAGACTGTAGCAAGTGATGATTATTTTATCGAGGTCCTTTTGATTGAAAAACTGGAAGAACTCCTCAAATGGAACAGACAACAGATCAATTCCAACGAGGTCGTGCTCCTCTTTAACTCTCAGCGTCAAAATATCCTTCCCAGACTTGCAGGTGTCCATGTACAACTTATGGAATCTTCGCATCATCGTTGTTAGAGGAGGATCACCAGGTCTGACGAGAGGCTTCCCGTACTGGTATTTGTGTTCGTCCACCTCCATTGTATCAAAATGTGCATCGTCGGGCAGGTAATCACCAGGATTGGTACCGGGCAGCATCCCCGGCAGATTTGCGACGATATCGCTAGACACCTTGAGCGGGGGGCACGATTGGTTTGCCTGTTCACCGAGCTGGGGAATTTTGTTCCCACTTCTTCGTTCTTGTAACCTTTTGTCAGTTGAAGTAGTTCCCGACCGGCGCGCTCCTTCAACTGCCTTTTTAAGAGCGCGGACATGGTTATCATCCGGCGGAGGCGGTGGTGGTCGCTTCAGGTTCTTCACAGTGCGCTTCAATTTCACCGGATCCATCTTCTCCTCCGGAGGTGGATTTTTCTTTGCAAAAAAGTCCCTCACTTGGGCTTTACAGATCTCCGCGTTTTCCTCGTCGGTCATCTCGTATGGTAACTTCTCTAGAGGCGTGAGAGTCGGACCGAATCTGTATTGCCTCCCGCCTCTGGCTGTACTGCTATACGCCGGAGCAGTCGGAGTGGCTGCGGCTGTCTTCCTTCGTTGCTTACGAGGCGGAGAAGGAGGCGGAGTGCTACAACGCGCCGGAGCAGCCGGAGCGGCGGCGGCTGTCTTCCGCTGTTGCTGACGAGGCGGAGAAGGAGGCGGGCTGCTCGGACGCGCCGGCGTAGGCGGAGAAGGAGGCGGAGTGCCCTGATCACTCGCCAGAGGAGGAGGCGGAGGAGGAGGCGGAGTGCCCTGACTCGCCGGAGGAGGAGTCGGAGGAGGAGGCGGAGTGCCCTGACTCGCCGGAGGAGGAGGCGGAGGCGTCCAGTTCGGAAGGTTGATGAGCTCCTTCCGCCATAGACATGGAGTCTTCAGAGCAAGACCCAGCTGAGTCTCCCCTTCACCGGTAGGGTGGTCAAGCTGGAGCTCCTCAAATCCCTCCGTTATTTCATCGATCATCACAACAGCATAGCCTTGTGGAATCGGAAGGCAGTGAAAAGTTGCGCCGGGTCCAGAAGGTGCAACAGAGCCGACAGCCGCCTTGACTTTAAGGTGCTGCCATTGCGCCATAAGGTGGCAACCTTGAGCCTCCGTGATAGCATCCACGGGGTAGCTGGGAGCCGTGAAGTCAGGCTGCTGAAGGACCTCGGTGGAAGCCACGCTGCTTCTCCGCTGAGATGGAGGGGTAGCTTCTGGGGTAGCTCCGGCAGGTCGCTGGCTCTGAACTAGTAGTGCTTGTTCCTCTAGCGCTCGTACCCTTGCATTCAGCGACTGCAGTTACGTCTGCTCCACTTTCCTCCTCCTCTCCCGGGTTTTGTAACCGCCTGCGCTGGGAAACCCAACCCTCCACGCAACGGAGCCTGTCGTGCCTCGTGTTCTTCCTGGGTGCTCAGGATTCCAGAGGGCCTGTGTGAGCTCGTCGTTCTCTCTGTCGGGAACGAACGTCCCTTCCTGCGCTGCGGCGATATACTTCTGAAGGTTCTTGACGGGTATTTCAAGTTGCTCCTTCGTCCAACGGCACTTCCCTGTTTCAGGGTCCAAGGTTCCCCCAACCCCGAAGAACCAAGTCCTTGAACGGTCTGGCCAGTTCAATGTCTCTGGTTCGACCCCTTAATCAAGCAGGTCCTTCTCAGCCTTGTCCCACAACGGCCGGGCTTTGAGGTAGCCACCTGACCCCGTGCGATGGTGATACTCCTTCTTTGCAACATTTTTCTTGTTTGTCGCTGACATCTTCTTACTCTTCTCCGATGTCTTATGGGCCACAAATGCGGGCCAGTGATCTCTTATCTTCTCAAATCGGCCGGTGAATACTGGAGTCTTCCCTTTGTCGACAAACGATGATTTCAACTCATTCTTCCACCTCCTGAATAGATCTGCCATCTTCTTAAGAGCATGAGCCTTGACCAATGGCTCTATAACTGGCTTATCCGGATCCTCCTCTGGCGGTAGGGTGAAATTTGCCTTCAGCGCGGTCCAAAGATCATCTTTCTGTCTATCGTTGACAAAAGACACTTGAGGGTCTTCGTTCTTAGGCTTATTCCATTGGTGGATGCTGATCCGGATCATGTCCCTAACAAGAACCCCGCACTGAGCAGAAAATGCTTCCTTGGTCCGGCTGGGTTCAATCGGTTGGCCATCGCCCTTGATTGCTGTGATCGTGAACCTTTCATCCTGGCGCAACCTTTTCTTCGGGCCTCATCTCGTTACCGAAGTTTGGCTCGATCCGGAGGGCTAGAAAAGAAGAAAGAAGAGAGTTAATATGTGTACATACCAAAACAATTAACGCATCAATTAGCTAGTCAGCACAGGCTTAATTAATATATATACCTCGCCGGACTTTGCAACAGCTCCTTCCTCCGTTTGCTCATCCGAGCCATCATAATCATGTCCTTCCACCTCCATTGTTCGATCAACGGAGCCTGCTTCACCCTCTCCTTCCAGACCATAGGTGTCGTTGAGATACGACAAGATATCACCTCCGCCGAGGATTATGTCCCCCAACAACTGTTCTGCTTCGATGTCTCGGTGCTCCATAGTTTCTGCAAATATTACAACATGGCAATTAATATACAAACATGACAGATGGATATATTAGTGCAAACGTAGACCTAGCTAGCTCGACGCTTCTACGGTTTGGGGTGGCCTCGACAACTCTTCTACGAACCGCCTCTCTCATGAATGTCCGACGTCCGGACCGACAAGGGATTTAACAAAATGACGCCATTCTGGATGTGCAGAAAATGGTCCATATTTTTCATGATCTCATCTACCCTTCTATATGTCACGTTGTCTAGTGTCAAAGAATTCAACAAAACCATGACTTCATCATTAGCCGGAAATGACAGGCGTATAATGGTACGAAGCTCTTCAAAGTTGTTTTGGAACGGAGTTCCCGATAGAATAATTCGCTTTTTGGTACAAAGTTCAGCAAGAGCCTTCCGAATATCGCTATTTGGAAGGCCTTTGCTGAAATTCGTATCAAAAGGAGAATTATTCTATCAGGAACTCCGTTCCAAAACAACTTTGAAGAGCTTCGTAGCATCATACGCCTGTTACTTCCGACTAATGATGAAGCCATGGATTTCTTCAATACTTTGACAGACAACATGACATATAGAAGAATATATATATAGATGAGATCAGAAAAAAAATTGGATCAACTTGTGCACATCCATAATGGGGGCATTCTTGATAAATCTATATATGTCAAAATTCAAACTTTGACATATGATCAAATGTTGCATATGTCAAAATTCAAACTTTGACATATGATCAAACTTTGACATATGATCAAATGTTGCATATGTCAAAATTCAAACTTTGACATATGATCAAACTTTGATATATGTCCACCGCGATATAAAATAATACATAGACTTGTTCAGGCGAGAGGGGGTTGATCGACGTCCCCCCTCATGTCGAAGTTACCGGAGTTATCTTCTAGTGGTTTGGGTGGCCTCGAGAGTTTGTCGAGTAGGGGCGGGAGGGGGTAGGAGATCGACAACGCTTTTTTATATATGTCCACCGCGATATAAAATAATACATAGACTTTTTCGGGCGAGAGGGGGTTGATCGACGTCCCCCCTCATGTCGAAGTGAATGAACAACTCTGAATTTTTTTACATGTACTCCCGAGGGGAATTGAAGTTATCGGGGTTATGTTTATACAACAAATGGACAACTCATCTCATTTCATCTCATCTGAAAAAACATAGCACATCTAAACAAATACATACATACATACATGGAAAAATTGCTATGAACAAAAAAACCATCATATATGAACATTTTCTATATCCATCCATACAACATACATACATTGAAAAAAATGCTATAACAAACAACTCAGTAGTAATTATTTTTATAATGATTTGGCCTCAAAAAAAAATTTATTAGTATTTTCAAACTCTAGAATGACCCTGTTGCACTAGAACTATTCAAATAATTCTTTTCAAATGCCACAAATTTTTTGAGAAGTCTCTGATGCCTATAGATCATTTTTATGCAAAAACCCACTTTGGTCATTTGAAACTTTTGAGCAGTGGCAGAGCAAGGCCGAGCTCGGGGAGCACGCGGCGAAGTTATCGGGAGGGTATATCGACCCCCCCCCCCACCATGTCGAAGTTATCGGGGAGGGGGTATATCGACCCTCCCCCCCTCATGTCGAAGTTATCGGGGAGGGGGTATATCGACCCCCCCTCATGTCGAAGTATCGGGGAGGGGGTAAATCGACGCCCCCCCCTCATGTCGAAGTTATCGGGGAGGGGTATATCGACCCCTCCCCCTCATGTCAAAGTTATCGGGGAGGGGTATATCGACCCCCACCCCCCTCATCATGCATATATAGCTCCCACATACATATACATTGAAAAAAATTACTATATATATATATAAGAACAAAAAATTACTCATATATATACATATGTACATCGACCCCCACCCCCCTCATCATGAACAAAAACATGCTCTGACAAAAAAATTATTACATTATGAACATCTACATACATATAGGCACATACATAAATATATACATTATATATATATATGAACAAAAAATTAATCTAATAAAAATGAAAAAAAAACAGAGACGGGGCGGCGCGGCGGCTCACAGCGGGGGCAGCTGGCGACGGCGATGGCGACGGCGACGACGACGACGGCGACGACGGGGGCGGGCCGGGGCAGGGGCTTGGGCGCGGGGCAGGGGCCGGCGCGGCGACGGCGTGGTCGGGGGCAGGGCCGCTGGGCGACGACGACGAGGTGCGGGGAGCGGGCGGCGACGGCGTCGAGGGCTCGGGGCAGGGGCGGCGCGGCGACGACGTCGGAGGCAGGGCGACGACGGCGACGGCGACGAGGAGCAGCGCTGGGGCGTCGGGCACGAACTGGCGATGGAAATCTGAAAATTTCCGAAGTGCTGGCTTATATAGCAAAGGCTTTGGTCCCGGTTCGTGGCACCAACCGGGACCAATGCCCCCCTTTAGTCCCGGTTGGTGCCACCAACCGGGACCAAAGGTCTTTTTTCAGCAGCCCAAAGGGCGGGAAGCAGGGACCTTTGGTCCCGGTTGGTGGAACCAACCGGGACTAAAGGGCGTGCATTGGTCCTGGTTGGTGCCACGAAACGGTACCAATGCACCCCTTTAGTCCCGGTTGGTGCCACCAACCGGGACAAAAAGCCTTGTGCTACCCGCGTCGCGGCCAAAAGTTTAGTCCCACCTCGCTAGTTGAGAGAGCTCGAGAGTGGTTTATAAGCGCTGCTGCGCCCACTCTCTCGATCTCCTCTCAACTGTAGGCTTTCGGGCCTAAACTCGCACTATGTGCCTGTGGGCCTACTGGGCCTGTTGCGGGCCTGAATCCTGGCCCATGGTTGGGTTTCTAGTCGTATTCAGGCCGTGGTGGCCCAGTAGGCGGCAATTTTTTTATTTTTATTTTGTTTTCTTTGTTGCTTTATTTATTTTATTTTGTTTCTACTTACAACAAAATACTTACTGTTGCTATTTTTATTTATTTTATTAAATTTTATTTTATTTTATTTTGTTTCTACTTATTTATTAAAGTTTATTTTGTTTCTACTTATTTATTTTATTTTGTTTCTACTTATTTATTTTATTTTCTTTTTTGCTTTTTTTATTTATTTTATGAAAATTCTTTTTCTTTTAATGTTTTGAAGAGAAAATACTTTGATAATTTTAGTTGCATAAATTTTATATAATTTTAGTTTCAATAATACAAGAGGTTTAAAAAGTTTTTTAGTTGATTCCTTTAGCTATTAAAGTTTCATTAAAGTTTTCTAGTTCATTCTTTTTCTATTAGAGTTTCATCAAAGTTTTCTAGTTTATTATTTTTGCTATTAGAGTTTCATAAAAGTTGAGAGGGTTACGGTAAAAACTAGATGCACTTCGTGTACAAAATGGACAATCTCTTTCGAAGTATCAGGGTTTCGGACGAAAACTCATCTGTTACAAAGGGATTTTATTTTTTTGAACTTATTTGAACTCCAGACTTTTTGTGTGCTCAAAATGAACCATTCAAAGCAACATCATCAATTTTCAACCCTTTCTGACTTCATCTGTTATTTTTCATGCATTTACTGATTTTTTGAGCTAAATGACCCTGAAATTGAAAAGCACTTCAAATGAACTCTGAAGAGGTTGAAAATGAGCATGATATCATCATTTCACCCACATAGCATGTGCTAAAAAGTTGAGAGGGTTACGGCAAAAACTGGATGCACTTCGTGTACAAAATGGACAATCTCTTTCGAAGTATCAGGGTTTCGGACGAAAACTCATCTGTTACAAAGGGATTTCATTTTTTGAACTTATTTGAACTCCACACTTTTTGTGTGCTCAAAATGAACCATTTAATGCAACATCATCAATTTTCAACCCTTTCTGAGTTCATCTGTTATTTTTCATGCATTTACTGATTTTTTTGAGCTAAATGACCCTGAAATTGAAAAGCACTTCAAATGAACTCTGAAGATGTTGAAAATTGGCATGATATCATCATTTCACCCACATAGCATGTGCTAAAAAGATGAGAGGGTTACGGCAAAAATTGGATGCACTTCGTGTACAAAATGGACAATCTCTTTCGAAGTATCAGGGTTTCGGACAAAAACTCACCTGTTACAAAGGGATTTCATTTTTTTGAACTAATTTGAACTCCAGACTTTTTGTGTGCTCAAAATGAACCATTCAAAGCCACATCATCAATTTTCAACCCTTTCTGACTTCATGTGTCTTCACTTTTTTTTCGCTTGTGTCCTTTGCTTATTGCGCCGTAACCATGGATATTCTTCATTGCTTAACAGGGTGCTTGGGTCAGCCTTGACTTTGAAGGGAGGAATTTCATGAAACTTTTCATAATCTTCAGACATGTCTGTCTTACCCTCCACTCCCACGATGTCTCTTTTCCCTGAAAGAACTATGTGGCGCTTTGGCTCATCGTATGATGTATTCGCTTCCTTATCTTTTCTTTTTCTCGGTTTGGTAGACATGTCCTTCACATAGAAAACCTGCGCCACATCATTGGCTAGGACGAATGGTTCGTCTGTGTACCCAAGATTGTTCAGATCCACTGTTGTCATTCCGTAATGTGGCTCTACCTGTACCCCGCCTCCTGACAGATTGACCCATTTGCACTTAAACAAAGGGACCTTAAAATCATGTCCATAGTCAAGTTCCCATATGTCCACTATGTAACCATAATATGTGTCCTTTCCCCTCTTGGTTGCTGCATCAAAGCGGACACCACTGTTTTGGTTAGTGCTCTTTTGATCTTGGGCGATCGTGTAAAATGTATTCCCATTTATCTCGTATCCTTTGTAAGTCAATACAGTCGAAGATGGTCCCCTGGACAACGAGTACAGATCATCAGAAACAGTGTTGTCACCTCTGAGATGTGTTTCCAACCAACTGCCGAAAGTCCTGATGTGTTCACATGTAATCCAGTCGTCACACTGCTCTGGGTGTTTGGAGCGCAGAATGTTCTTGTGTTCATCGACATACGGGGTCACCAAGGTAGAGTTCTGTAGAACTGTGTAGTGTGCTTGAGACCAAGAATGCCCGTCCCTGCATATTATTGAGTCCCCTCCTAGCGTGCCTTTTCCAGTCAGTCTCCCCTCATACCGCGATTGAGGGAGACCAATCTTCTTAAGGTCAGGAGTGAAGTCAACACAAAACCCAATGACATCCTCTGTTTGATGGCCCATGGAGATGCTTCCTTCTGGCCTAGCGCGGTTACGGACATATTTCTTTAGGACTCCCATGAACCTCTCAAAGGGGAACATATTGTGTAGAAATACGGAGCCCAGAATGACAATCTCGTCGACTAGATGAACTAGGACGTGCGTCATGATATTGAAGCAGGATGGTGGGAACACCAGCTCGAAACTGACAAGACATTGCGCCACATCACTCCTTAGCCTTGGTATGATTTCTGGATCGATCACCTTCTGAGAGATTGCATTGAGGAATGCACATAGCTTCACAATGGCTAATCGAACGTTTTCCGGTAGAAGCCCCCTCAATGCAACCGGAAGCAGTTGTGTCATAATCACGTGGCAATCATGAGACTTTAGGTTCTGAAACCTTTTCTCTACCATATTTATTATTCCCTTTATATTCGACGAGAAGCCAGACGGGACCTTCATACTGAGCAGGCATTCAAAGAAGATTTCCTTCTCTTCTTTGGTAAGAGCGTAGCTGGCAGGACCTTCATACTGCTTTGGAGGCATGCCGTCTTTTTCGTGCCAACGTTACAGGTCCTCCCGTGCTTCCGGTGTATCTTTTGTCTTTCCATACATGCCCAAGAAGCCTAGCAGGTTCACGCAAAGGTTCTTTGTCACGTGCATCACGTCGATTGAAGAGCGGACCTCTAGGTCTTTCCAGTAGGGTAGGTCCCAAAATATAGATTTCTTCTTCCACATGGGAGCGCGTCCCTCAGCGTCGTTCGGAACAGATAGTCCGCCCGGACCCTTTCCAAAGATTACGTGTAAATCATTGACCATAGCAAGTACGTGATCACCGGTACGCATGGCGGGCTTCTTCCGGTGATCTGCCTCGCCTTTGAAATGCTTGCCTTTCTTTCGACATTGATGGTTGGTCGGAAGAAATCGACGATGCCCCAGGTACACATTCTTCCTGCATTTGTCCAGGTATATACTTTCGGTGTTAGCTAAACAGTGCGTGCATGCGTGGTATCCCTTGTTTGTCTGTCCTGAAAGGTTACTGAGAGCAGGCCAATCATTTATGGTTACAAACAGCAACGCATGCAGGTCAAATTCCTCCTGTCTGTGCTCATCCCACACACGTACACCGTTTCCATTCCGCAGCTGTAAAAGTTCTTCAACTAATGGCCTTAGGTACACATCAATGTCGTTGCCGGGTTGCTTAGGGCCTTGGATGAGTACTGGCATCATAATGAACTTCCGCTTCATGCACAGCCAAGGAGGAAGGTTATAGATACATAGAGTCACGGGCCAGGCGCTATGATTGCTGCTCTGCTCCCCGAAAGGATTAATGCCATCCGCGCTTAAACCAAACCATACGTTCCTTGGGTCACCTGCAAACTCAGTCCGGTACTTTCTCTCGATTTTTCTCCACTGCGACCCGTCAGCGGGTGCTCTCAACTTCCCGTCTTTCTTACGATCCTCTCTGTGCCATCGCATCAACTTGGCATGCTCTTTGTTTCTGAACAGACATTTCAACCGTGGTATTATAGGAGCATACCACATCACCTTGGCAGGAAACCTCTTCCTGGGGGGCTCGCGGTCAACATCACCAGGGTCATCTCGTCTGATCTTATACCGCAATGCACCGCATACCGGGCATGCGTTCAAATCCTCGTACGCACTGCGGTACAGGATGCAGTCATTAGGGCATGCATGTATCTTCTGCACCTCCAATCCTAGAGGGCATACGACCTTCTTTGCTGCGTACGTACTGTCGGGCAATTCGTTATCCTTTGGAAGCTTCTTCTTCAATATTTTCAGTAGATTCTCAAATCCTTTGTCAGGCACAGCATTCTCTGCCTTCCACTGCAGCAATTCCAGTACGGTACCGAGCTTTGTGTTGCCATCTTCGCAATTGGGGTATAACCCTTTTTGGTGATCCTCTAACATGCGATCGAATTTCAGCTTCTCCTTTTCACTTTCGCACTGTCTCTTTGCATCAACAATGACCCGGTGGAGATCATCATCGGGCACATCGTCTGGTTCCTCTTGATCTTCAGCTTCCCCCGTTGCAGCATCATCGTATTCAGGGGGCACATAGTTGTCATCGTCCTCTTCTTCTTCGCTGTCTTCCATCATAACCCCTATTTCTCCGTGCCTGGTCCAAACATTATAGTGTGGCATGAAACCCTTATAAAGCAGGTGGGTGTGAAGGATTTTCCGGTCAGAGTAAGACTTCGTATTCCCACATATAGGGCATGGACAACACATAAAACCATTCTGCTTGTTTGCCTCAGCCACTTCGAGAAAATTATGCACGCCCTTAATATACTCGGAGGTGCGTCTGTCACCGTACATCCATTGCCGGTTCATCTGCGTGCATTATATATAATTAAGTGTGTCAAAAACCATTACAAAACATCATGAACAGATAAGTGACCAAATTAATAGAAGTTCATCATCACATTAAAACCAAAGTACATACATAGTTCTCATTGAACAACATATAGCTCTTCAGAGTATCTAATTAAACCATACATTATTGAAACTATGTAAAACATTTCAATGCAACAACAAATGCGATCATAATCGCAACCAAGGTAACAATTGATCCAACGGCATAATGATACCAAGCCTCGGTATGAATGGCATATTTTCTATACTTTCTAATCTTGAAGCGCATTGCATCCATCTTGATCTTGTGATCATCGACGACATCCGCAACATGCAACTTCAATATCATCTTCTCCTCCTCAATTTTTTTCAATTTTTCCTTCAAGTAATTGTTTTCTTCTTCAACTAAATTTAACCTCTCGACAATAGGCTCGGTTGGAATTTCCGGTTCACATACCTCCTAGATAAAAAAAATCTATGTCACGTTGGTCGGCATAATTGTCATAAACAACAAATGAACCAAATAGTTATAAAATATAATATATACCACATCCGAATCATAGACAGGACGAGGGCCGACGGGGACGGATACCAAAACCATCGCACTATATAATAACAAACAATAATAAAAGTAAGAAAATTATACAAGTATCTATGTAAATCATACAATTAAGAATTTTTTTCTTTTAGAAAGAAGATAAGAACAAGAGGCTCACCACGGTTATGCCGGCGACGAGATCGGCGCAGGCGATCGACGGCGGTGAAGAAATGGACGGGACGTGACGGACCGCTAAACCTAGACAAATCTTGAGGAAAATGGAGCTTGAAGGTCGAGTTTGAAGAGGAGAAAGCTTAAGTAGTGTTGGTCGGGCATTTCATCGAACACCTCATGTGCATAGGAGGTGAGCTAGAGCACCACAAACACCTCCCCTCGCCGGCCAGAAAAAACAGAGTAGTGGAGTGCTCTGCTCGCGGGCGAGGGGTATATATAGGCACAACATTGGTCCCGGTTCCAGCCACGAACCGGGACCAATGGATGTGGGCCAGGAGCGAGGCCTATTAGTCCCGGTTCGTGTCTGGAACCGGGACCAAAGGGTCCAGACGAACCGGGACCAATGCCCCACGAGCCCCGGCCGGCCCCCTGGGCGCACGAACCGGGACGTATGCCCCCATGTGTCCCGGTTCCTGACTGAACCGGGACTAATGGGCTGGGCTGGCCTGGACCAAAGCCCTGTTTTCTACTAGTGGTATTGAGTATTGACTATAAGCAATCATTTTTTTATGTCCTCTAAATGAATATGCTGACATGATTTGCAAACATCCGTACCAAATCTCTATCGCTAATGCTAATTACTTTGATCTGCAGTTGGAGCCCACAGCCGTCCAAATCACCAGACACCCCAGGCTTCTCAGCAAGTTCCCACGAGGCCTTCAGCGGTGGCATCGACTGCATCACCAACTGCGTCGTCGTTAGCTGGTCGACCACCAGTGCCGATACATCATGTCCAACCGTTACAGGTCGATCGACCATCACCATCATCATCGCCATCTTCACAAGTGGTCAGACCACATCCCATCATACTAAACAACATTGCCAGATCAACATCAACTAGTTTTAGTCACGCGCCAGTTCTGCCACAGGGAAGCTTTGGAGTCCAGAGTGAACTAGCACGTGCACCTGCTCCTCATCTTCACAGCAGGTTGCCTCCACAGGTGCATTCGATGGCATCTGCAAATCAGCAGCAGCTTCCAACTAGGCTGGAGAGCATGTCTGCAAGGACATGGTCTACCCCTGTGACTCCAATAAATATAAGACAAACATGCCCACAGCCCGCTCCCCCAGGGAACCCATCACTGCCAAGCTTGCACCCAAGTTCACACCCCACTATACCCGAACCCTTGGGGCCATCAAGTTCACATCAAATTTCCACCGCTGCCATCAAGTTCACAGCCAACACACCTGCTGTCGCCAGTACCTTCGATTCCAAATCCAGTTCTTCCACTAACATCACCGCGAGGTTTGACTATGACGTCTAGTGTTTGCTCAGCTGCATCGAATGTGTTGCCAAGTAGGGGTGTTGGGCCTTCCGCTCCAGGCTCGCCGCAGTCAGATTCTGATTCAGCATCACTGGATGAATGGCTAACAGAAGGTCTTGGGCTGCCCAGTGATCCCCGTGGTGTGGCGGCTCCTGATGTGATATGCATATCTGATGATGAAGAGACAGGTACTTCCACATTTCCTTGACACCGAGTGTAACAGGTTGCTTGAAAAATTAGAGATCTCAAAGATAGCACCATTACAAAGATACCAATGATAATTTAAATATCATTATCTCAGGTGCAAATGACACAAATGAGATTGTTGTCTCAAGTGCAGATTTATAAACAGAAAACTCACTGAAATACTATTTTAGAACTAGTAGTTTACAGTAACTAAGAGAAAAAAAAGAGATAAGTGTTAAAGATTGGAGCTGCCGCCATGCACACAATGAGCAGATCCACTGTTCTTCCATGTTATCCAGTATGAAATTCAGTAACAGACCTACAATGCGATTCAAAACCGATAGTTAGAAATACATATATTTCAGTTGCAACTAAACTCTAGATAACAATGAATGAATAGTAACTAGCAGGCACTTAGGATAGCACACACTTTTGGTGTTGAATCCAATATAAGGTGTTCTGTGTTTTTTTTTAAAGCTGCCATGTGTATTTATTCTCAAGAGAATACATCTGCACGTAAGGAACTAGCAAAAAATGAACTAGCTCATGAGTCTCATCTAAGTGAACTAGCTCATTAGTAATCTTTGCTTTTGCTTCATTAGTTTCGTTGTAGCATACTTCCTTCCGTTCATGGTTTCCGTTACTTATTTTTCTTTGTCATTTACAATTTTCGTTTAGCAAAGTGATGTACCTCTTGAATAATCTAATGGTGCTATCAGTTCAGACATTGCACTTAACGCTTGCAATTTTTCGAAGAATATTCTCAATGAACTAGATCACGAGTCAATCTGGACAGAGTTGTTTGTTCCGTTTGTACAGCTAAATCTGCTATACTTTGATCTATTCACGAATTTGTTGTACTTGCTGTCATATTAATTACTTGCTTGCTGTCATTACTAGTGTTATCCAAGTGTTAACAATGTTTGTTACCCAAGTGATGGATGTGTAACTGATTGATTATTTGCTATATAGATGACCAAAACAAGCAAAAAACGGCGCTCATTGCTGAAGACCTCCAACAGAAGGTTGCTTGCAAGCTTTTGGTCAAAGGTGTTGCTTGCAAACAAGAAAAATTGATGTCCAGATCGATTTTATAATCACAAATTTGCAGTGCAACTCCTTATCTCTAGTAGAGAACCTCGAGTAAGTAACATGTAACTGGGATTAACTGGATGTAATGCTTGTTTCACAAATTTGCGATTAACCGAATGACAATAAACCCCGAGTAGCCTGTAATGCAACTGCTTGTTTCACAAATTTGCAATGCAACTTGTAATTCTGTATGATAGGGGGTGACAGTAAAGCTCGAGTAACCTGTACACACATAACCTACCGAGTCGAGTATCTGTGATGTCTAACAGATGAAAGATGACATTTGAGTGGCCCAACCGTTTGATCTGCTCCATTGCAGCATCCCTGGATGTTATATGAGATCGAGTAACTTGTACCCACTTCTACTACTATGCATAGATGATGTGCCTATACGCAATCAGCTCTAAATCTCGCCGACTGAGGACGAGAACCAAGCCATCATATTTACCAGCCGCGCGTGAGGGAGAAGTTGGGCCGAGGAGCAAGCAAATTAAACCCATTAAGCTACACGTGAAGGGCGGCCAACTAGCTATGCCATGTGGCGCAAGCTGGTTGGCCGCGGTGAGAAATCTTTTGAATTTTTTTTAGATGAAGGTGTGGATTATTTTTTTCTTTTTAGATGGAGGTGAGGACCTCTGGTATTTTTTAAATGGAGTATGCCATCTGGCGCAAGCTGGTTGGCCGTGGTGAGAAATTTTTGGAATTTTTTAGATGAAGATGTGGATTATTTTTTAAATGTATTTTTTTTAGATGGAGGTGAGGACCTCTGGTATTTTTTAAATGGAGGGTTATGCAAAGTGGCACTCGCTGGTAGGCTACGGTGATAATTTTTTTTTCTTTTTTACTTCTTTTATTAGATGAAGATAAGATTTTTTTTTCTGAGATACTTTTTTAGACCGAGGTGAGGACTCTTATGTATTTTTTTAAATGAAAATGTGCGCATAACTTCCTCTTAAGTGGCGAAGTGGCATCATAGGGTGGCGCCCCAACCACTAGTCAGATCACCAACTGGCGCACACCCCCCTGGACTGGAGCACCGCAAGCCCTTGCCATCCTAAGCTCATCCGCGATCCTATTATGTGCCTCAAGCGCCGGTTATAGGCTATTTCGCCAACCGACGAGAGCGTGAAAGCCGTGCCCTCGCGCAGATTGTTTGGCCCGGTGTTCCTCCAGCAGAAGGAAGGAGCGGGCCTGCAGAAACGACGGGAGCGACGTGCGTGCAGTAATGTGTGGGTCACACCATCGTACTAATGCCCGAGCTCACGCAGGAGGTGGAAGACCTGTCAAATCTCCATCACAGATTGGTGTAGATCGCAGTTGGTCGGCATAGGTCTTGAGCTTGGTGCAGTACTGCATGATCGTTGTGTCACCTTGCACGACGGCGTGGTGCTCGGCGTTGATGTACACAACGCGCGAGGGTTGTTTGTCTCAGAAGATTTTTTTTGAAAAGGAGGATAACCCCGCCTCTGAACGATGTATGCAGCCATATAATATTAAAAGTGTAAAATTCAGCAGCCGAACATCATTGACCCGGAAAAAAAGCGAAAAACAAACCCTGAGGCCGTATACCTCGCGACAGTAACTCTCCCAGATAGCCACTTACCCTATGATACAAGACACAACATAAACGAAAAATACACAACTTTTAGGCTACGCCTTCAAGAAGGAATCACCGCACATGCGCCGATGATGGTGAGTCCACCACAAGGTTGAACTTCGGATTTTCATCCCCAAAGCAAAGCTTCGATCCAGCACCTTCAACAAGGACATGACGCAAACGCGCGATGACATAGCCCGATCAGAGATCTTGTGTTTCCACCGGAGTGCATAAGCTCGTCGTTGAAGCTGTCTGTACCATCCGCCCTTATCTGGCTACCGACGCCTCGATAGCTGGATACCTCTGGAGGAGACAACGGAAGACAAAGACGTCCCATACCGCCTGCCTCCCACTACTGTCACACCACCTTCGATCCAACAACAACAGGCTAAACTTGACATCTCCGCCAGAGCCACCGTGCATCACCTGCCGGCAACAGGCATGAATTGACGTCTCCATATAAGACGTCGTGCGTAGCATTCGTCGGTAGCACATCCACCGGTGGCTTCACCTGCCGACGACAGGCACCACCCGACAACTCCGAAAGAGGCACATGTGTCACCTGCCGAGCCGCATCGAACCCGACCTATTGATGGAAGGGACGTCCCATACTGCCACCAGCCTCAGAAAGCCGTCACCATCTCGAGATCCGGACTCCGAGTCGCCCACACGACCCCAGATTCCGCCGCCATTGAAGAAGAGGGGCCGCCGCCCCGATTCCGGGCGCTACAGGGAGCACCCACTGTCGCGCCAGCCGCTGTCGTCGCCCATACAACAGCAACCGCCGCCGCAATCCCGCATCAAGCGCCGTCGACGCCGGAGAAAGCTCCGGCCGCCACGCGCATCCTGCGACGAGCCCGGACACGGGATCCCAAGATCCGCCACCACCGGCGCCGCCACAAGGACCCACCACCTGGCCAGTCAACCCCGGCGGAGGGGACGTCGTCACCACCATGGTCGGATCCGGGCCAGCCGTCGCCGTCGCCACCGCCAAGACCGGATCCGGGCTGAACGTCACCGCCGCCACCGCCAACGGCCACGCCCAGCCCCACCTTCATCTTCTACCCACGTCCAGCCGACCGCACATGCTACGCGCAGCCGATCTCCACCTGCGCCACCAAGCGCCGCCGTCGGGAGCCGCCGCGCCGCCGTGCCTTGGATCCGCATGACGACATCGCCGAAGCCGTCGTCCCGCACCGCACGACATCGAGCGAGGAGAAGGGAAATCCCGGCCGCCGCCTACGCCGACCGAATCGGCGGCGCACACCAGCGGCGGCGAGGGAGGGAGATGGGAGGCGGCGGACGAGCCCCGACGGCTAGGTTTCGCCCCCTCGGTCGCTCGCGGGAGCGATGCGAGGGGGTTACGCCAGAAGATGCCGTGATGGTGAGCGCATGTCTTCAGGCTACATCAGGGCGTCAAGCAGCTCGGGCGAGATCATGGTACAGAGCCAGTGAATGATGGCATGGTCCACCATCAACCACTCGGGGTCGTTGGGGCGGGGAATCGCGTCGTCGTCGATGTGATCGGGGACGCCGAAGGTCCCGATCACGATGTCGAACTGGCGCCGCCACTGCGAGTAGTTGCCGGCTAGAGGGTGACCGGAACATGCTGACGAATGTCGATCATCCGAAGCATAGATGCCGACAGCGACGAGGTAGAAGGAGCGCCCGCCAGGGGACCGGCGACATCATCCTGGGCGGAGTCAGGGGAATCAGGGTGGCCATCCATAGTAGAGAAAGCAGGAGGATCGGAGATCGAAACAAAGGGGCTGGCCAGATCGGGAGCATCTAATAGACTAATACCATGTTAGAGAGGGAGAGAGGCTTATGGATCCAATACACAATCTATTAGCTCATCGGTGCTTATATGCAGTTTACAGAGCCACAACCGGCAGAACGTGTGCCACTACTCAATAGGACACGCGGCACTACACGACTCGTACAACCTTTGACCGTATAAACTGTACATCGTATAGTCTAACCCTTTGGTCATGATATCAGCGAGCTGCTGCCTGGTGGGGATGTGAAGGACGCGGAACTCGCCAAGGGCAACACGTTCGCGGACGAAATGGATGTGCATCTCCACGTGCTTGGTATGCCCGTGGTGCACTGGGTTCGCCAAGAGATAGGCCGCCGAGACATTGTCGTAGAAGACGAGCGTGGCCTTGGTCACCGGGGTGACGAGCTCACCAAGCAGCTGGCGTAGCCAGACGCACTTTGCAACTGCGTTGGCAATGCCACGACGATACTATGTCTCGGCACTGGACTGGGAGACTATGGCTTGCCGCTTCGAAGACCAGGAGATGAGGGCATAACCAAGGTACGTAGATGCAGAACTAGGACGTCGAGTGGCGAGTGTCGGGGCAGCCGGCCAAGTCAGCGTCGGTGAAGGCGCGCAGATCCAAGCTAGATGAGGCGCGGAGGTGCAGGCCAAGAGAGGTGCAGGCCGAGAGATTGTCCCCCACCCCCCGCGCACATACCGAAGCACCCACTTGATCAGCTGTTGGTGTCAGACGCGCGGGTCATGCATATGAAGGCAAATCTGTTGCATTGTGTAGGCCAGCTTGGGGCGGGCGATGGTGAGGTTACTGCAGCGCCCCGGCGAGGCTGCGGTAGGTGGAGGGATCGTCGACACGCGGCCCATCAGCCTGCGGGAGCTTGCCCTTGGTGTCAATTGGCGTGGGGGTGGATTTGCAAGTGTCAATGCCAGCACGGTCGAGAAAGTCTTCGGCGTACTGCTGTTGGGAGAGGAAGAAGCAATCGGCGGTGCGCGTGACACGGATACCAAGGAATAAGTGCAGAGGGCCCATGTCCTTGATGGCAAATTCACCGGTGAGACAATGAACGATGCGTTGGAGCATTGCAAGAGTGCTGTCAATCATGTGAAGGTGGGTACAAACGGCACCAGATCTTCGGGTTCTCAGACCTAACGTAAATGATCTGTATCCCTAACCCTGAAAGCCATAACAGGTTATCCCAAAAGGAAAAACTACGCTCACATGCACACTTATCATTTGGGAAAAATTAAACTTAAACGGCAGCTGCCATCCTTGAAATAACGCACTTTCCTTCTTTGCTGGCCCTAACATATCTAAGGCGCACAACTATAGTCTGGTAAATATGACTTATTAAAATGAACTGTCAAGGTTGCACCCTTGCAGGAACACCAGAATCAAAGCTAGCCCCAAAGCCTCAAGGGACCACATAATAACCATAGTTTTAAATAGCCGGCTATAGCTCCGCTATAGCCCACTATAGCCTTTTTAGCAGGGTGCCGCTAAATGGTCGTCTTCACAAATAGCCCGCTATAGCCTACTATAGCCCGCTATAGCTGATTTGGAGGCCTGCCGCTATTTTTCATAGCCCGCTATTTAAAACATTGATAATAACCAAAGACTGACTATAGTACCATCTCTATCATCACAGCGTCACATTGTTGCACACAACAAAGCGGAACATCTAAGTTTGGGGTATACAAATAGAGCGGCGCAGATTACAACGCTGATGGTTCTGGCTCTTTCCCCCTCCTCCCCTTGTTTACAACCTTTGTACTGTCAGCCGACACGGTGTTAGGCTCTTTGGTGTACATGATACAATCATCAAGAGTGTGGATCCTGAGAGCGAGTGAGGATACAGTTGATGTCTTGATAGCTACTGTGAAGGAGGACCAGTACCACCAATCATTCTTGAGGAATTCGGATTTTATCGTACTCTCCAACACACTGGTCGCCACTACCATCTGGAAGAGGCATAGAATAGATACGATTAATCAATCAGTGCAATGGATAATAAATATCAGCTCTCTCAAGCATTTATTTTGAATGGAGATGATGATGTTAGACAGCTCTTAATGGACACTAGATAATCAGCAGAAAAAATACTGTAATATACACTACTGTACTATAGATAGATATATATTTTCTGCGGCACCTCCGAAGTTGAATAAATATAATAGATCAAGTGAGTTACCTCGGATATTGATTGTGCATGCTTGACAAAAGCACGCCATGAACGCCTTCTAATTTGTTGAGACTTTGAGGCTCTCAAAGCTTCCTCAGGCAATGCTGCATCTATCTCAAGCAAATTTATCTTTTGTTGCTTTAAGATATGAGAGTTTCTTCCTGTAACAGGCCTCAACGATGACTCTGGAACCAAGCCACCATTAACAGCTAGCAATCTTGTTGGCTTGACTGCTGCAGAAGATGATGCTTCCTCACAGGAAGTAGTATCAGTATCAGGGGCTGGCTCCTTAGATTTTGACACATTTTCATCACAGGAAGTACTACCTGCAGGACAATTTTGAGCAGAATTGGACCCCTCCTGCCCTAACTTTTGTGCAGATATTGCCTGGCATTCCTCTAAGGAGCTGGAAACACAATCATCATTTGGGATGTCATCTTGCTTTTTGTTTTTATTCAGAATGACTGGAGGATTAATAAAAGCTGCACGTGAAGGGACAAAAGACGGAACTCCGTTTGATCCAATAAGTCCAATATCCTTCACTATCTCCTTGTTTGAATCATTGGTGGCAAATTTTCTGCAAATATCTTCAAAGTCATATGGGCATGACTTCATCGGTTTTGTGGACCCAGAGGTGGAGCTAGGATGAACAGAATCCTTCTCCTTGTTGACATGTCCATTGCACTTTCCAGCATGATCTTCATACTCCGTTGACGTGAAGTAAGTCTCATGACATGCTGTGCAGTGGTGTTGAGCAGGCCATATAGGCTCTAAGCAGTCGCAGCGGCATGTTTTCCCCAAAATTGCTGCAGCCTTGGTACTGGGAAGTTCCATAAGCTGCTGCTCGCTGCTGTTCGACGACCCCATGGATGATACTGGAGGATCACTAAGAATATAATTACCCAGGTGATGAAGATGCCGCTGCCTCTGCCAGTACTGCTGGATACCACGTTTCAGCTCCTTCTCCCTTGGATCGTATTCCCTTAGCCAGTCAACAAGACTACGGATTTCTTCATCCGATTCATAAATGACAACAGATGCAGAATTCCATCCTTTACAATCAGAAGTAGATGGTGGGTCCCTCTCCTTGCTTATTAGCATGCTTCCATCAGCGACCAGCAAAGGACGTTTACCAGATCGTCCTAAAACCCAGTACAATCGACCCAAGGAATCCTTTCCCAAACAATCTCTTCTCAGGGATGCCATATTAAGCTCTGACTCTACTGTGCCAATTGACTCCTGCACTTTTGAAATCTGGTCCGATAAAGTATCCACTTCACCGTATGAAGTCCTCATTTTCTCCTTATCTTTCAGATCCTTCAATTCAAAATTCAAAGCATAAAACTTCTTCTGGAGATCATTGAACTTATCTGGACATTTTTCTATATGTTCTCTTATCAGGACCGTGTTGAGCATTTCATCACAAAGAAATTTCAGCATATCTATTCTCTGCATTTTGAAGATAAATGTTAGACAATGTAGGTTGTCACTTTTTCCACTATGAAAATCAGCACACAGAGAAATTATTAGGTATACCATAAAATAATAGAGAAAAGATGATTTGGCCAAGTAAAATCATATAAAGGAATACGGCGAAATGTGCAATACGCAAAGAACTAAAACTTCCAAGCATGTCATGAAACATAGAAGAGAAAACCATACCTCTTGTGTGCTAAGCTCCCAGTACTCCTTTTGTGCCACTGCTACAGCTAACTTAATAAGCATGTCATGATAGGGTCCTTTCCGTTGTGGTTTCAAATTCTGAACACCCTGGTCAAGATGTGATTTCTTGTGACCTGACATGCACGATGGTTTGCCGTGAAAGGCATGAGACTCTGCTCCTTTTCGTTGTTGTTTAAAATCCTGAGCACCCTGGTCAAGATGTGATCTCTCTGGCTTTAACATGCACGATGGGCAGAACCAGTCTCCTCGTGGTATATGAGCTAGTGGTGGGTTCAGGCAGTAAGTATGGTACTCTGAGTTGCAGTCATCACACAAGAGAACAATGTGATCGTCTCTATCAATGCCACACACTTTGCAAATGCCCTCCTCCCATGGTGCTTTAGGTAATTTGGTTGCTGCCGTCAGAATATCTTGTAGCTCCTCATGGATTTCTGAACCAGTATTCTCACTAGACAGGTAACAACCAAATTTCCGAACAAGGTCGAGCACCTGCACAGGCATGTAAAAAGAACAGAAAGCCAAAATGTTTACTAAAATCCTTGGTTATATAACTTAGTAAACAGAAAATTTAACAGTATGCTAATATATACTCCAATCAGCATATATAGGTAATCCCAATGAGATGGTATAAAGCTAACTAAGTGAGCCATTTTTTTTCGTTGCAATATTATCTTGATCATAAACGCAGGTGAAATGAAATTATGGAATCAGCATATCCTGTGCTAACCTTGAGAGAGCAGATATGCAGCACTGAACATTTGAACATGTAACTATTTAAACATATACAGTTACTGCAATTGAGTAGCACAAGGTCTGAGGACAGGACTACTCAGAATATTTCACATCGTATGACAAGCAAAAAAAAGAAAGGAACCGGTACATGGCTATTGTTCAAACTATGTTTTCCTTAACCGAAAATTGGTAGTCAAGTATTTGCACAAACAACAAGGAAATACGGAGGTGTTCTGCAATCAAAAGACACAATTTGCTAAAAATGTCCTTTAACCAGTTGAAAAGTAGGTGTTCGAAGCAGTAAACTACCATACAGAAAGGGATAACAAACCTCTGTCTTATACAATTCAAAACTCTTAGAGAATTCTGCAACCATTTCCACTATATCCGTTCGATCGGCACATGCAGCGTACAGATAACGGATTACCTGCAGGTAAACAAACAGATCAGTAAATTTTCTAGTTTGTGCACAAGCAAACAGACAGTGTGTTGAAACTAGAAAACCAAGCTGACAGTTAGCTTGTGCAGGAGTATTTGCAGGCACAGGAAGTCATCCATGGAAAATCTGAGAAAATATCCTATGCGTATGACCAAACCATAGCATAATACAAAAAGGGTGTTAAAGAAAAACGCACCTCTTGCACATCCTCAAAAAAAGTCTCCCAAGATCCACAGTAAGCTCCCATAGCCAACCTTATATCAATTGTGCGGAAGTCCAAAGGGCGTGGCACCATACCAGAAAATCCAAGGATGCCCTCATCCTCATACTCATTAGAGTTCACTAGAATAGTTCCAAGCAGATTCCCAAAAATCTTATATTCATCTGAGGAAATGGCATGGCGCAGAGCAATACGACACTTCTTCAAGATAACCTCTGAGATGGAAATAGTTTTCCTTTCATTTCTTGTGTTTTCAGGTTTTTGTGGCACTGTTACACGGCATGCCTCTGACAACACAGACAAAGCAGCTTTCTGTAACAAGAAAAATAATATCTTTTAGTGTATTTTTCAAATAGTCCCCTAGTCACAAGGGTCCTCAAAAGAAAAGATAGACAAAAGTATCATGGCAAAGAATAAGTCTAATAAGGCAGCGAGCGAATACATTTCTTCAAATACAACATAAGCATGGCCGTGCTATGCACTGACTCCTCTTCTGGCAGCTACATCTATAGTAGAACTTTGGTTAAACTGCGATGCTGACAGCAAGTTCATGTTAACTGAAGTTTCCTGCTCAGGCTAAATAGGCAAACATGTAAATACAAAATACATCATCTGACTGGTTTCCAAGGTTTCAAACAAAATTCTACAACCATTCCTGTCATCCTTTTAAAGGGATACAATACTTCATCTCATAAAATAGTAAAACAAAAGAAGTGTTAGGGGAACTAGAAAACGGAATTTATGCATTCGTATTGCCGGCTAAGGGCAAAAATACATGAGGAGTTCTAATCTAGACCGCAACCCACACAACAAACGGTGCTAAAACATAAACTAATACAAACTCGTACTTATATTTTTGCAACTCGTTACTTTTTATGAGAAAAACACCATAAGGATTGCAGCTCGATCTATCAATAAAAAGGGTTTTATAAGGGCCTGAGAGCACGTCAAAGCCAGAAAAATGAAAATGAACGCAGTCTGGAACAGCAATAATACAATGACTGCAGCCTGCCGGAGCATTACTAACCTTGGTTGGTCCAGATGCATTAGCCTTGTAGACCTCTTTACTTATCGAATGTTCCAAAATTTTCCTTGCCCATTCTGGTGGTTTTCGGTCCAAAGCTTCATAAACACAATTTCTAATTCTCGTTCCCACATTTGTCGGCAATTTGCTCACAGGCTCTAGTGCTTCTGCCCAATCTGGCAATGTTCTATTATCAGCAGTAGGCACCTCAGCAGAATACTTGTAATCCATCATAAAAACCTTGTTTCCTTCACTTGATAGAGAACTGAATATCAAATTCTCCACCTCCAGAAGCAGCTGAAAATACAAGACAATAATTATAGTGCAGCAAAAATACACATAAAATTTACCATCGTCTAAAATAAGAACATGGGAAATTTATAATAATATCTCTTACTGGGCGAACAAAAAACTGTAGATAAATCATATAACGAACGTAACACAGCATCCTTATAAATTATATTCGATATTCTCAAAATATCTCACAGCTGGACAAGGAATCAATGTAGTCAAGATATCTCCAGCCAAATAAGCAAAAACAAGAATCATGTTTCCACAGTTAAGATTTAACAACAAAATTCCTGCAAACAGGTGGAAAAGCTCTGAAAAAAATCACAAAAGAAATGGGGAGAGTCTCGTAACTGATTGTACTCGCCTTGCTAGGCTTGTACATACCTCTTTTTATTATTACTACGAAATACATATAAATACAGAGTTATGGCATTCCCTGTTGTTTTACCCTAAAAAACAGAAAGCAATACTGATGGTGACAGGTAACCCAAAAAACAAAGGTTTTTTTCCTAAGCAGGATAAAACAGGGATATGTCTTATATCCCTCATGGAAACAACATAGAAACATACTATTATGAAGAGCTAATATGTATAATATAATTGCACAGGGTTGCAATCAAAGCAAATATTAATAAAAAGAAATAAAAAGTTGAAGAAAAATCTAAAAACAGATAGCAAATAACCATAGCATACAGCAAGCTAAAGACTACAACTCATGTCTATTGAAGAAGGAAATGAAGGAATGATCCAAATGAATCACAAGGTTCAGCTAATTGTAGAAGCAAAATGCTTACCAGGGCATCCATCTCCATGCCGGCAACCCCAGGTACTGCTCCGCACAGTATGCCACCATCACCGTGTAGGCAGCGGAATAACTTCACCCCTTCTTGACTGGAAATATCAGACACATCCATGCACCCATTTATGGAAGAAATAGCTAACATATACCTTCTAGCCAACTCTGGCCAAGTCAACTTGTTAGCAGTTAGCATATCAAAATTAAATTCCTTTGTTGAAATAAGTCTCTCAGTGTCCTTCTTTCTTCCGCGCCTGGGTTTTGATTCTTTGGGGTCAATGTTCAGCTTTGATAATACCTCACCAAAAAGAACCTTAATGAGTGCAAGATGAACCCTGGGCAATATTGTACCAGTGCACCTCCCAAGTGTCTGGGCTGCCAATTTATCTAGACGAGCTTCCTTCATAGAGGAAGTTTCAACAGGAATAAATACAGACACAATCTCTTCATTATTGGAGAGACCAGATTCACTATTTGAATGTGATATAGAAGCATTTGCAGGGGAATTCATTGGTGAAGAGTAATCCCTACATTGTTGAATTCCCTTTGACAATGTTTCTTTCTGACTTGCACAAATTGGCCATGGGTCAGCAAGTTCATCCTCTAATTGTTCATATGAAGGCACTTCTTTGAGATCAATGATTTCAGCAAAGCGCCCCAAGAACTCCCATATCTGCAAGAAAATTTCAATGAGAAGATGGATGCAAGAATAAAAAGGAAATGCACAACTTTGTAAAGATGTGTTTCTTCAAATAGCAGAAACTGTGACAGATATGTAAAGAGCTACCTGGAAAACATCTGCCGCCGATTTTGGTTGAAGCTTATGGCTAATAGGACGTCCCAGAGGTACCTTGCGGATGCTAGAACCGCTGGGCTGAGCAGGATCGTGTAGCCCAGTCACCCCACCATGTCTACCATATGGCGTATCTCCATTACTTTGACCATCTTTATGCACAGATAAAAGTAAACCACTTGCAACTGTCACAGATGAATGAAATTTTGCCCTACTGCACAAGAACTGGTAGTTTACGCAAGACCTGGATCTAGGAAGAGACTCCACAATTTCTTGAACAAATTCCAAATCAAGCCCAATTCTATCATGGTATAACCAATTCTTCAGTAATGTATAAGTAGATTCCACATCATTCTTCTTTTCTGTAACTCGTGGTATACTGGGGCCATTGGATGAGCAAAATCTAGTTAAGGGAGCGTAAGGACCATCAAAGTTCTGACATCCACTCCCCTTGTTTAATAAATGATTTTCGCTGTTGTGTGTGCATGAGAATACCAGATGCCCATGTTCCTTGTACATTTTTTCACAAGCTTCCACCATAGCAGAAGAAATCCTCCCCCATACTGAAGAGGATGATGTTCCTTCAAATGTAAACTCACCAATTTGGTCATTAATATTGGCTTCTTTACTTGGTGGAATATTCTCAGAATTTGAAGGTAGTATTTGCGACATCATATTTGAACTCTGTACATCATTGCAACCCAAAGAAGTCCATAGGAAATCTTGTTTGGTCTCAGAGGGAATAATATCGAGCATCTTATAAAGATCATCATCCATATCATTAGCAGTATCTCCAATAAAACTGCTACTTTCCTTTGTTTCAGCGACCTTTCTTGCACCATTCTGAGAGAGAATGGTCGAGGCTTCTGGAAGGGGGAACGCTGAACATGGTAACCTTCTGACCTTAAACAAAGGCGCAGAACTCCCTCGATCACACACCTCACACTCAAACAGTGAACCAGTGACTCTATCATGCCAGTAAGATGTAAAACCCACTGGCCATATCTGATGGCAATTGTGGTAGCTTGCCTGTTTATCGATTTCTCCCAAGCTAGTTATAAAGAAATCTTGATATTGAATAGGTAGGCCAACCTAGAATAACAACACAAAAAAGCAGTGTTATCAAAATCAGCGCCAAAGTGAACGTAAGATAAAAGAACTGCAGTATAAGAATACAAAGGCTGTAGCAGTGGGAAACAATAACATCTAAAATGGACACTGGATGAAGAAACAGACTCTGAAACAGGTAATGAGATACTCACGCTGCCGTGATGTGATTGACGGTTGCAATTTTCCGCAAGAAATTTTGGAGGCTTTGGTGGATTTCTTTCTTCTTTACGACTCAGGTCTGTTGCTTTCGTAAAAAATGATGGCTCCATAAAAGTACTGGAATTTCCAAACTCGTGCTTCTCAGAAAACTTGCGAAATGCTGATTTTTGTGGAAAATCTCTTCTCCTGCAGCATGTATGATTTGAGCTCTGTTCTATGTTTCCATCAGCAATGAAATTTTGATCCACAGGAGGAAATTGTTGTCTCATGTTAAAACAATGAGGAAGACCAAATGCTGGCATAAAGTGATTCCCATCTGCAACATGATAGCAAGAAGTGGATTATTATAAGATGCACCACCAATGATGGTCAATAGTTACTTTAGAGACCAGACGGCTATAGCTTCAAAACGGTAGCAGGAACCATAATTTTTTGGAACTGGAATTAAATTTCCGTTTATGGCTAAACACATAGCACGCCTAAGTGGCCACACATGCACTGAACATGGGGGCAAGCAGAAGTTGATCTTGATGGTTAGGACAACCAATTGCTGTCTAAAAAGTTACAATGCATAAAAGGCGTGGAAAATATCCAACAAAAAGCAAATACATCTCTCTTGCAGTACATATGATTGCTCTAATATCCTTACCAAAAGGAGTTGTATTATTCAACTGCAGCCCCTCAAAATGTGGAGTAGCCAATTCAGTCAAATGAGCTCCATCAGCAACACTTACTCTGCGAGGAGGACCAAAACAAAATATTAACTCTCTTGTGATGATAATGTCTGTACAACAAAGGTTATTAGAAAACTTCCTATAACATTTCTGATATTATTATTTCAGAGCACCCCAAAACAGTCCAGTTTATAAAGTTTATCGCTAAATAGCTGCCACAAGTTACTTGTAGTTTCACTTTTCTTTGCAAAAAGCAGAATTTCAACAAATCAGAAGTTTTTTCCTTCGAACAGATCTTTCAAGAGTATTCAAAACAATAACCACTTGAGAATTAAACAGCGAGCATCATGTACAATAATGAAAGCACTGCTCTGTAACACAATGAACCAGCTATAGAAAATGCAAGCACGCTTTCAGCGCTTATTCTCTTCAGCATGCCACATAAAAGTAGTCTAAAACAATGGAAGGACAATAATGATTTGATTGTTCTACAATTTAGTTTGCAGTACTACTGATAATTATTGGGGCGCAGTCTATTCAACTGTTATAGTTATACAAACTTAATACATTGGTATGCAAAGACAAAACAGAAAATTCAACGCCATAATAATCACTAAAGGTGCAGAACAACAATCATCAAGATAACTAAACATTGTACAGAACGATGGCACATATATACAGCCAAGTCTTGATAATAATCACTAATGGTACTTTATGTACATTTAACAGATTCCACATCACCGTTCTAGCATGTATATCTTACAAGAAATGGCTGTATATATAAACAATAAAGTAGAACAATTTGGTGTAGGGACACCTGGTTGAACGATTTCTGTAAGTACATAAGCCTTTATATTAATGTGGATCTAAGTGTAATATTAAAATAAGTAGACGAGAAATTGCGAAAAAGGGCATGTGTGAGGGTTGATGATCGAAAGCATAGAACGTTACTTTCTGACTGACATTCTTTTTCTATAAATTTATTGTGAAATATATCTTTTCAAAATACAAGAACCAAGCAATCTGACACGTGACCATGGCCCAGTCTCGAAAGGAGACCATCCTTGCAATATTTATGGAATAACTCAACCAAAATAGGAAAGGACTAAAACCATAACATCAGTGCACTCTAACCTACACTTCAAGTCAGGTCCGAATCCATCACATGTTTCACAAATGCTCGCATAATCTTATATGCTATATATGATATTGAAATGCTTTAATAAAGGATAGGCGTCATTTGCTAACAATAGGGTAAAATGCGTATGAACTGATCAGAAAAATTTGCAGCCATGTGAGAGTTGTTATCAATGAAAAAAAAATAGCAACGGCTGTCGACGAGGAGCAGCACGACGGTGGCAAGTTCAGCGCGACTAGCTTCCTCCGCCACAGCGACAGAAGCAGCAAGGGGGCGACGCGGATGGGGACTTGGGGGAGGAAATAGAATGAGGCCGACACTGCTACTTGGAGATGGGATGAAGAGAGGATGCTCTCACCTGCTGGGTGACTTGCCGGCATCGGCGGCTTGGCTGACATCAGCGCTGCGCCACTGACTTGCTGGAGTTGGAGGTGTGGCCGACGCCGCTACTTGGAGATGGGATGAAGAGAAGTTTCTGCCACTAACGAACCGCCGCCGTCTCCTTCACTCATGTGTCATGAGACGCCGCTACCGCTCCCCTTCAAGAGTCGCCGCCACCGCTCCCCTTCAAGAGCCGCCGCCACCCTAGGTCACGAGCTATCGAATGGGTGGAAAATGGGGAATGAGGGTGACAAGTTGGCTAGGTTAGTTCGATGAGCTGTTGTATGCATTGCGTATGCGAGAGAGTGGGTTGGGCCGATGTCAGATGGGCTAGGTGCAAGATAAAATGCTAAAACGTTTTCTTTTGTTTAGAGTCGGATTAGCACCGTAGCGACCAAATTAGGTCAAACGTAATGTGTCTTTTCTATAGCAACGCTATAAGGCTGAAATAGAATGCTATTTTTTTAGTTGGTTGTCATGTTAAAAGAAGAATAAAATAAATGATTAGTGGGTTTTCCATACATAACTTGGTTAATGGATGCCCTTGTATACAGACCTCGGATAACTCAGCATTAAGAAAGGTATTCTTGACATCAAGTTGAGAGACAAACTAGTGGCAAACAGAAGCCACGACAAGGGTGCAAACTGTGTCTCTGTGAGCCACATGAGCAAATGCCTCGTCGTAGGCATGACCATGCTTATGATGAAAGCCACGAGCAATAAGACGAGCCTTGTAGCGCTCAAGAGAACCATCACAACGAGTCTTAACCTTGTAGTCCCACCTACAATTGATGTGAGTGTGTGGGCAGGTAAAATGGACACGAGTGGGGTGGAGGCTTAGAGGCACATGAGAGTGGCTTTCCAACGGGCCCGATGGAGAGAAGCGGCTGCCGAGTGAACCTGATTAGAGCGAAACAGACAACGATTGCCAATCCAGGCAATGCAAATGTGGCTAGGAACAGGGGATGCAACGGCGACAATGGGATGAAGATGGTGGTGAGAGGAGATCGAGAAGAACTCGACTAGAGAAGACCGGGAAAAAATTATTAGGAGAAAGACGAGTTGCGGGTTCAGGAGTAAAAATCAAATCCCTAAACCTAACTTCTGGCACCACGCGAGGAAATATGCAACTTTTATTTCCACGAGGCCATAGGCTGAGGCAATGAAACTAAGAGATGATATTGTGGTCACCCACATGTGAGGGGAATGTGATTTGGATAATTACTGAACTGGACCATTTAAGAATCCAATGTATAAATTGGATAAGTTATGAGATTTTTTACATCTAGACACTATATGCTCCGATTTCGAGCCGAGCACAGTAGATATATTATTCCTAATGTGCGATGGTACTAGGATTATGGAGTTTCTTAGCAAGATTAACCAACCCTCTTAAATAGGATAATCCGACTTCTATAGAACTTTAATAACAAACTTTTCATATGGATGTTACTTATTTATGGCAAGGTGTGGTTGCCTACTAGTGTTTTACCTGTGGAAGTTTACAGCCTTCTAGAGTTTATTATGTGCTTCTAGTTGTTATATATGCCCTTTACTCTTGTGATTTTGTATGACATTTAAATACTCTCCGCATGTGTGTATTACCCGTTTACTTGTGTCTATTATCGGAATGAGGCAGTACGCTACCCTGCCAAGTCTAGCTCCGACATCATCTGCATCCTAGTGTTATCCGCTCCGCTTCTGAATCCAACAAAATAATGTGGTATAGGGCATGGTTTGAGAAGTATCCGATCAAATCCACTGCACTTGCACCTGTAGGCTGCTTTGAATGGATCATGCTCCACGCCGCTCGATGAAGAATAACACCCTAAGGTGTGAAAACGTTAAACATGCATGAAATCATATCATACTTCCTATTCTTTGGTGGAGACACCAATGGTAGGAAAATAGGATCGAATGACATAATGTGGGCAAGGGTGACAGGGGGTCACCAACACCGAGGGTGTTGGTGGCAAGGTGGCATCACAACATCACACGATGTCGCCCGTTGCTCCTTTATCAGGGCCAATGTTTCCACCACACCCTCCGATACGGTCATGACATATTATAGGCGGTTTGATGTTCTCGAAGGTGTCCAAGGGTGAGTATGCTAACCATATTGTTGTTTTTGGCCTTCAACTTGCCCCAAGAAGACATGATGGCAAAATCTATGGTGAGCACAAGGAAATTATGTGTCTTCATTCATGGTGCGGTAAATGTCATACGAAGGAAGTTGCGCAGTTGTTCCTTGAATAGAACGAGGCATAAGTCAAGAGAAGAGTATCCTTGGGAGATAATTTTACTTTATTGTTTGTTGTTTTCCTCTCAAGCATAGGCTCTTCTGGATACGTAGGAAACACCTCTTAGCAAGTTCACCATGAAGATATCGGTAAATAGGAAAAATCTTCAATCCAGAAAATATGGCAAAATGTGATCATGAGCAAACCGAGTGTATCCTCAACCCTGAGGATTCTCATAGATCTTGCAATATGGGAGTCCTCTGGGATGTAGGTCGTCGACTCACAATATGTGGTTACTCAATGACATGGCTCACATGATGTCTCTTCCTTGGTTCCCCTACATGGCCTAAGGAAATTCCCTTTGTGTGGCGAAATCGTCACATAGATGCCATTGGCTACATAAGGGGATACCATGGCATAACTCCCCGAGAATCACCATCTATGCGTGTGTTAAAATGTAATGTCTCACGAGCTTAACTAATCGGTTGTGTAGAAGATCCCACTCAGACTTATGAAGATGAATTGAATTGTGTCATGGCTCGTTAAACTCAGAAAATACATGCGACACTGGTGATCAAACATTACCAGTGTTAAACCTTGAGAGTTTGTTACTCTAAGCCTTCAGAAAGTACCTAATAGCTCTTTAATTTCAGACAGAACGATGATTCCAATTTCACATCAGAACTATGTTTATAGTTGGTCGAACGACAGAAAGAAAGATGGGTTAAAATCTCAAATCGAACCGTTATAAGGAGTTAGACCAAATGACCATCTACAAGTAAGGTGTAAGAAAGAGTTGCCATGATTAATGGGAAATAATGGAAATTGTTAAAACTAGCAATAGCAGCCGCAAGTAGAAACATAATGATGATAATTTCTGAGCCGCGAGAATGGTCGCGAACTCCATAGAAGGTTATACATAAATGCGAAAAGGGCAATGTTAGGGAAGGCAACAAACCAAAACTGCCTACTGCGTCCTCCGCTTCGGCGACATGGGCGGCCAGTCAATCCACATTTTTAGGCGGCCCACTTCCTGAGCATCCTCTCCTCGCCACCACCAGGAGTGGCAGCCAGGCTTGCCCGCGCAGCTTACGATTGCGGCGCGGCTCCGTTCCAGTTGTCGTTTAGTAGTCCTTTGCGATGTACTTTGCGATAACTTGACTCAGTAATGGTGGACATGATGCAACATCAGCAGCAATGCGTGGTTGGGCAGGGGTTGCAACACACCTTTCATATTCCTGATGGCATTCTCTTGTCGCACGCGCCTAAGTGGCAGAGGAAAGGGAGCCAACACAGCTACCATGTCCCCGATCTAGATAGCCCATTCATCTAGCAGGGGCTAGCACTGCTCCAAAGGAGCCTCTTCAGGGTTAGGGCATGGCGGGATGAGGTGGTGGCGATGCAGCAGATGCCATGACCATCGCCCGTGTACCAAAGGAGATGTGACGATGGCCATGCAGCAGATGTCGCAGTCGTCGTGCCCGATCTAGCAGGTGCGATGTTGGGCACTGTCGGTCATGCTTGGCTAACTGGTGCTACCTTCGTCGATGTGACATCGGCCAAAAAATTGTCACCGAAAGGGTTGGACCTCCAAATCCAGCAAGATTCGTGATCTACATCGCCGTTGGTGATGCATGATAGTGGTCGTGTCCTCCATCCCATTGTAATCTTCCGCCACATGGGATGAAGATGGCAGTGGCGGCATGTGGTGGTGTTGTCTCATGTAGATCGGTCATCTAATGCCACTTTTGAGGATGGTGCTGGTATGCCTGATCGTCTCAAACTTGGGATTTGGGCGGTGCAAGCGGCTCTTGTCGCAGTTCGACCGCATGCTCATGCGGGCATGGTCATCTCTTGCGTGGCATCTCACATCATGACCATGCGCATATGCAGCTGCCGGGGTCATGGAAAATGGAGGAGACAACATATGATTACTTCGATTGGGTGGTGCTTCTGGAGTACCCGGTCTTGAGCTCTTGGGGGAAAACCCTAGGTCCAACCTTGGTTAGTTATACCTGGCAATGGTGACGCTTTTGCGTCATTACCCTATTGAAGGCATTGCTTGGAGTTCGCTAGGACTTGATCTTCAGGGTGAAAACCCATGATCTGGCCTTCGATGGTGGATCCGGCGATGGCGACGCTTATACGTCGTTTCCTTGATGAGGGCGTTTCTTTTGAAGAACCCTTCACATAGTACTATGTTTTGCAAAGATGGTTGGTGTCGATAGTCATTGTTGTATATCGTCGATCACTGTTTGGATCGCGTCAGGTTTTTTCTTTTCTTTCTTTCACCTTGGCATAGATTTAGTCTTATATGACTCTGCTTTTTGCCAATGCGATCCCTGTGTGCATGCGTAGTGTTGGTTGTGTGCATCTTAGTTATGTAGAGGTCGGGTGTGTGTGTGCTCATTATGCTTGTATCACTCGATGCTACATTATGAGTTAATAAAAAACACCTTTTGTCGAAAAAGAAAAACATCGGGGAAAACAAGTCACAGGAGAGAGAAGAGATTGGAGTTGGACCATGATCGATCAAATTAGGATGGGCCATAGGGAAGAAAGAAATGGAAAGGGTTCAATGCAATTGGTCAAAAAAGGAAGGGTTGTGACAATCCAAGGAAATTACTGGCTAAATGAGACAAAAGTTTTGAAAAGATTTTTGTGGCATTGGATGAAGTTGAAGACAAACAAAATAACTCGATGGAGTAACAAATAACCATGGACATGACAAACTAAAACGATCCTTTAGATATCTCTCTAAAGAATGTGTAGCAAGCTAGGTCGAGAGGTCAAGGCCGGCAATACTTAATCTGAAGAAGGAAAGCTAACAACAAGAGTTGTGTCCACCTATATTGAGCAATGACGCGACGATAACTACACAAGAGGCACCGAAATAGATTGCCATGGCGATAGAGGTTAGGCACGAATGCTAGCAAAAAGAAGCAGTACATTATAGTGCAAGAGAGGTTAGGGATACTGTTCACAATGTTGTGATTCACAACAAATTCTAATCATTATAAGAATGTAGATGCTATTCAATCTTGTAGAAGATTTCTGGATTATGTGAATACAAAAGAACTAGTTCTATGGGTAGGTGGCACCAGAGGTACATGAATGCATTCAACCATCGACCATGTGAGCACTCTGCCCACCCTCCTTTTGTCTTTCTTACCATACATCAGTAAGCCTATGCCATCATTGAAATTTGGAAATGTCAACACTAACTACTGCTAGTGGTGGCACCAGCTTCTTCATACTATTGCTCAACCCACACGCCTGAAAAACATGTCGAAACAGTTCTCCCTCATGCGTAGCACCGCTGGCGGAGAGCAGTGATGAAGCCCTATTGTGGTGCTGGTGTTGGAACAATCATCGACCATGGGTTTCCTTATCAAGCGAAATCTTTACAAGAGGATGAAGACACACACTCTAGTGGTGGAGGATGGTTTGTCAAGAAGAGTGGTGCTACAAGCGTTCGTCCACAAGTATATACTTGATCTCTCTCCATGATGGGCCTTTCATAGAAGTTGTATGCACCATCTTGTGCTCACATGTCCCTTGTACATGAGATTGACGTGATGAAACCCTAGCCGCTGGACGAATCATCCACCATCTCAATCTCTGCCAATTTCCCTGGCCTTCGACAACTGATTTAGCATGAGGACGTAAGGATCAATATCTGTCTAAGAGTTTAGGTGCCTTCTTTGTTAAGCTTGTGTTTGGTGGTGGTGGTGGCCCCACGGTGGTCTCCCAACTCCATCCTTGCCCTAGTGTGACCATCACGATCTACCTCATAGAGCTAGTGATTCTCAATGCTCGTTAATTTGGGCTTTGTGCCTTCTCTACTGGTTGTACGCCGGAGCAACAGTTTGGCAGCCTGCCTTGGAAGGGGTGTGTCCCTCGACCATGATGTTTTCAGTCATATTAGGTTCACACCATTTGAGCTAGGCAACTCAGGTGGCTCTTCAAAACCTATATGGTTTGGCATGGCTTGTGCAGGTTTGATCTTTTGTGGTTTCATCACCGATGGAGAAACACCATTAGATCAAAAGGACATTGATGTAACTTCCGGTTTTATCATGGATCTTCTTTGTTGGTGTCATTCCAGTTGTTCCGATCCATTGTATTATCGTTAATCAATCAATAAAGCTAGTTCATTCTTCTAACAGAATCCCCATCAACCATTTCCCCCAGATTAATTTCCATCCGCAGCTCGGCAGCCAGACACCTTCGTCGCCGGTGCTTCATTTCTTTCTACTCTACTACTAGTAATCCATTCTCCAATTAATCACACCAATCCAACTCATCTTCTCTTGTGAACCCGGTAGATTCATTAATTTACTGGAACATACTAAGTGATGCCTAACCCAAACTTAATGGACCGAAAGAGAACCCACAAAAGAGTTCATGATTCACATTAAAAGAGAACTAGTCAAATTTACATACTAGAATTTTGAATCAAGAAAATGACAGAGAGTAATATCATGCAACAATGCAAGAGAAACCAATAAGATAGCAAGATTCTAGTCATGGTATTACTAGAATTTGTTGCGCCCAATGCAAGAGTAATATCACAATGAAAGAAAACAAGAACAGCTACAAATTTCTCTCCTACGGATTGCAAGTCATGGTGATTTTAAAATTCCCTAAGGCTGAACTGCATGTACCTGTCAAGACCCAAATACAGGTGTCCTACTTCAATAAACTAGTAACACAAATCAAATTTGCGCCAGAACTAGAACAAAATAAAATTATCACTGCGCATTCCCTCACTGCCGTGAAAGGGTGACAGCATCAAATTAGCTGCAATATCTCATATACCCTGATCTTTGTAGTAAATCAGGGAGAAAATGCGACAACCACGAATTACTCAGTGTAATACCTAATTTTAGTAGCCACTAAAAGAAGATGCAACACGTACCATGCTGCACTAATGCTTTAGAAAGCCACTGCTACCAGTTGCTAATTATAACATTTATTTTAAACCAAGTCTCATTTAGGTCTCAGTCTTATCAACAGTCAAGCAAATTAAGCAGAAAAATCCAAAGAACATACCAGATTCATATGCTATGTTGATAGCAAGTGCATCTGTGTAATCATAAGAATTAGCAAACCAAACATCATGTCACGTTCTCGATTGGACTCACCATTAGTACTACTGGCGTCTCATGAACAACAATCTACGCACTTCTTAGAACTAATATATATAAAATTCGCTCATCGAAATAAGATCTAAAATCATAAGGAGATTATTAAGAGGGAGCTGAGATAACTGTTTGGTGATGTCTCGACTTAAAATTAGTTCTTATTTTCTATTGGATTAAATTTAGCTCTACAACTATCAAACTCATCAATCAATATGGTGATATCATCTGGGTGAACCCTGTAGCTATTATTTTCATATATAGCAAATAATGTCATAAGTCATCTCCCATCTCCCAGAACTAAAAGTGCATCTAATTCTTTTCTTGGGGTCTGCTCAATGTGCCCTAGTTGTTGCACAACTAAGTGACTCAATCAAACATAAAAAAGAAGAGAAAAAGGAAAAAAGAAAATAGCCACACGAATCTCCGCAAAAATCAATGACATATGACTTAGATGTCCAATACTTAAGGCACATCTTAGCAAAACCGGAGGAAAAAGAAAGACACATCTAATTTGTAAATTAGTCAGCTGTGTTGCGTCGTAAGTCAGCCAGTTAATTAGACTAGAGGTTATACACAATCTACAAGAAAAATAACTGCGCGGTATACCTTCAGACTCGATTGCTGGAGGAATAAACTAGGTGATCGCCGGGCTCGTGTACTCGATGGCAGGATCTACACGGGCTGAGACGGCGGGACTCGCTATCATGGCATACGTTCTGTGGCGTCTGGCGATCGACTAGCGCGGCTGCAGGCGCAGAGATGGTAGGCTAGGTCAACTCTCACGGTGCTGGCCTAAACATTAAACATGGGCTTGTTTTGGGCTTGGGTATACAGCGCAAGGTTGGTTAACTTTGGGTATACAGTGCAAGATAAGAAAGACATGGGCTTGTTTTGGGCTTGGGTATACAGCGCAAGGTTGGTTAACTTTGGGTATACAGTGCAAGATAAGAAAGACATGGGCTTGTTTTGGGCTTGGGTATACAGCGCAAACTGGAGGTTGTTGGTTAACTTTGGGCTTCTACGGATCTACGTACAAGGCTACAACTATTAGCACAGTAGGTATCTCAAAAAAAAACTATCAGCACAGTATATACTTCTCCAGTATATATACTAATATACCAGTGCAATAAACTAATAACACAAATCAATCCCTCAAAAGAAAAAACACAAATCAAATTAGTGCCACAACTAGAACAAAATAAAATTATCATTGTGCATGCCCTCGTCGCCGTGAAAGCGTGACAGCAGCAAATTAGCTGCAGTATCTCATGCATGTACCCTGTTCTTTGTAGTAAATCAGGGAGAAAACATGCAGAAACCACGAATTACTCAGTGTGGCCACTAAATTAAAAGAAGATGCGAAACTATGCATGCTGGGCTCTTGCTAATTAATGCTTTAGAAAGCCACTGCTACCAATTGCTAATTATAGCATTCATTTTAAAGCAAGTGATTCAGGGCACAGTGTTATTAACAGTCAAGCAAAGCAGAAAAATCCAAAGACCAGATTCATATGCTGTGTGTTAACAGCAAGTGCATCTGTGTAATTAATCATAAGAAGTAGCAAACCAAACATTAGCGATCGATATAACCATTACCATCTGGAAAGTACTCCTGTCTAGCAATTCCGGACGGCATGAACAACAATAATCTACGCACGCACTTCTTAGAGCTAAATATAAAATTCGCTGAACAAAAACAGATGTAAAACCATAAGGAAATGATCAAGAGGGAGCTGACATAACTGCCTGGTGATGTCTCGGACGGAGATGTCGAGTGGCACGGCTCCTGTCGCACACTCCGGGCACATCCAGCCCTCGTGCACGGCCACCGGAGGCCGCCGCACGACGTGGACGCAGGCTTGGTGGAACCCACGTTCGCAGGCGTCGCAGATTACAGTGGCCCCCGGCAGCTCGGGGAGGCCGCAGGACGCGCACGGGTTCCCGCCCCACCCCGCTACTCCCGGGTGCTGCGCTGGCGCTGGAGGCAGCACCTCCACCGACGAACCTGCCGTCGCGGTCGCAATGGCCGACCTCCACCATTCTCCACGGTGGTACGCCAGCGCTATCTCGCGAGCTTGGTGCGCGAGCAGCAGCTGAGTCTGCACGTTGGCGGGAGGCGGGAGCTGGGGTGGCGGCTGCGGCAGCGGAGGAGCAAAAGGGGGCGCCTGGAGAACCGGCGGCGGCGGCACCTCCAGCGATGAACCAGCGGTCGCGGGCGCACTGGCCGTAGCAGCAGCTAACCTCCATGATTCCGCACGGTGGTACGCCAGCGCTAGCTCGCGGGCCTGGTGCGGGAGCAGCAGCTGGGCCTGCACGTTGGCGGGAGGCGGGAGCTGGGGTGGCGGCGGCTGCAGCGGCGGCGGAGGAGCAACAATGGGGATGGGGGCAGCGAACTCGCGCAGGGGCGACTGGAGACCCGCTGGCGGCGGCGACGGCGGGGGCGGCTCGTTGAGGTCGATGTCGAGATGTGGCGGGCGATCCATGGCGAACAGGGGATCAGGTTCGTGCTCAAGCTCAGGCTAGGGTTCGATTCCGGGCATAGCAATGGGGAGGGAGGGAGGAGGAGCTTAGAGAGCGAGAGCGAGCAAGGTAAAGCAGAAGCGCACGAGCGAAGCGGGGCTGGGTCAAGGCAGGGATTCCGGAGAGAAGAAACGGACGGGCGGACGGAACACGTGGATGAGGGGCCGGGGACGTGTAGGTGGAGATGGGTTGTCAGTGAGCAATGTTGTGCCTAGGGAGATGGGTTGCGGTGGCGCGGAGCGCGTGACGCGGGCTCTTTCGCCTGTGGAGCGGTGCTCTACCGTCCGTTGGTGTTACCTGTGTCTATGATCGATTGTACATAAAGACAAAACACGTTAAGTGTACTGGTAAGGCATGCAAAAGCAGATTTTAATTGCATGCTTTGCTGGAATACGAGATATATATCGAAATCATACATTAATGTCTTTATTTATTAGCATCTATATTACTATACTATATAGAAAAATCTTGTATTAGTTCGGTGCTTTGCTGGAATATGAGAAATATATTGAAATCATTCATTAATGTCTTCTTATTATACGGAATATATAGAAACTATTTATTAACATATATCTTGGAAAATCTTGTATTAATTGTGTGCTCTGCTGGAATACGAGAAAATTACTATTGAAATCAGTCATAAATATATATTTTGAAATGGACGAACGACTGGCTGAGGACGCGTAGGCGGGGATTGGCTGCGAGTGAGCAATGCCGTGCCTGGGGAGATGGGATGCGGTGGCATGCAGCACGCGACGTGAGCTCTTTTGGCCCGTGGAGCGGTGCTCTACCGTCGGTTGGTGTTGGCTGTGTCTACCGTCGGTTGTACACAGAGACAAAACACGTTTAGTGTACTGGGTGGTAACGTATGCAAAAGTAGCTTTCAATTGAGTATTTTGCTGGAATACGAGATATACACCAAAATTGTTCATTAATGTCTTCTTTTATTAGCATTTATCTCACTAGTATACATAAAAAAAATCTTGTATTAGTTCCGTGCTTTGCTGGAATACGAGATATATATTGAAATCGTTCATTAATATCGTCCTATTATAGAAAATATATAGAAACCATTTATTAACATATATCTTGGAAAATATTGTATTAATTGTGTGCTCTGCTGGAAGACGAGAAATATATTGAAATCGGTCAATAATGTGTGTGTGTGTGTGTGTTTATATTGTTCTATTTACTACATATATTTCTTCAAATGATGAAGACATTTTAATGTGATCACATCTGTAGTCCTAATGATTTCTCAGATAATGATTGTTATAGTCATGACTTTTTATTTGCGACTTGAATTAGAGTATATCAAAGCTATAAATAAGAGATATAAAACAATGATGGATATTGTTTACCTTAGTAGTGGCTTCCAGATTTTCTAAAAAGCCATTTTATGAAAATAAGGATTGATGTCAACTTACTTTGGTATTGTATATGTTGGCCTTCGTTGGGTTTGGCTGTTGGTTTACACACCTCTAAAAGAGGTTCAGTGCACATGTGTGGGTTTCACTAAGCATTGAAGGAAATATGCCCTAGAGGCAATAATAAAGTTGTTATTTTATATTTCCTTATTCATGATAAATGTTTATTATTCATGCTAGAATTGTATTGACCGGAAACCTAAATACATGTGTGAATACATAGACAAACATTGTGTCCCTAGTGAGCCTCTACTTGACTAGCTCGTTGATCAAAAGATGGTTAAGGTTTCCTAACCATGGACATGAGTTGTCATTTGATAACGGGATCACATCATTAGGAGAATGATGTGATGGACAAGACCCATCCGTTAGCTTAGCATAATGATCATTCAGTTTTATTGCTATTGATTTCTTCATGTCAAATACATATTCCTTCGACTATGAGATTATGCAACTCTCGGATACCGGAGAAATACCTTGTGTGCTATCAAACGTCACAACGTAACTGGGTGATCATAAAGATACTCTATAGGTATCTCCGAAGGTGTTTGTTGGGTTGGCATAGATCAAGATTAGGATTTGTCACTCCGAGTATCGGAGAGGTATCTCTGGGCCCTCTCGGTAATACACATCATAAGAAGCCTTGCAAGCAAAGTGACTAATGAGTTAGTTGCGGGATGATGTATTACAGAATGAGTAAAGAGACTTGTCGGTAACGAGATTGAACTAGGTATGGAGTACCGACGATCGAATCTCGGGCAAGTAACATACCGACGGACAAAGGGAATAACGTATGTTGTCATTACGGTTCAACCGATAAAGATCTTCGTAGAATATGTAGGAGCCAATATGAGCATCCAGGTTCCGCTATTGGTTATTGACCGGAGAGGTGTCTCGGTCATGTCTACATAGTACTCGAACCCGTAGGGTCCGCACGCTTAACGTTCGATGACAATTTTGTATTATATGTGTTATGTGATTTGGTGACTGAATGTTGTTCGGAGTCCCGGATGAGATCACGGACATGACGAGGAGTCTCGAAATGGTCAAGAGGTAATTATTGATATATAGGACGATAGTATTCGGACACTGGAAGTGTTCCGGAGGGTACCGGGTACATATCGGGTCACCGGAAGGGGTTCCGGGCACCCCCCGGCAAAGATATGGGCCTAATGGGCCAAGAGGGGAAACGCAGCAGCCAGCAGGGGCTGCTGCGCCCCCCATATGGGCTGCACCAGAGGAGAAAGGAAAGAGGGGAAGAGAGAAGGAAGGGGAGGGATTCGGCCTCCCCCTTCCCTCCCTCCTCCCTCCTCTTTCCTTCCCCCTCCGGTGAAAAAGGAAAGGGGGGGCCGAATTGGGGAGGAATCCCAAGTAGGATCGGCCTACTTGGGGCACCCCCCTTGGCTGCTCCCTCTCCCTCCCACCTATATATATGAAGGGTGGAGGCGCCTAGAACACACAACAACATCTGTTAGCCGTGTGCGGCGCCCCCCTCCACAGATTACACCCTCGGTCATATTCTCGCGGTGCTTAGGCGAAGCCCTGCGCGGATCACTTCACCATCACCGTCACCGCGCCGTCGTGCTGACGGAACTCATCTACTCCCTCGACACTTTGCTGGATCAAGAGTTCGAGGGACGTCATCGAGCTGAATGTGTGCAGAACTCGGAGGTGCCATACGTTCGGTGCTTGATCGGTCGGAACGAGAAGAATTCGACTACATCAACCGCGTTGTCAAATGCTTCTGCTTTCGGTCTACGAGGGTACGTAGACACACTCTCCCCCTCTCGTTGCTATGCATCTCCTAGATAGATCTTGCGTGAGCATAGAATTATTTTTGAAATTGCATGCTGCGTTTCCCAACAGTGGCATCCGAGCCAGGTCTATGCGTAGATGATATGCACGAGTAGGACACAAAGAGTTGTGGGCGGTGATCGTCATACTGCTTACCACCAATGTCTTATTTTGATTTGGCGGTATTGTTGGATGAAGCGGCCCTGACCAACCTTACATGACCACGTTCATGAGGCCAGTTCCACTGACAGACATGCAACTAGTTTTGCATAAAGGTGGCTGGTGGGTGTCTGTTTCTCCTACTTTAGTTGAATCGATTTTGACTGTGGCCGGTCCTTGTTGAAGGTTAAAACATCAAACTTGATAAATCACCGTTGTGGTTTTGATGCGTAGGTAAGAACGGTTCTTGCTATAAGCCCGTAGCAGCCACGTAAAACTTGCAACAACAAAGTAGAGGACGTCTAACTTGTTTTTGCAGGGCATGTTGTGATGTGATATGGTCAAGACATGATGTGATATAAGTTGTTGTATGAGATGATCATGTTTTGTAAAGTTATCGGCAACTGGCAGGAGCCTTATGGTTGTCGCTTTATTGTATGAAATGCAAACACCATGTAATTGCTTTACTTTATCACTATGCGTTAGCGATAGTTGTAGAAGCAATAGTTGGCGAGACAACCATGACGCAACGATGGAGATCAAGGTGTCGAGCCGGTGACGATGGAGATCATGACGATGCTTTGGAGATGGAGATCAAAAGCACAAGATGATGATGGCCATATCATGTCGCATATATTGATTGCATGTGATGTTTATCTTTTGTGCATCTTATTTTGCTTAGTACGACGGTAGCATTATAAGATGATCCCTTAACTAAAATTTCAAGGTATAAGTGTTCTCTCTGAGTATGCACCGTTGCGACAGTTCGTCATGTTGAGACACCACGTGATGATCGGGTGTGATAGACTCTACGTTCAAATACAACGGGTGCAAGACAGTTTTGCACATGCGGAATACTCGGGTTAAACTTGACGAGCCTGGCATGTATAGACATGGCCTCGGAACACTGGAGACCGAAAGGTCGAACGTGAATCATATAGTAGATATGATCAACATAGAGATGTTCACCATTGATGACTACTCCATCTCACGTGATGATTGGACATGGTTTAGTTGATTTGGATCACGTATCATTTAGATGACTTTAGGTATGTCTATCTAAGTGGGAGTTCTTAAGTAATTTGATTAATTGAACTTAATTTATCATGAACTTAGTCCTGATAGTATTTGCAAATCTATATTGTAGATCAATAGCTCGCGATATAGCTCCCTTATTTTTGATATGTTCCTAGAGAAAAATAAGTTGAAAGATGATAGTAGCAATGATGTGGACTAGGTCCGTGATCTGATGATTATCCTCATTGCTGCACAGAAGAATTATGTCCTTGATGCACCACTAGGTGACAGACCTATTGCAGGAGCAGATGCAGATGTTATGAATGTTTGACAAGCTCGGTATGATGACTACTTGATAGTTTAGTGCACCATGCTTTACGGATTAGAACCGGGACATCAAAAATATTTTAAACACCATGGAGCATATGAGATGTTCCAAGAGCTGAAAATGATATTTCAGACTCATGCCCGTATTAAGAGGTATGAGACGTCTGACAAGTACTTTGCCTACAAGATGGAGGAGAATAGCTCAGCTAGTGAGCATGTGCTCAGAATGTCTGGGTACTACAATCGCTTGAATCAAGTGGGAGATAATCTTCGAGATAAGATAGTGATTGACAGAGCTCTCTAGTCACTATCACCAAGTTACTAGAACTTTGTGGTGAACTATAATATGCAAGGGATGACGAAAACGATTCCCAAGCTCTTCGCGATGCTGAAATCGGCGAAGGTAGAAATCAAGAAATAGCATCAAGTGTTGATGGTTAACAAGACCACTAGTTTCAAGAAAAAGGGCAAGGGAAAGAAAGGGAACTTCAAGAAGAATGGCAAGCAAGTTGCCACTCCCGTGAAGAAGCCCAAAGCTAGACCCAAACCTGAAACTGAGTGCTTCTACTGCAAAGGAAATGGTCATTGGAAGCGGAACTGCCCCAAATACTTGGCGGATAAGAAGGATGGCAAAGTGAACAAAGGTATATTTGATACTCATGTTATTGTTGTGTACTTTACTAGTGTTCATAGTAGCCCCTGGGTATTTGATACCGGTTCAGTTGCTAAGATTAGTAACTCAAAACAGGAGTTGCAAAATGAACAAAGACTAGTTAAGGGCGAGGTGACGATGTGTGTTGGAAGTGATTCCAAGGTTGATAAGATCACCATCGCACACTCCCTCTACCTTCGGGATTAGTGTTAGACCTAAATAAATGTTATTTGGTGTTTGCATTGAGCATGAATATGATTGGATCATGTTTATTGCGATACGGTTATTCATTTAAGTCAGAGAATAATTGTTGTTCTGTTTGCATGAATAAAACCTTCTATGGTCATGCACCCAATGTAAATGGTTTATTGAATCTCGATCGTAGTGATACACATATTCATAATATTGATGCCAAAAGATGCAAAGTTGATAATGATAGTGCAACATATTTGTAGCACTGCCATTTAGGTCATATTGGTGTAAAGCGCATGAAGAAACTCCATACAGATGGGCTTTTGGAATCACTTGATTATGAATCATCTGATACTTGTGAACCATGCCTCATGGGCAAGATGACTAAAACTCTGTTCTCCAGGAACAATGGAGCGAGCCAATGACTTATTGGAAATAATACATACTGATGTATGCGGTCCAATGAGTGTTGAAGCTCGCGGCGGGTATCGTTATTTTCTAACCTTCACAGATGATTTGAGCAGATATGGGTATATCTACTTAATGAAACACAAGTCTGAAACATTTGAAAAGTTCAAAGAATTTCAGAGTGAAGTGGAGAATCATCGTAACAAGAAAATAAAGTTTCTACGATCTGATCACAGAGGCGAATATTTGAGTTACGAGTTTGGCCTTCATTTAAAACAATGTGGAATAGTTTCACAACTCACGCCACCTGGAACACCACAGCGTAATGGTGTGTCCGAACGTCGTAACCGTACTTTATTAGATATGGTGCGTTCTATGATGTCTCTTACCGATTTGCCTTTATCATTTTGGGGTTATGCATTAGAGAAAGCTGCATTCACGTTAAATAGGGCACTGTCTATATCTGTTGAGATGACACTGTATGAACTGTGGTTTGGCAAGAAACCTAAGCTATCGTTTCTTAAAAGTTTGGGGATGCGACGCTTATGTCAAAAGGCTTCAGCCTGATAAGCTCGAACCCAAAGCGGAGAAGTGCGTCTTCATAGGATACCCTAAAGAAACTATTGGGTACACCTTCTATCACAGATCCGAAGGCAAGATCTTTTGTTGCTAAGAATGGGTCCTTTCTAGAGAAGGAGTTTTCTCTCGAAAGAAGTGAGTGGGAGGAAAGTAGAACTTGATGAGGTAATCGTACCTTCTCTCGAATTGGAAAGTAGCACATCAGAGAAATCCGTTCCCGTGATGCCTACACCAACTAGAGAGGAAGCAAATGATAATGATCATGAAACTTCAGATCAAGTTGCTACTGAACCTCGTAGGTCAACCAGAGCACGATCCGCACCAGAGTGGTACGGTAATCCTGTTCTGGAAGTCATGTTACTAGACCATGACGAACCTACAAACTATGAAGAAGCTATGATGAGCCCAGATTCTGATAAATGGCTTGAGGCCATGAAACTGAGATAGGATCCATGTATGAGAAAAAAGTATGGACTTTGGTGGATTTGCCCGACGATCGGCGAGCCATAGAGAATAAATGGATCTTCAAGAAGAAGACTGACGCTGATGGTAATGTTACTGTCTACAAAGCTCGACTTGTCGCAAAAGGTTTTTGACAAGTTCAAGGAGTTGACTACGATGAGACTTTCTCACCCGTAGCGATGCTTAAGCCTGTCCGAATCATGTTAGCAATTGCCGCATTTTATGATTATGAAATCTGGCAAGTGGACGTCAAAACTGCATTCCATAATGGATTTCTTAAAGAAGAGTTGTATATGATGCAACCAGAAGGTTTTGTCGATCCTAAAGGTGCTAACAAAGTGTGCAAGCTCCAGCGATCCATCTATGGACTGGTGCAAGCATCTCGGAGTTGGAATATACGCTTTGATGAGGTGATCAAAGCATATGGTTTTATACAGACTTTCGAAGAAGCCTGTATTTACAATAAAGTGAGTGGGAGCTCTATAGCATTTCTGATATAATATGTGGATGACATATTATTGATTGGAAATGATATAAAATTTCTGGATAGCATAAAAGGATATTTGAATATGAAATTTTCAATGAGAGACCTCGATGAAGCTACTTACGTATTAAGCATCAAGATCTATAGGGATAAATTGAGACGCTTAATAGGACTTTCACAAAGCACATACCTTGACATAGTTTTGAAGGAGTTCAAAATGGATCAGTCAAAGAAAGGGTTCTTGCCTGTATTCAAGGTGTGAAATTGAGTAAGACTCAAAGCCCAATCATGGCAGGAGATAGAGAGAGAATGAAAGTCATTCCCTATGCCTCAGACATAGGTTCTATAAAGTATGCCATGCTGTGTACCAAACCTGTTGTGTACCTTGCCATGAGTTTGGTAAAGGGGTACATTAGTGATCCAGGAGTAGATCACTGGACAGCAGTCAAAATTATCCTTAGTTAAGAGAACTAAAGAAATATTTCTCGATTATGGAAGTGATAAAGAGTTCGTCGTAAAGGGTTACGTCGATGCAAGCTTTTACACCGATCCAGATGACTCTAAGTCTCAATATGGATACGTATTGAAAGTGGGAGCAATTAGCTAGAGTAGCTCCATGCAGAGCATTGTAGACATAGAAATTTGCAAAATACATACGGATCTGAATGTGGCAGACCCGTTGACTAAACTTCTCTCACAAGCAAAACATGATCACACCTTAGTACTCTTTGGGTGTTAATCACATGGCGATGTGAACTAGATTATTGACTCTAGTAAACCCTTTGGGTGTTGGTCACATGGCGATGTGAACTATGGGTGTTAATCACATGATGATGTGAACTATTGGTGTTAAATCACATGGCGATGTGAACTAGATTATTGACTCTAGTGCAAGTGGGAGACTGAAGGAAATATGCCCTAGAGGCAATAATAAAGTTGTTGTTTTATATTTCCTTATTCATGATAAATGTTTATTATTCATGCTAGAATTGTATTGACCGGAAACCTAAATACATGTGTGAATACATAGACAAACACCGTGTCCCTAGTGAGCCTCTACTTGACTAGCTCGTTGATCGAAAGATGGTTAAGGTTTCCTAACCATAGACATGAGTTGTCATTTGATAACGGGATCACATCATTATTAGAATGATGTGACGGACAAGACCCATCCGTTAGCTTAGCATAATGATCGTTCAATTTTATTGCTATTGCTATCTTCATGTCAAATACATATTCCTTCGACTATGAGATTATGCAACTCCCGGATACCGGAGGAATATCTTGTGTGCTATCAAACATCACAACATAACTGGGTGATCATAAAGATGCTCTACAGTTATCTCCGAAGGAGTTTGTTGGGTTGGCATAGATCGAGATTAGGATTTGTCACTTCGAGTATCGGAGAGGTATCTCTGGGCCCTCTTGATAATACACATCATAAGAAGCCTTGCAAGCAAAGTGACTAATGAGTTAGTTGCGGGATGATGTATTACGAAACGAGTAAAGAGACTTGCCGGTAACGAGATTGAACTCGGTATGGAGATACCGACGATCGAATCTCGGACAAGTAACATACCGGCGGACAAAGGGAATAACGTATGTTGTAATTACGGTTCGACCGATAAAGATCTTTGTAGAATATGTAGGAGCCAATATGAGCATCCAGGTTCCTCTATTGGTTATTGACCGGAGAGGTGTCTCGGTCATGTCTACATAGTTCTCAAACCCGTAGGGTCCGCGCGCTTAACGTTCGATGACAATTTTGTATTATATGAGTTATGTGATTTGGTGACCGAATGTTGTTCGGAGTCCCGGATGAGATCACGGACATGACGAGGAGTCTCAAAATGGTCGAGAGGTAAAGATTGACATATAGGACGATAGTATTCGGACACCGGAAGTGTTCCGGAGGGTACCGGGTACATATCGGGTCACCGGAAGGGGTTTCGGGCACCCCCCGGCAAAGATATGGGCCTAATGGGCCAAGAGGGGAAACGCAGTAGCCAGCAGGGGCTGCTGCGCCCCCCATATGGGCCGCACCAGAGGAGAAAGGAAAGAGGGGAAGAGAGAAGGAAGGGGAGGGATTCGGCCTCCCCCTTCCTTCCCTCCTCCCTCCTCTTTCGTTCGCCCTCCGGTGAAAAAGGAAAGGGGGGGGCGAATTGGGGAGGAACCCCAAGTAGGATTCAGCCTTCTTGGGGCGCCCACCTTGGCTGCTCCCTCTCCCTCCCACCTATATATATGAAGGGGGGAGGCGCCTAGAACACACAACAACATCTGTTAGCCGTGTGCGGCGCCCCCCTCCACAGAATACACCCTCGGTCATATTCTCGCGGTGCTTAGGCGAAGCCCTGCGCGGATCACTTCACCATCACCGTCACCGCGCCGTCGTGCTGACGGAACTCATCTACTCCCTCGACACTTTGCTGGATCAAGAGTTCGAGGGACGTCATCGAGCTGAATGTGTGCAGATTTCGGAGGTGCCGTACGTTCGGTGCTTGATCGGTCGGAACGAGAAGAAGTTCGACTACATCAACCGCGTTGTCAAATGCTTCCGCTTTCGGTCTACGAGGGTACGTAGACACTCTCTCCCCCTCTCGTTGCTATGCATCTCCTAGATAGATCTTGCGTGAGCGTAGATTTTTTTTTGAAATTGCATGCTACGTTTCCCAACAAGCATACCCTTTTTGGCTCATAAATGAGAACCAAATATTAAGGTATTTAGTTAATGGATTTTTACATTTCTACCCTTAGCCGGTGTTCAGTTTTGCCCTAAACAACATGACATATACTGTCACAGTGAAACATCTTTGATAAGATGGAAATTAAACATAAGGGGCATTTGTATAACCAAACACAATTGCTTTGGGGCAAAACTGAGCATAGTTTAAAACTAAGGGCAAAACTATCCAACAAGGCACGAATGTGAAAATCTCTATATTTACATGTCTTGTGTACGACGCAAAATTGCACCAATAAAACTCTAAAGGTGGAGATACTTTTGACTTGGTATAGTAACCAGTGATTAATCTTTTAATGATGTATGATATGTTAGCAGTGACCAACCGGTGTATTTACAAATTATAAAAGTTTCATTGCATTGTTGCTATGGTAATTTATCTAAATAATGTTCACAGGTGAATGTTTTGCAGAATCGATGAACTTTTGATAATAATTATTGGTATAATTGTAAATTTATATTCATCCTTGTTTAGAGAATATCTTAGCCATAAATATTGAATAATAATCAAGTATAGAAAGCATTTAGATATGGTATGGAGATTTTTGATAAATAAATTTTCAAGGGATTTTTTTAATTTTGATCAATGAATGAGGCAAAAGGTAAATGTATTGATTTGGGTTTATCTTCGATGTTGGATAGTGCTCGTCGTCAAATATCCAACAAGCTTGAGTTTGCTGAATTCAGAGTTCATTTGCAGAAGTTATGGTAGTTTTGGTCTTACTTGCCTTCCTCGTTAGTGCTTGATAACCCACAAGTATAGGGATCACAACAGTTTTCGAGGGTAGAGTATTCAATCCAAATTTATTGATTCGACACAAGGGGAGCCAAAGAATATTCGCAAGTATTAGCAGTTGAGTTGTCAATTCAGTCACACCTCAAAGACTTAATATCTGCAGCAAAGTATTTAGTAGCGAAGTAGTATGATAGTAACGGTAACAGTGGCAATAGTGACAGTAACAGTAGCAGTAACGAAAGTAACTTGGCAAAGATCAATATGTGAAAAAATCGTGGATCATCGATGGATAATTGTGTTGGATAATATTCATCATGTAGCAGTCATAACCAATGTAATGTAGGCATGTATTCCGTATATAGTCATACGTGCTAATGGAAAAGAACTTGCATGACATCTTTTGTCCTACCCTCCCGTGGCAGCGGGGTCCATAAGGAAACTAAGGGATATTAAGGCCTCCTTTTAATAGAGAACCGGAACAAAGCATTAGCACATAGTGAATACATGAACTCCTCATACTACGGTAATCACCGGAAAGAATCCCAATTATTGTCACCTTGGGATATGCAGATCATAACTCGTAATAGGTGTCTACAACTTGCAAGATAGGATCAAGAACACACAAATATTCATTAAAACATAATTGGTTTAGATCTAAAATCATGGCACTCGGGCCCTAGTGACAAGTATTAAGCATAGCAAAGTCATAGCAACATCAATCTCAGAACATAGTGGATACTAGGGATCAAACCCTAACGAAACTAACTCGATTACATGATAAATCTCATCCAACCCATCACCGTATAGCAAGCCTACGAAGGAATTACTCACTCCCGGTGGTGAGCATCATGAAATTGGTGATGGAGGAAGGTTGATGATGACGATGGCGTCGATTTCCCCTCTCTGGAGCCCCAAACGGACTCCAGATCAGCCCTCCCGATGAAGAACAGGAGGTGGCGGCGGCTCCGTATCATGAAACACGATGAATCATTCGCACATAAGTGACTATACAGATCAATTACATAAGTGACTATACAGATCATTCGCACACACCTCAATAAACAATTGTATGCATTCTAAACTAGGAGAAACGATCGTCTAGTTATCTACTTCTTGTGACGCTCCCGCCACTGCTCTATGGCTTGATCCCTAGTCTGGGCAGGAAAAAGACACTCCCTCATGTCAACGATCCGCATGTACATCTCGTAGCTTGTGTACGCGTCCTTGGCCGCGTACTTGATGTGTTGTTCATCCAGTCTCTCATGCTAGACACTGTGCCAGGCATTCTTGTCCTTCTTTCTCTCATCCTTCATCTTCATGTAGTAGGGGTCGATGATGGCCAAGGCGAGGTCAACCAGGGAGTTTTGTTTGTTGTTGTCACTGCCCCAGACCTTGTAGTGGTCCTGGATGTTGACAAGATTCTCGCATTTCAAGCCCGAAACCTTGAGCGCTTTTAGATTGTTGGTGGTGTCCACCGTAGCGAAAATGTAGTCGGAGCTGTTGATAAACCTGGAGAAACGCTCGCAAGGCCTTGTGGCCAGGTGGTAGTGGTAGACGAGGACGTCATGTCACACGCACAACTGGGCGACGACAACCTTCTGATCGTGCCTGGCACGACCGATGGTGTACTCGAGGTCGAAGCCGACCACTTGGTACTTGTCCTCGGCAAGCAACTGCTCCATAGTTTGGATGGAGCTCTCCACCGAGACCGGCTCATTCGTGTACACCACCGAGAGGGCCTTCCCCCTCACGTGGGTGTCCACCACGTCATGCGTGGTGAACTGCCCGGCGTTGTCGTCGTCGGCCGCTGGGAGTGCCATTGGAGCCACGGGGAGCGCCATTGGAACCGCTGGATGTCCTCTCTGTATGTGTCATCGTGGGTGTGCTTATTGTGTCGTGTGGCATGAGAGATGAAGGTAAATGGCCGCAGGAATAAATGGGGGCCGGGCGGCCTGGATTCTACGCACGTCCGCATGGCTGTTTTTGCAGCGGGTAACTGCATCATGGCGCTGCGTGATACGTCTCCAACGTATCTATAATTTATGAAGTATTCATGCCATGTTTATAATAATTTTATATGGTTTTGGTATGATTTTATTAGAACTAACCTGGACTGACGCTGTTTTTTGCAGAACTACCGTGGTGTCATTTTTTGTGCAGAAATAAAAGTTCTCGGAATGGGCTGAAAATTTACGGTGTTATTTTATGGACCAGAAGAAGCCCCTGAAGCACAAGAGTTGAGCCAGAAGAGTCCCGAGGCAACGACAAGGGTGGGAGGCATGCCCACCCCCTAGGGCGCGCCCCCCTACCTTACCGCCGCCTCGTGGACCCCCTTGACGTGAGACCGACGCCAAAAATTCCTATAAATACAGAAACCCTAGGAAAGAAACCTAGATCAGGAGTTCCGCCGCCGCATGCCTCTGTAGCCACGAAAATCCAATCGGGAGCCCGTTCCGGCACCCTGCCGGAGGGGGAAACAATCACCGGTGGCCATCTTCATCATCCCGGCGGTCTCCATGACGAGGAGGGAGTAGTTCACCCTCGGGGCTGAGGGTATGTACTAGTAGCTATGTGTTTGATCTCTCTCTCTCTCTCTCTCTCTCGTGTTCTTGATTTGGCACGATCTTGATGTACCATGAGCTTTGTTATTATAGTTGGATCATATGGTGTTTCTCCCCCTCTACCTTCTTGTGATGAATTGAGTCTTGCTCTTTGAGGTTTCATTATGTTGGATTGAGTATTAGATTTGAGAACACTTGATGTATGTCTTGCGATGGGATATCTGTGGTGACAATGGGATGTTCTATTGATTCACTTGATGTATGTTTTGGCACTCAACTCGCGGATTCCCGTGATGACATTAGTGTAATCTACGCATAGGGGTTGATGCATGTTTTCGTCCTACGTTCTCTGATAGAAACTTTGGAGTGATTATTTGTTGCACGTTGAGGGATTGTTATGTGATCCAATTATGTTATCACTGTTGAGAGAACTTGCACTAGTGAAAGTATGAACCCTAGGCCTTGTTTTCAAGCATTGCATTACCGTTTTTGCTCACTTTTGTTACTAGTTACCTTGTTGTTTTTATATTTTCATATTACAAAAACACATATCTACCATCCATGTTACACTTGTATCACCATCTCTTCACCGAACTAGTGCACCTATACAATTTACCATTGTATTGGGTGTGTTGGGGACACAAGAGACTCTTTATTATTTGGTTGCAGGGTTGTTTGAGAGAGACCATCTTCATCCTATGCCTCCCATGGATTGATAAACCATAGGTCATCCACTCGAGGGAAATTTGCTACTTTCCTACAAAACTCTGCGCTTGGAGGCCCAACACGAGTCTACAAGAAGAAGGTTGCGTAGTAGACATCAAGCTCTTTTCTGGCGCCGTTGCCGGGGAGGTGAGTGCTTGAAGGTATATCTTTAGATCTTGCAATTGAATCTTTTAATTTCTTGTTTTATCACTAGTTTAATCTATAAAATAAAACTACAAAAAAATTGAATTGAGGTTGCCTCATATGCTTCATCTTTTTAATGTCTTTCGTGAAAATGATGGAAAGGAAAATTGTGCTCAAGTATTAGAAGAAGAAGTCTATAAAATTTTTGGCACTAAATTTTTGAATGATGAGCATGAGTGCAATGTTGTTAGTATGAATTCTTTGAATATCCGTGATGCTAATGATATGCAAAGCCATAAGCTTGGGGGTGCTATGTTCGATGAAGATGGTATTTTTAGTCCCCCAAGTTTTGATGAGCAAATTTATTATGATGAAAGCATGCCTCCTATCTATGATGATTATTGTGATGACGTGTATACTATAAATAATAATGATAATGATGAAACTTGTCATCATGATTTTAATTTTTAATTGGATTATGCCTCACATGATAGTTATTTTATTGAGTTTACTCCCACCATTCCGAATGAGAAGAATTTTGCTTATGTGGAGAGTAGTAAAATTTCTATGCTTATGAATCATGAAAAGAATGCTTTATGTGATAGTTATATTGTTGAATTCATTCATGATGCTATTGAAAAGTATTATGAGAGAGGAATATATGCTTCTACATATTTCAATAATATCAAGTTTCCTCTCTATGTGCTTAAAGTTTTGAAGTTATGCTTGCTTTGCCTTCCTATGCTAGTTGATTCTTGTTCCCATAAATTGTTTGCTCACAAAATCCCTATGCATAGGAAGTGGGTTAGGCTTAAATGTGCTAGTCATATGCTTCTTGATGCTCCCATTATGTTTCAATTCGTATCTTTTATGTGAGCATCATTGAAATCATCATGCCTAGCTAAAAAGGCATTAAAGAAAAGCGCTTGTTGGGAGACAACCCAATATTTATACCTACTATTTTTGTGTGTTCACATGATTAAGCTACTATAGTAATCATGTTTTATAGATTTTGTTTCAATAAAGTGCCAAGTAAAGCATTTGGGATATTGTGGTTGATAGTTGATTTGATTCTGTGCAAAAACAGGAACTTTTGCGTCCAGTAACAGAATTGTTAAAATTCACTGGAACGTGGAAAAACTCTGAATGTTTTACAGAGGATTGATATACAAATTTTCTACGTTGTCCTAATTTTTCAGAATTTTTGGAGTAACATAAGTATGAGCTTAGTTCAGATCTTTATGGATTGTTCTGTTTTTGACAGATTCTGTTTTCGATGCATAGCTTGCTTGTTTCCTAGTTTCTACGGCTTATATTGCTCAATATAAATTGTAGAAATAATTGGGTACAGTAGGTATCATGTGATAAAATTTTGAATCTTGTCTTCACAGTACCGAAGTGAATGATTTGTTTTATCATACTAACCCATCTCACGAATTTCCGTTAAGTTTTGTGTGATTGAAGTTTTCAAGTTTTGGGTGAGATATCAATATGAGGAGAATAAGGAGTGACAAGACCCTAAGCTTGGGGATTCCCAAGGCACCCCAAGGTAATATTCAAGGAAGATCCAAGCAACTAAGCTTGGGGATGCCCCAGAAGGCATCCCATCATTCGTCTTCAACATTATCGGTAACCTCACTTGGAGCTATATTTTTATTCGTCACATGATATGAGTTTTGCTTGGAGTGTCATTTTATTTCATTAGTATTTGCTTGATCTTATTTATAAAAATGTTTTGTATCTTTTAGTTCAATAAAAATGTTAAGTAAAGCCTTTACCATGCTTATTTTGCAAGCCTATATGTTGCTGTTTTGAAAACAGAAAGTTTTCAATCATTGTCTGAATTCTTCTGGAAAGTCAGAACATGATAAAATCTTTAAATTTTTACACAATGGGTAGCAACAAATTTATACAGTGTGGTAATTTTTCAGAATTTTTGGAGTTAGGGAAGTATGAGTACAATTGCACTCTTTACAGACTGTCCTGTTTAGACAGATTGCTGTTATGTTTGCATCGTTTGCATATGTTTGCTTGTTTAATGATTCTATTTGAGGATAGGAGTATTAAATATGCAGAGGCATTTAGTATGCAATGTTAAATAATAATTTTAGTAATTTGCCACAGTAGAGAATGATAAGGTTTTGCATTTGATTTATACTAACTTTTCTCACAAGTTCTTGTTGAGTTTTGTGTGCATGAAGTTTTTAAGATTTAGGGAAACCGTGATATAAAAGGAATTAAGGAGACACAAAAGCTCAAGCTTGGGGATGCCCAAGGCATCCCTAATTAATATTTCAAGAATTCTCAACCATCTAAGCTTGGGGATGCCCCGGTTGGCATCCCACCTTTCTTCATCAACAAACATCGGTTAGCCTTGGTTGAGCCTAAGTTTTTGCTTCTTCACATGATGTGTGCTATTTTTAGAATGTCATTTTATTTTGTTTTGCTTGCTGTTTTAATAAAGTACTTAAGATCTGAAATTTTATTTATGAGAGAGAGTCTTCATATAGCTACATAATGATTCAACTACTCATTGATCTTCACTTATATTTTTTTTGGAGTAGTTTGTCCGTTGCAAGAGGGATATAGTAAAAACTTTCATATAAAGAGCATTGAATACTATGAGAAGTTTGAGTCCTTGCATTTGTTTTGAGATATAAAGATGGTGATATTAGAGTCATGCTAGTGAGTAATTGTGGATTGGTAGAAATACTTGTGTTAAAGTTTGTGATTCCCGTAGCATGCATGTATGGTGAACCGTTATGTGATGAAGTCGGAGCATGATTTATTTATTGATTGTCTTCCTTATGAGTGGCGGTCGGGGACGAGCGATGGTCCTTTCATACCAATCTATCCCCCTAGGAGCATGCGTGTAGTACTTTTTTTTGATAGCTAATAGACTTTTGCAATAAGTATGTGAGTTCTTTATGACTAATGTTGAGTCCATGGATTATACGCACTCTCACCCTTCCACCATTGCTAGCCTCTCTAGTACCGCGCAACTTTCGTCGGTGCATTACACCCACCATATACCTTCCTCAAAACAACCACCATACCTACCTATTATGGCATTTCCATAGCCATTTTGAGATATATTGCCATGCAACTTCCATCGTTCCGTTTATTATGACACGCTTCATCATTATCATATTGCTTTGCATGATCATGTAGTTTACATCGTATTTGTGGCAAAGCCACTACTCAAATTTTTTATACATGTCACTCTTGATCATTGCTCATCCCGATACACCGCCGGAGGCATTCATATAGAGTCATATATTTGTTCTAGTATCGAGTTGTAATTCTTGAGTTGTAAAGTAAATAAAAGTGTGATGATCATCATTATTAGAGCATTGTCCCATGTGAGGAAAGGATGATGAAGACTATGATTCCCCCACAAGTCGGGATGAGACTCCGGACGAAAAAATAAAATAAAAATATAATATAATAAAAAAAGAGGCCAAAAAAAAGAGAAAACAAAAAAAATAAGAGAAAAAGAGAGAAGGGACAATGTTACTATCCTTTTTCCACACTTGTGCTTCAAAGTAGCACCATGATCTTCATGATAGAGAGTATCCTATGTTATCACTTTCATATACTAGTTGGAAATTTTCATTATAGAACTTGGCTTGCATATTCCAATGATGGGCTTCCTCAATTTGCCCTAGGTCTTCGTGAGCAAGCGAGTTGGATGCACACCCACTTAGTTTCTTTTTGAGCTTTCATACACTCATAGCTCTAGTGCATCCTTTGCATGGCAATCCCTACTCACTCACATTGATATCTATTGATGGGCATCTCCATAGCTCGTTGATACGCCTAGTTGGTGTGAGACTGTCTCCTTCTTTTTGTCTTCTCCACAACCTCCATATTCTATTCCACCTATAGTGCTATATCCATGGATCATGCTCATGTATTGCGTGAAAGTTGAAAAAATTTGAGAACATCAAAAGTATGAAACAATTGCTTGGCTTGTCATCGGGGTTGTGCATGATTTAATACTTTGTGTGATGAAGATGGAGCATAGCCAGACTATATGATTTTGTAGGGATAACTTTCTTTGGCCATGATATTTTGAGAAGACATGATTGCTTTATTAGTATGCTTGAAGTGTTATTGTTTTTATGTCAATATTAAACTTTTGTTTTGAATCTTATTGATCTGAACATTCATGCCACATTAGAGAAGATTACATTGATAAATATGCTAGGTAGCATTCACACTTCATAAATTCTTTCTTTTATCATTTACCTACTCGAGGACGAGCAGGAATTAAGCTTATGGATGTTGATACGTCTCCAACGTATCTATAATTTATGAAGTATCATGCCATGTTTATAACAATTTTATATGGTTTTGGTATGATTTTATTAGAACTAACCCGGACTGATGATGTTTTCAGCAGAACTACCGTGGTGTCGTTTTTTGTGCAGAAATAAAAGTTCTCAGAATGGGCTGAAAGTTTACGGTGATTTTTGATGGACCAGAAGAAGCCCCCAAAGCACAAGAGTTGGGCCAGAAGTGTCCCGAGGTAACGACAAGGGTAGGAGGCGTGCCCACCCCCCTAGGGCACGCCCCCCTACCTTGCCGCCACCTCGTGGACCCCCTTGACGTCCGACCGACGCCAAAAATTCATATAAATCGGGAGTTCCGCCGCCGCAAGCCTCTGTAGCCACAAAAAACCAATTGGGAGCCTGTTCCAGCACCCTGCCAGAGGGGGAAACCATCAACGGTGGCCATCTTCATCATCCCGGAGGTCTCCATGACGAGGAGGGAGTAGTTCACCCTCGGGGCTGAGGGTATGTACCAGTAGCTATGTGTTTGATCTCTCTCTCTCTCGTGTTCTTGATTTTGCACGATCTTGATGTACCGCGAGCTTTGTTATTATAGTTGGATCATATGGTGTTTCTCCCCCTCTACCTTCTTGCGATGAATTGTGTCTTGCTCTTTGAGGTTTCATTATGTTGGATTGAGTATTGGATTTGAGAACACTTGATGTATGTCTTGCGATGGGATATCTGTGGTGACAATGGGATGTTCTATTGATTCACTTGATGTATGTTTTGGCACTCAACTCGTGGATTCCCGAGGTGACATTGGGGTAATCTATGCATAGGGGTTGATACACGTTTTCATCCTATGTTCTCCGATAGAAACTTTGGAGTGATTCTTTGTTGCATGTTGAGGGATTGTTATGTGATCCAATTATGTTATCATTGTTGAGAGAACTTGCACTAGTGAAAGTATGAACCCTAGGCCTTGTTTTCAATCATTGCATTACCATTTTTGCTCACTTTTGTTACTAGTTACCTTGCTGTTTTTATATTTTCAGATTACAAAAACCCATATCTACCATCCATATTACACTCGTATCACCATCTCTTCGCCGAACTAGTGCACCTATACAATTTACCATTGTATTGGGTGTGTTGGGGACACAAGAGACTCTTTATTATTTGGTTGTAGGATTGTTTGAGAGAGACCAACTTCATCCTACGCCTCCCACGGATTGATAAACCTTAGGTCATCCACTTGAGGCAAATTTGCTACTGTCCTACAAAACTCTACGCTTGGGGCCCAACACGAGTCTACAAGAAGAATGTTGCGTAGTAGACATCACCACGCCCGGCGCAACCGCATGCACAAAAATGTGCGTGATCGTGCGCCGGCCCCAAACACTGGCAGCGCGCGTGGAGGGGCGAGAGCAGAGCGCCCAGAGGGACGAGAGAGCAGAGCGCGCGCGGCGGGTCACGAGCAGAGCGCGCCGCGGCCGCCTCAACCGCAAGCAACCACAAGCATAGAGCAGTTGAACACGCAGGAAATGGTCATCTACAAGTCGGCCGACAGTTGCGTCGCTGCGTAGAGAGCGGCCGTGTGCTACTACCGCCGTCTTGGTCTATTAGTCCCCTTTATATCATGTGCCATATTTTGACCTTAAATTTAACCAACAAAATGTTAATGCATGTTACAAAAATTATATAATTGGAAACTATGTTCAAATACAAATCCAACGATATAATCTCCGGCGACATGCATTCGTATTTTATTAGTTAAATCTCTAGTCAAAATTTGGCACAAAAATACATAGACGACTTATAAACCAGGACGGGGGTAGTAGGTAATTTAATCGCAAACATTTTTTTTTATTAACCTTATGTGTACGTGTCCTTTCGTCATCCTCCCACACGTCTTGTCACCCTGCTGCCGCAGACGGCTTAGAGCGCAAGCTTGAGCAGCACGCGGGGGCGTTCTTTTGGCCAAACAGTGGTGAGCCCATTCCCACGCAACCTCGCAGGTTCCCGCGCAAGCTTCCCGCCCGACTCGGTGAAATCCCCCAAAATCCCAATGCTTACCGGCCTGCTATATAAACCCTCACGGCCTGCGAGTCCTGCGTCACATTTTCCCCTTCCTCCCTGTAGCTTATCTCGTCTGCTTCTCCCACAATCGCCAATGGCACAGGTCCGTCGTCGTTGCTCAGCCACTCCACCGTCATCATAGGACAGCTCCAGCTGGGAGGCTACACCGCGGCGGCGGCATAGTCCCCGGCGTAGTGTAGTGCGCGTGGCGTCCCTGTTGGTTGTGCGCGGAACACCCACCAGACGCTCCGCCGCCGCTGCCCGTCGGCAGCTATTGCCGGCTGCCATTGCCGCCACCCCACCGTCTGCCGCCATGGCCGCCACAACACCGTTGAAAGCCAGGGCCATCGCCTGCTCCGCCGCCGTGGCCCGAAGGCGGGAGGTGGCTGTCGTGGCCGCCACCCCACTGCCAGCCACCGTGGCCATCACCCGCTCCGCTGCCGCGGCCCAAAGGCGGGAGGTGGTGGTCGTGGCCGCCACCCCATCATTAGCTGCCATGACTGCCAGCCCACCGTCGACCGCCGGGGTCATCACCCGCTCCGCCACCGCTGCCCGAAGGCGGGAGGCGGAGGTGGAGGCCCGCACGTGCATCAGCGACCTTGCGCGGTAAATCGAATTCCTGCGGGAGGAGGAGGAGTGCCTCGTCGAGCACGCAAAGAGCCTTACCGCCGCCGTGGCCACCGCACACGCCGCCGCAAAGGCGAGGAATCAGGAGATCTACAAGGAGAACCACCGCTTTGAGAGGGGTCGTCTGGAGCGGTAGAGGGCGTTCGAGGTGTGTGTCGCTGAAGGTGCAGCAGCGGTAGGCACCGTATTGCAGTTATCCAGCTTGTCGGTAGGCTCCTCCTCCTCTGCCTCTTACTGAGCGCGCTCGGCAGAGGAGAGGCTACCGGAAGTAGTACAAAGTCCCTCCATAGTAGTAGTATTTAGGGGCTATTTTGTTCAGTTCATCTGACTATAGATGTGATGGAACTGTACAACGTACTTAAAATTAGCTAGTATATATAGTTGAACTAGCTATTTCAGTACGTGGTTGGCAACAATTGGGGAAAAGTTTTGTCGGTTCTGCTGTCGAGTTGAACTGTTTGTATAAAGAATGACTGCTTAATCTATGAATGAAATCTATGCTTAATTACTGAATTTTAGTTGCAAAAATTAGATAGTGCTAGTGATTTTTAGTTGCATATTTTGACAAATCGCAGTGTTACAAGGTTGACAAATGGCAATGTTATTAGATCAACAAATGTCAATCTTTCCAGTTTGACAAATGGCAATATACCCAATATGACAGATGCAAATCTTACCAAATTGTCTGTACGTGGTTGCACACGGATCATCCAAAACAACCGTTTGCGTTGAAGAGATGTACAAATCCTGCTCGGCATATTTTCTCTTGGCTTAGCGCCAAAGTCTGGCTTTGCATACCGTATTCAATCTGAACCGTTTGCGTTGAAGAGATGCACAAATCCTGCGCTGCAAATTTTCCCTTGACTTACTTGGGAAGACCATAGCTCTTACTTTCATACGGGTGTTCTATCTAAAACGTTTGCGATCAAGAGCTGCACAAATCCTGCTCGGCACATTTTCCCTTGGCTTCCTGGGGAAGCTGTCGGTTTGCATACGGGTATTCTAACTAAAACGTTTATGATGAGGGTTTTATATTTTAAAACCATTGATGTTTTTTTAAAGAAAATCATTTGATAAGTCTGTACATTAAGAGAGAAAAACGCAAGTTCATTCAAACCATATCTTTCATTCAGTCACACTGCGAATTTATATTCATATGATCGAGATATAGTATTAAACCCAAAAAAATATTTCCGATGGCGGCGGAGGCGGTGTGCCGCGCCGGCGTTGTCGTTGTCGTCCTCTGGGACGCCGTTGTTGAAGTCTTCAAGGCAACATAGAATGTTCTTCACTTGGAAATCAAACATCATGTCGTCGCGCGATTGACCGTCGGGGCGCGGGAGGACGGCAACTGGTGGCACTGCGAGGTAGCGGTCGACGGCGGCGTCCCATGCCGCTAAGGGGGGTGCGTGCACGTGCACGGGCGCGGCGGGTGCAGACAAACACACGGGGACCAGAGCCGCGGTGGGTGCAGGTGCGCGCACGGGCACGGGTACTGGCGCTGGCATGTACACGAGCTCATGCGGGTCCGCGGAGACCTCGCTGATGCCTGCGGCTTCCAGCTCTGCGATAGTGCTCGGCGACCAGCCCGTCAATGCTACGGGGATGGTCACTGGCGCGGGCGCGGGGATGGGAGCCGGGACGGGCGCAGGGGCAGCAACCGTTGTAGCCAGCTCATTCAGGGCCATGTCCATGTGGCCCCATTCCTCCTTATTTTCCATCTCCTCCGGCTCGGAGTCGACTTCACCAAACTTGAAGACTAGTGGCAGATGATCCTTCTGCGCCATGGCGTTGGTGGAGGTCTGCGGGAGGGAGGGGAATGGGAGGCGAACAGTAAGGCCGCCCATATTAAACAGCGGCTCAGGCGCCATTAATGTAGAGGATGCGAGCAAGGCAAGCGGCCATGGAAGTCAAAGGGCTGGCTTCCCAGTGAGCCTGCGCAGCGTACAGCTTGCACGCTTCCCGGTGAGCCTATGCATTGGAGGACAACTTGCATGCCTCTCGGTCAGCCTGCGCACCGGACTGCGCTCGCACGCCTCCCGTTCAGTCAAGCAGCTGTCCGCACGACACCTCCTATAGCCATTAAAAGAGAGACACGTGGCGTCATGTGAATGGTTAACAGAACGCACACGATTTAAATTATACAAATGTTTGAGATGTTAAAGTGGTAGCTATTTGTTTCAAAATCCCTTTGTTGGCTGTTATTCGAGTGCGCCTTCTCTCAAAATGGACACGAAAAATACCAGAACATGTCGGGTGCTATTCCATGATAGCATGCCAAGTTTCATGAATTTCAGACGAGTTTTGGATTTACTAGAATTTAAAAAAAAAGTATCTCAACATTTTGCCGGCAATCAACAGTGCCCTGGTGTTTGAAATTCATTCCCATTTGTTGCATGGGACCTAAGCATGCACCCAAGGACACACATTTGATATGTCAACCCATTATTCTGCACTGGAGCATGTGCATGTAGTTCAAATTTGAATTATGCACATAAAATGCCTAGAAAACCCAGTTAATGTATAAAAATGTCCAATCAAACCCTAAAAAATCCCAAAAATTGACACAACACTCATGTCGTTCTATGTTGACACTAGAAAAATTTTGAAAGCAAGAAGAGGCAACGGATATCGTTTCATCCCCAAAGGTGCCATGTTCCCTACCGAAACCATCAGGCTTGTTGTGAGAAGCTCTGGTTTGCGAGAAGCTTATACCCAAACCTGCCCCAAATGGGACAAAAATTTTACCACAGCATGTTGATGCCGCTCCATGATAGCATGTCAAGTTTCATGAACTTCGTACGAGTTTTGGATTTACTAGAATCTAAAAACCATGTATCCCAATGTTTGCGGCCGAGCGACGGTGGCAACGTGTTTGACATTCATTTCCATTTCTTGCATGGGACCTAAGCATGCAACCAAGGTCACATATTTAATTTTTCAACCAATTTACATGCACTGGAGCATGTGCCTGTAGTTCAAATTTGAATTATGCACATAAATGCATAGAAAACATAGTTAATGTATAAAAATGTCCAAACGAACCCTGAAAAATTCCTAAAATTAACACAACACTCATGTTGTTCTATGTTGACACTAGAAAAAAAATTGAAATCAAGAAGAGGCAACGGATATCGTTTCGTCCAGAAAGGTGAAACGTTCCCTACCATAACCATGAGGCTTGTTGTGAGAAGCTCTGGTTTGTGAGAAGCTTATACCCCAACCTGCCCCAAATGGGACAATATTTTTACCACGGCATGTTGATTCCATTCCATGCTAGCATGTCAAGTTTCATAAATTTCAGACGCGATTTCGATTTACTAGAATTTAAAAACCATGTATCTCAATGTTAGCGGCCAAGCGACGGTGGCAAGGTGTTTGACATTCATTCTCATTTCTTGCATGGGACTTAAGCATGCAACCAAGGATACATATTTCAATTTTGAACCCATTTATATGCACTGGAGCATGTGCATGTAGTTCAAATTTGAATTATGCACATAAATGCTTAGAAAACTCAGTTAATGTATAAAAATGTCCAAGCGAACCCCGAAAAATCCCAACAATTGACACAACACTCCTGTTGTTCTATGTTGACACGAGAAAAAATTTGAAAGTAAGAAGAGGCAACAGATATCGTTTCATCCCCCAAGGTGGCACGTTCCCTACCGAAACCATCAGGCTTGTTGTGAGAGAAGCTCTGGTTTGCGAGAAGCTTATACCCAAACCTGCCCCAAATGGGGCAATATTTTTACCATGGCATGCATGTCGATGCTGTTCCATGATATCATGTCAAGTTTCATGAATTTTAGACGAGTTTTCGATTTACTAGAATTTTAAAACCATGTATCTCAATGTTAGCGGCCGAGCGACAGCGTCAAGGTGTTTGACATTCATTCTCATTTCTTGCATGTGACCTAAGCTTGCAACCAAGGACACACATTTGATTTTTCAACCTGTTTTTATGCACTGGAGCATGTGCATGTAGTTTAATTTTGAATTATGCACATAAATGCCTAGAAAACTCAGTTAACGTATAAAAATGTCCAAACGATCCCCGAAAAATTCCAAAATTTAACACGACACTCCTGTTGTTCTATGTTGACACCAGGGAAAAATTGAAAGCAAGAAGAGGCGACGAATATCGTTTTGTCTATAAAGGTGGCACGTTTCCCTAACGGAACCATGAGGCTTCTTGTGAGAAGCTCTGGTTTGTGAGAAGCTTATACCATAACCTGCCCCAAATGGGACAATATTTTTTACCCCCAGCATGTTGATGCCATTCCATGATAGCATGCCAAGGTTCATGAATTTCAGACGGGTTTTGGATTTACTAGAATTACAAAAGCAAGTACCTCAACGTTTGCCGGAGAGCCACGGTGCCATGGTGTTCGAAATTCATCCCCATTTTTTGCATGGGACATAAGCATAAACCCATGGACACATATATGATTTTACAACCCATGTTGGTGCACCGGAGCATGTGCATGTAGTTTAGTTTTGAATTGTGCACCTGAAATGGCTAGAAAACCAAGTTAATGTATAAAAATGTCCAAATGAACCCTGAATAATTCCAATTTTTTTACGACACACCTATAGTTGCATGTTCACTGCAGATAAAAGTTCTAGCAATTCAAACACCCTCCATTGTTGTTGTGACCCCATTATGTAATTCAAATCACGATGAAAAATCAAGTAGATCGCACACAGTTTATTATCACCAACCGTGTGAGATGCAGTACAAAATATCTTGGAGCACCGTCGGAGTATAGTATGCCAATGGCTTACGCGAGAAGGTGCGTCGGCTACAGTCCACAGTCGGTGTGTCAAGCACACTAGCTCGCTCCCCAAATATCATTTCACTGTTCAATTATCGCAGATGAAAGATGGGGACGTGGACCCGCGTCGTGAGGGCAACTTTGGGGGCCCACTCCGGCGAGAGCGCAGCCGCAGCCGCCATGCGCGTGCTAACAAGGTGCATGAATGCGGCCGCAATCTATGACCGGGTGGCCAAGGCAGCCCAAACGGCCGTTGTTCCTTCTCAGGTGGCGGCAGCAACATCTTGATACGTCTCCATCGTATCTACTTTTCCAAACTATTTTGCCCTTGTTTTGGACTCTAATTTGCATGATTTGAATGGAACTAACCCGGACTGACGTTGTTTTCAGCAGAATTGCCTTGGTGTTATTTTTGTGCAGAGATAAAAGTTCTCGGAATGACCTAAAAATTTACGGAGAATATTTTTGGAATATATAAAAAATACTGGCGAAAGAATCAACCAGAGGGGACCCACGAGCTGACCACAAGGGTGGAGGGTGCGCCCTACCACCCTGGGCGCGCCCCCTACCTTGTGGGTCCCCTGGGCCTCCTCCGACCCTAACTCCAACTCTATATATTCATGTTCAGGGAGAAAAAAATCAGAGAGAAGGATTCATCGTGTTTTACGTTACGGAGCCGCCACCGCCTCCTGTTCTTCATCGGGAGGGAAGATCTGGAGTCCGTTCGGGGCTCCAGAGAGGGGGATTCAATGCCATCATCATCACCAACCTTCCTCCATCACCAATTTCATGATGCTCACCGCCGTGCGTGAGTAATTCCATCGTAGGCTTGCTGGACGGTGATGAGTTGGATGAGATTTATCATGTAATGGAGTTGGTTTTGTTAGGGTTTGATCCCTAGTATCCACTATGTTCTAAGATTGATGTTGCTATGACTTTGCTATGCTTAATTCTTGTCACTAGGGCACGAGTGCCATGATTTCAGATCTGAACCTATTATGTTTTCATGAATATATTTGTGTTCTTGATCCTATCTTGCAAGTTGTAGACACCTATTACGAGTTATGATCCGCATACCCCAAGGTGACAATAATTGGGATTCTTTTCGGTGATTACCGTAGTTTGAGGAGTTCATGTATTCACTAAGTACTAATGCTTTGGTCCGGTTATCTATTAAAAGGTGGCCTTAATATCCCTTAATTTCCATTAGGACCCCGTTGCCATGGGAGGGTAGGACAAAAGATGTCATGCAAGTTCTTTTCCATAAGCACGTATGACTATAGGCGGAATACATGCCTACATTATATTGATGAATTGGAGCTAGTTCTGTGTCACCCTAGGTTATAACTGTTGCATGATGAATGCCATCCGATATAATTATCCATCATTGATCCATTACCTATGAGCTTTTCACATATTGATCTTTGCTACGTTACTTTGCCGTTGCCACTGTTACCATTGCTACGAAACTGCTACTGTTACTTTTGCCATCGTTACCGTTACTTCCATATTACTTTACTTCTAAATACTTTGTTACAGATATTAAGTCTTTCAGGTGTGGTTGAATTGACAACTCAGCTGCTAATACTTGAGAATATTCTTTGGCTCCCCTTGTGTTGAATCAATAAATTTGGGTTGAATACTCTACACTCAAAAACTATTGCGATCCCCTATACTTGTGGGTTATCAAGACCTTTTTCTGGCGCCGTTGCCGGGGAGCATAGCTCTATTCTTTGAGTCACTTGGGATTTATATCTGTTGATAACTATGAGGAATTTGAAAGATACTAGAACCAAGATTTTTCCCTCTACTACGAGGGGAGGTAAGGAACTGCCATCTAGCTCTGCACTTGATTCACCTTCTGTTTTGAGTAAGCTTGTGACACCTACACCTGCTATTGATTCTGATATGTCGCATGTTATTGAAGATGCTGCTTCTACGATGAATGATGCTTATCGTGCTACTACTTTGCTTGATAAAACTATGCCACTGGGTGAATTACTTGATGAACATCTTACTAGAGTTAGAACTATTGATTATGCTGAAGATGATGACATTTTTGAAACTGATGAAATTATTGAAACTAAACACTTTGAGACACCTGCTAAACCTAGCTCTCCTAGATATGAATTGCCCGATATACCTGAGGTTTATGTTTTGGATGGAGAGAGGTAGCTAGGGACTTTCTTGCTTGTAAGGATAGAGATGATCTTAAGAAATTATTATGCAAGTGGAAAGAAAAATCTTTGAATGCTAGAATGCATTATGATCCTAAGTTTGCTACTTCGCCTATCTTTGTTACTGATAAGGATTATGAATTCTCTGTCGATCCTGAGTTAATTACTTTGGTTGAATCTGATCCTTTCCATGGTTATGAATCTGAAACTGTTGTGTCACATCTTACTAAATTGAATGATATAGCCACCCTATTTGCTCATGAGGAAAAAATTCGCTATTACTATATTCTTAAGTTGTTTCCTTTCTTGTTAAAGGATGATGCTAAGTTATGGTTTAATTCTCCTGCTCCTGGTTGTGTGCGTAGTCCCCAGGATATGATTTACTACTTCTCTGAAAAATATTTCCCTGCTCATAAGAAACAAGCTGCTTTAAAGGAAATATTTAACTTTGTGCAAATTGAAGAAGAGAGTCTCCCACGAGCTTGGGGGAGGCTTCTCCAATTACTTAATGCTTTGCCTGATCATCCCCTCATGAAAAATGAAATACTTGATATCTTTTATAATGGACTAACCGATGCTTCTAGGGACCACCTAGATAGTTGTGCTGGTTGTGTTTTCAGGGAATAAACTATTGAGCAAGCTGAATTGCTATTGAATAATATATTGAGTAATGATAATGATTGGACACTTCCTAAACCAATTCCTAAGCCAACTCCGAAGAAAAGAGGTATTCTATTTCTCAGTCCTGAAGATATGCAAGAGGCAAAGAAATCTATGAAAGAAAAAGGTATTAAAGCTGAAGATGTTAAGAATTTACCACCTATTGAAGAAATACATGGTCTTGATAACCAGACACAGGTAGTAGAGGTAAATTCTCTCTATAGATTTGATGAAGGTGATGTTCCTCATATTAAGTCTGCTAGTCAATGCTTGGATGAGTTTGACAATTTCATTGTTAAACAAGAAAATTTCAATGCTTATGTTAGCATACATTTGAAACGTAATGCTTACATGCTTGACTGCTTGGGTGATTACAAGAGTAAAATTGTTAGTGATCTTAAGATTATTAGTAAACATGCTTCCATGGTTAAAACTCAAGTAGAACAAGTACTTAAGGCACAGGATGATTTGCTCAATGAGTTGAATAGTAAGAACAATGATAATGCTGTTAGTGTTATGACTAGAGGTGGTAAAATGAGCCAGGAATCTTTGTATCCTGAAGGCCATCCTAAGAGAGTTGAGCAAGATTCTCAGAGAATCAATACTGATGCACCTAGTCCTCCTAATAATAAAAGGAAAAACGAAAACTGATAGGACTTTGCATGCTTCTAGTGAACCTGTTATAGATACACTTGAGAATCCAAATGACATTTCTATTTCTGATGCTGAGACACAATCTGGTGATGAACATGAACCTAGTGCTAATGTTAATGATGATGTTCATCTTGATGCTCAACGTAGTAATGATAATGATGTGGAAGTAGAACCTATTGTTGATCTTGATAACCCACAATCCAAGAATAAATGTTATGATAAGAGAGACTTCATTGCTAGGAAACATGGTAAAGAAAGAGAACCATGGGTTCAAAAACCCATGCCCTTTCCTCCTAAACCATCCAAGAAAAAGGATGATGAGGATTTTGAGCGCTTTGTTGAAATGCTTAGACCTGCCTTTTTGCGTATGTGTTTGACTGATATTCTAAAAATATCTCCTTATGCTAAGTATATGAAAGATATTGATACAAATAAAAGAAAGATACCGGAAGCTGAAATTTCCACCATGCTTGCTAATTACACTTTTAAGGGTGGAATACCAAAGAAACTAGGAGACCCAGGAATACCAAATATACCATGCTCAATTAAAACAAACTATGTTAAAACTCCTTTATGTGATTTGGGAGCCGGTGTTAGTGTTATGCCTTTCTCTTTATATCGTAGACTTGAATTGAATAAGTTGACACCTACTAAAATCTCCCTGCAAATGGCTGATAAATCAACTGCTATACCCATCGATATTTGTGAGGATGTGCCTGTTGTGGTTGCAAACATTACTATCTTAACGGACTTTATTATTCTTGATATTCCCGACGACGACGGTATGTCGATCATCCTTGGTAGACCCTTTTTTAATACTGCAGGGGCTATTATTGATTGCAACAAGGGCAATGTCACTTTTCATGTTAATGGTAATGAGCATACGGTACACTTTCCGAAGAAACATCCTCAAGTGAATAGCATCAATTCTATTGGAAAAATTTCAACTATTGCTATTGGAGGTTTTGAATTCCCTCTCCATACTGTCAAAAAGAAATATGATATTCTTATTGTTGGGGAAATGCATATCCCCATTGAGGTAACCTAGTGTTATTCGAAAATTCTCCGGTTGTTATTCGAAAGAAGTTTGTTAATAAGACTTGATCAACCTTGTTAATGGATTCCTTTTGATGAGCATGAGATGGATGAATCTAGAAAGCACAACTTTCTGTACCTACTTTTTACTTTCTGTTATTTTGAATAAATAAAGCAAAAATAGTATTATTCGTCTGTTTTCTGATTTATCCGTGCAATAAAAAATGTCCCAAAAATAAAAGTTTTCCAAATGCCCTGAAAATTCAGTATGATTTTTTATAGAATATTTAAGGATTATTAGCACCAAGAACACACCAGGGGGCTGCACCTGTGGACCACAAGGGTGGAGGGCGTGCCCCCTGCCTTGTGGGTCCCACATGGGTCCCCCTCACTTATTCCAGCACCCATCCACTTCGTCTTCCTCCAGAAAAAATCATCCCGTTGCTCAAACCCGTGTTCTTGCTCATCTTGCTGCCATTTTTGATCTCCTTGTGCAAAGCTCCATTTGCAAAACTGTTTTGAGGGATTGTTCTTCGGTATGTGACTCCTCCAATGGTCCAATTAGTTTTTGCTCTAGTGCTTTATATATTGCAAATTTTTGCTGCTGTGGTGACCTTGTTCTTGAGCTTGCATGTCAAATTTATATGGTCCAAAGTAGTTTTGATGCATGATATAGTCTCTAGACACTTGTAGGAGTAGTTGCTATCAATTTTGTTGAGTTTGGTTCACTTTTTTTTTGAGTCACTAAAAATTTCAGAGAAAATAAATGATGAAGAGATGGTTGAGAGGCTCTTCAAGTCGGGGTTCAAAGGAAAATGATAGCGAAGAGAAGAAGAAGCCCAAGTACAACCTTCCTCGCACCGCGGAGGTTCGGCCGTGTGAATGGCCAAGTGATGCATTCTTGAGGGCAGCCAAAATATATAAGGATTTCTATTATTTGGCTGAGAATGCAGGCATCACCGACTTCCTCAACGATAAGTGTGATCAATACCTCCTACTCACTAATACCTTTGTGCAAAATTTTCACTTTCATGCTAGGAAATCACCACCCACGGTAGAGTTTTATTTATATGATGAGCATAAGGAGATGACGCTTTATGATTTTTGCGATGTTTGCAAATTACCCTATGAGGGCAGCGTCAGTGAACCCCATCCTAGAGATGTGGAAGATTTTATTGATGAAGTTACCGTAGGGGAAGAGAGAGGAGTGTCGGAAGCGAGAGTGGCTAGTTTACATTTTCCTGTTTTGCGCTATTACTCATTATTTCCTGGGAGATGTTTAATTGGTCGTGGGGAGAGTGGAGGCCTTAGTGCCCCTGACCTCGCTATTCTGTGCCATGCTTTACTTCATGATAGAACTTTTAGTTTGGGCACTATTATTGCTCGATCGACGGTTGAGTTTAAACCGTTCGAGGGGCCCTATCTTTGGAGGTATCTATGCCTCCCGCCTTGCTAGACACTTCGAGATACCTATTAGGCACGATGAGGAAGAGGAGATGCTGCTACCCACTAGATACTTAGACTATAATAGTATGGTAGCACATGATTTTATTAGCGATGATAAGGACAAGAGACTCATCTATAACCTGGTATTCAGCCAGAAGACTTGTCAGATTATTACTTTGCCTGCACCTTCTTTGTTCAACATTCATTCAGGCAGGTACCTCATTTTGCCCGAGGACATTTATGCATACTGGGAGTGGACGCGATCCCCAGTTCCTGAGCCAGAACCATCACCTAATCCGTATGAGGAGTCTATTTATCAATGGGAGCCACAGGAGCTCGCTAACCAGTGGAACCCTCAAGATCCTCCTCAGTACCCAGGAGAGGGCTACTTTGATCCATGGGCATAGACCAACTTAGGCAAAAAGCCTAAGCTTGGGGGAGTATGTATTTCTCACCGACATTACATTCATGTTCACACACTCATTCCAGTTCTCGGTGTTCATACTTTTTCATTGTATTATCCATGTTAGGATATTTCTTTTTCTCGCTTTCTTCTTGTGTGTTCAAAAAACTTTGAGAAAATAAAAAAAGTAGTTGTAGTATTAAAAGAAAACCCAAAAAGATTTCTCGTTCTTCTTTTTGTTTGTTGGGAGCTTTCCCGTGTAAATAGTTTTTCTCGTTCTTGTTTTTACTTCCTTCAGAAAAACAAAAACTCCAAAAATATTTCAGTGTGTTTCTTTGAATTTCTTTTTCCTTTCTTTGGGTCGAGAGGAGAAGACCACGATGACAATGTTGAGTGGCTCTCATATGCATTATTGTTGATCTAACAAAGAGCCCATATTACCTTGTCTTCTCCTTTGAATAAATGTTTGCAGATTCCAGCTTAGTCCAATGCACGTGCACTATTATTATTATTCACACCGTTCGGTCGTGCAAGTGAAAGGCAATAATGACGATATTTGATGAAATGATTGAGATGAGGAAAAGCTGGTATGAACTCGACCTATTTTGTTTTTGTAAATATGATTAGTTCATCATTCTTGATTCAGCCCATTATGAATGAAACATGTTTATAATGACAATTAGAGATTATAGTTACTCATGCCATGCTTAATTAGCTAGGTGTTTATAATGGTTTACCTTGCATGCCAACATGCTTTTAAAATGGTTGTGATGTAGTATGATAGGATGGTATCCTCCTTTGATTGATTCGAGTGGCTTGACTTGGCACATGTTCACACATGTAGTTGAAACGAAATCAACATAGCCTCCACGATATTTATGTTCATGGTGATTTATATCCTACTCATGATTGCACTCAATGTTGGTTAATCTCAATGCATGTTTATGACTGTTATCGCTCTCTAGTTGGTCGCTACTCAATCTTTTGCTAGCCTTCACTTGTACTAAGCGGGAATACTGCTTGTGCATCCACTTCCATAAACCCAAAGTTGTTCCATATGAGTCCACCATACCTACCTATATGCGGTATTTACCTGCCGTTCTAAGTAAATTTGCATGTGCCAAACTCTAAACCTTCAAATAATAATCTGTTTTGTATGCCCGAATCGCTCATGTAGCGATTGAGGGCTGTCAGTATCTTCCATGCTAGGTGGGTTATTCTCACGATGAGTCTTGATTCACTTTTCATTCACGAGAAAGTGGCTGGTGTTCGGGATGCCCAGTTCCATGCTCAAATCAAATCAAAATATAATTTTAAACAAAACTCTCCCAGGATTGTTGTCGGTATGGACGGTACCCGTTGTTTCGGACCAGCCGTGGAGTGTGCTTGTTGGTGGAGGGGGAGTAAAAACTTTACCATTCTGTTTGGGAACCGCCTAAAATGTATCTAGCATGGAAGATACCGAGATCTCTTGGTTGTTATGTTGACAATGAAAGCATACCGCTCAAAATTATATTCATCTCTATTTCAAAAAGCTCGAGCTCTGGCACCTCTGCAAATCCCAGCTTCCCTCTGCGAAGGGCCTATCTATTAACTTTTATGCTGAACCATCATCCTCTTATAAAAAGCACCAGTTAGAGAGCACCACTATCATTTGTATTCTTTGTTATTAATTGATATTGAGTATGACTGTGACTGGATCTCTTCTACCATGAATTACAATGTCTAGTCAGACCTTGATCTTCAGGGGTGCTCTGCATTTATGTTTTGCAGTCTCAGAAAGGGCTAGTGAGATACCATTTTATTATATCATATCATGATTGTTTTGAAAAAGTGTTGTCATTCGAGATTCATTATTATTGCTCACTAGTTGATTATGCCATTGATATGAGTAAATGTGAGACCTAAATGTTATTGTGAATATGGTTCGTTCATAATCTTTGCTGAAAATCTGAATGCTGGCTATACATATTTGCAACAACAAGATCAAACAGAGTTTGTAAAAGTTTTTCTTTATCACTTTCAGTTTGTCAACTAAATTGCTTCAGGCCAAGCAATGGGTTAAGCTTGGGGGAGTTGATACATCTCCATTGTATCTACTTTTCCAAACTCTTTTGCCCTTGTTCTGGACTCTAATTTTCTTGATTTGAATGGAACTAACCCGACTGACGTTGTTTTCAGCAGAATTGCCTTGGTGTTATTTTTGTGCAGAAATAGAAGTTCTCGGAATGACCTGAAATTTTACGGAGAATATTTTTGGAATATATAAAAAATACTGGAGAAAGAATCAACCAGAAAGGACCCACTAGCTGACCACAAGGGTGGAGGGTGCGCCCTACCCCCTGGGCGCGCCCCCTGCCTTGTGGGTCCCCTGGACCTCCTCCGACCCTAACTCCAACTATATATATTCACGTTCGGGGAGAAAAAAATCAGAGAGAAGGATTCATCGCGTTTTACGATATGGAGCCGCCGCCGCCTCCTGTTCTTCATCACGAGGGCAAATCCGGAGTCCGTTCGGGGCTCTGGAGAGGGGGATTCATCGCCATCATCATCACCAACCTTCCTCCATCACCAATTTCATGATGCTCACCGCCGTGCGTGAGTAATTCCATCGCAGGCTTGCTGGACGGTGATCGGTTGGATGAGATTTATCATGTAATCGAGTTAGTTTTGTTAGGGTTTGATCCCTAGTATCCACTATGTTCTGAGATTGATGTTGCTATGACTTTGCTATGCTTAATGCTTGTCACTAGGGCCCGAGTGCCATGATTTCAGATCTGAACCTATTATGTTTCCATGAATATATTTGTGTTCTTGATCCTATCTTGCAAGTTGTAGACACCTATTACGAGTTATGATCCGCATACCCCAAGGTGACAATAATTGGGATTCTTTCCGGTGATTACCGTAGTTTGAGGAGTTCATGTATTCACTAAGTGCTAATGCTTTGATCTGGTTCTCTATTAAAAGGAGGCCTTAATATCCCTTAGTTTCCATTAGGACCCCACTGCCACGGGAGGGTAGGACAAAAGATGTCATGCAAGTTCTTTTCCATAAGCATGTATGACTATATTCGGAATACATGCCTACATTATATTGATGAATTGGAGCTAGTTCTGTATCACCCTAGGCTATAACTGTTGCATGATGAATGCCATCTGATATAATTATCCATCATTGATCCATTGCCTATGAGCTTTTCATAGATTAATCTTTGCTACGTTACTTTGCCGTTGCCACTGTTACCATTGCTACAAAACTGCTACTGTTACTTTTGCCACCGTTACCGTGACTTCCATATTACTTTGCTACTAAATACTTTGCTGCAGATATTAAGTCTTTCAGGTGTGGTTGAATTGACAACTCAGCTGCTAATACTTGAGAATATTCTTTGGCTCCTCTTGTGTCGAATCAATAAATTTGGGTTGAATACTCTACCCTCGAAAACTATTGCGATCCCCTATACTTGTGGGTTATCAAGACCTTTTTCTGGCGCCCTTGCCGGGGAGCATAGCTCTATTCTCTGAGTCACTTGGGATTTATATCTGTTGATCACTATGTGGAATTGAAAGATGCTAGAACCAAGATTTTTCCTCTACTACGAGGGGGGTAAAGAATGCCATCTAGCTCTGCACTTGATTCACCTTCTGTTTTGAGTAAGCTTGCGACACCTACACCTGCTATTGATTCTGATATGTCGCATGTTATTGATGATGCTGCTTCTAATATGAATGATGCTTATGATGCTACTACTTTGCTTGATAAAACTGTGCCACTGGGTGAATTACTTGATGAACATGTTGCTAGAGTTAGAACTATTGATTATGCTGAAGATGATGATATTTCTGAAACTGATGAAATTATTGAAACTAAACACTTTGAGACACCTGCTAAACCTAGCTCTCCTAGATATGAATTGCCTGATATACATGAGGGTTATGTTATGGATGGAAAGGTAGCTAGGGACTTTCTTGCTTGTAAGGATAGTGATGATCTTAAGAAATTATTATGAAAGTGGAAAGAAAAATCTTTGAATGATAGAATGCATTATGATCCTAGGTTTGCTACTTTGCCTATCTTTGTTACTGATAAGGATTATGAATTATCTGTTGATCCTGAGTTAATTACTTTGGTTGAATCTGATCCTTTCCATGGTTATGAATCTGAAACTGTTGTGGCACATCTTACTAAATTGAATGATATAGCCACCCTATTTGCTCATGAGGAAAAAAATTGCTATTACTATATTCTTAAGTTGTTTCCTTTCTCGGTAAAGGGTGATGCTGAGTTATGGTTTAATTCTCTTGCTCCTGGTTGTGTGCATAGTCCCGAGGATATGATTTACTTCTTCTCTGAAAAATATTTCCCTACTGATAAGAAACAAGCTGCTTTAAAGGAAATATTTAACTTTATGCAAATTGAAGAAGAGAGTCTCCCACGAGCTTGGGGGAGGCTTCTCCAATTACTTAATGTTTTGCCTGATCATCCTCTCAAGAAAAATTAATTACTTGATATCTTTTATAATGGACTAACCGATGCTTCTAGGGACCACCTAGATAGTTGTGCTGGTTGTGTTTTCTGGGAACGAACTATTGAGCAAGCTGAATTTCTATTGAATAATATATTGAGTAATGATAATGATTCAACACTTCCTGAACCAATTCCTAAGCCAACTCCAAAGAAAAGAGGTATTCTATTTCTCAGTCCTGAAGATATACAAGAGGCAAAGAAATCTATGAAAGAAAAAGGTATTAAACCTGAAGATGTTAAGAATTTACCACCTATTGAAGAAATACATGGTATTGATAACCCGACACAGGTAGTAGAGGTAAATTCTCTCTATAGATTTGATGAAGGTGATATTGCTCATAATAAGTCTGCTAGTCAATGCTTGGATGAGTTTGATAATTTCATTGTTAAACAAGAAAATTTCAATGCTTATGTTAGTAGACAATTGAAACGTAATGCTTACATGCTTGACTGCTTGGGGGATTACATGAGTGGAACTGTTAGTGATCTTAAGTTTATTAGTAACCATGCTTCCATGGTTAAAGCTCAAGTAGAACAAGTACTCAAGGCACATGGTGATTTGCTCAATGAGTTGAATAGTAAGAATAATGATAATGCTGTTAGGGTTATGACTAGAGGTGGTAAAATGACCCAGGAACCTTTGTATCCTAAAGGCCATCCTAAGAGAGTTGAGAAAGATACTCAGAGAATCAATACTGATGCACCTAGTCCTCCTAGTAATAAAAGGAAAAAAGAAAACTGATAGGACTTTGCATGCTTCTAGTGAACCTATTATAGATACACCTGAGAATCCAAATGACATTTCTATTTCTGATGCTGAGACACAATCTGGTGATGAACATGAACCTAGTGCTAATGTTAATGATGATGTTCATGTTGATGCTCAACCTAGTAATGATAATGGTGTGGAAGTAGAACCTGATGTTGATCTTGATAACCCACAATCTAAGAATAAACGTTATGACAAGAGAGACTTCATTGCTAGGAAACATGGTAAAGAAAGAGAACCATGGGTTCGGAAACCCATGCCCTTTCCTCCTAAACCATCCAAGAAAAAGGATGACGAGGATTTTGAGCGCTTTGTTGAAATGCTTAGACCTGTCTTTTTGCGTATGCGTTTGACTGATATGCTGAAAATGTCTCCTTATGCTAAGTATATGAAAGATATTGTTACAAATAAAAGAAATATACCGGAAGCTGAAATTTACACCATGCATGCTAATTACACTTTTAAGGGTGGAATACCAAAAAACTAGGAGACCCAGGAATACCAACTATACCATGCTCCATTAAAGAAACTATGTTAAAACTGCTTTATGTGATTTTGGAGCCGGTGTTAGTGTTATGCCTTTCTCTTTATATCGTAGACTTGAATTGAATAAGTTGACACCTACTGAAATCTCCCCACAAATGGCTGATAAATCTACTGCTATACCAATCGGTATTTGTGAGGATGTGCCTGTTGTGGTTGCAAACGTTACTATCTTAACAGACTTTTTTATTCTTGATATTCCCGAGGATGACAGTATGTTGATCATCCTTGGTAGACCCTTTTTGAATATTGCAGGGGCTGTTATAGATTGCAACAAGGGCAATGTCACTTTTCATGTTAATGGTAATGAGCATACGGTACACTTTCCGACGTAGTTCAAGCCGCATCAAAAGGAATTTCAGGCGCCGTTGCTGGGGAGACATCATCAACATCTACCAAGTTCCTAATCACAAATCTCATCTCCTTGCAATTTACATTATTTGCCATTTACCTCTTGTTTTCATATCCCCAACTTCACAAAAAATTGCCGTTTTATTTGACCTCTTTTTCGTTCACCGTTTTCTCGTCAGATCTGTTTTTGTTTGCAATCTTGTTTGCGTAGTCATGTTGCCTCAAAGGAAATATTATGATGTTCCTTACCCCAATATTTTGCTTGAAATTGAGAAAAGTACTAAGGAATATATAACTACACAATTTGAGCATAATAAATATTTTACCGAAGAACTCAAGGAGCACTCTGTTGTGCTAGATGCTATAACAAAACAACTTGATGATATTAGTAGAGAAGTTTGTAATCTCCAATCTAAGTATGCTTTTGCTGAAAGTTTGCTAGGCAAAATATCTGATGCACAAGCTACCCTAGTAAATCAAATGGCCGCTAAATAAATCTCGTTAGAAGATAAAACTGAAGATCTTAAAATGATTGGTGTTTCTTCTATTGATTTCTTGTTTAGTAAAATTAAGATTGATGAAAAAGGGACTGAAGAAGAGTCAACTTTAGCTAGAAGGCGTCCCGATAATTTGGAGGGTGAAAATCTTGTTGAGAAAATTGATAAAAGTGGGTTTGGAGAGGACAAAACTTTAACTAGTGATGTGCCCACTCTTTTGGATTACAAAGACTTTAATTGTGATAATTGCTCTTTGATTGATTTTATTTCTTTGTTGCAATCCATGATAAATTCAACCCATGCTTATGAACAAAATAAAGCTTTTACTAATCATATTGTTGATGCTATGTTGAAAGCTTTAGAAGAAAAGTAGGAATTAGAGATTTCAATTCCTAGAAAATTACATGATGAATGGGAACCTACTATCAAAGTCAAGATTAAAAATTATGAGTGTTTTGCTTTATGTGACTTGGGTGCTAGTGTTTCTACAATTTCGAAATCTTTATGCGATGTGCTTGGTCTTACCGATATTGAAGAATGTTCTTTAAATTTGCACTTGGCGGATTCTACTATTAAAAAGCCTATGGGAATAATTAATGATGTTCTTATTCTCGCAAATAGGAATTATGTGCCCATAGATTTTATTGTTCTTGATATTGATTGCAATCCGTCTTGTCCAATTATTCTTGGTAGACCGTTTTTACGTACTATCGGTGTCGTGATTGATATGAAAGAAGGCAATATTAACTTTCAATTTCCACTAAGGAAGGGTATGGAACACTTTCCTAGAACAAGAATTAAGCCACCATATGAATCAATCATGAGGGCATCTTATGGATCTAGGAATAAAGATGAGAACACTTAGATCCTTGCATTATGCCTAGCTAAGGGCATAAAACGATAGCGCTTGTTGGGAGGCAACCCAATGAATAAAATTTATTTTTGTCTTTTTCTTTCTGTTCTTAACTATTTGCACAATTATTCTACTGTTATGATTGTGTTTTTTGTGTTTTAATTAGTGTTAGTGCCAAGTAAATCCTTTGGGATAGCTTTGGTGATAGTTGATTTGATCTTGTTGGAAAACAGAAACTTTTGCATCCAGAAAAATAAATGTTTAGAATTACAAAAGCGACAAAAAATTCTGAATTTTTTACACAAGATTGATGTACGAATTTCCTCTCTGGTCCTAATTTTGTATTGGAGGGTATAAGCCATGGTAAAGTTAGAATACAGTAGATATAATGCAATAACAAAATTTGAATGGGTTTTCTACTATACTTAAAGTAAAGATTGGTTTTCTTATACTAACGGATCTCATGAAGGTTTTGTTGAGTTTTGTGTGATTGAAGTTTTCAAATTTGGGTGAGATTATGATGGATGAAGGAATAAGGAGTAAGAAGAGCCTAAGCTTGGGGATGCCCATGGCACCCCAAGCCATTATCCAAAGAGAAGCAAGCAACTAAGCTTGGGGATGCCCCGAGTGGCATCCCCTCTTTCTTCTAACGACCATCGGTATTTTACTTGGAGCTATATTTTTATTCGTCACATATCAAGAGTTTTGCTTGGAGCGTCTTGTATGTTATGAGTCTTTGCTTGTTTTGCTTTGGAAGAAAAGTTGGATTTAGAGATTTCAATTCCTAGAAAATTACATGATGAATTGGAACCTACTCTCAAAGTCAAGATTAAAAATTATCAGTTTTTTGCTTTATGTGACTTGGGTGCTAGTGTTTCTACATTTCTGAAATCTTTATGTGATGTGCTTGGTTTTACCAATATTGAAGAATGTTCTTTAAATTTTCACTTGGCGGATTCTACTATTAAAAAGCCTATGGGAAGAATTAATGATGTTCTTATTCTCGCAAATAGGAATTATGTGCCCTTAGATTTTATTGTTCTTGATATTGATTGCAATCCGTCTTGTGCAATTATTCTTGGTAGACCGTTTTTACGTACTATCGGTCCCGTGATTGATATGAAAGAAGGCAATATTAAATTTCAATTTCCACAAAGTAAGGGTATGGAACACTGCCCTAGAACAAGAATTAAGCCACCATATGAATCAATCATGAGGGCATCTTATGGATCTAGAAACAAAGATGACAACACTTGAATCTAAGCATTATGCCTAGCTTGGGGCATAAAACGATAACGCTTGTTGGGAGGCAACCCAATGAATAAAATTTATTTTTTTCTTTTTCTTTCTGATCTTGAGTGTTTGCACAATTATGATACTGTTATGATTGTGTTTTTTATGTTTTAATTAGTGTTTGTGCCAAGCGAAGCCTTTGGGATAGCTTGGGTGATAGTTGATTTGATATTGTTGGAAAACAGAAACTTTTGCATCCAGAACAATAATTTTTTTAAATCACAGAAGCGACGAAAAATTCTGAATTGTTTACACAAGATTGAGATACAAATTGCCTCTGTTTTCCTAATTTTTCAGAATTTTTGGGTAAAACAAGTATGAGAACAATTCGTATCTTTACAGACTGTTCTGTTTTTGACAGATTCTGTTTTCTTTGCATTGTGTGCTTATTTTGATGAATCCATGGTTTGTATTGGAGGGTATAAGCCATGGTAAAGTTAGAATACAGTAGATATAATGCAATAACAAAATTTTAATGGGTTTTCTACAGTACTTAAAGTAAAGATTAGTTTTCTTATACTAACGGATCTCACGAAGGTTTTGTTGAGTTTTGTGTGATTGAAGTTTTCAAGTTTTGGGTGAGATTACGATGGATGAAGGAATAAGGAGTAAGAAAAGCCTAAGATTGTGGATACCCATGGCACCCCAAGCCATTATCCAAAGAGAAACAAGCAACTAAGCTTGGGGATGCCCGAGTGATATCCCCTCTTTCTTCTAACGACCATCGGTATTTTACTTGGAGCTATAGTTTTATTCGTCACGTATCATGAGTTCTGCTTGGAGCGTCTTGTATGATATGAGTCTTTGCTTGTTTTGCTTTTTAGTTTAAGTCAAGTATCCTTGCTGGACACACCTATTTGAGAGAGCCAAAATTATGCTATGATTTGTTAGAATTGCTCTCTATGCTTCACTTAAATCTTTTTGAGCCATGGAATTGCTCTAGTGCTTCACTTATATCTTTTTTAGCACAGTGTGCTTTAATATTTTTTAAGAAATGCTCTCATGCTTCACTTAGATTTATTTGAGAGTTAGTAAAATTTTCAAGAAATTATCTCATGCTTCACTTAAATTATTTTGAGAGAAGAAATTTGTTTATGCTCATGTTCTTCACTTAGATGAAATTAGTCCCAAAGTGATAGATATTCAAGAGGGATATAATAAAAACTTTCATGAAGATCATTGGAAAAAATAAACTTGATTCTTTGTAATAGTTTTGCGGTATGATGATATAATATGTGAGTCATGTTGATGAGTAATTATGCTTTAGTAAGAATATTGATGTTAAGGTTTGTGATTCCCTATGCAAGCACGAAAGTCAATAGTTATGCAATGAAATTACATCCTACTTATGGTGCATTATTCGATGTTAGTTATGCTTAATGCTCGCTTATGAGATTTTTCATTTCTTGGTTGGATGCTTCTCAATCATTTGCTAGCCTTCCTTTGCACTAAGTATGATCACTACTTGTGCATCCAAAATCCTTAAACTAGTTTTGCCATATGAGTCCACTATACCTACCTATATGAGGTATTCTTTTGCCATTCTAAGCAAATTTGTATGTGCCATCTCTAATCTTCAAAAAAATTCCTTTTTGTGTGCTCGTACCGCTCATGAAACGGGAGGGGGTGGCCGATATTTTTCCATGCTAGATGTGTTATTCTCAAGATGAGTGTTTATTCACTTGTCATTGCACGAGAGTACAGCAAAGGTATTAGGGATGCCTAGTCCCAAAATGAAAAATGAATTTACTTTATGTTGTCAAATAATAAATTCCTTGGAAAGTGTTGGTATGGACGGCATGCACCCGTGGATTCGGTTAGCCGTGGAATGTGAAAGTATGGTGGAAAAAGGAATAAACTTTATTTTCTGTTTGGGAACCGCCTATGATATATCTAGCATGGAAAGTATTGGGAACTACTCGATCATTTTCGTTGACAGGAAAGGCATGCCACCCAAAATGTTTTTATCTCTATCTTTTTAGCTTTGAGCTCTGGCACCTCTACAAATCCCTACTTCCCTCTGCGAAGGGCCTTTCTATTTACTTTATGTAATTTTTATTTTTATTTGAGTCTCCATCTTCTCTTATAAAGCACCAACTAAGGGGCACTATGATCGTACTTGAGCATTGGGTGTAGCTAATATGCGAGTGTGTTTCATGAATGGATCAATGATTGAGCATAATCGGCTAGGGATAACTTGCTTTAGTGTTGATATTTTGAAAGACATGGTTTCTTGTTGATATGCTTGAGTATTGAAATCTTCATGTCAAAACTAGACTATTGCTTTGAATCATATAAAAGTCCAAATGTCCATGCTACAAAGAAAAGAATATGTGATGAACATGTTTGGCAGCATTCCATATCAAAAATTATGTTTTTATCATTTACCTACTCGAGGACGAGTAGGAATTAAGCTTGGGGATGCTGATACGTCTCCAACGTATCTATAATTTTTTATTGTTCCATGCTGTTATATTATCATTCTTGGATGTTTACAATCATTTTATAGCAACTTTATATCATTTTTTGGGACTAACCTAGTGACATAGTGCCCAGTGCCAGTTGCTGTTTTTTGCTTGTTTTTTACTTCATAGAAAATCAAAACCAAACGGAGTCCAAACACAGCGAAACTTTTTGGATAATTTTTCTGGGCCAGAAGACACGGGATGGGCCAAAGAAGTACCAGAGGGGTGCCCCGAGGGGGGCACAACCCACCCAGGCGCGCCTGGGGGCCCAGGCGCGCCCTGGTGGGTTGTGCCCACATCGGTGGCCTCCCGCACTACCACTTTGCTCTCTAAATACCCCAATATTCCAAAAACCCTAGGGGAGTCGACGAAACACAATTCCAGCTACCGCATGTTCAAGAAACCATAGATCCAATCTAGACACCATCACGGAGGGGTTCATCATCCTCATTGGCGCCTCTCCGATGATGCGTGAGTAGTTCATTGTAGACCTACGGGTCCGTAGTTAGTGGCTAGATGGCTTCCTCTCTATTTTTTGATTCTCAGTAGAATGGTCTCATTGGAGATCTATTTGATGTAACTCTTTTTTCCGGTGTGTTTGTTGGGATCTGATGAACTTTGAGTTTATGATCAGATCTATGTTTTTATCCATGAAAGTTATTTGAGTCTTTTGATCTCTTATATGCATGATTACCTATAGCCTCGTATTTCTTCTTCGAATCTTTGGTTTAGTTAGGCCGACTAGATCGATTTTTCTTGCCATGGGAAGAGGTGCTTTGTGATGGATTCGATCTTACGGTGCTCAATCCCAGTGACAGAAAGGGAAATGACACATATGTATCGTTGCTTGATACGTCTCCAACGTATCTATAATTTATGATGTATTCATGCCGTTATATTATCATTCTTGGATGTTTTACAATCATTTTATAGCAACTTTATATTATTTTTTGGGACTAACCTATTGACATAGTGCCCAGTGCCAGTTGCTGTTTTTTGCTTGTTTTTTACATCGCAAAAAAATCAATACCAAATGGAGTCCATACGCAGCGAAACTTTTTGGAGATTTTTTCTGGACCAGAAGACACCCGGTGGGCCAAATAAGTACCAGAGGGGAGCTCCGAGGAGAGCATAACCCACCAGGGCACGCCTGGGGGCCCAGGCGTGCTCAGGTGGGTTGTGCCCACCTCGGTGGCCTCCCGCACCGCCTCTTCGTCCTATAAATCTCCAAATATTTCAAAAACCCTCAGGCTAACCCTAGATCAGAAGTTCCACCGCTGCAAGCCTCTGTAGCCACGAAAAACCAATGTCGACCCCGTTCCGGCACCCTGCCGGAGGGGGAAATCATCACCGGTGGCCATCTTCATCATCCCGACGGCCACCATGATGAGGAGGTAGTAGTCCACCCTCGGGGCTGAGGGTTTGTATCAATAGATATGTGTTTAATCGCTCTCTCGTGCTCCTGAGATGTCATGATCTTGATGTATCGCGGGCTTTGTTAATATAGTTGGATCATATGGTGTTTTCCCCTCTCTATCTTGTTGTGAATTGAGTTTTCCCTTTGAGATTTCGTTTTATTGGATTGAATACTTTTATGGATTTGAGAACACTTGATGTATGTCTTGCTATGAATACCCGTGGTGACAATGGGGTATCATATTGATTCACTTGATATATGTTTTGGCACTCAACTCGCGGAGTCCCGAGGTGACATTGGGGTAATCTATGCATAGGGGTTGATGCACGTTCTTGTCTTTGTTTCTCTGGTAGAAATATTGGGGCACTCTTTGAGGTTCTTTGTGTTGGATTGAGTATTATGAATCTGAAATTGTTTGATGCATATCGTATAATCAACTCACGGATAATCGCGGTGACATTGGAGTATCTAGGTGACATTAGAGTTGGTTGATGTGTATCATATGGTGTTATTTTAGTACAAACTCTTGGTTAGATCAATCGGAAAGAATAGCTTGGTGCTATTTTAGTATGAACTCTAGGATAGATTGATCGGAAAGAATAGCTTTGAGGTGGTTTCGTACCCTACAAACAATTTCTTCTTATGTTCTCCGCTAGATAAGAACTTTGGAGTGATTCTTCATCGCACGTTGAGGGATGGTTATATGATCCAATTATATTAGCATTGTTCAGAGATTGCACTAGTGAAAGTACGGACCCTTGGCCTCATTTTCAAGCATTGCAATACCGTTTGTGCTCACTTTTGTTACTTGCTACCTTGTTGTTTTTTATTGTTACTATTACAAAAACCAATATCTACTATCCATATTACACTTGTATCACCATCTCTTCACCGAACTAATGCACCTATACAAATTTCTATTGTATTTGGTGTGTTGGGGACACAAGAGACTTTTTATTATTTGGTTGCAGGGTTGTTTGAGAGAGACCATCTTCATCCTACACGTCCGACGGATTGATAAACCTTAGGTCATCCACTTGATGGAAAATTGCTACTGTCCTACAAAACTCTGCCCTTGGAGGCCCAACACGAGTCTACAAGAATAAAGTTGCGTAGTAGACATCATTGCTATTAAGGATAACAAGATGGGGTATATTCCTACATGAATAGATCTTGTCTACATCATGTCATCGTTCTTATTGCATTACTCCGTTTCTCCATGAACTTAATACACTAGTTGCATGTTGGATAGCGGTCGATGTGTGGAGTAATAGTAGTAGATGCAGGCAAGAGTCGGTCTACTAATCTTGGACGTGATGCCTATATAATGATCATTGCCTGGATATCGTCATAATTATTTGAAGTTCTATCAATTGCCCAACAGTAATTTGTTTACCCACCGTATGCTATTTTTCTCGAGAGAAGCCACTAGTGAAATCTACGGCCCCCAGGTCTCTTCTTTATCATATTTGCCTTCGAGATCTATTTTTATGTGCTTTTATTTTCAGATCTATTAATCCAAAAACCCAAAAAAACCTTGCTGCACTTTTTTGCCATTTATTTTATTTCGTGTTTATTCGAGATCTATTTATCCAATCTATCATAATTTTTCTCCCGTCCACATGACAATTTCTGGCACCGTTACCCGCAAGGGATTGACAACCCCTTTAACATGTCGGGTTGCAAGTATTTGTTCTTTGTGTGCAGGTACCATTCATGTAGTGTTGCGTGGTTCTCCTACTGGTTCGATAACCTTGGTCTCATCACTGAGGGAAATACCTACCATAGCTGTGCTACATCATCCCTTCCTCTTTGGGGAAATACCGACGTAGTTCAAGCCGCATCAAATACATGCCTACATTATATTGATGAATTGGAGCTAGTTCTGTGTCACCCTATGTTATAACTATTGCATGATGAATGCCATCCGATATAATTATCCATCATTGATCCATTGCCTACGAGCTTTTCGCATATTGATCTTTGCTATGTTACTTTGCCGTTGCCACTATTACCATTGCTACAAAACTACTACTATTACTTTTGCCACCGTTATCGTTACTTCCATATTACTTTGCTACTAAATACTTTTTGCTGTAGATATTAAGTCTTTCAGGTGTGGTTGAATTGACAACTCAGCTGCTAATACTTGAGAATATTCTTTGGCTCCCCTTGTGTCGAATCAATAAATTTGGGTTGAATACTCTACCCTCGAAAACTGTTGCGATCCCCTATACTTGTGGGTTATCACATCTGCCTCGGGGATAGCAACTGGCGAGAGCGGCACAATAGCTGTCCGTTCCACAGTGGTGGCCTTAGCCCTGATGGAGGCCGCTCACGCCCAGCTCATGGCGGTCACCGCACAAATCGAACGAAGCTTCTCCGACAATGGTCGGCAACCCATGGCCGAAGAGTTGGCAATCGCCGAGAGCGTTCGAGCAGCCATCCATTCCTCCGCCACATACCTTGCCACGACAGAGCTCGTCCAAGCCCAGATCGCGGCCGCCCACGGCCAGCTCGTGGCGGCCTTTTCCAAAGAGATGGCGGACACGGATGGCGAGATGCTTGCCGAGTATGGTGCGATGGATGCCATGGAGCCCCTTCCCCAGGATACCGCCGGGCGTGAGCTGGACATGGAGGAGGCGGCGGAGATCGATGAGCACCAGCCGTAGTATTACTCTTTGTTGTGTTTAATTAAGAGCGCCGGTCTTTAATTTGTTAGAGTAATGTTTAGGTCAGCTAGCTCTGTTTAATTGCTGAACTTGCTCGATTAAGAAGTGTGGGTGTGCTGTAGTCTCCTTTGTGTACCCAAATTATGCAATGACGTGGATGACCATTGTAACCAGGGAAATTCAAACCAAATTTTTTGACATTCAAACTCCTCACACACGGGTTAAGCTATATGAATCGTTTGTGATGTTCACATATCATACACAGTGCTGAATAAGGGACCGTGTCTGATGACACTTTGCGCGCCAGTTTTTTCGCTGCACCGATTCAAAAATTTTGGCTTCCGCAGAAATATCTACCTCCCCGCCCCCTTCCCCTTACCAAAAGCCACATTTCCCCTGTTTTCGCCTTCCTTTCCAAGTTGAAACCTCTCCTTGCTTGCAGCGCCGCGTCCTCGTCGGCGACCCTCCTTCACGCTGCTCGGCCTCGTCTATCCAGGCAGGAAATCCACACCCGACCCCCATCCTCCTCCTCCTTCCACATCCCACATGCCCCGACCGCCGATGCGACACCTTCCACCCAAATCATCAACCCCTCCCCCATATTAATAAGCGCCGCCCTAAGCTATGGTGCACGTAGTATAGCCAGGAGCTCAAGGAGCATTTGGCAGCAGAGAAGCAAATCACGGCCGCACGCGCGGATGAGGTCATGATGGCTGCCATTTGTGCCGACCCCCAGATCTTGGAGGAGCACCTCGCCGTTGAGGCCACCGTCGATGCCTCACACGCCGATGCCGCGACGCGGTTGGCTGCTTTAAACGACAGTTCGTGGCGTTTTCTCAAGGCCACCCTCGGTGCCTTCGACGAAGAGTACGAGGTGTTTTCTCTGCGTGCGCGTGCTTACCTCAACTCCAGAGCCAGCAGGTTGGTACCCGGAGTGGCTCAGGCAACTCACCACTGCGACGAGGGCACCCATGATGTGGAGGCCTCGCCCTCTTCCATGTCCAAGGAGCCAATCATCATCGATATCTCCGATGATGAGGAGTAGCTTGTCTTATTAGCTCACTATAAGGACCGATGTTCAGTTTGCTAGCTACGCCGGTTAAGCATGCTCGGTTTACCCGTTGCATGTGCTGCTCCTACCTTTCCTTAAAAAATTCTAGTGAACTATGCTATCTACTTTTACCATGCAATCTGTTGCTCTAGTGTATATGTTCTATATGTCGTGCAATGTGGTGCCCACTTATTAACTGTTTGGTTAATTAGTTGTCATCTTCAGTTAACTATTTGGCTCAATTCTACAAATGTGATGTTCAATTCTTCAGGCTGCAATTTTGTATTGTCTTCCATGTGAGAAATAAATCAAATTTATCTTTACAAAATACATGAGGAACAAATACAATTGCTATATTTCCAAGTTGTCAAGCATGCTTGGTTTGGTTAACTGTCTGATCTTCTAGTATGTTATACATTGTGCAATGTGGTGCTCAGTTAATGTTTGGTTCATTTGTTGTGGTGTTTAGTTAACTGTTTGGTTCAATTCTGCAATGCGATGTTCAATTGTTGTGGGTGCATTCTGTTATTGTATACCATGTGAGAAATAAATCAAATTTGGTTGTACTAAATACATGAGAAACAAATACAATTGCTATATTTCCAAGTTGTTAAGCATACTTGGTTTGCTTAACTGTCTGATCTTCTATTAGGAGTATGTTATATTGTGCAATATGGTGCTCAGTTAATGTTTAGTTCATTTCTTGTGGTGTTTAGTTAATTGCTTGGTTCAATTCTGCAATGCGATGTCCAATTGTCGTGGGTAGAATTTTGTATTATTGTGCATGTGAGGAATAAATCGAATTTGGCTGCACTTAATACATGAGAAACATATACAACTGCTATATTTCCTAGTTCTTAATCATGCTTGATTTGGATAAATGGGTTTTCCATGTGGCTTGAATTAATCTGATGAATCTGCAATGTGCTTATTTTTCATCAACATATTTTACTGATAGCATGCGAACCCTCACTTAACCTGATGACTAACTACCTTATATGTGTTGCAGGGAAACAATGGGAAGCACTGAGGTTTACAATCAAGGTTTGCACATGCATGGTCCTTTGTCTAATAGCACATTATTGTGCAATTGCAGGAACCATTCTAATATTTAAGTTTTTAACAATTTGGTATTGCACATGTAGGTCCTGCTGTCAGAGGTTTTGACCCACTGTTCGACCCTTTTAGCATATGGGGAAATGAGTTGTCCATGAATATCAGTCAAGTCAAGAAACTCAGAAAGATTGTTAGGATAAAGAAATTGGCGACAAAAAACAACAAGATCTTTATCTGCACAATGAAGAAGACGTCAATTCACTACAAGATGGTACTAACTATTATACCTTGCCTTTTTTTATTCCTTTGCCCCATTTCCAATATAGAGAAGATATTTATGCACATCCTTGTTTTCAGGCCTTTCCAAAGCAGTTCACTGATGATTACCTCTCAAACCACCTGTATGGTCAGGAGGCGAGGAAGGTTTTCATACAACACCCACAGTTCAATATTGAAGTGTTCCTGAAGAGGACGAAGGATGGACGGTCAATCATCCATAGACACTGGCCTAAAGTTGCAAAGACCTTCAACATCAATGAAGGCTCAATATTCGCCTTCCGCTTCAGCAGTTTTCCAGATGAGATGCATCTGTCTATGTACCGTCTATGATGCTAATTTCGAAAGGTTATAGATATTGCATGTGAAACTTGGTGCTGGTGCAATTGTGTAATGGGATAGCTGAGTGCTGAAGCTATATGATGTTGTACTCTGATGTATTTCAATTATGAAATCCTGCTTCCTTAATATGGAAATGAAATATATTGTGTGCTTAATATGAAATGTCAATTAGATTAATAAATGGATTATTAATAATAGGGTAATTAGCCTGCTAATGGCCAATTAGCCTGCTAATTGGGTTTTTCTATTGCAAACAGTTATTGAGAAAACACCGTAGGCGATGACCTCAGGCAACGCACACATTTTCTAGGAATAAACCGTGTTGGATCAATGAACAATCACACATGACATCTTCGTGAAAACTGTTTGCGTTAGGCCACCTTGCGCAAACGTTTACCACATAAAAAGTGTGTGTGATACACAGCCTTTGCCACACAGTTTTTTCTACGCACCGTGTGTGATGCATTGAATAACGCAAAACAATAAAATTGTTAATATCCTGTGCAATGGCAACGCTATCACACATGACTTAACGGGGAAAATTATGTGTGATGTAACTGCGAACGGAAACATTTTCCTTGGAGTGACTATGTGGGATGTATATACGAACGAAAACGTACTTCTTGGATTAACTGTGTGGTATGTACATACTAACGGAAACGTATTCCTTGGATTGACTGTGTGGAATATACATACGAACGGAAACGTCTAGCAGGGACTGACTGTGTGGGATGTACTTACGACCGGAAATGATTTGGCCTGTATAATTGTATTTTTTAGCACAACTGTAGGTATAACCGCATTTGATCGCTCGCCGGTAGCACACGGTCTCATTTTGCCAAGCGTGTGTGCCAGGAGGGCATATCCGCGACGGTTCCTGGGTCATGTGGGAAGGACCCCCCTATCGCAGTCACTCACTTGGCAACAGTTCGAAACACCATCGCAGAAAGGGGTTAAAAACCGTTTGTATAGCACCTCATTGTACCAGTGATCCCCCAAGCTTAACCCATTGCTTGTCCTCAAGCAATTCAGTTGACAAACTGAAAGTGACAAAGAAAAACTTTTACAAACTCTGTTTAATCTTGTTGTTACAAATATGTCTAACCAATGTTCAGGTTTTCAGCAAAGATTATGAACTAACCATATTCACAATAACATTTAGGTCTCACATTTACTCATATCAATAGCATAACTAACTAGTGAGCAATAATGAAATACCTCAGATGACAACACTTTTTCAAAACAATCATGATACAATATGATATAATGGTATCTCGCTAGCCCTTTCTGAGACCGCAAAACATAAATGCAGAGCACCTATGAAGTTCAAGCACTGACTAGACATTGTAATTCATGGCAAAAGAGATCCAGTCACACTCATACTCAACATCGACTAAAAACAAAGCATATAAATGACAATAGTGCTCTCCAGCTGATGCTTTAATAAGAAGATGGTGACTCAACAATAAAAGTAAATGGATAGGCCCTTCGCAGAGGGAAGCAGGGATTTGCAGAGGTGCCAGAGCTCGGAGCTTTTAAAACAGAGATGAATATAATTTTCTGAGGTATGCTTTCATTGTCAACATAACAACCAAGAGATCTCACTATCTTCTATGGTAGACACACTATAGGCGGTTGCCAAACATAATGGTAAAAATTTTACTCCCCCTCCAGCAATAAACACAAGCCATGGCTAGTCGAATCCACAGGTGCCTTCCATACCAACAACAATCCGGGGGAGTTTTGTTTCATTATTATATTTTGGTTTTGATTTTGATCATAGGACTGGGCATCCCAATTACCAGCCACTCTCTCATGAATGACAAGTGAATAAACACTCATCGTGAGAATAACCCACCTAGCATGGAAGATACTGACAGCCCCCAGTCGCTACATATGAGCGATTCGGGTATACAAAATAGATTACTATTTGAAGGTTTAGAGTTTGGCACATGCAAATTTACTTGGAACGGCAGGTAAATACCGCATATAGGTAGGTATGGTGGACTCATATGGAACAACTTTGGGTTTAAGGAAGTGGATGCACAAGCAGTGTTCCCGCTTAGTACAAGTGAAGGCTAGCAAATAGATTGAGAAGCGACCAACTAGAGAGCGACAACGGTCATAAACATGCATTGAGATTAATCAACATTGGGTAAAAGCATGTGTAGCTAGGGTATAAATCACCATGAACATAAATATCGTGGAGGCTATGTTGGTTTTGATTCAACTACATACGTGAATATGCGCCAAGTCAAGCCACTTGAATCATTCAGAGGAGGATACCATCCTATCATACTACATCATAACCATTTTAAAATTCATGTTGGCACTCAAGAAAAACCATTATCCACTCCTACCTAATTAAGCATGCCATGAGTAACTATGATCTCTAATTGTCATTGCAAACATGTTCATTCATAATGGGTTGAATCAAGAATGATGAGCTAATCATATTTACAAAAACAAAATAGGTCGAGTCCATACCAGCTTTTCTTCATCTCAATCATTTCATCAAATTTCTTCATTATTGCATTTCACTTGCATGACCGAACGATGTGAATAATAATAAGAGTGCACGTGCATTGGACTAGGCTGGAATCTGCAAACATTTATTCAAAGGAGAAGACAAAGTAATATGGGCTCTTTGTTAGATCAACAATAATGCATATGAGAGCCACTCAACATTTTCATCGTGGTCTTCTCCTTACGACCCAAAGAAAAGAAAAGAATATCAGAGAAACACACTGAAATAGTTTTGGAGTTTTTGTTTTTTCTTAAAGAAAGTGAAACGAAAGAAAACGAAAAACGAGAAAAACTATTTACACGGGAAAGCTCCCAACAAGCAAAAGAAGAACGAGAAATCTTTTTGGGTTTTCTTTTAATACTACAACTAATTGGACTAGAAAGAAAAACTAAAAAGAAGCAGGAAATATATTTTTGGATTTTATCAAAGTTTTTTTTTCAAATGCATCTCGTGCCCTGAGGCTTGCTTTGATTTGATGGATAGGATTACAAGGTTGAACATGCCCGGCTATGGAGAGGGGTGCGGCTTATATAGAGTGCGCTGCAGCCCCATGTCTCCCACGCCGCCGGGGAAATTAATGCCATTGAATGAGGCAGTTACTAGTGTAATGAGCCTATACTATAGCAGTTACAGGTAACGGTAGATATAACTCTATTTAGTGGATGGCTTAGGATCCCACGACCGTTGCAGGTCCCACGACGTCTTCTTGCCCTGTACGTCCGAGTGGTCGATCGTCCGCCGAGTGACATGTGGTTGTCCGAGTGTTGTAGAGCCATTCGAGTGATCCTCCTGATGTACGCATCTGAATGCCGGCATGGTCCAGGGACCTACCTATGATGGTGATGGCCCCATGTGGGCCCCAAATGATGGGTCCATGACCCTACCTATAATAGGTGACCGCATCAGCACGGAGGACTATGGTGGACTCGTACGGGCGTCCTCGACCAAGAACTTCGATGCGCTGGCGTAGACCACCACTGTGTCCCTCGCCCGCACGGAGACAAGCTAGGGTGACTACTGATCTCCAACAACGGCCACGATGTGGCATGGACGAGATGAAGCAATCTCTCGCCGGCATTCTCAATTGTGTCGCCGTCCTAGAGCAGGCACCACCGACGGCTGCACCATCTCATCAGCGTCCTGGCTCGCTCCGGCCCGAAGGGCACCACGAGGCACAACATCCACAGGGTGCAAATCTGCGTGTGCCCCGCACACCCATGCTCCACCCTGGTCAATGGTGAGCACAACCCATCCCAAATCACTGCATATGAAGACTTGTCTGATGAACTTGATGAACCTGAACATTTTCACAATTCTCGCCCAAATTCAGCTCATAGTCGTTCCAATACTTGCATTCCTCGTTCTAATTTTCCCAAGTTCGATGGTGACAATCCACGCTGGTGGACACGTCAGTGTGAGAAATATTTTCGCATGTACTCTATTTAGTCGAATCTCTGGGTTGATTTCGCCACTATGCACTTTTCTGGAAATGCAGCCCTCTGGCTCCAAATCTATGAAGCGATGCACAATATTCAGAGTTGGCCTGACTTGTGTGTTGCTGTATTTGCTAAGTTCAATAGACAAAAATACTCTAGGCTCATGGACACCTTCTTTACACTACAATAGACTGGCTCTGTAGATGATTATGCTCATCAGTTTGAAGATTACATGCATAAAATCCTTGTGTACAATCCTTCCTATGATGAAACCTCATAGTAGGATTGCAGCCTGCTATTCGTGCTCCAGTAAAACTATAACATCCTGTTACGATTAATTTGGCCTATTCTTTTGCTCAAACGCAGGAAACCAATTTGGTCGAAGACACCAATTCACCAGCAGACATGACTGCATACAAATGCAAATATAAACCCTATGTGTATCAAGGATTAATTGGGGCTTCTCTGGCAGAGCACAAGACAGAGAGCAGAACCAAATATACTGACAAGGTGGACTCTCTTAGAGCTCAGCACTATGCGCGTGGAGAATGTTTCAAGTGTGGAGATAAGTGTGGACCTGGGCATCAGTGTTCCAAGACTGTGCAGTTGCATGTCATGCAGGAATTAATGGATGCATTACAAGTCTCTGACATTCCAGAAGCACTAGTAGTAGAACAACATGTTGAATCTGGGGAAACAACTGAAGGCGGTGAAAATAATTCAGATTCTTCTGCTTCTCTCATGAAACTATCCTTGGAAGCTGTCAGTGGCACGTCCTGCAAGGAAAGTATCAAGCTCCAAGGCATGATTGGGAAGAGACACTTACTCATTCTCATTGACTTAGGCAGCTCCAACAATTTAATCAGTGACATGCTAGTGGAAGCTTTGAATTGTCGTGTAGATGCACTACCACCTGCAATTGTAACAGTGGCTGGTGGGGGCACCTTGCTGTGTACCAAACAGGTCTGTGATTTGCAATGGTGGTCCCAAGGCACCTGTTTCAATACTTCCTTACACTACTAGGGAAAACCTTATACACGAAAACTTAGCAGTAGCGCTGGCTAAAAGGGGGCGCTGCTGCTACTTAGCAGCAGCGCGCGGCCATAGCCAGCGCTACTGCTACATACATAGCAGTAGCGCGGCAAGAATAAAACACGCTACTACTAAAATTGCCCTACCGTTGCCGCCAGGCTAGGTTTAGCAGTAGAGCCCTTCTAGTAACCGCGCTACTGCTAACAAAATGGTAGTAGTGTGTTTTTTGTAGGGTGCTACTGCTAAGTTTGAACCTGGCCACATGGCGGGCCCCACTTAACAGTAGCGCATCTCCGTGGAGCGTGCTACTGCTATGTATTTAGCAGCAGCGTGTTTTGCACCCCAGCGATACTGCTAAACCGCAGCCACCACCTTTTCCCTCCCCCCTCCCCCTCCCCCATCCTCTCTTCGTTCACTTTCCCCTAGCTCCCACCTCCTCTCTCCCTCACTTTGCTTCTTCCTCACTACTTCTCTCCCCATTACTCTCTTTCTTCTACCTCTCTTTCTCTCTCTTTATTGCTCCTAGCTAACTACACCACCTCCATTAATGCATCTCCTTTCTCTTTTTCCTCCCCCTCCACTAGTTAAACTCATCTCCTTCCCCAACTAGCTAGGTAGATCTAGCATTTAATGAAGTGATACTATGTACCTCCCTAACTAGATTGAGCCATGTCAAGATGTAAACTTTGTCCACCTTTGATCATTCCCTAGGTGTGTGGCGACACCGATCGACATCATCATCACTGTGCTCGATCTCGAGATAGGTGATTAAAAATTTGTGCTTTTGCAAGAATGGAAATATGTGTATGTGTGCGATATGACATAATCGGGCGATATGATGGAAATTGTGTGTGGTGGCATGAGTTGCCGCCGAATTTTGCTTGAGTTGCCTATGTTTTGCCGAAATGTCGATTTATTTCCGTTTCGGCGAATTCCGGGCAAACTATATATGTCCTATTTTTAGGGAAGGTCATGCCGAATTTTTGTATGACTTTGATGCATGCATGCATTTTTATAATCAATTTGTTTATTATTACCGTGCAGGCGTTCATGATGGTCAGTGGAACGATGGTGGAAAGGTGGTTGCGGTCGGCGGTGCAGGACATGAATGAAAATAACCGGACAGATATTTTATGTCCGTGTCGAAGATGCAAAGGAGGAGTTTGGCTTGAACCCTATGAGGATGGTCGTTTGATGGCGCACCTACTCATGACTGGTTTCATGGATGGCTATACTCGGTGGATAATTGAAGATGATGATGATCAGGAGGAGGAGGAGGACGTCGACGGGGAAGGCAATGACGACACGGGACAAGACGAAGAGATGACCGATAATGGCGGTGGAGAAGGGGCCGGACATGGCAGAGAAGAAGAGTCCGGCGGACATGGCGGCGGAGAAGAGGCCGGACATGGCGGCGGAGAAAACATGGACACGCCACAGACTTCGTCGCTACTAAGTTCAATCGTGCGGGACCCTCATGTTCGAGAACTGCTTCGCAAGGAGACGAGTACTGACAAAGCTGCTTCTAGAGAGGAGGCCAAGCTGGAGCAACTGGTGGTAGACTCGAACACTCCATTGTATGATGATTGCGATCCCGAGGTAACCCGCTTGAGTTTCACGCTCGAACTTTTGAAGACAAAGGCTAAAAACAAATGGACCGACACTAGCCTCGATGAGCTTCTCAAGTACCTAAAGGATGTTCTTCCCGCGAGGAATCTATGTCCTACTAGTGTGGATGAGGCCAAGAAGATCGTGTTCCCTCTTGATCTGCCGCACGTTAGATACCATGCATGCATCAACGATTGCATAATTTATCGGAAGGAGCACATGGAAAAAACCAGTTGTCCGATGTGCAATGCTTCTCGATACAAGAAGGCCGGAAAGAAATCTCCCCAGAAAGTTGTATGGTACTTACCGATCACTCCCCGTCTGCAACGTTATTTTGTAGATCCCAAGGAAGCAAAGCTCATGCGTTGGCACGTGGAGAGGACAAAGCCCGACAATGGAGATGATCCGAAGCTGAGGCACCTCACGGATGCAAGCCAGTGGAGAGCGTTCAACGGCGAATAACAATATTTTGCATGTGATGCAAGGAACATCATGCTTGGCACGTGTACCGATGGCATGAATCTGTTTGGCAACCAGAACACCAACCATAGCACATGGCCCGTGTTTGTATGGATGTACAACATCCCCCTAGGTGTGCATGAAGTCAAAGTACATACACATGAGCATGCTGATTCAAGGGCCAAAACAACCGGGAAATAATATTAATCTGTCTCTGGGGCTACTTCAAGAGGAGTTAGACATGTTATGGAAAACACCGGCCAAGACATGGGACGCCAGTAAAGGCGAGTATTTCTATATGAGAGCCGCGCTGATCACGACGGTGTAGGACTATCTCGGTTATGGATATGTCGCAGGCCAGGTGTGCCATGGATATTACGGATGCACGACTTGCATGGATGATACGACGTCTCAGCAACTAACATCAATGAAAGAAGGCGGGTCTAGGAAAATCATGTACATGGGACATCAAAGATGGCTCGAGAAGGACGACCCGTGGAGAAACCGTGGAGATCTATTTAATGGTGAGGCTGAGCATCGAGGACCTCCACGTAAGCGGAGCGGCGCCAAAATCGATGAGCTGTTGAAAAATTGGGAACAGTGCCCCACGCCGGGAAAGACGATGAAAAAGGCACCGGAGCCGCTGCTGAAGGTATGGAAGACGAGGTCTGTTTTCTAGGACTTGGAGTACTAGCACAAACTTGACACACCTCATTGCCTTGATCAAATGCATATCTGTAAGAATGTCCCTGACAGCTTGCTTGCAACACTTATGAACATGCCGGATAAGACCAAGGATGGGCTGAAGGCAAGAAAAGACGTGCAAGATTTGAAAATCAGGGCAGATCTGCACATGCCGCCCCGTAAAAGGTCAGAGGAGACGGAGACGGAGGCGCGGGAGAAGAAGGGCAAAAAAGTGAAGGAAGAGGATTATTGCCCCCCTTCTTCCTTCACCTTAAGTCTGGCTAAGATCGATCAATTCTTCAAGTGCCTTACCGAAATCAAAGTTAGTTCCGGTTACTGTGGGAAGATAAGTAGATTTCTAGACACGAGGAAGAAAAGGTTCAGCAAGATGAAGTCCCATGACTGTCATGTGATGATGACATAGATACTACCTGTTGCCCTTAGAGGGATAATGGACAAGCACATCCGTGAAATGCTTATTGGCTCTGCAACTTTTTTGACGTCGTCTCTCGAAAGTCGATCAGTGTGAAGCAGCTCAGAAGGCTACAGGAAGAGAATGTTCTGATACTAAATGAGCTTGAGATGTACTTCCCGCCCGCGTTCTTTGACGCCATGGTGCATCTGTGCGTCCATATTGTGGACGACGTAATATACCTGGGGCCGTCATTCCTGCACAACATGATGCCATTCGAGAGGATGAATGGGGTCATCAAAGGATTCGTTCGTAACATGTCCCGTCCGGATGGAAGCATCGTCCAGGGCTATCTGACACAAGAGTGCATCTCTTTCTGCGAGAATTATCTATATGGTGGAGACCGGCCCGGTGTTGGTTTGCCCGTTAAGAAGCACCTTGGGAGGCTCCAAGGGAAGGCACTCCAACGGTAGCAGGGAACTGCATGTGGGTTACTCGGATCGACGCAACGAATTTGACATAGCAAACTTAGTAGTGCTACATCACCTAGACGAGGTAGATCCTTTCGTGACACTGCACAAAGAAACCATCGTAAAGAAGTATCGTGACCGTGGGCTATGCAGGACGGACGCCGAAGTTACTAGAGAGCACAACTCCACTTTCCTGCATTGGTTCAAACAGCATATTCTTGCTAATCCCCCGAAAGAGGGCTCTAAGGACGGATTGCTCATATACGCCTTAGCACATGGCCCCGCAGCCAACCTCGCGACCTATCAGACATACGATATCAACGGATACACGTTCTACACGAAGGACAAAGATATGAAAATGGATTTTCAGAATTCAGGGGTGACGATGGAATGCAAGACCGGCGACAACGGTGCAACTGAGAGATTCTACGGAAGGGTCGAGGAGATCTGGGAGCTTGACTACTCTGGACTGCACACTGCGACAATGTTCCGTGTCAGATGGGCTAAGAATGTCAAAAGAGAAAACCGGTATTTCACTACCATGACTATACCCGACGCCAAGAGCGCTACCGTGAACGCCATCGCAAAAAACGATCCATGGGTACACGGTAAGCACGTGAGACAATGCTTCATCATAACCGACCCGAGCAATCCCAGCCGTGTTGTCGTGAGGAGAGGCAAAAGGAACATCATTGGAATGGATGGAGTCGCCAACGAGGAAGACTACGACCAGTACGGCAACCCGATGAGGGAAGATGATGATGACGATGAAGTATACGTTAGAAGAAGAATCAATACTACATTACCTAAGAAAGATCGTACTCCATGGAAAAGGAAAAGTCACAATGAGGGGCTCAATTATTCGTCAACGAACAAGAAGGGAAAGAAGCTCACTCAAAAATGAAAACGTCGACGTTGAGAAACAATTATGGGTCAAATGATGCAATATATATGTTCCTATTTTGTATGCACACTTAATCATTATGGGTCAAATGATGTAATATATATGTTTCTATTTTGTATGCACACTTAACCGTTATGGGTCAAATCATGCAATATATATCGCCTTAGTTATATACATTGTATCACCTTCCCTTCGTTCCGGCTCTCGGAAAAAAAGGAAAAGAAAAGAAAAGAAAGAAAGCAAAAAAGAAAAGAAAAGAAACAAAGCAAAAAAGAAAAGGAAAAGAAAATAAAATAAAGAAAAAAAAAAGGAAAAGGAAAAGAAAATAAAATAGAAGAAACAAAATGGAAAAGAAAAGAAAAAAAGAAAGCAAAAAAGAAAAGGAAAAGAAAAAGAAAGAATGAAAACAATAGCAGGAGCGCTGGTTGAAGAAAAGCGCTATAGCTACGTTATATAGCAGTAGCGCCGTCCCAGAAACGCGCTATAGCTACTTCATATAGCAGTAACGATGTTCTAGGAAATGAGCTATAGCTATCTTAGCTATAGCGCGTTTTCTACAACAGCGCTACTGCTATTTTGACATAACCCCCCGCGCGGGCTTCCCTCCTCTGCTTCCTCCCCCAATTTCCTTATACGTCTCCAACGTATCTATAATTTTTTATTGTTCCATGCTGTTATATTATCAAATCTTGGATGTTTTACAATCATTTTATAGCAACTTTATATCATTTTTTGGGACTAACCTATTGACATAGTGCCCACTGCCAGTTGCTGTTTTTTGCTTGTTTTTTACTGCGCAGAAAATCAATACCAAACGGAATCCAAACGCAGTGAAACATTTTGGAGAATTTTTCTGGGCCAGAAGACACAGGATGGACCAAAGAAGTACCAGAAGGGTGCCCCGAGGGGGGCACAACCAACCTGGGCACGCCTGGGGGCCCATGTGCGCCCTGGTGGGTTGTGCCCACCTCAGTGGCTCCCGCACCGCCTCTTTGCTCTATAAATACCCCAATATTCTAGAAACCCTAGGGGAGTCGACGAAAATCAGTTCCAGCCGTCGCAAGTTCCAGAACCACCAGATCCAATCTAGACACCATCACAGAGGGGTTCATCATCCTTATTGGTGCCTCTCTGATGATGCGTGAGTAGTTCATTGTAGACCTACGGATTCGTAGTTAGTAGCTAGATGGCTTCCTCTCTCTCTTTTGATTCTCAATACAATGGTCTCTTGGAGATCTATTTGATGTAACTCTTTTTGCTGTGTGTTTGTTGGGATCCGATGAACTTTGAGTTTATGATCAGATCTATGTTTTTATCCATGAAAGTTATTTGAGTCTTTTGATATCTTATATGCATGATTACTTATAACCTCGTATTTCTTATTTGAATCTTTGGTTTAGGTAGGTCGACTAGATCGATTTTTCTTGCCATGGGAAGAGGTGCTTTGTGATGGGTTCGATCTTACGATGCTTGATCCCAGTGACAGAAGGGGAAACGACACGTATGTATTGTTGCCATTAAGGATAACAAGATGGGGTCTAATTCCTACATGAATAGATCTTGTCTACATCATGTCATCGTTCTTATTGCATTACTCCGTTTCTCCATGAACTTAATACACTAGATGCATGCTGGATAGCAGTCGATGTGTGGAGTAATAGTAGTAGATGCAGGCAGGAGTCGGTCTACTAATCTTGGACGTGATGCCTATGTAATGATCATTGCCTGGATATCGTCATGATTATTTGAAGTTCTATCAATTGCCCAACAGTAATTTGTTTACCCACCGTATGCTATTTTTCTTGAGAGAAGCCACTAATGAAATCTACGGCCAACGGGTCTCTTCTTTATCATATTTGCCTTGAGATCTATTTTTATTCGCTTTTATTTTCAGATCTATATTTCCAAAAACCCAAAAATACCTTGCTGCACTTTATTTTATTTTGCGTTTATTCAAGATCTATTTATCCCATCTATCATATTTTTATCCCGTCAACTTGACAATTTCTAGCACCGTTACCAGAAAGGGATTGACAACCCCTTCAACACGTCGGGTTGCAAGTATTTGTTCTTTGTGTGCAGGTATTGTTTACATAGTGTTGCGTGATTCTCCTACTTGTTCGATAACCTTGGTCTGATCACTGAGGGAAATACCTACCGTCGCTGTGCTGCATCATCCCTTCCTCTTTGGGGAAATACCGACGTAGTTCAAGCCGCATCAAAAGGAATTTCTGGCGCCGTTGCCGGGGAGACATCATCAACATCTACCAGGTTCCTAATCACAAATCTCATCTCCTTGCAATTTACATTATTTGTCATTTGCCTCTCGTTTTCATCTCCACCACTTCACAAAAAATTGTCGTTTTATCCGCCCTCTTTTTCGTTCGCCGTTTTCTCGTCAGATCTGTTTTTGAGTGCAATCTTGTTGCGTAGTCATGATGCTTCAATGAAAATTTTATGACGTTCCTTACCCCAATATTTTGCTTGAAATTGAGAAAAGTACTAAGGAATATATAACTACACAATTTGAGCAAAATGAATATTTTACCGAAGAACTTAAGGAACACTCTGTTGTGCTGGAAGCTATAACTAAACAACTTGATGATATTAGTAGAGAAGTTTGTAATCACCAATCTAAGTATGCTTTTGCTGAAAGTTTGCTAGGCAAAATATCCAATGCACAAGCTACCCTAGTAAATCAAATGGCCGCTAAACCAATCTCATTAGAAGATAAAAATGATGAAGATCTTAAAGTGATTGGTGTTTCTTCTATTGATTCTTTATTTAGTAAAATTATGATTGATGATAAAGGGGCTAAAGAAGAGTCAACTTTAGCTAGAAGGCGTCCTGATAATTTGGAGGGTGATAATCTTGTAGAGAAAATTGATAAAAGTGGGTTTGGAGAGGTCAAAACTTTAACTAGTGATGTGCCCACTTTTTTGGATTACAAAGACTTTAATTATGATAATTGCTCTTTGATTGATTGTATTTCTTTGTTGCAATCCATGATAAATTCACCCATTGCTTATGAACAAAATAAAGCTTTTACTAAACATATTGTTGATGCTATGATGAAAGCTTTGGAAGAAAAGTTGGATTTAGAGATTTCAATTCCTAGAAAATTACATGATGAATTGGAACCTACTCTCAAAGTCAAGATTAAAAATTATCAGTGTTTTGCTTTATGTGACTTGGGTGCTAGTGTTTCTACATTTCTGAAATCTTTATGTGATGTGCTTGGTCTTACCGATATTGAAGAATGTTCTTTAAATTTGCACTTGGCGGATTCTACTATTAAAAAGCCTATGGGAAGAATTAATGATGTTCTTATTCTTGCAAATAGGAATTATGTGCCCATAGATTTTATTGTTCTTGATATTGATTGCAATCCGTCTTGTCCAATTATTCTTGGTAGACCGTTTTTACGTACTATCGGTGCCGTGATTGGTATGAAAGAAGGCAATATTAACTTTCAATTTCCACTAAGGAAGGGTATGGAACACTTTCCTAGAACAAGAATTAAGCCACCATATGAATCAATCATGAGGGCATCTTATGGATCTAGGAATAAAGATGACAACACTTAGATCCTTGCATTATGCCTAGCTAGGGGCATAAAACGATAGCGCTTGTTGGGAGGCAACCCAATGAATAAATTTTTTTTTGTCTTTTTCTTTCTGTTCTTAACTGTTTGCACAATTATTCTACTGTTATGATTGTGTTTTTTGTGTTTTAATTAGTGTTAGTGCCAAGTAAAGCCTTTGGGATAGCTTTGGTGATAGTTGATTTGATCTTGTTGGAAAACAGAAACTTTTGCATCCAGAAAAATAAATGTTTAGAATTACAAAAGCGACGAAAAATTCTGAATTTTTTACACAAGATTGATGTACGAATTTCCTCTCTAGTCCTAATTTTGTATTGGAGGGTATAAGCCATGGTAAAGTTAGAATACAGTAGATATAATGCAATAACAAAATTTGAATGGGTTTTCTACTATACTTAAAGTAAAGATTGGTTTTCTTATACTAACGGATCTCACGAAGGTTTTGTTGAGTTTTGTGTGATTGAAGTTTTCAAATTTTGGGTGAGATTACGATGGATGAAGGAATAAGGAGTAAGAAGAGCCTAAGCTTGGGGATGCCCATGGCACCCCAAGCCATTATCCAAAGAGAAGCAAGCAACTAAGCTTGGGGATGCCCCGAGTGGCACCCCCTCTTTCTTCTAACGACCATCGGTATTTTACTTGGAGCTATATTTTTATTCGTCACATATCATGAGTTTTGCTTGGAGCGTCATGTATGTTATGAGTCTTTGCTTTTTTTGCTTTTTATTTTGTGTCATCTATCCTAGCTGGACACACCTATTTGAGAGAGCCAAAATTATGCTATGATTTGTTAGAATTGCTCTCTATGCTTCACTTAAAAAATTTTGAGCTATGGAATTGCTCTAGTGCTTCACTTATATCTTTTTGAGCATGGTGTGCTTTAGTATTTTTGAAGAAATGCTCTTATGCTTCACTTAGATTTATTTGAGAGTTAGTAATTTTTTTAAGAAATTCTCTCATGCTTCACTTAAATTATTTTGAGAGAAGAAAAATTTTATGCTCATGTTCTTCACTTAGATTTGTTTGAGCTATCAAAAGCAACATATGAAACTAGTCCCAAAGTGATAGATATTCAAGAGGGGTATAATAAAAACTATCATGAAGATCATTGGACAAAATAAACTTGATTCCTTGTAATAGTTTTGCGATATGTTGATATAATATGTGAGTCATGTTGATGAGTAATTATGCTTTAGTAAGAATATTGGTGTTAAGGTTTGTGATTCCCTATGCAAGCACGAAAGTCAAAAGTTATGCAATGAAATTATATCCTACTTGTGGTGCATTATTCGGTGTTAGTTATGCTTAATGCTCGCTTATGAGATTTTTCGTTTCTTGGTTGGACGCTTGATGTCTACTACACAACTTGTTCTTGTAGAATCGTGTTGGGCCTCCAAGCGTAGAGTTTTGTAGGACAGTAGCAAATTTCCCTCAAGTGGATGACCTAAGGTTTATCAATCCGTGGGAGGCGTAGGATGAAGATGGTCTCTCTCAAACAACCCTGCAACCAAATAATAAAAAGTCTCCTGTGTCCCCAACACACCAAATACAATGGTAAATTGTATAGGTGCACTAGTTCGGCGAAGAGATGGTGATACAAGTGTAGTAATGATAGTAGATATTGATTTTTGTAATCGGAACAATAAAAAACAGCAAGGTAGCAATTGATAAAATGGAGCACAAACGGTATTGTAATGCTTGAAAATGAGGCCTAGGGTCCATACTTTCGCTAGTGCAATCTCTCAACAATGCTAATATAATTGCATCACATGACCATCCCTCAACGTGCGATGAAGAATCACTCCAAAGTTCTTATCTAGCGGAGAACATAAGAAGAAATTGTTTGTAGGGTATGAAACCACCCCAAAGCTTTTCTTTCCGATCAATCTATCCTAGAGTTTGTACTAAAATAACGTCAAGCTATTCTTTCTGATCGATCTAACCAAGAGTTCGTACTAAAATAACACCATATGATACACATCAACCAACTCTAATGTCACCTAGATACTCCAATGTCACCGCGAGTATCCGTGAGATGATTATACGATATGAATCAAACAATTTCAGATTCATAATACTCAATCCAACACAAAGAACCTCAAAGAGTGCCCCAAGATTTCTACCGGAGAAACAAAGACAAGAACGTGCATCAACCCCTATGTATAGATTACCCCAATGTCACTTCGGGAATCCGTGAGTTGAGTGCCAAAACATATATCAAATGGATCAATATGATACTCCATTGTCACCACGGGTATTCATAGCAAGACATACATAAAGTGTTCTCAAATCCATAAAAGTATTCAATCCGATAAAACAAAATCTCGAAGGGAAAACTCAATTCATCACAACAAGATAGAGAGGGGAAAACACCATATGATCCAACTATATTAACAAAGCCCGCGATACATCAAGATTGTGACATCTCAAGAACACAAGAGAGATTAAACACATAGCTACTGGTACAAACCCTCAGCCTCGAGAGTGGACTACTCCCTCCTCATCATGGTGGCCGCCGGGATGATGAAGATGGCCACCGGTGATGATTTCCCCCTCCGGCGGAGTGCCGGAAGGGGGTCGAGATTGGTTTTTCGTGGCTATAGAGGCTTGTGGCGGTGGAACTTCTGATCTAGGGTTACCCCCGAGGGTTTTTAGAATATTTGGCAATTTATAGGGCGAAGAGGCGGTGCGGGAGGCCACCGAGGTGAGCACAACCCACCTGGGCGCGCCAGGGCCCCCAGGCACGCCCTGGTGGGTTGTGCTCTCCTCGGAGCTCCCCTCTGGTACTTCTTTGGCCCACCAGGTGTCTTCTAGTCCAGAAAAAATCTCCAAAAAGTTTCACTGCGTTTGGACTCCATTTGGTATTGATTTTCTGCGATGTAAAAAACAAGCAAAAAACAGGAACTGGCACTGGGCACTATGTCAATAGGTTAGTCCCAAAAATGATATAAAGTTGCTATAAAATGATTGTAAAACATCCAAGAATGATAATATAATGGCATGAATACTTCATAAATTATAGAAACGTTGGAGACGTATCAACGCTTCTCAATCTTTTGCTAGCCTTCATTTGCACTGAGTATGATCACTACTTGTGCATCCAAAATCCTTAAAATAGTTTTGCCACATGAGTCCACTATACCTACCTATATGCGGTATTCTTTTGCCGTTCTACGCAAATTTGTATATTCCATCTCTAATTTTCAAAATAAATTTCTCTTTTGTGTGCTCGTACCGCTCATGAAACAGTAGGGGGTGGCTGATATTTTTCCATGCTAGATGTGTTATTCTCAAGATGAGTGTTTATTCACTTGTCATTGCACGAGAGTACGGCAAAGGTATTAGGGATGCCAAGTCCCGAAATGAAAAATGAATTTACTTTATGTTATCAAATAATAAATTCCTTGGAAAGTGTTGGTATGGACGGCACCCGTGGATTCGGTTAGCCGTGGAATGTGAAAGTATGGTGGAAAAAGGAATAAACTTTATTTTCTATTTGGGAACAGCCTATGATATATCTAGCATGGAAAGTATTGGAAACTACTCGATCGTTTTCATTGACAGCAAAAGCATGCCACCCAAAATGTTTTTATCTCTATCTTTTTCACTTCGAGCTCTGGCACCTCTACAAATCCCTACTTCCCTCTGCGAAGGGCCTTTCTATTTACCTTATGCAATTTTTATTTTTATTTGAGTCTCTATCTTCTCTTATAAAGCACCAACTAAGGGGCACTATGATCGTACTTGAGCATTGGGTATAGCTAATATGCGAGTGTGTTTCATGAATGGATCAATGATTGAGCATAATGGGCTAGGAATAACTTGCTTTAGTGTTGATATTTTGAAAGACATGGTTGCTTGTTGATTTGCTTGAGTATTAAAATCTTCATGTCAAAACTAGACTATTGCTTTGAATCATATAAAAGTCCAAATGTCTGTGCTACAAAGAAAAGAATATGTGATGAACAAGTTAGGCAGCATTCCACATCAAAAATTCTGTTTTTATCATTTACCTACTCGAGGACGAGCAGGAATTAAGCTTGGGGATGCTGATACGTCTCCAACGTATCTATAATTTTTTATTGTTCCATATTGTTATATTATCAAATCTTGGATGTTTTACAATCATTTTATAGCAACTTTATATCATTTTTTGGGACTAACCAATTGATATAGTGCCCAGTGCCAGTTGCTATTTTTTGCTTGTTTTTTACTTCACAGAAAATCAATACCAAACGGAGTCCAAACGCAGTGAAACTTTTTGGAGAATTTTTCTGGGCCAGAAGACATAGGATGGGCCAAAGAAGTACCAGAGGGGTGCCTCGAGGGGGGCACAACCCACCTGGGCACGCCTGGGGGCCCAGGCGCGCCCTGGTGGGTTGTCCCCACCTCGGTGGCCTCCCTCACCGCCTCTTTGCTCTATAAATACCCCAATATTCCAGAAACCCTAGGGGAGTCAACGAAAATCAATTCCAGCCGCCGCAAGTTCCAGAACCACCATATCCAATCTAGACACCATCACAGAGGGGTTCATCATCCTCATTGGTGCCTCTCCGATGATGCGTGACTAGTTCATTGTAGACCTACGGGTCCGTAGTTAGTAGCTAGATGGCTTCCTCTCTCTCTTTTGATTCTCAATACAATGGTCTCTTGGAGATCTATTTGATGTAACTCTTTTTGCGGTGTGTTTGTTGGGATCCAATGAACTTTGAGTTTATGATCAGATCTATGTTTTTATCCATGAAAGTTATTTGAGTCTTTTGATCTCTTATATGCATGATTACTTATAGCCTCGTATTTCTTCTTCAAATCTTTGGTTTAGTTAGGCCGACTAGATCGATTTTTCTTGCCATGGGAAGAGGTGCTTTATGATGGGTTCGATCTTACGGTGCTTGATCCCAGTGACAGAAGGGGAAACGACACGTATGTATTGTTGCCATTAAGGAAAACAAGATGGGGTCTAATTCCTACATGAATAGATCTTGTCTACATCATGTCATCGTTCTTATGGCATTACTCCGTTTCTCCATGAACTTAATACACTAGATGCATGCTGGATAGCGGTCGATGTGTGGAGTAATAGTAGTAGATGCAGGTAGGAGTCGGTCTACTAATCTTGGACGTGATGCCTATGTAATGATCATTGCCTGGATATCGTCATGATTATTTGAAGTTCTATCAATTGCCCAACAGTAATTTGTTTACCCATCATATGCTATTTTTCTTGATAGAAGCCACTAGTGCGATCTACTGCCCCCGGGTCTCTTCTTTATCATATTTGCCTTCGAGATCTATTTTTATTCGCTTTTATTTTCAGATCTATATTTCTAAAAACCCAAAAATACCTTGCTGCACTTTATTTTATTTTACGTTTATTCGAGATCTATTTATCCTATCTATCATATTTTTATCCCGTCCACTTGACAATTTCTGGCACCGTTACCCGAAAGGGATTGACAACCCCTTTAACACGTCGGGTTGCAAGTATTTGTTCTTTGTGTGCAGGTACTGTTTACGTAGTGTTGCTTGATTCTCCTACTGGTTCGATAATCTTGGTCTCATCACTGAGGGAAATACCTACCGTCGCTGTGCTGCATCATCCCTTCCTCTTTGGGAAAATACCGACGTAGTTCAAGCCGCATCATTCCCCCACTCTCTTCTCCCCCTCGTCGCCGCCGCCAGAGCCCCTGCCCTCACCCTCGCCGGAGCCTAAGCGCCGACGCCGACCCCGAGGTCGCACGCCTCCCTCGCCGTCGCCCGGCCCCGACCCTGACGACGCGTGCCTCCTCCCTTGCCATTGCGCCCCCTCCCTCGGACGCCCGACGCTGCTCCGACCTCCTTCCCTCCCTACCTCGGCCGTCATCGCGCCTGCCTCGCTGCTGTCGTCGGGCCTGCCTCCTCACCCCTGCACCCTCTGTAAGCCCCCCACCGCTTCTAGGGTTCTTAGGTTTTGTTTTTAGTAAGGGCAGTAGGTCAATTAGGTTATGTTTTTAGTTAGGGCAGTAGGTTAATTAGGTTCTTAGGTAGATTTACTTAGGTGAATACTTTGCAAGAGGGCAGTAGATTAGTTTAGTTTTTTTTTTGCGGTGATGAATTTAGTTATGAACTCTAGCTAGGTTTTAGTATGAAACCTAGGTTTTAGTATGAACCCTAGGATTTAGTATGAACCCTAGGTAGCTAGGTTTTGGTATAAACCCTAGGTAGCTATTTTGATATATATATATATATGAATTTAGCCAGGTATCAAATTAGGACAGAAATTTTATTCAAGGACTTTTTATTGGTATTTAGCTAGGTATCAAATTAGGACAGAAATATTATTCTAGGAATTTTTATTGGTATTTAAAGAAAAAAAGAATTGTTGCTATTTGATTTCTTTAGTTAAATCTATTGTTGCTATATTAACCCTATATGATATGTGGACATGTGATATGTGGACATGTGATTCAAACAGGGCCGTGGTGTAACAACCCCCCACTAGCTAGCTTATATTTGAAGTGGACATGTGATATGTGGACATGTGATTTGGGCATGTGATATTTGGAAAATGATGGTTATGTGCAGGGTAAATGATCCGAGTGGCCTATGTTTCGCCAGAATGTTGATTCATTTCCGTTCCGGTGAATTTTAGGCGCTCGATATGTCCACTTTTTAGCAAAGGTCATGCTGAAATTTCCCGTGAATTTTGGCATGACTTGTGCTAGAAAGTAGGCATATCAATTGCCGGGATTTGCTGCGACGGGAATGAAACGGCATTCCGGCAAACCATAGACCTTTTTTATGTCATTTCTCATTTTATTATAGTTTAAGAATTAAACGAGGAGACTTAATCGTAGGAAACATGTCAAACAACGAAGAAACCGGGCCTTCTGACCATGGTGCAGACGAGATGGATTATGAGGGTGAACATATAAGTACCTCGACTATTTGGCTGCTAAGCACAGTCAAGGTTTGCAGGGCGGCCTCGGTGATGGTACTGACATAGACATCGACACCGATGGCACCGGCACTGATGGCGGCGCCGAGACCGGCGGGGAAGGTACCTGCCGAAGCCGCCAACGAGCAGAAGAAGCAGAGGATACGAAAACCTAACAAACTCGGCATCGGACGACTGCTCGTCACAAAGATGGTCGCTGGCAAGTTTGAGCCATTAGATCCGGATGAACCTCGCAAGTGCTATGGGAACCAACTCGGATGCATCCTATGGGAAACCGCGAGCATCAATGATGATGACTCAAGGGGTAAAGAACATTTGAAGCATTGCTCCTAACGAAGCTGCATAAGAGATTCCAGTTCCCCGACCAGGATGACAGCATAGAATTCCCGTGGGATGATCCGGAGATGAAAAAGGTCAACAATCACGCCATGGGCATGTTCAGCAATGATTTAGCCTCCTGGAAAGGGAGGATGAAACGAGCTATTGTAACAGCCCAAAAATTTAACCATGATTTTATTAATTAAAATTTGGCCAGAAAGTAAAATTTTGAAATATATCAAGTCCTTTATTATTTTCAGAACCATTTTCTGTTTCTGTTTATCAAAATTCTTCCCTCCATATAGAAATTTTTGGAAATAATATTGTGGCTTTGGTAGTTTTCTCAAATCATTTCAATTACATTTTAATAACAGTAAGAATTATTTTTTTATAATAAAATATTGCTCAAAACAATTCTTTTAATAGCATTTTCAATTCTTTAAAAGCTTCTGTTGCACTGCCACCACTTTAAATAATTGTTTTAAAATCCCACAAAAATTATGAGAGGTCATGTGATGCCTATATATCACTTTTATGCAAAAACCAAACTTGGTCTTTTGACAAATTTGAGTGAAACAATCTCTTTTCATTTCTGTCCTGAATTTGAGTTTCTACTACAACCCCATTTTTCCTTGCTCCAAAAATCCTGAAATTTTTCCCACTTATAGTCCTTCCAACCAAACCCTCAAGTCCAAAATTTTAGCTCCATAGGAATCATTTTAGTTCACCAAATATTTCCCTTTAGCTTCTGTCCAGTACTGAACTCCAGTAAAACTTGCACTAGCAAGTTACTCCTTTTCACAAAAAAACTCCACCATCATATTTATCATCTAGAGAGACACCATACTGTTAATTTTCACATCCAACCAAATCTTCTAGATGGCTCTAGCATTTCATCAAGCACACTATGTGCATGTCAGATTTTGCCAAGGTCTTAAGCCTGTACTCGGAACTTGATCATCTAAGCAAACCAGCTTGTCTATTAGCTTCCCCATAACCAAGTGCCTAATCCTGTTAAATTTCATTTCCAATAGACCCCTCTAGGACCCCTGGCATTTCGTCGAATGCCTAGCGTGCATGTCCAGAGCACGAGCAGCGCGCCCGAACTACAGTCGCCGACACCCGAGCGCCGTGAGCCCCTGCTGCCTTCCCTGGCTTGCCCCGCACGCTCCGTTAGCCACCCGCCCCCGCTGTGACCTCCCCCACACCACAGCACGCTACCAGGCGCCGGTCAGCACCGACCCGAGCCGCCGCGGCCGTCATTTGCTCGGGCACGGCAACGCCCGAGCTGTCCGCCCCCGCCAACGCAACCCCCTCCTTAAGTGATGACCACCGCCGCTCACCGACCTCCTGACTGACCTCCACTGAACTCAACCACCTCGCCACCGTCCGCGGTTTGCCATTAATGGCCGCCGCCGCCATAGCTTTCTCTGGAAGCCACGACATCGCCTCCCCCTTGTTATATAAGCATGCCTGAGCTCGCCCCACTCCCTGTCAACCCTCCACACTTCCCTGGAAGCCACCCCAAGCAGCAGAACAGTCGGAAGTGGCCGTCTTCCTCACCTCCGTCAACCACGGCCGCCGCCACTGTTTGGATGGTTCCGACGCCGTCCAGCCCTCCTCCAAAATCTCACCACCACGAGCCTCCTTAAGCACTCACCGATCCATCCCCGTCATCAATTTGGCTCGGGAACCACCGCAGGCGGAAGCCCCCTCTTGCCCGACACCGTTGTCCATCGGGAAGCTCACCGCCGGCCACTCCGTTCACTCCGGCGACCGTAGCGGGTACCAGAAGAACCGCCCCAACCTCCCGAACACAACGGTGGCCTCGGCTCCCCGAACGGCGCTGCTGTTCGCCGGCGAGCCTCGCCGGAGATGCCGCCTCTCCTCGGACAGAGAGAAGATGCGCGTGGGCTGGTCAAACCTGACCAGTGGGCCAGGCGGGCCCACTGTCAGTGACATGACGACGCTGACCCGTCCGTAAGTGGACACGGGTTCCGCGGAGACCGCCTTCGCGCTGGGAAAAGCATACTTCGTCGAATACGCTTTCGACATCGATCCCCTCCCACGCAGCCGAATGACTGGGCCCGGCCCAGTAGCGTCGAGCGGCTAAACCGCGCTCACGGCGCGCCCCTGCTCTTTTCCTTTTCTTTTTTCAGTAAACTCCAAATAATTCCACAGCCACCAATTCAAATCCAAAACTAATGATTTAAATTTCTGTAGATTCCTAAAATCATGATCTTTTATTCCAGCCTAGGTGAACATTTTTCTCAAACTCTGTTTCCACTGGATATTTTAAATATTCTATTTCTCTAACTATTCCAACTTAGATATTTCATTAGTAATTCATATTAACTCCAAATAAATTGATTCTTTTTCTGTTGTTTTTGATTTTTCATCTAGCTTATTTTAGTAGTTATTTCGAAAGTATTTGAAACAACTTTTAATACTATTTTTGAATTATGTGGTAGTTGCTATATTCTTTAAAATAGGAAAAATGGAGGGAAGAAACTTTTCAAACTTTTGGAGTGCACCCAGTATTTCTGCATGCTCAAGGCAAGCATCTTGAACACTTGATATGGTGAATTGCATAGTTGTTGTTTGCAAGAATAATTGCATCATGAATATGTTGAATTCAAATAAAACTGGCATATGGCTAATTTTACATGTGTGTAGTGTTGGCATGTTTCATCGTACCGTGCATCGTGTGTTGCCATGACTAACTTGCAGGAGCAGGCATAAATGAAATATCGTTACCGGCAGAAGGATGATCACGTTGGAGCATGATCATGCCTTGTTTGTTGTGCATGTTGGAGCATGCAAGGGTTGTGGCCCTGTTGGTATTGCTGTTGAAAGAATACTTTGTTGTGCTAACCGTTGCAGGAAACTTAATGCCTCCTGAGTCGACCGTAGGTCGAGTCTTGTTCCGGTAACCCCCATACTCGTTTCGTGCTGCCACTTGTCCCTGCCACAGGTGGGGTATGGTTTAGTAAGTTGTTAACCCCTTTCCATGCACACACCATACAGAGGGCCACGATGAGGGTTTCCCAGGGATCCGGGACTAAATCCTGTCATTGGGTCAGGGGGCATGGGTGTTTCCAGTTGTGACTGAGAGGGGGGCACCCCTTGGAATCCGCGCGTATTAATAGTGATCCCATGCAGGACGTTGGTCTCTTCGTCTCAGAGTTTTTCTTGAACGATGCTTTGGGTGATTCCTGGCATCCGGAAAGTTAATCTGGTGTGTGCTGGTCAGGTGTGTTTTCAACCCAAAGACCGTAATGGGAATTAGTCAGTGTCACGGTACTGACTAAAGAAATCCTTTACTTGTGGGTAAAGAGTACACCCTCTGCAGAGTTTAAACCTATTCGAATAGCCGTGTCCGCGGTCAAGGATTACAGTCTGGGTTGGTCAAGTGTCGGTCTTAGTGTCGGTCTCCGGAGGAAATACTTAAAATGTGCCTGAATTGTTTTTGCTGAATATTTATTGTCACCCTGATGCTATCATGAATATTTTGCTATGCTTGTTAATATTACTATGGTTATACATATTATTGTGGACTAACCCGTTTCTCTTATTTTGATTTTTTCCTGAGTGTCTCAGGGGCTGGCTAGACTACCCCGGGCACTCAATTTTATTTTCAAGACCTCTCGTGGCGTCCCTCGAGTTAACAGGCGGTTTATCATGCCACTACTCTTGTGGACACCCGATTGGCATTTCTCTTCAAGTCCGACCGTGGCGTCACTTGACACCCGACTGGCATTTCTTTTCAAGACCTCTCGTGGCGTCACCTGAGTTCTCGGATGGTCCTGTCTCGTCCGATTTCTCTTTTAGACACCCGATTGGCATTTCTCTTCAAGACCTACCGTGGTGTCACTTGACATCCGACCGGCATTTCTTTTATTTTGTTTCCTTTGACTTTCCTTGTTTATCACTAACAATTTTATATGTTTGCATATGCTAATATTTTTATCATGCCATGATTTAATTCCTGTCAGTAGGCATTTAAGTCCATCATGAGCATACGCATATAGTGTGGTTCATCATGATCATATAATTTAATTGTTGCATTCGGTATATCTTTTGTTCATGACGTTTGCGAGTACATTCAAACGTACTCACAGGCTTGTCCCTGGCTATTTACTTGGCCAGGTCAAGATTTCTACAAGGAGTACCACAGCGATGTCCGTGCGGAGCCTAGGATGGCAGCCATGCGGGATAGGAATTATCCAGGTCAGCCGTTCCTGTGGGAATGGAGCCCCATCGATGTTGAAGAACCGCGAGACAATTCCGTCATCCACCACCAGAATCACTGTTGTATCATTAGACCTTTATGGTCTTGTATCCAATTCTTGTAATAGCTTGGTAATCTGTAACAAGGACGTGTCCACCAGTAACGGTAATCCTGGGCTGGTGATGACACGAGGGGTTAATTTTCTGGGATATGTTGTGTCCCCGAAACCCGGCCCCGACAGCTATTGAGGCTGGTGAACCCCTCTCCAAGATTCTGGAGGAAAATCCAACACTTACGGAAGAGGAGTTCCGAAATTCAAGGACACTTTCGCTACCGAGGACGCCAAGGCTAAGGCTCAGAAATTCAAGGCGCTTCAGCAAAGGAACACGGGGAACCAATGCCTCGGAAGCCGTGGCTACCTTGGCAAAAGGCCCATCTGGGATAAGGAGGACGCGGAACGTGAAGCCGCGGTCTCCCAGACCCCTTCGCGAAGTTCACCGCCCCCTTGGAGCGTGACTTCACCAGGGGCCGCTACAAGTGGGACAAGGAAAAGAAGGTTTTTTACACGGACCCTACACGAGGAGATTGATTAGAATACTAGTAATTATTCTTTTACCACCTTACATTTAGCTTATGATCAAGTCGACTACACATTCATAAACGGTTCATGTTCCTTCTACAGGAGAAGCAACACAAGCTTGCAGCTGAAAGCGAGTCTTCGTCGATGAGGCCCAAGTGGGACACCCCTCTCAACCGGGCCTTGAACGAACTTAAGGGACTCCCTTTGCACCAGCGGCTACAATATGGACGTGTGCACGGCGCCGGAGACGGTGCAACGTGGAAGGTCTTTTACAACGAGGGCCCGGAGGCTAAGAAGTAGAAAAAGAAGTTCAGTCAGGCGGACATCGACGAGAAGGTGAAGCTTGCGTTCGAGAAAAAAGCAGCTGAGGACGCGAAAAAAGCAGCTCAGGAGAAAAATGAGTTGGTCCAGCAGGCAGTCGCTGCAGCTGTAGATGCCTGCAGAAATGATTTTCTACTAACTTGATCTCGGCTATCATCAATTGGATGAAGGAAAATCCAGACAAGACGGTAGATGGTTTCCCCATGCCCAGCTTCGTCGGGAGCAACTCGGTGAACATCACAACCGCACCATCACCTGCTCACGCAACCGCGCCCGCATCCGCTCATAGCAGCCCGTCCTCAGTCTCTGGCGCGCTAGGCGGGCCTTCGTCTTTGGCTGAGCTCGACGCCCTCATGGTAATTACACGCCGCACCAAACATATATCTAGAATATTATGTTTTCATTGCCTTTCGGAGTTTTACGCCGCAGACACGTCTTTGCAGGCCAACGAAACCCCATGCACTGTACTCTACTTGATCAAAGGCCAGAAGGTGGACGTGGGAAAGGCAGTGATAACGAAGCCCTTGGAACTCACGTTCCATGATCAGCCGATTCCCGGTGGCCACTTCATGGTTACCTTGTCGAGCATGAAATCGGGGCACGAGGATTTGCCTCCTCCAGTATGGCTCAGGGGAGAGGACGATGAGACCTTGCCGCGGCTTGGAAACTGCAAGGGTTGGATGCTGCTATGGCCGAAGAATCTTCTTCGTCTGGAGGCGGCCGAGAGCACACCAATAACCACACATCAGCAAGCAGGTATGAACACCACCACCCCGCCTACGCAATTACCAGCGCCTGTAGTGCCGGGTGAGAGCGGCGGACGACGCGAGGAAGGGGGTCCAATAGTGGTTGATGTAATCGCCCCCATAGAACAAAGAATGGATGATGAGATGGACGAGGATGACCCTCTTCGGTTCCTCAATACAGGCACCTATGACGATGACTTAGAAATGATGAGTCAGCTATATGATGACTCGGGCTATCAGCATACTGATGAGGAGATGGATGATGTGCCTGCCGGGCAGGAACGTCCTAGCAGGATTGATTGCAAGAAGTCTCTCTTCATGCAATCCTCACAGGACACGCCTGAAGATGCCGCCTCAACGCAGCCTTAACTAGCCGAGGGTCGTACAGTGCTTAGCCTGACAACACTGGGGCAGGGGTTAAGGAAGGGTCTGGAAGGCCAGCCCAAGAAAAAGGAGAGGAAGAGACCGGCGAAGAAAGGCTCTGCTGCCTACAAACAAGCCAGAGCACATAGCAGCCAGACGGCGGATTTTGAAGAGCGTGTACCCGTCAAAGGTGCGGCCATGTTTCATGTCACAGGCAAGCCGATGCTACCACCGAAACCGCTGGAGGCCATATCAGGGGATCTCAGGAGACTACACGACCATCTGTTGTCGACTGAGATAAGCCTACTAGCCTCAAAGGATCCAGGATATCCGACATATGCGGCTCGTGTGCCTAAGGGGGAGTGCTACATCGACACACGGCCCGCGGAGGTGTTCTTCATGCGGTTTGAGCATATCTTTGAGATGTTTCTGACAAGGCGGCTCGATTTTACAATCGTCCGCCTTTTTGCGCTACATATGAGATCTGTCATGAAGAGAGAACAAGTCTCGTAAATCTGTGTGGCGGATCCATACTACATGCACGAGTCCTTCTTGAGTCTCGGCGACTTTGAGCGTAAAACTGCTAGGGAGTACCTCGAAAACTTCATGATAAGGAATAAGGACCGGGAAATTGTCCTCCTGCCTTATCATCCAAGGTAAGTCAGTGCCGGACAACCCTTTCGTACATTTCAATCATTCCTTCTCGCTCATATGGAGAATAATTTGAGGTGTTTTTGTCCCTGCAGCAATGGGCGTGCCATCCTTATCGTTCTTTACCCGTGAGTCTCCCACGCCGTGTATTTCGACTCTACCAGAAACTACGAGAAGAAGGACTACACCCACGTAATGAATATTCTAGATGATGATGTCCAAGGCTTCAGCTTGAGGGGTGGCCACGTGCAGATCAGGAAACAAAGGAACAAGAAGACGGGTTTCTCGCAGAAAACTAACTTCTGCTGCATCCATGTCGCGAAACCAAGCAGGAACTGTGGATTCTACCTCCTCCATCTCATGATGGAGTTCAGAAGGGATCACCAAAAGCTTCGCATGACAACCAAAAGCGATGATCATATCTGCAAGTGGGTAGAATCCCAAGGAGAAGTGGATTATAAACTTAGAGATGACTTCTTTCGCATCTAGAGGGACATTGCCACGATCATCATGAAAGAAGTCATCGAAGAGAAGGGGATGTTCCACCACGGCCCTATATCGCGAGCTGACGTCCGGACTCGCATAGGCATGCAACGCCAGGACCTCACGCCGTTCAAAAAGCTAGGGTGCATCCTCGATGATATGGAAGGGTGGAAGTTATAGTGATTTACGATGCCGATGATGATGATATGTGTCGGTTGAACTTGTATACTTTCTGTAGCGATGAAACTTTGTGATGTCCTCGGTCCCTGACGAACTTGCGTAACGCTACTTTGTTAGTTTGGGTACAATGACCTGCGTACCTCTAGTTAATTAGTTTGTGTACGATGAAGCTGCGTATTTATGTTTACTATATGTTGCATCTAGTTGCTAACCGTTTCTTTTTCGTGTTGCTCAAGTATATTTTGTTGCATATGATTGTAAATTCTCTTGATGAAGATGCATCTCTAACAGGTACCTAGATCCTTGATGGCGAAGAAGCAGTGCTATGTCGTGTACACAGGGATGGTTCCGGGAGTGTACGACGAGTGGCACAAGTGTCAGGCGCAAGTGGAGCGGGTCTTGGGCGCCAGCCATAAAGGCTTCAAAAGCAGACAAGAAGCAGAAGCTAGTTACTTGACGTTCACACTAGCGCGAGAGAGGACTCATAACCGTCGCCTCATGTACTGCATAGTTCCGCTCTCACTCATAGTGATAGCTCTTCTCGTGTATATCATTGTTTAGATGGATGACGATGTAGTTACAAGTATTCGAGACTTGTATCGCTATTTTGAGATGATGATGAGACACCACTTTGTGTTGGATGATGATGACATGATTTGATGAGACTATTTGTATGTGTATGCTATGATTACATTTGTATGTGCATGATATGCTAGAGATTATTGTATAAAGCATGTAAAAATACAAAAGAAATATGCAGCAAAAAAATCAGAAACTAATAAAACTAGCAGTAGCGAGGGGAATGAAGTTAGCAGCAGCGTGCACTTAGCAGTAGCGCTACTTATGGTAAGGCGCTACTGATATTAGCAGTAGCGCGCTTGGGGGAAGCCCGCTATTGCCACGCATGTATAGCAGTAGCGCGGTTCAACACGTGCTACTGCTACATGTTAGCTATAGCACCGTATCAGTAGCGCGGGACCCCTTGCTACTGATACACATTAGACCCGTGCTATTGCTAGGCTTTTCCCTAGTAGTGTTAAGGGCATTGCCATTGGAAAAATATGATCTGATTTTGGGTATGAATTGGCTAGAAACTATGAGTCCCATGTGGGTGGATTGAAAAAGGAAAATAATGAAGTTCAAGTACAATGGCAAGAAGGTCACATTGAGAGGAGTTATTGATGTGTTACATACTTGCAAGGAAGTATCTGGGAAGCAGTTAAAAGGATTGTTAGCCACTGCTGCAGTAGACCACATTCTGCAACTCAATCATGTGTCTGGATTATCTCGTGTTGTAATGGAAATTCCTCCAGCTGTACAGGAAGTATTAGACATCCACAAGAAAGTCTTTGAGGACCCTGCCACACTGCCTCCCTCCAGGGACTTTGATCAAAAAATTCCATAGTTACCTGGAGCACCTCCTGTCAATGTCAAACCTTACAGATACAACCCAATGCAGAAAACTGAGATTGAACAACAAGTTAAGAAAATGCTGAAACAAGGAGTCATTAAGTTAAGTTCCAGCTCTTATGCTTCTCCAGTGCTACATGTAAAGAAAAAAGATGGCACCTAGAGATTTTGTGTTGATTACAGACACTTAAATGCAATCACAGTCAAACACAAATACCCAATGCAAGTGGTGGAGGAATTATTAGATGAACTTGCTGGTGCTTAATGGTTTACCAAATTGGATCTCAAATCGGGTTACCATCAAATTAGGTTACTGACTGGGGAAGAACACAAAATAGCTTTCAAGACACACCATGGGCTTTTTGAATTTCTAGTAATGCCTTTTGGCCTAACTAATGCTCCTGCCAGCTTTCAAGATGCTATGAATAGGCTGTTTGCTCTCTTACTCAGAAAATGTGTACCAGTCTCTATGGATGACATACCTGTGTACAGTCCTACACTAGCATTACAAGTGCAACATCTTAAGGAGGTTTTTGCTATCTTGGAACAAAATCAGTTCTATGTTACCTTAGCAAGTGCCATTTTGCTCAGCCAGAATTGGAGTACTTGGGACATGTTGCGAGCAAGAATGGGGTCAACACTGACCCAACTAAAGTGCAAGCAGTTTAGTACTAGCCTGTGCCTCAAAATGTGAAAGAGGTGAGAGGTTTTTTAGGGCTCATGGAATATTACAGAAAATTCATCAAGAACTATGGGATTATTAGTAGGATTTAGGTCAATATGCTGAAGAAGGACACTGTTTTTTGTGTGGATACGTACCACTAAGTCTGCATTTCAACACCTCAAGCAAGCTCTCTTATCTTCACCTGTGATAGCTTTGCCTAATTTCCATAAAACTTTCACCATGGAAACTGATGCTGGCAATGTGGGCATTGGTGCCGTCTTACTTCAAGAGTGCCACCGAATTGCATACTTGAGCAAAGCCCTAGGTCCTAAAGCAGAAGGATTTTCTACATATGAGAAAGAGTGTCTAGCAGTTCTATGAGCAGCAGAAAAATGAAAGGCTTATCTGCAGCATGGCCCCCTTTGTTATCAACACAAACCATAGAAGCTTGATACATTTACATGACCAGAAAGTTTCCAACACAATTCGACAAAAGGTCCTAGATAAGCTCATGGGACTCAACTATATTATAGTTTACAAAAAAGGATAGGAAAATACTGCAGCTGATGCCTTATCTAGGGTTTCAGGCTCTGAAGCTTTGTTTTCCCTACCTAACTGTACTCCTCAGTGGCTGGAAGTGGTTGGGGAAGGTTATTTGCAAGAAGCTCAAGCACAGGACATGTTAACTGAACTCAGTGTTACTGGCTCTAATGCCAAAGGATTTGAGCTAGTGCAAGGGGTGATCAGACACAAAGGAAGGGTGTGGCTAGGCAACAAGGATGCTCACCAAGCTATACTCCTCTCCCTCCATGCCAGTGTAGTAGGAGGCCACTCTGGTTTTCAAGCTACTTAGCAATGAATTAAGGCCTTTTCTCTTTGCCTGCTATGAAACAGGACATCCAGCAGTATGTGAAAGATTGCACAGTTTGTCAACAAGCTAAGGTGGAGTACATCAAGAAACATGGACTGTTAAATCCCCTTCCCGTGCCTTCAGAAGCATGGAACATGATCGTCATGGATTTTATTAGTGGACTCCCCAAAAGCAAGAACTATGACCCTATCCTGGTCATCATTGACAAGTTTACCAAGTATGGGCACTTCATTCCCCAGTCCGACCCATTTACTGCATTAACAGTGGCACGGGCTTATTTAGATCATGTGTACAAGCTCCATGGCCTTCCCAAAGTCTTAGTTACAGATAGAGATCCACTATTCACTAGCACTATTTGGCAAGAACTCAGCTAATCATCTAGAAACAGATGGGCAGTCTGAAAAGCTAAATCAATGCCAGGAAACGTTCCTACGCTGCATGGTTCATACTACACACAAATTTGAGCAAACAATTAGCTACCAAAATCATTTGTGCATAACCGAATCCGGTGAACAACCGAAACAAAACAAGCACATACCCGATCATTTGTGCACTTGGAGAACACCAAACCGGGGTGTTGTAGCGTGGTAGAAACTCGGCGCACCACCAGCTCGCGGCAGTCGTCACACTCTATGACCGGCAACGGCGAGCCGACGACCTGCTGGGCCAGCGCCCGAGCCCTGGCGACGTGCGGGCGTGCCTTTGCGGGCGAGCCGCCGACGAGAGAGATTCGAGTGGCTAGAGGAGCCGGTACCTGCATGCGACCTGGAGGCGTTGTCGGGGCTGCGCGGTCCGCTTCCCGGCCAATCCATGGCGACGCGCAGCCGCCGCCGGCCGAAAACGCCAAATCCAACGGCAGCGGGAGCAGCCGCAGATCCACCGGTTCTTCGCCGGCGACGGGACGAGGAGGCACAAATCAAAGTGGTAGAGGACAGCGGCGGAGCCTACGGAGCGTCTGCGGCGGCTAGCGGGTGCCGACGGGGGTGCGAGGGGCGGCGCTGGCGCAGATGCGGCATGGGAGGGGAGGGGGAGGCAGTAGAGGGGAGGTGCAGCTTTTACTCAGCCGCCGTGCAGTGGAGTAAATATTTAAAGAAATTTAGGACCGGAGTAAAAAATTACTCTCTTATGACGGATAAAGGATCGGTTAGATGACAGTTAAGAGAGAGAAGTAAAACTGTATTTTTACTCTCTAATCGGTTATCAGGGATAGGTTAGAAATGCACTAATCCTGGATCGATTCCTATGTACTCAACACAGGCACACTTTTTTTTTACTGCCTCCTTAAGGGATACAAGTAGTAATATCTGTTCAGACTCAGACCTACACCTATATCCAAAGCGCCCGATACAGGATTTCTATATCGTCATGGGGCTCACAGGCGCGGAGGCAATTTATTAGCGGAATATTGTTTCGGTGAACAGTACCGCCGAACACTGTTCCTATGAACAGTGCCCGGTATGGGTCTCACAGGCGCGGAGGCAATTTATTAGCGGAATATTGTTTCGGTGAACAGTACCGCCAAACACTGTTCCTATGAACAGTGCCCCGGTATGGGTCTCACAGGCGCGGAGGCAATTTATTAGCGGAATATTGTTTCGGTGAACAGTACCGCCAAACACAGGGTACTGTTCATACCGGGGCACTCCAGAATTCGTCCGCAACGGGGATCGAACTCGAGCGGGTGGAGTGCCCACTGGCTCCTCCTACCACTGTGCCACGCGCAGTCCTCAACACAGGCACACATATGTAGCTAGCTTTGCACTAGCCAGCTAGCTACACGCGCATACACGGCTGGGCGCAGATTTCGGTTGACCTCGCCGGAACACACGCGACACAGCCAATACTGTCGCTACTTGTCTTTCCCCCTCGTTCGTGAAACAGGTGTGTCACGGTGCAGGTCCCTGTCTCACCGCCGCGGCCGTACCATGGTTGATGCAAGCGTGCGCGCGCGAGACCTTCCACAGCCGCAACCTCTTAAGACCGGAGTGACCTGGCTTTTCTTTTTAATGAGGTTATTATTATACGGGGAAGAGAGATGTGGGCCAAGATAGTCAGCCAGAGTAGCGTTTGATCCCGACCGGGATTGTCATTGTCCTTGTGTGCCAAACAACATCGAACAGTGTTAGCGTTATGTATGTTTGTTGGGTTGATCGTTAGGTCATTGATTTATTTTTTAGCGAGTACTACCTTCGTCCGGGTTTATTGGTCCCCTTCGTATTTTGTGCCCAACTTTGTCTGTAGATTTGACTAACAAATTATATGTTATATGTCACAAAATTTATATTGTTGGATTCATATTTGAAAGAGGTTTCCAATTATACCATTTATAGGGTATATAACTTATTTTTGATAGTTAAATCAATGGTCAAAGTTTGACCCAAACTACAAGGAGGACTAATAAACCAGGACGGAGATAATAGTTCACATGTGGTCTATATGTATCGGCTCTTGCCCCATTTTTCGTTAATTAATTGGGCAATTATCTTCTTCTTTAATTAATCGATAATTGCCTTTGTTTCAGAAAAAATACAATATCAAACAGGTTTGGGGTTGAGATTGACTAGGATCGTCGAATACAGGGTGTTGACTTCAGGAATTTACAGTTTAGGATTTAATTTCAACCGGCTCTACAAATTCAAGTTTTAAAATAGACTTCACTACTTACTATATTTACTGTCAACAGAAGTCAAACAGACCATTCTACCCCTGGCGCCACGGGTGCTGCCGCCCGCTCGCTTTTGGCAGGGAGCAGTTCGTGCGTCCCAACTCCCAAGACCATCCGCCACTTCCTCTCCCCTTTCCTTCCCACACAAAGCTTCCTCCCACCTTGCTTGCCTGTGCGGTTAGAGCAACTCCAACACGCCAACCCAAACGGACGTCACTTTTGTCCCTTTTTTGGTATGTTTGGGTCGGCCGCCCGCTCGATGTCCGTCCTGTTTATCATTTGAGTCGGCAGTGCGTCTAATCCGTCGACCCATATTTGCCGACGTGGTCGGCTGGCCGTCCTTTTTCAACAAATATGCACACATTTTGCATTATTTCACAAGCAAACATATAGTTTCACAATCAAATAAATTAAGCATAGTTTTACAAGCCGAATAAAAATAAAATAGTCTCATATAGTTTTGAAGGCCGAATAAAAAAGATACATCTATTGGTTGCCAACATGAGCCCACATATGCTCAACCAAATCATTTTACAGCTGCATGTGAGTTTCCCAATCACGCATGTCATGATGAAATTGGGTGAATTGTTCAAATGTTGCCACTCCTCCATGCTCAGGCACAACATTCTCACCCTGAAACTGAAACCCTTGATCGTAGATACGTTCCGGACGCTCATCTTTTACGATCATATTGTGCATGATCACACAAGCAGTCATCACCTCCCACGGCTTCTTCATGCTCCAAGTCCTAGCAGGATACCGAACGATGCACCATCGAGATTGCAAAACACCAAAGGCACGCTCGACGTCCTTCCTAGCACTCACTTGCTATTGGGCAAATCTTTTCCTCTTCTCTCCGACAGGGTTGGGGATTGTCTTCATAATAGTGGTCCACTGAGGATAGATACCGTCACCTAGGTAGTATCCTTTGTCGTAGTTGTGGCCGTTGATGGTAACATTCATCGGTGGGCTGTTGCCTTCGGCAAGCCTAGCAAACACCGGCGAGCGTTGAAGCACGTTGATATCATTGTGTGATCCGGCCATGCCAAAAAAAGAGTGCCAGATCTAGAGATCTTGTGAGGCCACGGCCTCAAGTATGACAGTGCAAGCCCTAACATGGCCCTTATACTGCCCTTGCCAAGCAGAAGGGCAGTTCTTCCACTCCAGTGTATGCAGTCTATGCTGCCAAGCATCCCTGGGAAGCCCCTGCTGGCATTCATCGCCAGCAAGCGGGTTGTATCTGTTGGGGAACGCGACAGAAAACAAAAATTTTCGGTATAGCGAGCACGCCCAGAACCACTATGGAGACTGCATACAAGGTTTGATCTGATCCGTACCGACTCGAAGCGCAGCGGAAGAAGAGTCGGTGGAGATCGTTGGTGCAGATCCCCGCAGCTAGGATTTACAACCTCCCAACCGCGAGGATGTACTCCCTCGCCGGACAGCCCTTCGGGAGGCGGTCGGACAGTCCCCCGGACGGTGTCGCAGACAGCCCTTCGGGAGGACCCTCGAAACTCGAACGGAGACTCGGACAGCCCTTCGGGAGGACACTCGAACAGCCCCTCGGGCAAAAGACCGAAACTACGACCTCTCTATGGGGTTGCACACATACGGTGTCAGCTATCCGGCAGGGCTTCGCCGTCCAGAACTAGTTCCTGCCGGAACCCAGACAGCCTTTCGGCTCTACGAAACTCTTTTCGTGGGAGGGAGAGAAGAAGCCAGATAATGCATGGCATGTGTATGAGAGCAAGGGATGAAGAGATGGCAGCCCCCATCTCCTCTATTTATAGGAAAGCCAAGGGGTAGGGCTCCTCCACTAATTACCAAAAAACCCATGCATTAGGTCACACCTCATGGGCATAAGGGTAAACTTGGGATGCCATGTGGAGCTCCAAGGAGCTCCCCCTTCCTTGGCCGGCCACCCCTAGGGGGCCCCCCATGAGGGGCTCTCATGGCCCCCCAAGCCCTTCTAGAAGCCTTTAGCAAAAGCCCTAAAAGGTGGCTTCAAAAAAATTATCCAAAAAGCACTTTCACTATTCATGACGACATTTTTCAGCGTCCGTTCAAACTGAAAATATTTATGTGGGCTTAGAACAATTCCAGTACCCACTAAAATAATTTTCAACGCGTTCTGGAACAATTCCAGATTAGTGATTTTCATCTGCGAAAAGCATCTGAAGCGGTTCCGGCAGCTCCGAAACATTTCCGGTTTTTCTTCCAGAAAATTCCCAGAAGTTTCCAGAATGATTCTGGCACCCTCCAAGAATTATCAGGCATGTGCCGAAAACAATTTGACTTTATGGTATCCTCTGAAACAACTTTTCAGTTTCACCGGAACTCATCTTGTGACCTCTTTGCGGAACCTTTCCGCTGTCCAAAACTTTTTCGGTGTCCGAAACTTTTTCGGTGATTTTCTCTCAGACTCCCTGTCTAGTATTCAGCAGATAGATGACCCTTAAGCGTGTGACCCTATAGGTTCGGTGAAGCATAGACATGACCTGGAACCCCTTCCGATCAATGATCAACATCGGAGCCGTGGACACCCATATTGACCCCTATACCCAGACGAATGAATATTCGAGTGAACCTCCAGTTGCCGTGAGCTATTCCTGTTGCTTCGCAATATGTCACAAACACCCGAGGTGAGATTTATTGCATTCCTGTGGATCAACAATTTGTCCATCATGCAAGTTACCTCGTTACCGGTTTTGTTCTCTTTTCTCGTTTCCGTGTTCCGGCATCCCAATGATCAAATCACAAGTTGTCTGGCCAGACGATGATGGATACCGTAACACCGAGAGGGCCCGAGTATATCTCTCCATCGTCGGAGGAGCAAATCCCAATCTTGAGCTATCTCGTTACTTGCCATACTTTTCCGTGAACCCGTAAGCCGCCGTAATAGCCACCCAGTTACGGATGACGTTTAACAAACCCCAAAGTTCATGAAGCAAGTATGAAGGAACTCGATACTCTCATGGTCTAAGGAATTATGCAAACATTAACTTCTCTGTGTTATAAACCATAAACTTGTGACGAAAGAATCTCATAGCATAACAACAATTCGGGTTGATTCAACACAAGTGTTGTACCATCAATTGTGCTCTCAAAATTGCTGGCATAGACATGCCCATGATCAGGAAAACATAATCATCATGCAATACTTGAGCTAGTCTTAGAGGCATGACTAGGAATACATATCACTGTTTATTATCCCACACGTGCACATGGGTTTTCCTCAGAGCCTTTATGGATATACGGGCTCAGGAGCCACAGCAGTTATAGCATGGAACATAAACTTTCATTACAAACCAGGAGATACAAAATAACTGTTGTTACTGCCTCTAGGGCATATCTCCTACAGACTCCCACTTGCACTAGAGTCATAATCCAGTTACATGGCTTCCCTAACACCAATGGCTATCCGGTGTTGCTCATGCTTTGCTCGTGGTAGAGGCTTCGTCATCGGGTCTGACACATTCAGATCCGTGTGAACTTTGCGTACTTTCACTAAACCCTCTTCGACATGATGTCGAATGAGTTTATATTTGCGTTGAATATGTCTTGTCTTATGGTGCGAACTTGGCTCCCTTGCCTGAGCCACGGCACCACTATTATCACAATAGATCTCCACCGGGTCCAGAGCACTTGGAACCACACCAAGGTCTTCAAGAAATTGCTTGATCCATACCGCCTCCTTGGAGGCTTCTGAAGCTGCAACATACTCCGCCTCCGTCGTAGAATCTGCCACAGTCTTTTGTTTGGAACTTTTCCAATCAACTGCGCCACCGTTCAACATGAAAACATAGCCTGATTGAGATTTGAAGTCATCTGGGTCAGTCATGAAGCCTGCATCAGTGTAACCACTTACAATGAGCTCTTCATCACCTCCGTACACAAGGAGTAAATCCTTGGTCCGTCTGAGGTACTTAAGAATACCCTTGACTGCGGCCCAGTGTTCCAATCCTGGATCACATTGGTACCGGCTGCTAACACTTAGCGCATAGGAAACATCCGGTCTTGTACATAGCATGGCATACATAATAGAACCAACTGCCGAGGCATATGGAACATCATTCATTTGTACTCGCTCATCGAGAGTTCGAGGACTCTGATTCTTGCAAAGCACTGTGCCAGGTGACATGGGGAGTAGGCCTTTCTTGGAGTTCTCCATGTTGAACCTTTTCAACACCTTGTCAATGTACGTGCTTTGGCTAAGAGCTATCAGGCGTTTTGATCTATCTCTATAGATTCTGATGCCCAATACATATGCTGCTTCGCCTAAGTCTTTCATTGAAAACCTTTTCTTCAATGATTCTTTTATTTCGCTAAGAAAATTCATGTCATTTCCAATCAATAATATGTCATCCACATACAAGATTAGAAATGCTTTTGCGCTCCCACTAAACTTCTTGTAAACACAAGATTCTTCGTCATTCCTGATGAAGCCAAACTCTTTGACCACTTCATCAAAACGAATGTTCCAGCTCCTTGATGCTTGCTTCAGACCATAAATAGCTTTCTGAAGTTTGCATACCTTTCCAGCATCCTCATGAATGACAAAACCTTCCGGCTGTATCATGTATACATCCTCTTTGACGTTTCCATTTAGGAAAGCCGTTTTGACATCCATCTGCCATATTTCATAGTCGAAATAAGCAGCAATTGCTAGCAATATCCGAACAGACCTAAGCATAGCTACGGGCGAGAAAGTCTCGTCGTAGTCCACTCCTGGAACTTGCGTGAACCCTTTCGCGACAAGTCTAGCTTTGTGGATAGTAATGTTACCATCCGCGTCCGTCTTCTTTTTGAAAATCCATTTACAACCAATCGGCTTTACGCCTTCTGGAAGTTCTTCCAAGTTCCAAACTTGGTTTTCGTACATGGATTCCATTTCGGATCTCATGGCCTTGTGCCATTCCTTTGAGCTGGGCCCCGCCATCGCTTCCTTGTAGTGCGCAGGTTCATCGTCTTCAAGAATGAAGATTTCGTTATGAAACCACTCAGGTGGCTGGATAGCCCTGCCTGATCTGCGCGGTTCAGTTACAACATTGTTTGAAGTCCCCGCATCATATGCGATAACTTCCGGCTCAGTTGTAGGGATAATTAGCGGAATCTCTTCCGGTTCCTTAGCCATATCAATGGTTGCCGAAGATTCACTAATCTCATTAAGTTGTACTGTCCTCCCACTCACTTCTTTAGCGAGAAATTCTTTCTCGAGAAAGCTTCCAGTTTTTGCGACAAACACTTTGCCCTCGGATGGGTGGTAGAAGGAATACCCAAAGGTTTCCTTTGGATAACCTACAAAGTAACATTTGTCTGATCTGGGATCGAGTTTTTGAGGCTGTAAACGTTTTACATATGCTTCACAACCCCAAATCTTGAGATGCGACACACTGGGTTTCTTCCCATACCATAACTCATATGGCGTCGTCTCAACAGATTTTGACGGTGCTTTGTTTAGTGTATAAGCGGCAGTTTCTAGTGCGTGACCCCAAAAAGATATCGAAAGATTTGTAAGGGACATCATCGACCTTACCATGTCCAACAGGGTTCGGTTACGTCTTTCCGATACTCCATTTCGCTGTGGAGTTCCGGGAGGCGTAAGCTGTGAAATGATTCCACGTTCACTCAGATGTTGGCCAAACTCATGACTAAGATACTCGCCTCCGCGATCAGACCGCAGAAACTTAATCTTTTTGTCACGATGATTTTCTACCTCATTCTGAAATTCTTTGAACTTTTCAAAGGTTTCCGACTTATGCTTCATTAAGTAGATATAGCCATACCGACTTAAATCATCAGTAAAAGTCACGAAGTAGAAATACCCACCCCGTGCGGCTGTGTTCATTGGACCACATACATCACTATGTATTATTTCCAATAATTCACCCGCCCGTTCAGGATGACCCGTGAACGGCGTCTTGGTCATTTTCCCCATCAAGCAAGCTGCACATGTGTCAAATGATTCAAAATCAAAAGACGGTAAAACTCCATCTTTATGGAGTCTTTTCATGCGTTTCTTTCCGATGTGGCCAAGCCGACAGTGCCACATGAAAGTGGTGGTGGTATCAGCCTTCTTAAGGCGTTTAGCATTCACGTTAAAGACATCATTTCCACATTCAAGATTTAGTATGAAAAGGCCCCCAACAATGGGTGCAAATCCATAAAACATATCCTTACAATAAAGTGAACAACCATTGTTCTCAGACTTGTACGAATACCCATCATGTACTAAACATGATCCGGAGATAATGTTTCTACACAACAGTGGAACAAAATAACAGTTACTTAGTTCTAAGATAAATCCTGAAGGGAGACGTAGAGGCATAATGCCGACGGCTTGAGCGGCGATCCCAGCGCCGTTCCCGACGCGCATCACGACTTCATTCTTTGCCAGCTTGCGCACCTTCTGAAGCCCCTGTATCGAGTTGCAAATGTGAGCAACCGATCCGGTATCAAATACCCAAGACTTAGAATTTTTGCTAGCAAGCAAAACGTCAATGACATTAACTTGTATAACAATTATACCTTTTCCGGTTTTCCCGGTCTTCTTATCTTCCAGATACTTCTTGCAGTTTCTCTTCCAGTGTCCTGTGCCCTTACAGTAGAAGCACTCAGTTTCATTCTTGGCTCCACCCTTAGAGTTGCTTTGGGAGCCGGTCTTACCGGCGCTCTTGCCCTTCTTTGGATTGCCTTTCTTCTTTTTGAAACTGGCGGTTTTATTCACAAGCAACACTTGCTTGCGATTTTTCCGCAGTCCTCCTTCTGCAGTTTTCAGCATGGCGAGCACCTCTTCCGGTTCCTTCTCCATCCCACTCATGTTGTAGTTTAATACAAAACCGTCGTAAGACGGGGGGAGTGAAGAAAGCAACATGTCCATCGTATGGCCAGGTGGAAGTGGAAATTCCAGGGTTTTAAGCCTTTCAGCATAGCCAATCATTTTGACCACGTGTTCGCCAACTGAACTACCCTCAGCCATCTTGCAATCCATCAAAGCCTTCATGATATCAAATCGTTCAGACTTTGCGGTTTCCTTGTACAGAGCATCCAATTCCCGGATCATATCACGGGGTTTATGGAATTCAAAACGTTTTTGAAGGTCTGTACACATGCAAGCTAGCATGAGGCACTGCACTAAGTTGTGATCATCATCCTTAGTGGCCCAGACATTTTGTTCATCTTCCGGGGCCTCTGCCGCCGGTTTAGCTGGAAGAGCATTTTCAAGCACATACAGTTTCTTAGCGCTCCTGAGAACAATCCTCAGGTTGCGGACCCAGTCCGCATAGTTGTTTCCAGTCGCAGTTAACTTCTCTTTCTCTAACAATGGGCCTAAGTTGAACGCGGTGTTGCGAGCCATTTGATCTACAACGGAAAACACAGGTTTCACTTAGACTTTGTTTATAATGAAATTTACACTAGTGAATAAAGGTTTTATTCTAAAGTGCGCTCCCACTCAAATCAATATCTCTCATAATTGATTGTGAGTGATTCAAGACACAAATTTCAATTCAACGCCATTGATGGTAGCATCACTGATGGCGAGAACTTCAATCGTTAGGCAAACTTGCCAATCACATCTCTATGTGACTCTTGTTCATCTTTCGATGCGTGTGTTCCGAGCTCATGACTTTCATGCCTGAACGTCAAGATAACCAAGTGATCTTGCTGCGAGGTCTCAACTCACCCGCCTCACACTTCTCTAATCGTTCGTGCCCATGTTAGCATGTGACACCCCGAAGAGATAGGTGCCGTGACGGTGCTACACTTGGGAGAACACTAACTACTTGATATTTTAAGTGAGAGATCACCCTAATAAAAGCGACTACCACGCAATCAAGAAGGGTGCATCAAGAGGGATAAACATCTCAGGCAATTCATAATAGCATGATATGGTATAGCCTCTTCTGACGGAGAAGTCAAGTATTCTTTGTCTTCGGCATTTGCGTCGGTGTTCACCTTCGCGAAGATTGCCACCACCTTGTCGATGCATCAGATAATATCGCCATCTCCATAGCGGATAGAATTAAATGCATTACTTAAGGTTGACACGCAGGTCATTAAAGTGCAATCATATGGCTCCAGCCATCATGCCGAATCATGACACGCAGGTCATGTTAATTACATCATATAGTCATCTCATACATAATCAAATTGAATATGAGACTTGCTATACCACATCACATGCAAACCATCCTGCAAAACCAAGTTAGACGCCTCTAATCGGTTTATGCAAAATTTTATTTTACGTGGCTTCTAAGGTTTTGACTTAAACCGCAGCTACCAACATTTTATCATCAAGTATGATTATTCAAGTCGCTAGATTAACATCTCGGGGTGTATGAAACACGAGATAATTAAATCTCGAGCCCCATACTAAACTTCGTCATACGCATGACCCCCGTGCAGATCATATCTGCAATGCCCTTTCATCTGCGAATTTCATCTTTCTTTTGACTATGGCAGAACCCAAAGAACTGATAGCACTTCCATGATCAATCAGGATCATGGATTGCCAGAACTTTGTCAAATTCCACCATGCTGTCTCGAGATTGAGCAAACACAAATTCTAGGGAAGCAACAAGAACATCGGGTAACAGATTTCATCTGTCACCCGCATAAATAATTTTCAGCAATAGATCTTATCTACTACCTAATTATATTATGCAATACCCATACATCTCCATGTATTCTAGATCGTAACCTGCATCTACGCATAGCACGGCTCTGATACCACTGTTGGGGAACGCGACAGAAAACAAAAATTTTCGGTATAGCGAGCACGCCCAGAACCACTATGGAGACTGCATACAAGGTTTGATCTGATCCGTACCGACTCGAAGCGCAGCGGAAGAAGAGTCGGTGGAGATCGTTGGTGCAGATCCCCGCAGCTAGGATTTACAACCTCCCAACCGCGAGGATGTACTCCCTCGCCGGACAGCCCTTCGGGAGGCGGTCGGACAGTCCCCCGGACGGTGTCGCAGACAGCCCTTCGGGAGGACCCTCGAAACTCGAACGGAGACTCGGACAGCCCTTCGGGAGGACACTCGAACAGCCCCTCGGGCAAAAGACCGAAACTACGACCTCTCTATGGGGTTGCACACATACGGTGTCAGCTATCCGGCAGGGCTTCGCCGTCCAGAACTAGTTCCTGCCGGAACCCAGACAGCCTTTCGGCTCTACGAAACTCTTTTCGTGGGAGGGAGAGAAGAAGCCAGATAATGCATGGCATGTGTATGAGAGCAAGGGATGAGGTTTGTGGGCAGCCCACTCTCCTCTATTTATAGGAAAACCAAGGGGTAAAGTTGGCATTCACAAATACCAAAAGTACCCCCACTTTATGTCATTTACATAAAGAATAAAGCAAAAAGGAGTGCCATGTGGAGCTCCATGGAGCTCCACCCTCCATGGCCGGCCACCCCTTGGGGGGGCCCCCCAAAGGGGCTTCCTTAGTGCCCAAGGCTTCTAGAAGCCTTTTGGGAAAATTCCCAAAAGGTGCTTTCCATAAAAATTCCCAAAAAGCACTTTCACTATTCACGATGACATTTTTCAGCGTCCGTACGAACTAAAAATATTTATGTGGGCTTAGAACATTTCTAGTACCCACTAAAATAATTTTCAACGCGTTCTGGAACAATTCCAGATTAGTGATTTCATCTGCGAAAAAGCATCTGAAGCGGTTCCGGCAGCTCCGAAACATTTCCGGTTTTTATCCCCGAAAATTCCAGAAAGTTTCCAGAATAATTCTGGCGCCCTCCAAGAATTATCAGGGGCATCCCGAAACCAATTTGACTTAATGGAATACCCCAAAACAACTTTTCAGTTTCACCGAAACTCATCCGGTGTTCTCTCTGCGGAACTTTTCCGCTGTCCGAAACTTTTTTGGTGTCCGAAACTTTTTCGGTGATTTTCTCTCAGACTCCCTGTCTAGTATTCAGCAGATAGATGACCCTTAAGCGTGTGACCCTATAGGTTCGGTGAAGTATAGACATGACCCGGAACCCCTTCCGATCAATGATCAACATCGGAGCCGTGGACACCCATATTAACCCCTATACCCACACGAATGATTATTCGAGTGAACCTCCAGTTGCTGTGTGCTATTCCTATTGCTTCGCGATATGTCACAAACACCCGAGGTGAGATTTATTTCATCCCCGTGGATCAACAAATTTGTCCACTATGCAAGTTACCTCGTTACCGGTTTTGTTCTCTTTTCTCGTTTCTGTGTTTTCGGCATCCCAGTGATCAAATCACAAGGTGTCTGGCCAGACGATGATGGATACCGTAACACCGAGAGGGCCCGAGAATATCTCTCCATTGTCAGAGGAGCAAATCCCAATCTTGAGCTATCTCGTTACTTGCCATACTTTTCCGTGAACCCGTAAGCCGCCGTAATAGCCACCCAGTTACGGATGACGTTTAACAAACCCCAAAGTTCACAAAGCAAGTACGAAGGAACTCAATACTCTCATGGTCTAAGGAATTATGCAAACATTAACTATCTCTATGTTAAGAACCATAAACTTGTAACGATAGAAACTCATAGCATAACATCAATCTGGGTCGATTCAACACAAGTGTTCTATCAACATCGTGCCCTCAAAATTGCTGGCATAGCCATGCCCATGATCAGGAAAACAGGATCATCATGCAATACTTGAGCCAGTCTTAGAGGCAAGACTAGGAATACATTTTACCGTTTATTATACCACACGTGCACATGAGTTTCCCTCCGAGCCTCGTGTTATTGCAGACTCGAGAATCATAGCAGTTATAGCATGGAACATAAACATTCATTACAAACTTGGAGATACAAAATAACGGTTGTTACTGCCTCTAGGGCATATCTCCTACAGTATCTTGAGCAGTCGGCTCTCTCAAGTACTCAGGGCCAAACACAACAATCACAGCCTTGCAGAACTTGTACATGGAGTCTAGGCATGTAGACTCGCTCATACGAACGTACTCATCAGTGAGATCACCGGGCACTCCGTATGCAAGCATTCGGACGGCTGCAGTGCATTTCTGATAAGCTGAGAGCCAATCTTTCCAAGGGCATCCACTTTGCACTCAAAATAGTCATTGTATCCGACTACCCCCTCTGTAATACGGTTGAATAGATGCCTACTCATACAAAACGCCGCCGAAATTTCTGATGTTTGAACAGCGGGTTGGTTGTGTCAAAGTAGTCCTTCCAAAGAAGGAAATTGCCACTCTCTCAGTTGCGATTCAACGCCGGAAGGTGCCCCGGGATCGAGCCACAGAACAACGGCCGCTAGGTATTAAGGTGGTAATGGACCAACACGGCAGCCAAGATCTCCTCCTCATCATCGGACGAGGAATCGTCTGAGCCGCAAAGGAAATTGTGGAAAAAGAACTCATCGGCGGAGTCCATTTTGTACCTTGGCAAACTGTCGAACAGTTTGCGGGCGTCGACAGAAGAGCCTGCCGGCGAGGAGACGCACGCCACCCTTGGACCAGGTGGCTGCCCTAGAGGCGTCCGACGAGCGTGCCGGCGTCAGGCCGAAGGAGCTGGCCGGGGCAGCGAGGCGGCTTCCTGCTCGCGTCGGCGTCGGGAGGTGGGGGTGGGAAGCTTCGGTGCCCTGACGGCGAGACGGTGGTGGGGGCGACGTGGGAGGTGGTGGCATTGGGGGGAGGTGTGTTGGCACCGGCTGCTGGCAGAGGCACCGAAAATAGGTGGTGGCGGCGACGCGACGGAGGTGGGTGAGGGTTTGCTGTCGGTCTTGTGGTAGGAGAGGATGGCCAATGTGCCACTGACTAGCGGGCCAGGGGGAGGAGGAGGCGGCGCCGCGCGCGTCTGTTTTGTGTCCGCGCCAACGCAACTGAGGCTCTAAATTAGGCCGGGAATGGGTCGATAGGCGGACAAAAAGCAGACTCCCACCGGCCCAACATCACCGTACCACTACCTCTAGTCTCCTCCTGAACCCCCTCCACTTCCCTTTCCGTCCAGTGACTGACGAAGCGGCGGCCTTCCGACGCCCGATGCCGGCGAGTCTCACGCGCTCAGGAATTCCGAGGTGCGTCTGGGAGAGGTGGGGCGACGCACGCCTGCGTGGCGACTTTTGGGTTTGGGTTATCGTTGGTTCTGTGTTGATTGGTTAGTTGCTGGGCGGAGACATTCCCCTTGTTTGTGCCACTCTTCTTCTACAACACGTTGGCTCCTTCCTCCTCGCCTTTTTCTTTCTCATTGCCTTTTCTATCTTCTTCTTCCTCTTCTTCATTGCCTCTTCTTTCTTTTTCTTCCTGGCTGCCTTCTCATTGTCACTAACTATCACCGTGACCAGCTGCTTGATGTAACATGTGCATAGCGCGAAATTTGCAGACACGTCCAACATAGCTACTCTGGTAGAGTCCAGGGGTATTCAAGAAAATGTCGTTTCGTGGAGCTCAAGCCCAGAAACAAGTGGAAGCGGGAAAGGGGAAGGAGAAATAATCTGGACTAGACAATGTGTAGCTTCACTAGGTGAGAGGTGCAGCCTCTTTTATAGGAGCTGATTGGCTTGTTCCCTCACTACAAGAAATATGTCAACTTGTGACCTTCTGTCAGTGACCCTGGAAGAATTGGTCATAAATCTACGACCATTTGAGACCAATTGGTCAAAAACTATTCGGGGGGCTCCAAACCCTAAACCATAACGACCATTTTGGTCAGAAAGGTCATAATTTCCTTACACAAAATGATCGTACAGCAGACAGCCCTGGTTCGTGCCTCATTTCTAGCAAATTACGACCAATATGAATGGTCATTACACTTGAGTTTTAATGCAATTGTATGATTAGGCAGCCACCTCAGCAGTCTCGCCTATGTGGAGTGCTTAGTTGTCATTTTTGCTTACATGTGTATATTCAACAGAGCTCATTTACAGGAGGGACCCACTTGACAGGCGGGACCGAGCCCTAAATTTGTTAATAAAAAAGATGCGCGAGGGGGGACTCAAACCCACGACCTCCCGCTGGTTTAACTTGTTCGCTACCGCTGGGCTAGAGAGGGATTGTTGTCTCTGTGTCGAAACATTGCTTTATGTAAATAAAGAAATGGCTATCTCATATCAAACATAGCTCACTGACCTGGTGGGACCTATTGGCAGCATCGAACAGAGATCACACACTGACAGGTGGGACCCATTTGACAGCAGAAGCACACACACTGACAAGCGGGACCGAGCGCCAAATTCGTTGCGTAAAATTTTTGCCCGAGCGGGGACTCGAACCCATGACCACTGGGCTGTAGCTGCTTGTTCACTGCCACTGGGCTAGAGATGGATTGCTACCCATCTACCGGAATGGCTCTGTATATTATATAAACCAGCGGTTGTCTCTTACCAAATCTAAGTCATTGACAAGTGGGACCTATTCCCGAGATCGGACAGAGCCAACACTTAGCCAAAATCTCTAGGTCTTCCACGACGGTGGGGGCGACGGCGGGGGACAACCGGCGGGGGCGGGGGCCGGCAGCGGAAGCAACTGGCAGGGGCGGGGGCGGGGGCGGCGACCGGCGGTGGTGGTGCCGGGGCCGCTCGCCTCGACCACGACAGGAACGGCGACTTCGCCGCTCGCCTCGCCCACGACAGGAACGGCGACCTCGCCCACGCATGGGGGACTCGCCGCCGCCGAGCATGGGGGAGTCGCCACCGCCGCAAGCAGACCTCGCCCACGTATGCACCCCTCTCCTCTCCCCCCTCTCTTCTCTGTTGATGTAGATTTGTTAGGAGAATCTCCACACACTAATTTGATGTAGGTTTGTTGTAAACTTGGAAAAATCTGTTGATAATGTCATTGCTGAATTTGGTAGAAATTGTTAATAGAATTTATGTTGATGAAATTGTTAGGAGAATTGCTGTTGATGAAATTTTTAAGAATTGTTTTGGAATTCAGTCAATTGTTAGCGGTGAATTATGTTGTCAGCAATCAATAGAACAGAGCTCAAGTTGGTCTTTCCCTGAAACAGGATCCTTCTAAATTCCTGATATATTTTGTCCATGAGTAAATAATGAATGCTGAGTAAACAGGATCCTGATCCATTTGAACTGCTTTTTATTGCTCCCATGTGAAATCAGTAAACCATGTGAACTGGACTAAAGTAGTGAGAAATTGCAAATAGCTGAATGTTGTGGTTAGGTAGTTAGCATATAAAGTTGGGTGCCATTACTGCCATCCATTTTCATTAATTAATGTTGATGCACTTAGATTGATTTGCTAAGTTGCAACAGTTTGTTGTCTTTGGCAGATGGACAGAAGCTAGATTAGAAAAGGAGTTAGAAAGTTTTCGAAAGAACATATGAAAGGAGTTGATGATTTCATGGCATTTGTTCGGGCAAATTTTGCCAACGATGCTCACATTCTTTGCCCATGCTGCGAATGCCTCAACCATTCAAGAATGGCTCAAGGAAGAGTGGAAGATCATCTGCTTCTTAATCGGATGGCCAACACATATGATAGATGGATATATCATGTAGAACCTTTAGACGGACAACCTCAATATTTTGAAGCTGATACATAGGCCCCTCATATGATGGGTGGTGGTGATGCTGGCATTAATTTCATGGAAAAGGTTTTGCGAGATAATGCTGGATTGGAGGAAGAGGATGGGTATGAAGATGATAGGATTCCTGACCTATTGAAGGATCTGTACGATGCTGAAGATCGTGCTGATGGACAGAAGTTGATGTTTGCTGAGGTGTTAGAAGAGGCGAAGCGCGCAGCTCATGAAGGGGGTAAATTTTCAAGATTTACCTTCACCGTGAAGTTACTCCACATCAAGTCTTTCTACCAGATTAGCAATGCTGCATTCAACGCAATACTCCGCATTTTGACCTTGCAATTCAATGATAGCTGTGTTCCCAGGTCTTATGATGAAGAATTGAGCATAATCCGCAGGCTGGGGCTAGGTTATGTTTCAATACATGTGTGCCCAAATAACTGTGTCTTGTTTCGGAAGGATTATGCCAAGCATGACAACTGTCCAAAATGCAATGCCTCTAGGTGGAAAGATGCTGATGGGAAGAAGTCAATACCGGAGAAGGTACTGAGGCACTTTCCGTTGATACCAAGGCCGCAGCGGATGTTTACCTCGAAGAAATCATCGCTTGAGGTACAATGGCACAAGCTGAAGCGGCAACCTGTGGATAATGAGCTGAGCTATCCAGCAGACGGAGAGGCATGGAAAGAATTTGACAGTAAACATGGAGATTTTGCTGCAGATCCAAGGAACATAAAACTCGGCATTGCCATAGATGGCTTTAATCCGTTTGGGAACAGGAGCACGTCTTATAGCATGTGGCCCGTTTTTGTGGTGCCGTACAACCTGCCACCATGGGCATGCATGGATCAATCCAACTTCATGATGTCGTTGCTTATCCCGGGTCTAGAGTCTCCAGGAAAGGATTTTGATGTCTTTATAGAGCCCCTCGTAGAAGAACTGCTCCAGCTCTGGACTGGTGTACCTACATACGATGCCTTGAGTCTGGAAGAAAAGTTCAATCTACGTGCTGCAATCATATGGTCCATCCATGATTTCCCGGCGCTGCACACTCTGCCTGGGAGGATCACAGCGGGTTATCAGGCCTGTGTCCATTGTGACAAACACCCTTGCTCAAAGAGAATAAGGAGCAAGATCTGCTATATTGGGCACCGCCGCTTTCTTCCCCGAAACCATCGCTGGGGAAGAAGCAAAGATTTTAATGGTGAGAATGAAACCCGTGACAAGCCAGCTGAATTCACTAAAGAAGAGCTGCAGCAGCAACTTGAAAAGGTGAAAGATGTGAGACTAGGAAAGCTTGCAAAGAAAAGAAAGCGTGAGGAAGGTCAATGTTGGGACCAGAGGTCTTGTTTGTGGGACCTGCCATACTGGGCTGATCTGAAATTAAGGCATAATCTCGATGTAATGCACATTGAGAAAAACATATGCGAGAATCTGCTAGGGACGTTTCTGAACATTGAAGGGAAGACAAAGGACAAAGTTAGTTCTAGGCTTGATTTGGAGGACATGGGCATAAGAGAAGGTTTGCATCTACAGCATGATGAAGATGAAGATTCATTTGAAATGCCACGAGCATGGTATACAATGAGTAAAGAACAAAAGCTTGCATTCTATGAATTCATAAGAGCGGTGAGATTTCCAGATGGTTATGCTGCTAACCTAGCAAAGTGTGTTACTTCTGATGGATTCAAGCTTTCAGTACAGAAAACCCATGATTGTCACATCCTCCTCCCAAGGATTTTACCGGCGGGCCTCCGAGGAATCATGGACAAGGATATATATGAAGCGGTTGCTGAGCTGGGAAATTTCTTTAGAGAACTGTGCTGCAAAACACTCAAGTTAACTGTTCTGGAAAGACTTGAAAAAGAAATCCCAATATTATTCTTTGCAAGCTCGAGAAGATTTTCCCTCCAGCTTTCTTCACCGTGATGGTCCATTTGGTGGTGCACTTACCAAAAGAGGCAATGCTTAGAGGCCCTGTGCAATACGGTTGGATGTACCCAATCGAAAGAAGGCTTCTTACTTGTAAGCGTTATGTGCGAAACACGGCAAGACCTGAAGGTTCAATTGTTGAAGCATATGTCATTGACGAGTGCTTGACTTTTTGCTCTAGATACTTTGGCGATGTGGAAACAAGATGGAATCGGCCGGGCAGAAATAGAGAGCGGTCTGATTCGCAAAGTGGTGATGTCTCGGTTTTCAACCATGGTGTGAACTTTCTTGGAGCCTCACAATACTTGGAGGCTGGTAATGAGTATGACAAGATGGTTTGGTATGTGCTCAGCAATTGCGCCAAGGTTCTACCATATATCGAGTATGTTATATCTTGTGCACTCGTTATATTTTTTTTGCTTGGGTTGGCACCAGCCTATTGTTTTAATTCACGTGTTTTGTTGGCATTGCAGGAAATGCAACGAAGAGTTCAATCAGGAAGAAAGCCAGATCAATGTTAATAAAAGGGTTGCCAAGGGATTTGCTAAATGGTTTAAGAATCATGTGATATCTTTAGCCACATGTTTTATGTTTTCTGTGTTATTCACCAACTGTTAAATACCACTGTTGCTAAATGGTTTATTTGTGTAGATTGGAAAGTTGCATGAGGAGAAGAAGGTCAGTGATGATCTATTTGCTTTGTCATGCTTACCGGATAAGCGAGTGAGAGTGTATTCAGCATGCATTGCTGACGGTGTCCGGTACCACACCGTTGACCGCAAGGAAAAAAGGAAGACACAGAATAGTGGAATCGTCACTGAGGGGTCACATGATCGTGAGAACATTGACTTCTATGGTCAGCTGAGAAGCATCGTAGAGTTGCAGTACAACTCTAGTGGAGGCATCCATCGCTCGGTTGTCTTATTTCGCTGTGACTGGTTTGATCTTTGTAGCAAGAAGAAGAGAGACTCTTTTGTCAAATATGATGGCCACTTCAAAAGCATCAACACTACAAGGTGTTGGTATAAGAGTGATCCCTTTATTCTAACAGCACAAGCAACAATGGTGTTTTATCTGCCAAACACTCTTTTGCACGGAAAATGGCGAGTTGTGCAAAACTTTCAGCACAGACACTTGTGGAGTGTGACTGAACTGAAGTGGAAAATGGCCCCGGTGGTAGTGGACTAACATACCAGGATGATGACTCTACGGAAGTTCTGGTGCAAGATGATGATGACTCTATGGAAGTTCCGGTGCAAAGCAGAGTGCGAAGGGACCGGGAACATGTGCTCGTTGATGCTGCAACAGTTGAAGGCATCAAGAAAAGAAGAAAGGTGGTAGCGGATGGACATGAGAGCGAGGATGAGGAAAACAGGACTGATCATACTATGTTGCAATATTGTAGTGATGATGAGGAAAACAGGAGTGGGCATAGAGTTCCTTGTTTTGGTATCGACGACGATGAGTAGCGAATGGACATGAAGGTAAATTTTGTGTCCTTGGTGATCCTTCTAACTCTTTGTAGTTTTCCTTGCAATTCTCTGTAGTTTTCGTTCTTGTGCATATGCATGGTGATCCTGATGTACTACAATTATCTCCAGGTAGCAAAATGCTTGAAGATCGTGATGGCTGCAGTCATGTGATCCGGATGGCTGTAGTGACAAAATGCTGGTTATAGTATTTGATGCAAAATGCAAAACATTTGATTTCCTTTTGTAAGCATTTGATGTGATCCTGATGGTTGTAGTATTTTGTAAGCATCAACATTTTGGATTCAAAACACTTGTTGTGATTGTTATGATGCTGGTGCATTTTGGATGCTTATTGTTATGATATCTGGGCAGAAATGACAAAAATTTCTTCACTGAATTAGGTCTGAAATGACAAAATGCATGAGACTTATGGTTGTAGCAGATGGTGAAGATACAATGCCAAATGATGTTTTGGTGCAAAATGATGTGATGAAGATACAATGCAGATAGTGACGTAGTTTTGGTGCCATTTTCTTAGTTTTGGTCAGAACTGTTGTTTTTGGTTGTGATGTGATGAAGATTACAGGAGAAAAATATTGTCTTGTAATGCTTGAAGATTGCAAAATATTTTTCATGAAGTTTTTTTGAACTGAATTGAGATGTTGTTGCTTTAACTATATTTTATACTGTATAGAAACTAAATTATGTCTCAATATAAAAAAATTGCGCGAGCGGGGACTCGAACCCACGACCGAGCGCATGTTTCACCCTGTCCGGAACCACTGAGCTAGCAAGAGAATGTTGATTATGTGTCTAGTTGTTTCACTATATACTCGAACCCACGACCGAGCACTCCATCGCACACATATGGGCGCGCTCCATCAGACAGCCGTCTGATCCCACGCGCGGCCAAAAAATAATGCTCGAGCGGGGGCTCGAACCCATGACCTAGCACTTATTTCACTGTGTTTCTACCACTGGGCTAGGAAGAGGCTGTTGGTTTTGTACTCTATGCCCACCCTTTTCAATATATCAAACCAGGCACATATCAAACACAAGACTCACTGACAAGTGGACCCACTCTTTTCCCCACTCCTCCTCTCCACTCGACCCGCTCCTCCTCTCCGCTCGACCCACTCCTCCTCTCCGCCGCCGGTTCCTTCCTCTCCCATCGCCGCTGACTCCTTCCTCTCTCTCCGTCGCCGACTCCTTCCTCTCTCCTGAGGTATGAATTCACCGACTCCTTCCTCTTCCTCTTCCTATCTACTGTTTAGATTAGGGTGTGATTCCATTGATTAGATTAGGGTTCTTGCTGCCGCCTAGATTGGATTAGATTAGATAAGAATTGGATTAGGGTTTGATTAGGATTGGATTAGGGTGTTCGTTGATACAAAGTTTGTGCTTTTCTAGTTTGTTCTTGTCTCTGCTGAGATAGCCTTGTGTTTATTTCAGTGAGAGATGTGTTGCTGTACCGATGCCCCCATCTTTCGAGCTCTTTAATTCAGTGAGATATTGTATTGTATAGAGTGTGGTTGATGAATGTACTGATGCTCTCATCTGGCAAATTTGGCATTGCCGTGAGCAATTAAACAGAGATCTGACAAAAGGGAAGTAGGTAGTAGCAAAATATGATATGGTTCAAATTAGGTAAAGTAGATAGATTAGGTTTCTTATCTACTGTTGTGGCCCTGGAATGAGTAGAAGAAGAAAATAGAGTGTTGTTGATGTTTTTGCCATCATAAATGTCCTTGTTTTCTTACTACTGTTCAAGGGTGCTGTTGATGTTGATGTTGTTCTAAGGGTGTTGTTGATGTTGATGTTGATGTTCTTCTTCTACTCATTGCCAAGATAGAGTAGTAGCAAATTGAGGCCATTGCCATTTATAGTAGTATTCCAAATTGAGGCCCTGGCAAACACATCTAATTAAGTGCTTGTTTCGTATGTTGCTTGCATATATTGACTGATTCAACTGCAATGTAATTTCATTTCATGGGGAATGAGTAGAAGAAGAAAACAGAGGTGTTCTTGCCATCATAAATGTCCACAAGTGCATTGCTTTTTGAATATGAAATGATAACTTGCTGTAGTTGATTCTCTTCTGCTCAAAACTTCTGCTGCTGTAATGTTGTATGATAATGTTGTAAAGGGTAGTAATTGGTCTCTTCTGCTGCTTTTCGGAGATGGGGGGAGGCTGCCACCGCCGGCTGCGCTCTGCCACGCCGGAGTCCGACTTGGAAGGTTTCGAGTTCTTCACGGTCATACTTGAGAATTCCTCCAGTAGGCAGGTATATAAAAGAAGAGATCTCCCCTTCACCCGTCTCTTTTATCATAACTCTGTTGTTTGCTACATCACTGCTTGACCCACGTTGCAGAGGCTGCCTGACACTTTTATGAAGATGTTGGACGGCCGTCGGCCACAGAATGTGAAGCTGCGGCAGACCGGCAGCGGGCTTCGCAGGCTGTGGGACGTGGAGGTGGTGTTCGACACCGACGGCCACATGTACCTAGGTCATGGCTGGAAGCAGTTCGTCCGTGCCTACGACCTGCGGCACGGGTACTTCCTTGTCCTCAGGTACGACGGCAACACCATGCTCACCATGAAGGTGTTCAACATGACTATGTGCCGCATGCGCTACCAGAACGACGATGATGCCAGTACGCTCTGCCTCTTCTTCCTCTCCATTTGGCTTTGTCTCACACCGATTGTTAAAAAAACTTTGTTGCATTTGGTCAGGCAATGGGAGCAGCAGCAACGACTCTGGCTACAGTAAAAGCAGCAGCCACTCTGGCTATAGCAAAAGCAGCAGCGAGGATGAGGAGGAATGGAGTGGGGAAGAAGTGGAGCAGAGCGGGGATGAGGAGGTGTAGCCTATTCTGTCCGACGATGACCTCGCGATGGTGGTGGCTGGCGATGGCCTCGCGATGGTGGTGCCTGACGATGACCTAGCGATGGTGGTGCCTGAAGATGGCCTCGTGATGGTGGTGGTGCCTGACGATGACCTCGCGATGGAGGTGGCGCCGGCAATCCCACAGCTGGGCGACAGGACCATGCCAATTGTGGTAGAGGAGTAAATCCCACTGCCTCGCCGCTCTAAGCGCATCAGGATGATGAAGGAGAAGGAGAAGAAGGAGGAGTGAAGATCTTAAGAAAATCAAGTCATTGTTAAGTATGTCAGGTCATGTTAATCTGAACATGTCAATGTTAAGTATGTCAGGTCATGTTAATCTGAACATGTCAAAGTTAAGTATGTCAGGTTTAATCTTTTTAGTGTAAACCTTTTAAGTATGATAGTGTTGAACTGCTACTGCACTTTCTTAATTATGTGTGTCCATCTCCATTACCTTCCAAACTCAGTTTGGTAATTCATGGGAATTGAAATTTTGTGCATGCTCATGGATGAAAGATAAAATTATGTGTTTTTGTGCTTGCTCATGGATGCTCATTCGTTGAATAGTTTGTGATAATATGCCCAAATTTGGCGCATGTCTCTATCTTGTGATGGAAAACAATGTTGCCAAAGCGAGGTTCCAACTTGTTTCACAAAAAAAACCATTTTTCATTTTTTGAATGCTAAAAACATGTGTTTTTCGTGAAGCGGCTACAAGGAGAGTCATCCCAAATGACGTCATTCCATATCTATCTCAAAGTAGACCCTATTTAACGGACGGCCGCCAACAATCATGCATTTCTGACCCTCGTAGCTACTCCCGGCCATTCAGACAACCTTCGGCCGATTTAGTTGGAACCGGCTGGAATTTGAACGGCGGGTCCTCCATAGCTCGCCCGTTATTTTTGCTAAAAATTACTTTTAGCCTCACAGGTAGGCATTTCATCAAAGAATCGACAACAGCTTTGCATGATTCAACCCCTAGCCACGGACAGCCGTCGCGACGAAATCAGCCGGTTTTTGAAAACACCGTAAAAAATAAAAATAAAATCAAAAAAAGGGAGACATCCGCGTCACATCATCAAATGTGGCCTACCAACTAGCAAAAATATTAAACTTCGAATACCAATGTTTTCTTGAAAAGGTGTTCTCAAAAACGACCTACCATGAACGAAGATTCATGGCTTTCAATCCAAACGAGCAATGATATGGACGCATTCGTTGAATAGTTTGTGATAATATGCCCAAATTTGGCACATGCCTGCATCTTGGGATGGCAAACAATGTTGCCAAAGCGAAGTTCCAACTTGTTTCACAAAAAAACCGTTTTTCATTTTTTGATTGCTAAAAACATGTGTTTTTCATGAAGCGGCTACAAGGAGAGTCATCCCAAATGGCGTCATTCCATGTCTATCTCAAAGTAGACCCTATTTTACGGACGGCCGCCAAAAATCATGCATTTCCGACCCTCGTAGCTACTCCCGGCCATTCAAACAACCTTCGGCCGATTTAGCTGGAACCGGCTGGAATTTGAACTGCGGGTCCTCCAAAGCTTGCCCGTTATTTTTGCTAAAAATCATTTTTAGCTTCACAGGTAGGCATTTCATTAAAGAATCGACAACAGCTTTGCACGATTCAACCCCTAGCCACAGACGGCTGCCGCGACGAAATCGGCCGGTTTTTGAAAACACCGTAAAAAATTCACAAAAATCAAAAAAATGGGAAACCTCCATGTCACATCATCAAATGTGGCCTACCAACTAGCAAAAATATTAAACTTGGAATACCGATATTAAACTTGGAATACCGATGTTTTCTTGAAAAGGTGTTCTAAAAAACGACCTACCATGAACGAAGATTTATAGCTTTCAAGCCAAACGAGCAATGATATGGCCGCATTCGTTGAATAGTTTGTGATAATATGCCCAAATTTGGCACATGCCTGCATCTTGGGATGGCAAAAAATGTTGCCAAAGCGAGGTTCCAACTTGTTTCACAAAAAAAAACTGTTTTTCATTTTTTGAATGCTAAAAACATGTGTTTTTCGTGAAGCGGCTACAAGGAGAGTCATCCCAAACGGCGCAATTCCATGTCTATCTCAATGTAGACCCTATTTTACGGACGGTCGCCAAAAATCATGCATTTCTCACCCTCGTAGCTACTCCCGGCCAATCAGACAACCTTCGGCCGATTCAGTTGGAACCAGCTGCAATTTGAACTGCGGGTCCTCCATAGCTTGCCCGTTATTTTTGCTAAAAATCATTTTTAGCTTCACAGGTAGGCATTTCATCAAAGACTCGACAACAGCTTTGCATGATTCAACCCCTAGCCACGGACGGCCGCCGTGACGAAATCGGCCGGTTTTTTAAAACACCGTAAAAAATTCAAAAAAAATCGAAAAAATGGGAGACCTCCGCGTCACATCATCAAATATGGCCTACCAGCTAGCAAAAATATTAAACTTGGAATACCGATATTTTCTTGAAAAGGTGTTCTAAAAAACGATCTACCATGAACGAAGATTCATGGCTTTCAAGCCAAACGAGCAATGATATGGCCGAATTCGTTGAATAGTTTGTGATAATATGCCCAAATTTGGCACATGCCTGCATCTTGGGATGGCAAACAATGTTGCCAAAGCGAGGTTTCAACTTGTTTCACAAAAAAAACATTTTTCATTTTTTGAATGCTAAAAACATGTGTTTTTCGTGAAGCGGCTACAAGGAGAGTCATCCCAAACGGCGCCATTCCATGTCTATCACAAAGTAGACCCTATTTTATGAACGGCCGCCAAAAAACATGCATTTTCGACCCTCGTAGCTACTCCCGGCCATTCAGACAACCTTCGGCCGATTCAGTTGGAACCGGCTGCAATTTGAACTGCGGGTCCTTCATAGCTCGCCTGTTATTTTTGCTAAAAATCATTTTTAGCTTCACAGGTAGGCATTTCATCAAAGAATCGACAACAGCTTTGCATGATTCAACCCCTAACCACGGACGGCCGCCGCGACGAAATCGGCCGGTTTTTGAAAACATCGTAAAAAATTCAAAAAAAATCGAAAAAATGGGAGACATCCGCGGCACATCATCAAATGTGGCCTACCAACTAGCAAAAATATTAAACTTGGAATACCGATGTTTTCTTGAAATGGTGTTCTCAAAAGCGACCTACCATGAACGAAGATTCATGGCTTTCAATCCAAACGAGAAATGATATGGCCGCATTCGTTGAATAGTTTGTGATAATATGCCCAAATTTGGCACATGCCTACATCTTGGGATGGCAAACAATGTTGCCAAAGCGAGGTTCCAACTTGTTTCACAAAAAAAAAAACTGTTTTTCATTTTTTGAATGCTAAAAACATGTGTTTTTCGTGAAGCGGCTACAAGGAGAGTCATCCCAAACGGCGCCATTCCATGTCTATCTCAAAGTAGACCCTATTTTACGGACGGTCGCCAAAAATCATGCATTTCCGACCCTCGTAGCTACTCCCGACCATTGAGACAACCTTCGGCCGATTCAGTTGGAACCGGCTGGAATTTGAACTGCGGGTCCTCCATAGCTTGCCTGTTATTTTTGCTAAAAATCATTTTTGGCTTCACAGGTAGGCATTTCATCAAAGAATTGACAACAGCTTTGCATGATTCAACCCCTAGCCACGGACGGCTGCCGCGACGAAATCGGGCGGTTTTTGAAAACACCGTAAAAAATTAAAAAAAAATCGAAAAAATGGGAGACCTCCATGTCACATCATCAAATGTGGCCTACCAACTAGCAAAAATATTAAACTGGCAATACCGATATTTTCTTGAAAAGGTGTTCTAAAAAACGATCTACCATGAACGAAGATTCATGGCTTTCAAGCCAAACGAGCAATGATATGGCCGCATTCGTTGAATAGTTTGTGATAATTTGCCCAAATTTGGCACATGCCTGCATCTTGGGATCGCAAACAATGTTGCCAAAGCGAGGTTCCAACTTGTTTCACAAAAAAAACATTTTTTATTTTTTGAATGCTAAAAACATGTCTTTTTCGTTAAGCGGCTACAAGGAGAGTTATCCCAAACGGCGCCATTCCATGTCTATCTCAAAGTAGACCCTATTTTACGGACGGCCGCCAAAAAACATGCATTTCCGACCCTTGTAGCTACTCCCGGCCATTCAGACAATCTTCGGCCGATTCAGCTGGAACCAGCTGGAATTTGAACTGCGGGTCCTCCATAGCTTACCCGTTATTTTTGCTAAAAATCATTTTTAGCTTCATAGGTAGGCATTTCATCAAAGAATCGACAACAGCTTTGCATGATTCAACCCCTAGCCACGGACGGCCGCCGTGACGAAATCGGCCGGTTTTTTAAAACACCGTAAAAAATTAAAAAAAATCAAAAAAAAATGGGAGACATCCGCGTCACATCATCAAATGTGTCCTACCAACTAGCAAAAATATTAAACTTGGAATACCGATGTTTTCTTGAAAAGGTGTTCTAAAAAACGACCTACTATGAGCGAAGATTCATGGCTTTCAATCCAAACGAGCAATGATATGGCCGCATTCGTTGAATAGTTTGTGATAATATGCCCAAATTTGGCACATGTCTGCATCTTGGGATGGCAAACAATGTTGCCAAAGCAAGGTTCCAACTTGTTTCACAAAAAAAATAATTTTTCATTTTTTCATTGCTAAAAACATGTGTTTTTCATGAAGCGGCTACAAGGAGAGTCATCCCAAATGGCGCCATTCCATGCCTATCTCAAAGTAGACCCTATTTTACGGACGGTCGCCAAAAATCATGCATTTCCGACCCTCGTAACTACTCCCGGCCATTCAGACAACCTTCGGCCGATTCAGTTGGAACTGGCTGGAATTTGAACTGCGGGTCCTCCATAGCTTGCCCGTTATTTTTGCTAAAAATCATTTTTGGCTTCACAGGTAGGCATTTCATTAAAGAATCGACAACAGCTTTGCATGATTCAACCCCTAGCCACGGACCGCCGCCGCGACGAAATCGGCTGGTTTTTGAAAACTCCGTAAGAAATTCAAAAAAATCAAAAAAATGGGAGACCTCCGCGTCACATCATCAAATGTGGCCTACCAACTAGCAAAAATATTAAACTTGGAATACCGATGTTTTTTTGAAAAGGTGTTCTAAAAAATGACCTACCATGAACGAAGATTTATAGCTTTCAAGCCAAACGAGCAATGATATGGCCGCATTTGTTGAATAGTTTGTGATAATATGCCCAAATTTGGCACATGCCTGCATCTTGGGATGGCAAAAAATGTTGCCAAATCGAGGTTCCAACTTGTTTCACAAAAAAAACCGTTTTTCATTTTTTAAATGCTAAAAACATGTGTTTTTCGTGAAGCGGCTACAAGGAGAGTCATCCCAAACGGTGCCATTCCATGTCTATCTCAAAGTAGACCCTATTTTACGGACAGTCGCCAAAAATCATGCATTTCCGACCCTCGTAGCTACTCCCGGCCATTCAGACAACCTTCGACCGATTCAGTTGGAACCGGCTGAAATTTGAACTGCGGGTCCTCCATAGCTTACCCGTTATTTTTGCTAAAAATCATTTTTAGCTTCACAGGTAGGCATTTCATTAAAGAATCGACAACTGCTTTGCATGATTCAACCCCTAGCCACGGACGGCCGCCGCGACGAAATCGGCCGGTTTTTGAAAATACCGTAAAAAATTCAAAAAAAATCGAAAAAATGGTAGACCTCTGCGTCACATCATCAAATGTGGCCTACCAACTAGCAAAAATATTAAACTTGGAATACCGATGTTTTCTTGAAAATGTGTTTTAAAAAACGACCTACCATGAACGAAGATTTATAGCTTTCAAGCCAAACGAGCAATGATATGGCCGCATTCGTTGAGTAGTTTGCGATAATATGCCTAAATTTGGCACATGCCTCCATCCTGGGATGGCAAACAATGTTGCCAAAGCGAGGTTCCAACTTGTTTCACAAAAAAACCGTTTTTTATTTTTTGAATGATAAAAACATGTGTTTTTCGTGAAGCGGCTACATGGAGAGTCATCCCAAACGGCGCCATGCCATGTCTATCTCAAAGTAGACCCTATTTTACGGACGGTCGCCAAAGATCATGCATTTCCGACCCTCGTAGCTACTCCCGGCCATTCAGACAACCTTCGGCCGATTCAGTTGGAACCGGCTGAAATTTGAACTGCGGGTCCTCCATAGCTTGCCCGTTATTTTTGCTAAAAATCATTTTTAGCTTTACAGGTAGGCATTTCATTAAAGAATCGACAACAGTTTTGCATGATTCAATCCCTAGCCACGGACGGCCGCCGCGACGAAATTGGCCGGTTTTTGAAAACACCTAAAAAATTCAAAAAAAATCAAAAAATAACGGGTCATGCCGTGTCGGCTCGTGCCTACTGTACTATACTAACAATGAAAATAAAATAAAAAAATAACGGGTCGTGCCGTATCGGCTCGTGCCTAGCCTCGTGCCCAAGCACAGCCCTAGGCGGGCCACGTGCCAGCACAGCCTGATTATAAACTTGCCGGGCCAGACCCACCACGGGGGTTATCGGGCCGGCACGCTAAGACCGGCCTATTTGGCCAGGTTTGCTACGGGTCCCTGTCTGTCTCTCAGGAGTCACGGCGTAGAGTTCATCCCCTTCCTATGCAGGGGCACTCCCCTGTTCAGACCTCGAATCGGAAGCCGAGACCAGCATGAATCCGACCAGGAGCGGATAATAAATCTGGTAAAGATCGTCTCCGCTCTATTATCACTTTATGTCTCGGGATTTTCTCTCGGCTAGGATTCCAATTTCTCCATGGAGAAGCAGGAGCAGGAGCGGCAGATCGATCCAGTAATGGAGGCAGCAAGGGGGGATCCCGACGACCCCCTCATCGCCTCCCGCCCCGAACGGGTCGGCGGGTGGTGGGCCCGTAACCAGGACTTCATACGGAGACGCGCGGAGACGCTGAGGCGACCCGCCGCCCGGGCGGAGGCCGAGTTCGAGGCCGAGGCAGAGCGTAGCAGAGAGCCGCCGGCTTCCAAGAACTCCATGGCGGGACTGCTCGTGCCGCCGGTGGCGGAGGTGCGGGATCTGGAGTGCGCGGTGTGCCTGGAGGACCTGGTGACCGGAGGCCGGAAGCTCAGGAAGATGGAGTGCTCCCACTGCTTCCACCAGCGCTGCATCTTCCGCTGGCTGCACGTCAGCCGGCTCTGCCCGATGTGCCGCTTCGCGATGCCCTCCCGGCCCGACGACGAGCACGTCGGCGACGAGGTGGAGCGGGAGCTCGCGGCTGAGGAGGAAGATGCTGCTGACGAAGAAAAGTCTGCAGCAACTGAAGAACGTTCATCCGGTGAGTGAGTGAACTGAACTAATGATTCATCAGATTAGCGATGATGGTAATGATTTTAGTCTGGTTCGAAATTGCTCTTCTTTACTGTAAATATGAATATTTGTTTACCCGCTCTTTCACAAGTAGTGTACCTCTACAAAGATGCCATTTTTCTTCTTTATAAGTCTGCCTTTTATGTCTGTCAGACCTTTTTATCAGCCTCTCCAGTGGCCAGTGCTACCGCATTTTACCCCGGTTACACGTTTGTCTGTTTAAAGATACAGTAGTTGTATATTGTAAAATCCATCCTGACAGACATTAATATAGTAATCCAATAAGCTGTCTTTAAACAGTCTATTCCAAATCACAAGTACTGTACTTGTGTGTGTAAAATACAGAAACTTGTGTGTGTAAAATACAGAAAACACACAACACCCAACACCAGTACAATAGCAAAATCACCTCTATAAGTTGTCTGTGTTACTTTGTAGGTTTACATACTCCATCTGTAAAGAAATATAAGAGCGTTTAGATCACTACACTATTTCTCTCTCTGTTTTATCTTCCCACGACGCCACTAAAATTCCTTTGTAGTAACCCTTACAGATGACTGACTAGACACTGTTGTAGATGCCCTCCGATAGGGCTCCTTTGATTTATAGGATCTTCATTGATTAGAATCTTTAGGGTATTTTTTTTTATGTTGGTTGTTTGATTCATAGGATTAAATCATATAAGAATTTTCTCTAAGGAATTCTTCGTACTATTTTCCTTAGGATTTCTAGCATCCACTTAAACCTTTTTGAAAGAACCCTTTGTTTTTGCTGCGATGCAATCAAACAACCCAAAACCCTGTAGGATTGAGATGACCATGACATTCCAATCCTATGCTTTTCTATTCAAGGGTTATTACAATCATGCGAATCAAAGAGGCGCTAGTCTTCTTGTTTTGGGGGCCATCCAGTCGATCACGCTTGGCGAGTATGGTGTCCCACCTGCACTTCGTCGGCACGATGTCGCGCTTGCTCAGCCTGGAGTATTTTTTGGTTGACGCCTTATTTGAGGGAGATCAATTCCCTCGCGCTATTGGATGTTTTTTTAGAGAACATCGGCATTTTATTGATTAAGCAACAAAGTTACATTGAGTCTCCTTGATGCAATCCAAAGAAGAATGAAAAACTCAAAGACTAGTAGAGTTCATACACAACTTAGCTACGAACATGCTTGAAGGCCACCGAGGTGAAGCCCGTTGACGTAAGTTTGATATCAGCTACAACTGAACCGACGGACGACCTGTCCCTTACCGAAGAATGGAGGCATTCAATAAACGACAGACAATTCGAGGCAAAGATGACCTTGTCATAGTTCTCCTCATGAGCCAAACATACCGCACGATGCAGAGCTCTTGCCTCCGTGAATTCAGGTTCCAACTCCCATTGCAAAGGCTCACAACAAGCAAGAGTGCAGCGCCCTTCATGGTCCAGACCAACAGCACTAGCCCCAGAGATGTCTTTCTCAGGGAATATTGCTGCATCAGACATGAAAAGAATTGTACTTGATGGCGGCGGAAAGACAGACGTGACTGAAATAGTGGTTTCATGCCTAGTCTCAGGTGCAGATTTTTAAAGATGCAGAAAATTGAGGTCAGTATAAGCTTTAATCTTGATGGGCGCGGTCGAGGAGCCTCACTATTATTTCTTGCAGAATTTTGTGCATCCGAAATATGCCACATAGTGCCAACCATGACTGTAGCTTCATGATTGCTGGCACGCGAGAGAAAATCGAACAACCACTGTTGGGTTGCGAGAACTGCGGGAAGAAAGCACTTCTCCGTTGCTCACCCCCTTGCCCTTGGCAAATCACCGACTCGTCTTCACTAGAAAACCGACAAACTCCATGAAATTTACATCGATAGAGTGTTCCTGCATCGCACACAAACCGAAAGTGCATTGTCGCTCAATTAAGATTTTGGCGTTGATTACAATTGGATTAGTGAGAACTAATGTCGGTTGTCAAGTTTATCTCAGGACATTAGTATCTCTCTATGGTCTACGGACTTCGGTGACCCCCCTATTCAAAAAGGGCAAAAGACGGTGTTCTTCGGTGGCTCGGAATGTTTTTCGGTTGTTTTTGAGCTAGAGGAGAAACCATACTATCAAGAGGGGTTGTGAAGATTAGTGAGTTGGGGAACTCGAATAAATTCCATACATACTATTTTTCAAAAAATTCAACGCCTTCAGAAGGGTTCTTCCAAAGTTGATATAACCCCAACTAGAGGTCCGGGGGCATGGAGTCCTCTTTCTCCGGTTGCCCGGAGGCACGAGAGAATGTGAGTTAAGTCTCTCATTGTCCGGGTGCCCGGGGTCTTGGACCCCCAGGTGCCCGGAGGTGTTTTCTCTTGGGTGTGCCTGGATGCCCGGGTGCGCGGTCCCTGTGCGTGCTCTGCGGTTGATCTGTCTGGGTGCTCGGGGGGGGGGGGGGGGGGGGGGGTAGGTCCTGCTTCTCTGGTCAGTCCGGGTGCCCAGAGGGATCGGCTGGGCAACGACTATCCCTCCTCTTGGGGGTATTTATACCCTTATTCCACCTCAAAACCTAATCTTCCTCAAGCTTTTCTCCACCATTGCCAAACCTTAGAAGCTTGAGATATCCGTCCCCATCCACCTCAAACACTCTGATTGTTTGGGGATTGGTGGAGATTCAGCTGATCTACATTCCTACCAAACCGATTTGTGAGGAGATTCAGCTGATCTACATTCCTACCAAACCGATTTGTGTTCCCCCTACTTTGTTCATCTTCACCAACTTGTTACTCTTGGAGCTTGGGCTCCTAGACAGTTAGAGGTTCCTCCGGAAGTTTCCTTGCTTGTTGTGTGCTCCAGAGATGTATGTAAAGGTGTGGTGGCCGCCTTTAAGACTGACCCCAAGAGATTCGAGGCTCATCCGTTGGGATGGCTCGACGAGAATATGGTGAGCCTTTCATGGTGTTCCGGAAGCCTTGGCGCCGGGACCGCTTCAACGGAGATTTAGCACTTCCCCAAGGAAGATTAAACTTCAGGATAGAATCCGCATCATCGACTCACTTGTGGTTTATCCTTTCCCACACCTTGCTTTGCTTTGTATACTTGTTGGCTTGCTTTTAGATTTTTTTTCCTAGCATACCTTGCTTTAAGTTTGCTTGTCATGTAGGTTGTGTTCACCTAGTTGCATTTCTAGTGAACCTTATTTATCCGCTTATCACTAAAATTGCCAACAAAGCTTAATTTTTTTTGTCTCTTATTCAACCCCCTTCCCCTTCTAGTCGACCGTATCGATCCTTTCACAAACGATCCAATGTAAAAACAACGAATATTACCATTCCAAATCAATGGTTAGTTAAAAAAAACCGATCTTACTTCATAATGCTAGAGAAATACACAGAAATTGGATAAAATAAAGAAGGATTGGATGATAAACTTACCACGAAGAAGATTCTCCAACTCGTTTGGGTGAAAATGGCGAAGAATCCAAGGTTTAGAGGGGCTAGAGTGTGCTTCTTTGCTTTCTCTATCTTCTTTGCCATGTACTGCATGACACGGCTACAATAAGATGTGTTCTGTTTATCTGCAATATGCTTCTTTGCTAACTCGTGCCTTTCTCTGAAATATCTCAAAGTGCCATGGAATACAGCCTCCACAATAGCTGTGAGTGGTAATGCTCTATTCCCTCTGAGTACAAAGTTATACACCTCTGCAAGATTGGTTGTCATGTGGCCATACCTAGCTCCATGGGTGTCATGCAGCAAAGACCAATTCACCGGAGGCTCTTTCTCTATCCACTCAGAAAAATTCTTTATTGCCCTGCCCTTCTTTCTCTGAGTATTAGGAGGGTCAATTGCTGGCAAGTCACAAAGACCTACTGGCTCCTCTAGCTCCGCAATGAGTGCTGCTAATTTAACCTGATCTTTTTCCATTTTCTTCCTCGCACGGACCTGCTTCTTAGTAAACTCATCTAGTTTTGACAAAATAAATTCGTATTTGCGCTGCTGGTTCTGCTTGCATAATTTTTTGAACAAGTTCATCAACCGTTTGTTCTTGAACTGTGAGAAAAAATTAGCCCCAAGATGGCGCATGCACCAGCGGCTCTGCAAGTCCTTCCAAGGTGTTGGTTCGTCAGCTGTTGGATTCCTTAGTATCTTCACGGCCTTCAATATACTAGCATGTCTGTCATGAATGACACACACGTTTGGTCGGTCCTTCACGATCGTAATTTTAACTTGCCGGAAGAACCATACCCAGCTCGGAAAGTTCTCACCCTCCACAAATGCCATGGCAAGTGGGATGATTTGATTGTTCCCGTCCACACCAATAGCAGTCAGGATTTGCCCTTTGTACTGACCAGTCAGGAATGTACCATCCACAAACATCACAGGAGGACAATGCCGGAAAGCTTCGATGCACATAGCGAAAGAGAAGAATACTCGTTTCAACACCTTGAAATCTGGTATACTCTCCAACCTCGTGTGTTGTATGTTAACATAAGTGCCGGGATTCCTCTCCTTCAGTATGTCAAGGAGACGGACAATATTATCATATGAGTCGAAGAACGTCCCAAACCTTTCCTCCATAGCCTTCTGCTTAGCCCTCCAAGCCTTCCCATAAGGAATGTCATAATTCCATCTGACCTTCACTGCTGTCTGGATGTGTTTTGCTTCCATATCTTTCTTCTCCACTATCTCAGTATACATGAGTTGCGCAATGAGAGTTGAAGTCAGGTTTGGATGACGAACCAACAGGTTTTTCCTCACACAATTATGTGGGACCACATTGGTGACAACCCAGTGGATGTTATACTTCGGCACGTGCCCGTGCACCTTCGCAGGACAACCTGTTTCAACACACTTCACGGTATAGTTTGTTGGACTTGATATGTGTGTCCGAAAAACCCTCTGCGTAGACATAGCCCACTTTATCACTGCATACTTCAATTTTTTCTTTGTATCAAACATAGCCCCTATTTGGACTTGGTTCAGATTATATTGCCATGGAGTCTCATGGCCATCGTTGACAGTAAGACCGGTGGATATGTCCTGATCCCATGCAGAAGAAATCGGTACCTCCACTTCATCCTCGAAATTTTTAGAATCCAGATCCTCCGCAAATCCATCCTCGTCCTCTTCCTCCATCACCCTCTACATTTTATCGCCTTCCTCATCCCCATCAGCAACACCAGAACCAGCTAATATTATCGACTGACTCTGCCCAGTATCATGACCACAAATATTGTGCGGCACGTAGTCTGACTCTTGGTTAGCATCCACATCCGGTGGCTGTGACCCGGATAAATAAATCTCGTTAGCCACTTGACTACCCTGGCCGGGTTCATACCCCACGTGGAGTTGTACGGTATTCTCCTCCTTCGCCACTGGTTGCACTAGGGCATATGGGTGGATTCTTTGGTCTCGGCAACGACTTAACAGGGTCAACCAATGATGGCTCCTATCTATCGGCATCAACTGCCACTTGACATTTTTACAGGATTTGGTCCACAATGCATGAATACTGACGGAACAAACTTCAGGATCCAGCCCAAAACTAGTAGTCAACCAGTGCTTCAACTGTCTAATGTTCAGTCTGTCCGGGTCTGAAAGTGTCATGACGCCATTTTTAAACTCGCTAAGATCAACCCCCAACTCATTATATCGAACATTACCAGGGCCATAGTAAACAGTCAAATTTACTGATTCAGACATTTTCACCTGTCAGACATTGCCACCTTCTCATTAATCTCAACGAACATAATTATTACCGGCTACACTAACTATCCGCTAAAATGACTATGTATACTAAATAAACTGTACAGCTCATAGAAAATTTGTGACGACATTGGTATACCTTCGACGCGTGTGTCCCCTTCTTTTTCGTCCTCTCTTCAACTCAGCGGCACCGGCCACCTTGCGGACTCCTTGCACCACCGGACGACACCACCGGAACTCCTCCTCACCACCACCTCCTCCTCCTCCTCACCACCACTGCCTCCACACCCGCACCTCCTCCACCCCACCACCTCCTCACCAGCCACACCTCCTCCACCCCACCATGGCTCCTCCTCACGCACAAAAAACTACCCCATAGCAAAAAAAAAATACCGTACGCCGACGGAGAATGCTATGATCTATTGTTTCTGCGGGTTGGATAGGAAGATGGGTGGACGAGGGAAGAGATCGGAGCGGGGGTGAAATGTACAGAGAGAAACGAGAGAGAGAGGAGGAGGTAGCGAACAGAGGAAGAAGAAAGGGAGCCGTCGGGCCTTATCCAGGAGCTCTTCGGCCGCCTGGAGGCCGACGGGCCACCCCTCGGCCGCCTGGAGGCCGACGGGCCACCCCTCGGCCGCCCGAAGGCCGACGGGCCTCCCTTCGGCCCACCGCAGGCCGATGGGCCCCTCTTCGGCCTCCAGCAGGCCGATGGGGTTATAGTTTTGATTTTTTTGCGTTCAACCCTATAGATTTCAAATTTGCTATAAATCCCGTCATAGTTTTGAAAAAAAAAATCCTAGGGTTTGGGCAATGTTAAATATGAGCATCTTCCCCGCCGGCAGCCTGTTTTCACGAAAAAATGCGCGATACGAACCTTACATTTCGGCAAAGCCTAAAACTACTCGTATTATAAATCTCGCTGGAACAACTCATTTTTTATCAGAAGCTTGTGATTTAGTTTTAGAATCCTAGCAAGAGAATCAAGAAACGAAACTTCCCATTCAATTCTTTTTTACTTCCCAAGATAGAATTACTTTTTTTTGGCAACAAAGGTGGGTCACAACATGCAAGATTAGCACAGGATGTGGTGGCATTGAGGGATGGCTCCCCGACGGAAGGCGTTGACCGCGTCGGGGGGTGGGGGTGGGGTGAAGGGGGATAGGGGACATAGTAGATAGCGGCCATGATCTAGGGTTCGCAAGGCAGGCAGTCAGACGCGGGGTAGATGGTGTGGTGCCGGCGAAGGAGAGTAATGCTAGCCATTGGGCCAATCTCGTAGGGCACGTCCGACCCAGTTTCCTGAGAGAGCCAGGTATCCCTCAGCCTCAAGGAGAAGCGCACTGCGCCAACAAGCTATCCTCTTATACATGGGCCCGCAATGATAACTATAGCCCGAGTGCACCAGGAGCTCCTGTCTCGTGGGAGCTTAGAATCTACTATAGATAATTGCCCGAATGTGGGCATACCTATTCTAATGATTCAACACCAATCGTGTCTCACACTTATCTTCATTTCTCCGCCTCATCAATCCAAGCTCGCCACCTCTGCAATGAGGCATTTGGCTCACGATCCCTTCCCCACCCCCACCCAAACATGCATTTCAATTTTTTTGGCCATAAAAGTGTAGCACCTCAGGATTGACACTATGCAGATCTAGCATCCTCTGCTAGCCCCCGCATAATATCGATCGTAAGGTGTCTACCTTCACATATTGTACATGTTGAAAAAGTGCACGCCATGTGGCATGATGGTTGGTATCACAACATAGATAACAAAATGATCCACGACAATATCAATTACATATACAACAAAGAGTCAAATTTAATGTACGGCCTAGGTCTTTCGACCAAGATACAACTCATACAACAAAAGTGAATAGACCTTAGACAGGTAAGGATGCAAATTGCTTTAAGATCGCTTGAACATAATCAAATGTCGTCCATGTCCCGCCCAAACAGATGTTTATGGGATAACCAACTAACGTCGTCCATCAACAAACCTGTAGTAGTCGTTCTCTGCAATTGTGGCTATAGCAAGGGTGAGCACGTGATATACTCAACAAGACTCACACAGAATAGACCTAGGACTAGATTATGCGTCGGCTTAAAGCATTAAAAAATTAGTGGAATGGTGTTTTTTTTTTCTTTTCGAGGGGTGAATGGTGGTTTACAAGAGTGGCGCAAATAATCGATTACTCAGCGTCGGGTTTCAAACTGATCATGGTGGTTTAGCAACGCAGTACATCAATACCAAAACAAGTCTTTCTAGCCGCCGCCTCCTCTTTCTCCACAAAAAAGCTAGGGTTTCTACCTCCCGCCGGCGCCGCCGCAGGTCCGCCTCCTCTCCGGTGGCCCTAGGGCCATGGGGGCACGGTGGATCTCGGCAAGGGCCGGCGGGAGGGTTCCCTTTTTAGTCGTTTCTTTCAGTTTTGCTAGGGTTTGTGTCCTGCTCAGGAAGACGAGACGGCGGCGGCTCCCTGAAGATGGAATAAAGGTCTCCCCATCTAGCCCCCGTTCCGGCGGTGCATCTAGCACCGTTGGTGGGCGTGTGGAGATGTGTCTCTGGCGGATCTATCTTTGGTGGATTTGCTCGGATCTCGTCGTTGTTCGTCTACGTTCGTTTGTCTTCGGGTTGGATCCTTCTGATCTAGGTTATTCTTCATCTGCGGCGGTTGCTGTTCTGGTGCGCTGGTCCTATGGGGCCTTAGCACGACGGCTTCCCGACTGTCTACTACAATAAGTTGTGCCCGACGGCGCGCCTTCGGCTCGCTTCAGTGCTTATAGTCGTCGCTAGGTGGTCTATGAATCTGGATGTAATTTCTATTATTTCTGGTATTCGTTGTACTGCCATGATTGAAGGTGAATAGATCGGAAATTTTCTCGAAAAAAAAATTGGTGGTTTACAAGAGTTTGGTGTCATTTCACCGAAAGAAAAATAATCTACTCCCTCTATAAAGAAATATAAAAGTGTTTAGATTACTAAAATAGTGATCTAAACGCTCTTATATTTTTCTTACAGAGGAGTACTACTCATCCAGGATCCCCAAGGGGGTGTCTGTAGGCATTTCGCGCCGGCAAGCCTCCAGGAGTCCATGTCACGCCGAACTGCTGCAATGACACCACTAATTGGAATAACTTGTTGTCTAAAAGATCTCCATCCATATATGCCAAGCCACAAGCATCAGCATGGTCTTCACTTTCTTCTTGTGCGTCGGCCTTGTCTTTGCTGGCACCCGACGCATCTTCAGATGATCTTGAGGATCCCTCATTTGCAGCAGTGAGGGCGTTGCAACCCTGCCAAGTGGAGGTTCTGCACCAGGTACAAAAAGTAGAGTGGAACCGCTGAAATAACAGAACGGTTTTCACTGGTGTTTTATACTGTGGCAAGGGCCACTGCCGTCTGCCAATAGCACGAATGTCAGAAGGTGTGCCCGATGACCGGGCCGCGGCAATCTTGGAGCATTCATTCAAAAATCAGAGGTAACAGTTTCCAAAAGGAAAGAGAGAGCTTCAGAAGAAGAAAGCTTCAGAAGGACACATTGCACTTCGGTTCAGTTGACTCTTGAACCACTATCCATGTGGTGGTCCATGTCCCAACTACTACTCCGAATCCTCAGCTTACTCTGGCCTTACATCCCCATGACCATGTTCATTCTCAACAGCTCAGTTTCATACTATGATCCAATAAACACATGCATCTGTGCATGTAAAAGTAAAACACCTTCCCCAGCAGAAAATATGTAATCTAAACCTACAAAACCCATCTAGAAACAGCAACTACAAACTCTGTTGTTAAATTATTATTTTTATTAAAAGCCTGTCTTAAGTTCTTGGCAGCATTGGTGAGTTGCAACACACATCTTAGTTTGTAGGGGCAATTGCGCTACGACAACTTCAGGAAATCCAACCAAAAACAAAGTACAAAGAAAGTAGGGCACAGGATGACGTCTAGACACCAGGAAGCATCATGAAAATAGACGAAAGGTCACATTCATACCCTATTCTAAGCCCCGGTGAACACACAATCCATAGACAATCGGTAGCAAATCTAAAACATGTCCTTGCCTACAAGAAGACATTTCAAATGAATAAAGCTTATGGAGAACAAGGCATTCAAAGATTCAGTTCCACGGCTAGATACCGAAAAGTGGAATTGTGTGTGTGTGTGTGTGTGGGGGGGGGGGGGGGGGGGTTCGCTAGCATACAACTTAGAGTCAACCTGATTTTTGTCCAGAACCAGTCAAGGCATAACCAAATAACAGAAGGAAAAACTCCGGAGAGAAAACATGAACTTTTTCTTCAGCAATGCATACTACCATAGGCTCAACCATCCAGTTTGTCTGCGCCCAGGGGTGGCGCTAGGGGTATTCTTGGGTCTTCATGTGAATACCCATGATTTTTACAAAATAGTGTTGATTTTTGCAAAACAGTGACAATTTTCAAAAAACAACAATGATTTTGGCAAAATGAATACACATGAATATCCGGTTGCAAATTCCTGGAGCCGTCACTGTCTGCGCCTCATGTGATCTGTTGTTATATGGTCAATCCGGAATCCCGGATGTTGATGGTGTAGCTCGAGAGAAGCTGGATAATCGTGAAAGGACGATCGGCAATGAGGGCAAATTGCTTATCTTGCTTCACAAAATCAACAGCTTTAGAGATCCTCTCTGCTTTCTGGTCCTGGAGGTTGCGCATACAGATGTGTGCTGACGAACCCAGGTGTTCAATATAGTAGATACAGTTTGCCTCAATGCCTGGGAATTTATCTGCATCGACTATGAGGCACCTCCGATGACCGATAAAGATAGCATGGTTGCTGATGCTCATCAAAGGCACGAGCTTGTCACTGTTGGCTTCAAACTTGCAAACCATGGTGAGCAGCTGTCGCTTAATGATGATCAGCACTTGTCCACCAAACTCGACTAGGAAACAACGGACATTGTTTTCATGTTCAGTCACAGGAAGATCATCGGAGAAAAACTTATGAGGATCAACACGAAGCAACATCATCAAATTGCCCATCTTGCGGACCATCTCATCTAACATGGTTGATTCCGTCCAACCGCCATCAAACCCACCTTTGATCACCCTCTGCAAGAAACTATAAATTGCATCCTTATAGTTGTGGGCCATGAAACATTCACTTTCAGTATATGCCATGTAATGCTTGTGAGACGAGCCGTAGAATAAATTAAGAATGGGCAAATCCATGATAAAGCTGACTGCAGCGGTGACCTCCCCCTCGGGCGGCATGGGCGCCTTGAAATGGATCATTGCGCCGGTGAGAGGGCTGAAGATGCGCGCGGCGTGAGGAGGGCTCTTGTCGGCCAGGATAAAGAAGCCCTCAAGAGTGGTGGCGACCACATAGTAGTCGCCGAGCGGCAGGAGCTCCTTGTGGATTAATCGCCCGGTGGCGGTGTTGAGCAACATGCGGCGCGTGTCGCTCTCGAAGACCTCATCAAGGATGATCCACCCGCGCGGGCGAAACCGGCAATCCGAGGTGTTGTTCCTGGGGTCGTCGGTGGCGGAGCGCCAGTTGTGGCACACGGCGTGTAAGTCCATGTACCAATCGACGTCGTTGGAGGCGAGGAAGGACTCGGCGATGCGGCGGACGAGGTCGTACGGGAGACAGGACCAGTCTGCAATCGCCATGGCTGGTAAGACCGGCGAGGTTTCCGGGCAGCCGGGGTCCTTCTTCCCCTTGGAAAGCGGGGGAACTTCGGCGTGTGCGGCAGCGGCCACCATAGCTGCACGCTGGAGTTGCTGCTTAGCTTGATTTTGGATCTCAAGGACAGAATCCAATGGCCTGCTCCTCCCTGCCAAAATGAAGGACCCCAGTTGTAAAAATCACAACAATTGATCACGAAGAAATGGGCAAGAATAGAAATGAACAAAAGTGTCAAGCAAAGCAAGCAGCAACACAAGCATCATCAAGCAATGGAACAGTTGCACAAGCAGTAGCAGCAGCAAGCAACACTCCAGCACTCTTTCTTCTTCATCCTCTCGCTCTCTCTCTCTTCCCCCCAAACTCATCTCTACACTACACCGGATCCCCTCTCATGCAGCAAACACAGCAGCAGCAGCAGCAAATCCACTCTGCTCTGTCCCAATCCATCGTCTCCCCCAATCCTCGCCCCATCTCCTCCGGTGCCGGGCCTGCTCCCAAATTTTTTCCCCAGATCGGGGGCGGCACGAGGTGGCTCCTTCGTCCTTCCCCGGTGAGCTGCTCGTGCCCCTCTCTTTCTCTCTCTCTCTCCCGACGACGCCGCTCGGCCCTGCTCATCCTCAACAGTCCACCCGCTTCTCGGCTAACGCCACTCCTCCCTCCTGGTCGCGACAGAGGGAAGGCGACGCGGGCGCGGGCGCCTAGGCGACGGCGCAGCGCAGGCTAACCCTAGCGGCAGCGGCGGCGGCGGCGCAGAAGAGGAAGAGTAGAGACCAACCGAACCTCGATTTTTCCGGGGCGACGCCGGCGCGGGAGGGAAGGACGCGAGCTGCTCGGCGATTTGCCTCTCTTCTTCCAAATCGCAAAATTGGCTCGCACGTGATGGATTCCTTTTTTTTCCAGGAGTAAAATGCATGCGCGTCCTAATTCTTTCACGAAAGTGTCAATTGTGTTTTAGTTCTTTCAAAATGCACATCTGACTTCTAAATCTTTTTTTGTACTCATGACTTTTAAATATTTTTAAGTTGTTCATCGAGGTCCTAATTCTATCTGACCACTGCTGACCCGCTTGCGTGACGCTTTGACCAGGGTCTTGTCGACACGTGGGGCCAGGCGGGAGTTTTCCCGCGGCTAGCGGTTGGAGTTTTATGCAAACTGGCCCTTGAAATATCTCTCCTTCGCATTCCCCAGTCTCTAGGTCGTCTCCCCCCACTCTATTCGTTCCACCGCCGCTCCATCGCCATGTCCGACGGCGCTAGCTCGTCTGCGGTCAAGCGCCTCAAGCGCCAAAGGAAGATGTTGTTTGGTGCATGATGACCCACAAGTATAGGGGATCTATCGTAGTCCTTTCGATAAGTAAGAGTGTCGAACCCAACGAGGAGCAGAAGGAAATGACAAGCAGTTTTCAGTAAGGTATTCTCTGCAAGCACTGAAATTATCGGTAACAGATAGTTTTGTGATAAGGTAATTCGTAACGGGTAACAAGTAACAAAAGTAAACAAGGTGCAGCAAGGTGGCCCAATCCTTTTTGTAGCAAACGACAAGTCTGGACAAACTCTTATATAAAGGAAAGCGCTCTCGATGACACATGGGAATTATCGTCAAGCTAGTTTTCATCATGCTCATATGATTCGCGTTCGTTACTTTGATAATTTGATATGTGGGTGGACCGGTGCTTGGGTACTGCCATTCCTTGGACAAGCATCCCATTTATGATTAACCCCTCTCGCAAGAATCCGCAATTAGGAAAGAAGAATTAAGGTAAACCTAACCATAGCATGAAACATATGGATCCAAATCAGCCCCTTACGAAGCAACGCATAAACTAGGGTTTAAGTTTCTGTCACTCTAGCAACCCATCATCTACTTATTACTTCCCAATGCCTTCCCCTAGGCCCAAACAATGGTGAAGTGTCATGTAGTCGACATTCACATAACACCACTAGAGGAAAGACAACATACATCTCATCGAAATATCGAACGAATACCAAATTCACATGACTACTTATAACAAGACTTCTCCCATGTCCTCAGGAACAAACGTAACTACTCACAAATCATATTCATGTTCATAATCAAAGGGGTATTAATGTGCATAAAGGATCTGAACATATAATCTTCCACCGAATAAACCAACTAGCATCAACTACAAGGAGTAATCAACACTACTAGCAACCCACAGGTACCAATCTGAGGTTTTGAGACAAAGATCGGATACAAGAGATGAACTAGGGTTTGAGAGGAGATGGTGCTGGTGAAGATGTTGATGGAGATTGGCCCCCTCCCGATGAGAGGATCGATGGTGATGACGATGGTGACGATTTCCTCCTCCCGGAGGGATGTTTCCCCGGCAGAACAGCTCCGCCGGAGCCCTAGATTGGTTCCGCCAAGGTTCCGCCTCGAGACGGCGGCGCTTCGTCCCGAAAGCTTCCTTATGATTTTTTCCAGGGCAAAAGACACCTTATACCAGAAGATGGGCATCGGGGGGCTTCCAGGTGGCCCACGAGGCAGGGGGGCGCGCCCAGGGGGTAGGGCGCACCCTCCACCCTCGTGGACAGTGGGTGGCCCCCCTCTGGTGCTTTCTTCGCCCAATATTTTTAATATATTCCAAAACTGACTTTCGTGGAGTTTCAGGACTTTTGGAGTTGTGCAGAATAGGTCTCTAATATTTGCTCCTTTTCCAGCCCAGAATTCCAGCTGCCGGCATTCTCCCTCTTCATGTAAACCTTGTAAAATAAGAGAGAAAAGGCATAAGTATTGTGACATAATATGTAATAACAACCCATAATGCAATAAATATCGATATAAAAGCATGATGCAAAATAGACGTATCAACTCCCCCAAGCTTAGACCTCGCTTGTCCTCAAGCGGAAGCCGATATCGAAAAATATGTCCACATGTTTAGAGTTAGAGGTGTCGATAAAATAAAATACGGACATGAGGGCATCATGATCATTCTTAGAATAGCAACATATATATATTGTCATATGATTTCTTATGCTGAAGTAACAATCTATTCACAATATAAAGTATGAATCAGAAACTTCATTGAAAAACCAGCAAACTATAATCTCAGTCATTGAAGCAATTGCAATTTATCATAACATCGGAAAGAGTCAATATAAGAGTTTTTCAGCAAGTCCACATACTCAACTATCATTTAGTCTTTCACAATTGCTAACACTCACGCAATACTTATGGGTATGAAGTTTTAATCGGACACAGAGAAAGATAGGGGCTTATAGTTTTGCCTCCCAACCTTTTACCTCAAGGGTAACGTCAACAATAATGCTTTATGAAAACCCACATCCAATTGGATATATATATATCAGGATCTTTCCAACACATAGTGCTTGCCAAAGGATAAAGTGTAAAAAGGAAAGGTGAAGATCACCATGACTCTTGTATAAGGTATAAGACAAAAATAAAAGATAGGCCCTTCGCAGATGGAAGCAGAGGTTGTCATGTGCACAAAATCTTAATGCAAAAGAACGTCACTTTATATTGCCACTTGTGATAGGGACCTTTATTATGCAGTCCGTCGCTTTTATTTCTTCCATATCACAAGCTCATATAAAGCTTATTTTCTCCACACTAATAGATCATACATATTTAGAGAGCAATTTTTATTGCTTGCAACAATGAAAACTTACTTGAAGGATCTTACTCAATCCATAGGTAGATATGGTGGACTCTCATGGCAAAACTGGGTTTAAGGATATTTAGAGGCACAAGTAGTGTCTCTACAATTGGTGCAAAGAATTTGGCTAGCATTAGGGGGAAAGGCAAGCTCAACATGTTGGATGATCCATGACAATATAATTTATTTCGGATATAAGAAAACATAACCCATTACGTTGTCTTCCTTGTCCAACATCAACTTTTTGGCATGTCATATTTTAATGAGTGCTCACAATCATAAAAGATGTCCAAGATTGTATATTTATATGTGAAAACCTCTCTTTCTTTATTACTTCCTATTAATTGCAACGATGACCAAAACTATGTTTGTCAACTCTCAACAACTTTTATTCATCATACTCTTTATATGTGAAGTCATTACTCTCCATAAGATCAATATGATCTCTTTATTTCTTTTTATTCTTTCTTTTTTCTTTTATTCCCTCAAGATCATAGCAAGATAACCAAGCCCTCGACTCAAGACTAATCTTTATTATATATAGCTCACGGACTCGATTACATAGATAAGGATCAACACAAAAACTCAAAGCTAGATCATACTAAACTTTATTCTACTAGATCAAGATATAACCAAAAGGATCGAACTAAGAAGTGTGATGGTGATACGATACCGGGGCACCTCCCCCAAGCTTGGCAGTTGCCAAGGGGAGTGCCCATACCCATGTATTTATGTCTCTTTCTTCGGAGGTAGTGGTGTGATATTTTTGGCGATGATGCCCCTTAGGATACGGTTCTCTTCCTCGAGCTTATTGACTTGCTGCTTAAGGTCCATTGTTTCCTTCCGGAGTTTACCCGTGACGGCTAAAGCTCCTTTCACCCATGGATGTTGCATAGCTGCGGGAGAACAAGTAACACTCTTTTCATATTTTCATAAGAAAGAAATCTAGCATTGGGAGGGATGACCGAATTTGGAATTGCTGAGCTCTGGAGTTCCTCCATCATAAATCTGGCTTGGAGACGAGAGGTAACTTCTTGATCTTCCTCCATGGCATCTATCCTTTTCAAGTCGGCCTCCATCTCTTCCTCAGTTGATGGCCCAAAGTGATCGGCATCGCTGTTTGCTTTTGGCCACGGTGTCGGGTGAGATACCCGGCTCTCCCCGACTGACTCTTGAGAAGACATCTTGATCTAATCTGCGGCAGAAACAACTCAAAACAAAAATAGAGGATTTTGTCGTGGTACGGTGGTCAAAACGTTCGGGAGATTATATAATGAATTTTTACCGACCAAAAGAAGTATCGTGCAAGAAAACGGAGTCCGGAGGGCACACGAGGTGCCCACGAGGCAGGGGGCGCGCCCTCCACCCTCGTGGATGCCTCGTGTCCTTTCCGGACTACTTCTTATTTTCCTATTTTCTTAAATAATCCAAAACGGAGAAAAATTGCTATTAGAACTGCTTTGGAGTCGGTTTACTTACCGTACCACATACCTATTCCTTTTTGGAGTCTGAAACGTTCTGGAAAGTGTCCCTTATGTACTCCTCCGGGGTTACGGTGTCAATAACATTGGTTTCAACATTTATGGGATTACCTGAGATATAATGTTTGATTCTTTGACCATTCACCACCTTCGGATTTGTGCCTTCGAAGTTGTTGATTTTTATGGCACCGGAACGATAGACCTCCTCGATAACGTAAGGACCTTCCCATTTAGAGAGGAGTTTTCCTGCAAAAAATCTTAAACGAGAGTTGTATAACAAAACATAATCACCTACATTAAACTCACGCTTTTGTATCCTTTTGTCATGCCATCTTTTAACTTTTTCTTTAAACAGTTTGGCATTCTCATAGGCCTGGGTTCTCCACTCATCAAGTGAGCTAATGCCAAATAGTCTCTTCTCACCGGCAAGTTTGAAATCATAATTGAGCTCTTTAATGGCCCAATATGCCTTATGTTCTAGTTCGAGAGGTAAGTGACATGCTTTTTTATAAACCATTTTATATGGAGACATACCCATAGGATTTTTATATGCAGTTCTATAGGCCCATAATGCATCATCAAGTTTCTTGGACCAATTCTTTCTAGATCTATTAACAGTCTTTTGCAAAATTAATTTAATCTCTCTATTACTCAGTTCTACTTGACCACTAGACTGTGGGTGGTATGGAGATGCAATTCTATGATTAACATCATACTTAGCAAGCATTTTACAAAAAGCACCATGAATAAAATGTGAACCACCATCAGTCATTAAGTATCTAGGGACTCCAAACCTCGGAAAAATAACTTCTTTAAGCATCTTAATAGAGGTGTTATGATCAGCACTACTAGTTGGAATAGCTTCTACCCACTTAGTAATGTAATCAACATCAACTAAAATATGTGTATACCCATTAGAGGAAGGAAACGGTCCCATATAATCAAAGCCCCAAACATCAAATGGTTCAATAACAAGTGAATAGTTCATAGGCATTTCTTGACGTCTACTAATATTACCAATTCTTTGACATTCATCACAAGACAAGACAAACTTACGGGCATCTTTGAAAAGAGTAGGCCAATAAAAACCGGATTGTAATACCTTATGTGCAGTTCTATCTCTAGCGTGGTGTCCTCCATAAGCCTCGGAGTGACACTTGCGTAGGATCTGTTCCTATTCATGCTCAGGTACACAACGTCTAATAACACCATCTACTCCTTCTTTATAAAGGTGTGGGTCATCCCAGAAGTAATGTCTTAAATCATAGAAAAACTTTTTCTTTTGCTGGTATGTGAAACTAGGTGATATAAATTTAGCAACAATGTAATTAGCATAATCAGCATACCATGGAGCAGTACGAGAAGCATTTATGACAGCTAATTGTTCATCAGGAAAACTATCATCAATAGGGAGTGGGTCATCAAGAACATTTTCTAACCTTCCTATCAATAATATGCAAATCAAATTCTTGTAGCAAGAGAACCGATCTAATAAGTCTAGGTTTAGCATCTTCCTTTTCCATAAGGTATTTAATAGCAGCATGATCAGTGTGAACAGTTACTTTGGAATCAACAATATAAGGTCTGAACTTATCACAAGCAAATACAACTACTAAAAATTCTTTTTCAGTAGTAGCATAATTTCTCTGGGCACTGTCTAGAGTTTTACTAGCATATTGGATAACATTTAATTTCTTATCAACTCTTTGTCCTAGAATAGCACCTACAGCATAATCACTAGCATCACACATAATTTCAAAGGGTAAATTCCAATCAGGTGGCTGAACAATAGGTGCAGAAATCAAGGCTTTCTTAAGTATTTCAAATGCTTCTACACAATCATCATCAAAGACAAAAGGAACATCTTTTTGTAAGAGATTAGTCAGAGGCCTAGAAATTTTTGAGAAGTCTTTAGTGAACCTCCTATAAAAACCGGCATGACCAAGGAAACTTCTTATACCTTTAATGTCCTTAGGACACGGCATCTTTTCAATAGCATCAACTTTAGCTTTATCAACTTCAATACCTCTTTCAGAAATTTTATGCCCCAAGACAATACCTTCATTAACCATAAAGTGGCACTTCTCCCAAGTCAAGACAAGATTAGTTTCTTCACATCTCTGCAAAACTCGATCAAGATTGCTTAAGCAATCATCAAAAGAAGTTCCATACACGGAGAAATCATCCATGAAAACCTCAACAATCTTTTCACAAAAGTCAGAGAATATAGCAGTCATACATCTTTGAAAGGTAGCAGGTGCATTGCATAAACCAAAAGGCATACGTCTATAAGCAAAGGTACTGAAAGGGCAAGTAAAAGTGGTCTTTTCCTGGTCCTCTTTCGACACAGGTATTGGAGAGAAACCAAAGTAACCGTCTAGAAAGCAAAAATGTGTATGTTTGGATAATCTTTCTAGCATTTGATCAATAAAAGGTAAAGGGTAATGATCCTTTCTAGTAGCTTTATTTAATTTGCGGAAATCAATTACCATTCTATAACCTGTAACAATTCTTTGTGGGATCAATTCATCTTTATCATTAGGAACAACAGTAATACCTCCCTTCTTAGGGACACAATGGACATGACTTACCCACTGACTATCAGCAACAGGATAAATTATACCTGCCTCCAGAAGCTTTAGTATTTCATTTCTTACCACTTCTTTTATCTTAGGATTTAACCGTCGTTGGTGATCAACAACCGGTTTAGCGTCTTTCTCCAATTTTATTTTGTGCTGGCATAGAGTGGGACTAATGCCCTTAAGATCATCAAGAGTATATCCAATAGCGGCACGGTGCTTCTTCAGAGTTTTCAATAATTTCTCTTCTTCCTGCTCTGAAAGGTTAGCACTAATAATAACAGGATATATCTTCTTTTCATCAAGATAAGCATATTTAAGAGTATCAGGTAATGGTTTAAGCTCAAACACAGGATCACCCTTGGGTGGAGGAGGATCCCCTAGAATTTCAACAGGCAAGTTGTGTTTCAAAATAGGTCCCTGTTTAAAGAATACTTCATCTATTTCCCTTCTTTCATTCATAAACATATCATTTTCATGGTCTAGCAAATATTGTTCTAAAGAATCATTAGGAGGCACGGCAATAGAAGCAAGACCAATAATTTCATCTTTACTAGGCAATTCTTTATCATGGGGTTGTCTACGAAATTTAGCAAAATTAAAATCATGAGACATATCCCCTAAACCAACAGTAACAATATCCTTTTCGCAGTCTATCCTAGCATTAACAGTATTCAAGAAGGGTCTACCAAATATAATGGGACAAAAGTCATCTTGTGGGGAACCAAGAACAAGAAAATCAGTAGGATATTTAATTTTCCCACACAAGACTTCAACATCTCTAACAATCCCAATTGGTGAAATAGTATCTCTATTGGCAAGCTTAATAGTAACATCAATACCTTCTATTTCAGCAGGTGCAATATCATGCATATTTTCTTTGTATAAGGAATGAGGTATTGCACTGACACTAGCACCCATATCACATAAGCCATGATAACAGTGATCTCCTATTTTAACAGAAACAACAGGCATGCCAACAACAGGTCTATGTTTACCTTTAGTATCGGGTCTAGCAATTCTAGCAGCTTCATCACAGAAGTAAATAACATGCCCATCAATATTATCGACCAAGAGATCCTTAACCATAGCAATACTAGGTTCAACTTTAATTTGCTCAGAGGGTGTAGATGTTCTAGCATTACTCTTACGAACCACAGTTGAAGCTTTAGCATGATCCTTTATTCTAACAGGGAAAGGTGGTTTCTCAATATAAGCGGTAGGAACAATAGGATCAACATTATAAGTGATAGTCTTTTCTTTAACTTTAATAGGTTCAACTACTTTTACTTCAATGGGAGGATGATATTTAAACCACTTCTCCTTAGGGAGATCAACATGAGTAGCAAATGATTCACAGAAAGAAGCTACTATCTTAGAGTCAAGTCCATATTTAGTGCTAAATTCACGAAAAACATCGGTATCCATAAAAGATTTAACACAATGAAACTTAGGTGTTATACCGGACTCCTTACATTCGTCGAGTTCCCAATCTTCAGAGTTGCGTTTAATTCTTTCCAATAAATCCCATCTGAATTCAATAGTCTTCATCATAAAAGAACCAGTACAAGAAGTATCGAGCATGGAGCGATTATTGAGAGAAAGCCGAGCATAAATTTTTTGAATAATAATTTCTCTTGAGAGCTCATGATTGGGGCATGAATATAACATTGACTTAAGCCTCCCCCAAGCTTGAGCGATACTTTCTCCCTCACGAGGCCAAAAATTATATATATAATTACGATCACGATGAACCAGATGCATAGGATAAAACTTCTGATGAAATTCCAATTTCAATCGGTTGTAGTTCCATGATCCAATATCATCACATAGCCTAAACCATGTCAATGCCTTTCCCTTCAAAGATAAAGGGAAGACCTTCTTCTTGATAACATCCTCGGGCATACCTGCAAGTTTAAATAATGCACAAACTTCATCCACATAGATTAGGTGCATATCGGGATGTAATGTTCCATCTCCTGTAAAAGGATTAGCTAGCAGTTTCTCTATCATACCCGAAGGAATTTCAAAGTAAACATTTTCAGTAGGTTCAGTAGGTTGAGGAGCAACTCTTTGCTCTACAGGTCGGGGTGAAGATACCCCGAACAAGCCCCTCAAAGGATTATTTTCCATAGTAGCAAGTGACAGTAAATTTCAGCACACTATATAATTTTTTCCTTACCAAATTCCACCTACCAAAGGTGCTTCACTCCCCGGCAACGGCGCCAGAAAAGATTCTTGATGACCCACAAGTATAGGGGCTCTATCGTAGTCCTTTCAATAAGTAAGAGTGTCGAACCCAACGAGGAGCAGAAGGAAATGACAAGCAGTTTTCAGTAAGGTATTCTCTGCAAGCACTGAAATTATCGGTAACAGATAGTTTTGTGATAAGGTAATTCGTAACGGGTAACAAGTAACAAAAGTAAACAAGGTGCAGCAAGGTGGCCCAATCCTTTTTGTAGCAAAGGACAAGCCTGGACAAACTCTTATATAAAGGAAAGCGCTCCCGAGGACACATGAGAATTATCGTCAAGCTAGTTTTCATCAAGCTTATATGATTCGCGTTCGTTACTTTGATAATTTGATACGTGGGTGGACCGGTGCTTGGGTACTGCCCTTCCTTGGACAAGCATCCCACTTATGATTAACCCCTCTCGCAAGCATCCGCAACTACGAAAGAAGAATTAAGGTAAACCTAACCATAGCATGAAACATATGGATCCAAATCAGCCCCTTACGAAGCAACGCATAAACTAGGGTTTAAGCTTCTGTCACTCTAGCAACCCATCATCTACTTATTACTTCCCAATGCCTTCCCATAGGCCCAAACAATGGTGAAGTGTCATGTAGTCGACGTTCACATAACACCACTAGAGGAAAGACAACATACATCTCATCGAAATATCGAACGAATACCAAATTCACATGACTACTTATAACAAGACTTCTCCCATGTCCTCAGGAACAAACGTAACTACTCACAAATCATATTCATGTTCATAATCAGAGGGGTATTAATGTGCATAAAGGATCTGAACATATAATCTTCCACCGAATAAACCAACTAGCATCAACTACAAGGAGTAATCAACACTACTAGCAACCCACAGGTACCAATCTGAGGTTTTGAGACAAAGATCGGATACAAGAGATGAACTAGGGTTTGAGAGGAGATGGTGCTGGTGAAGATGTTGATGGAGATTGGCCCCCTCCCGATGAGAGGATCGATGGTGATGACGATGGTGACGATTTCCTCCTCCCGGAGGGATGTTTCCCCGGCAGAACAGCTCCGTCGGAGCCCTAGATTGGTTCCACCAAGGTTCCGCCTCGAGACGGCGGCGCTTCGTCCCGAAAGCTTCCTTATGATTTTTTCCAGGGCAAAAGACACCTTATACCAGAAGATGGGCATCGGGGGGCTTCCAGGTGGCCCACGAGGCAGGGGGCGCGCCCTCCACCCTCGTGGACAGTGGGTGGCCCCCCTATGGTGCTTTCTTCGCTCAATATTTTTAATATATTCCAAAACTGACTTTCATGGAGTTTCAGGACTTTTGGAGTTGTGCAGAATAGGTCTTTAATATTTGCTCCTTTTCCAGCCCAGAATTCCAGCTGCCGGCATTCTCCCTCTTCATGTAAACCTTGTAAAATAAGAGAGAAAATGCATAAGTATTGTGACATAATGTGTAATAACATCCCATAATGCAATAAATATTGATATAAAAGCATGATGCAAAATGGACGTATCAGTGCATCCATGGCCTTGGCGGCACCGTCTTCACCACGGGCATTGGCTCCTTTGGCGCAGCTACTACTGTTGGTGTTGTGCCCTTGCTGCAGATTTTGGTCAACCATCTGGCTAGTGTCTAAATTTAACGCAAATCCTAAAGGGTTTTCTACACATGCCCCAATCACTGTGTAAGATTCACGTTTGTCCTCGAATCTTTTGCATATGGAATGCATTCCTCTGTTTCTCATCTATTAGAGTTTGTGCGATAGATTGAACCAAATCCTTGCCAGCACTACTACTTGAAAGATGGCCCAGATAACTACATGGATTTCTTGGTCAGGAATGGGCACATTACCCTTGCAATTAGCAGTGCTTATTCAGTTGTTGTCAATGCTAGTGAAGAAACAGATGAGAAAGAAGAGTGTGGAGCAAAGAAGCACAACATTACTGGCTGTGTGGTGATGGCAGATGTAATGAAGAAGATGGAAGAGCTGATTTTTCTCTGTAGGAGTATTTTCATTGCAGTAATGTTCATGATTGCTATCATGGTGTTTGTAGTTTGTAAGAAATGAGAATGCAATTATGTAGTTGGTAAGCAATGAGAAATCAGTGCTAGTTTGATGTATGCCATAGATGTATGACAAGTACTTTAGTAATGGAAATTAATAAAATTGCAGCAGTGCACTAATTGCGGGAGACTTGTTTGTTTTTTAGAAATTTGGGAGCATTTTTTTGTTTATCAGAATTTTAGTAGCATTTTGCTTGCTTATCAGAACTTTGGCAGCATGTTGTTTTTTTTTAGAAATTTGATAGCAGTTAGTGCATGTAACAATGACCAACAATACAATAATAGGTAGTGAGAAATTGCACCAGTTTGGGAACTTAAAAGAAGTCTTAAACATAGCCACATCACTACAAAGGTCTTAAACATAGCCACATAAGGTCTTAAGGTGCAAATCTTACAAAGTCATGATATGCAACATTATAAGATATCGACAACCTAAATAATTAGCATAACACTTTCATGGTTTGTGTGAAACATACAACCACAACACAACATCATGTTTCAGTTGCGCATGAATATCACCAATTGCATTGTCAAATGTCATATCTTTGTGGTCCACAAACAACTGAAAATACTGGAATTTTGGGACAACTGCTGCCATGTGCGATGTATCAGTGCCACAGTCCACACTCCGGGTCCATCAGCTAGATTCTTTCCAGGGAGCAACCAATGCAAAGTGAAGTTTGATTGGTCACTATATTATAATTGTTGCATAAGATCAGTGAGCCGGAGAGGAGACCATGTATCTACATCACATCCATCGAACACAACAACTTTTCCATCAACATATGACTTCAACTTGCCAAATCTCCAAAACAATCCAGCATAGTTTATTTCCACACTAAAAAGCTCCTCTTGTGGTCCTAGATTGCAAGGGATCCGTGTGACGCCCCCGGCCTAATCGTGCACTAATCATACACGCAAATGCACACGATCAAGCCTAAGGACTCACGGGAAGATATCACAACACAGCTCTAAAACATAAATAAAGTCATAAAAGCTTTATATTACAAGCCAGGGGCGGTCGGAGGCGGTCGGAGGCGGGGACGGCGCCCGATCCGGTTGCAGGGGCCCCCGTGGCTTGCGCTGGTGAGTGCGTACGGCGTGGACGAGCGCGGTTGGGCCTCTGGACGCCGTCGCGGGGCTGGGAAGCGATGATGGCCGCCGGTCGACGGCGGTGTGCGCGGGCGGACGAACTCGAGGGGGAGAGGGAGAGCGTGGGGGCGCGACGGGAAGGGTGGGGATGTGCTAGGGTTTCGGTCGGTGGGGGTGGGGGTTAAGCGGGCCAGTGGGGGAGGCCGGCTGGGCCAGCTGGGCCGGCCAGTGCGGCGGCCAGCTGGGCCGTTTGGCCCAGGGGGTGGGGGGTTCAGTTTTTATTTTCTCTTTTGTTTTCTTTTTGTCTTTTTATTTTATTTATTTTCTTTTCTCAGTTAGCAAATTGTTAGGCCACATTTTGAATTTTGCAAAACACAGGGACTGCTCCAACAAATACTAGGTATCCTCAACTACTACCAAAATTTAGTTTGGAGACAATTTGAGTTCACACCACTTTTATAATAATTAAAATGCATTAAACCTTACTGTTTTAATTATGTTAGAGCCACCTAAGTATTTTATTATTTATTGGTTTCAATTTTAGACTAGCCTCTGCAATATTTATCATTTATCGAACATTTTAGTTTTTATGCTGGACAACTTTTATATTTCACTTTCATTTAAATTTGAATTTTGACTTAGGAGTTGAAAAGCATTATGATGCAAATGATGATCATGCACTGTTAATCATGCTGACTTGGCATTATCAAAATGGAATTACTGTGGCTAACCACTGGGGGTGTTACAAATCTCCTCTACTAACAAGAATTCTCGTCCCGAGAATTAAGAGGTAGAAGGAAAAAGTTCGGGGTATTCCGCACGAAGATTATCCTCGCGTTCCCAAGTGGCTTCATCTTCAGTATGATTTGACCACTGAACTTTGAGGAACTTGGTAACTTTCTGGCGGGTCCGACGTTCAGCTTGATCGAGAATGCGGATCGGATGCTCCTTATAAGAAAGATCATCTTGCAATTCGAGCACCTCGTGATCCACAGCTTGGTGCGGAGATTCCTTGAAGCATTTACGAAGTTGCGACACTTGGAAGACGTCGTGGATATGAGAGAATTGCGGCGGCAATTCCAATTTATACGCCACCTGACCACGTCTAGCAATAATGCGGAAAGGACCAATGTAGCGTGGAGCTAGCTTGCCCTTGATTCCAAAACGGTGAGTGCCTTTCATCGGGGTGACTCGCAGATAAGCTTGATCACCAGGTTGATAAGTCAAACCCCATCGTTTGCGATCATAGTTGCTCTTCTGGCGGTCCTGAGCCGCCTTGAGATTTTCCCGGACAATACGAACTTGTTCTTCGGCATGTTGAATAATATCCGGACCCACGAGCGGTCGTTCCCCAGTTTCTGACCAATTCAGAGGGGTTCGACACTTACGTCCATAAAGTACTTCGAAGGGGGCCATTTTCAAGCTGGCTTGATAGCTGTTGTTATACGAGAACTCAGCATACGGGAGAGATTCTTCCCACTTCTTACCGAACGATATAACACAAGCCCGAAGCATGTCTTCAAGCACTTGGTTGACTCGCTCGACTTGGCCTTGAGATTGAGGGTGATAAGCTGAACTCCAAGTAATATGAGTTCCCATAGCTGTTTGGAAACTTTCCCAGAATTTGGAAGTGAAAAGACCGCCATGGTCCGAACTAATCTCCTTCGGAATACCGTGGAGTGATACAATTCTGGAGATATACAACTCTGCTAACTGACTAGCAGTGATAGTTTCTTTGACAGGCAGAAAGTGTGCAACTTTAGAGAGTTGGTCGACGACGACAAGAATAGCATCGTGACCCTTCTGTGACCTGGGAAGTCCTGTAACGAAATCCATCTGAACCTTATCCCATTTCCATAGAGGAATAGGGAGTGGTTGCAGAATTCCAGCTGGTTTCTGATGTTCTGCTTTAACGCGACGACACACATCACATTCAGCAACATATCGAGCAATGTCTTGCTTCATTTTAGACCACCAGTACCTTTGTCGAAGATCACGATACATTTTGGTGCTACCCGGATGAATAGACAGCGGGGTATCATGTGCCTCCTTCATGACCTTGTCAGTCATGAGTTCGAAGCGAGGTACCACAATGCGGTTTCTGAAATACAAGGTTCCATCTTCAGACAGCGAGAAATCCCTGTACTTTTCACGCTGAAGGTCTTTCTTCATCAGATCAATTTCAGCATCTTTAGCTTGCGCATTCTTATCAGCTTTCTCAAGATCTGGTTGTATCACAAGGTTATTTAGAGAGCCCTGTGGAACAATACGCAGATTCAGCTTGCACAATTCTTCAAAAAGACGAGGTTGAGCTCGCCTAACCATGAGGTTGTCGCAATAGGACTTGCGTCTTAAGGCATCAGCCATCACGTTAGCCTTGCCAGGGGTATAGGATATACCCAAATCATAGTCCGCAATGGCCTCCATCCATCTTTGCTGGCGGAGGTTTAGAGATGGCTGAGTGAACAAGTACTTCAGACTTTTATGATCCGTGTAGATCTCGCAACGATTACCGAGAAGGTAATGTCGCCACAACTGCAATGCATAGATCACAGCAGCTAGTTCTAGATCATGTACCGGATAATTTTCTTCATGTGGGCGCAACTGACGAGAGCCATAAGCAATCACTTTACGCTCTTGCATTAGGACACAGCCTAATCCTTCACGGGATGCGTCACAATAAATCACAAAGTCTTTGCGGGTATCTGGAGGAGACAGTACTGGGGCAGATGTCAGCTTGTCTTTGAGTGCTTGAAAACTTTCCTGACATTTGTCTGTCCATTCAAATTTAACACCCTTGTGAAGCAGATTAGTCAAAGGCTTAGCAATCTTAGAAAAGTTCTCGACAAATCGACGGTAATAACTTGCAAGGCCGAGAAAACTTCTCACTTGCTTGACGTTCTTCAGAGGAGTCCAGTCCAGAATATCCTGAACTCGTTCTGGGTTAACGGCAATTCCATCTTTCGAAATCACATGGCCGAGATATGTCACTTCAGATAACCAGAACTCGCATTTGGAGTATTTGGCATACAACTGGTGTTCTCGGAGCCTTTCCAGTACAAGACGGAGGTGTTCAGCATGTTCTTCCTTATTCTTCGAATAAACCAGAATATCATCTAGATAAACCACGACGAACTTGTCGAGGTAATCCATGAAGATGTAATTCATCAGACGGGAGAATCTGGCTGGAGCATTTGTTAGGCCAAATGACATGACGGTGTACTCGTAGGAGCCATAACGAGTAACAAATGCAGTCTTCGGAATATCCTCTTCGCGAACACGGATCTGATGGTATCCCAATCTCAAATCCAGCTTAGAGAATACTGAGGAACCGGCAAGTTGATCATACAAATCATTGATCCGAGGAAGCGGATATTTATTCTGGATTGTAGCTTGGTTAATGGGCCGATAATCCTGAACCAATCGGTTAGTTCCATCTTTCTTCTTAACAAAGAGTGAAGGTGCTCCCAAGCAGAGGAACTGGGGCAGATGAAACCTTTCTTAAGTGACGTGTCGATTTCCTCCTTAAGTTCAAGAAGGTGGTGCGGAGGCATCTTGTAAGGACGCTTCGCAATAGGAGTTGTGCCAGGCTTCAAATCGATGACGAACTCAACAGCTCTAGCAGGGGGTATTCCTGGAAGTTCTTCTGGAAATACGTCTTGAAATTCACGAACAACTGGAACGTTCTCGATGCCTTCAAGAGGTGAAGCATTCAATGCATTTAGGACATAAATCTTAGCTTCGGCGTCCTGCACTGTACGAGCTGAGTATCTGACAGTCTGACCGGAAGGGTGTGTGAGGCGGACTGTTTCAGTGGCACAGTCAATCAAAGCTTTATGAGGCTTCAACCAGTCCATACCCAGAATAATGTCTATGTTGGAGGTCTTCAGAGCAATGAGTGAAACGGGGAACATCAATCCTCCGATCACAATGTGGTTACCGTGGCTAACCATGGTAGTTTGCCAATTAGCCCCAGGTGAATGGATTACTAATGGGATGGACATCTCCTCGAAAAGTATATCATGGCTTCGCGCAAAACTTTCGGACATGAAGGAGTGCGATGCTCCAGAATCAAAGAGGACTGAAGCTGGGATTGAATTCACTAGAAGGGTGCCCATCACAATGTTGGGGTCCTGTCAAGCTTCTTCCATGTTGACTTGGTTGACATGAACAAGTTGACTAGCAGGTAGTCTGGCACTACGATTTCTGGAATGATGGGTCCGATGGCCCTTCCAACGAACAACAGGATGACGTGATGCATTCTGAGGCTGACCTTGATGACAGTTAAAAGCACGGTGCCCTGGCTGTCCACACTGGTGGCACAGACCATCATTATGGGGAGAAACACCAACATTGGGCTGTCCACTTGAAATGTTCAGTTGCCTTGGTGGTGGGGGCAGACGAGGTGCAGCATATGACGGCCTTGGTGTTGGAGCAGGTCGATGATGAATATTGTGAGGGATCCAGACTCGACATTTCTGAGTAGGTCGACCGGAAGACGAGCCGACATCTCGAGTACGCTTGAGCGACTCCTGGTACTCAGTTAGAGCTGTTTCAACTTGGAAAGATTTGCTGACAAGCGTTGCGAAGTCTGTGAAATCATGGACAGCAAGTGCAAGTTTTATATCAGTACGTAGTCCTTCACGGAATTTCTCCTGCTTGCGAGTGTCGGTGTTGACATCATCCTCAGCATAGCGGGACAGTTCGATAAATTTCCTCTGATATTCATCCACAGTCATTTTGTCGTGTGAGAGTTTGCGGAACTCCTGCTTCTTCTGGTCTATCAGACCTTGAGGAATATACCGTGCACGAAAGGCTGACTGAAATTCCTGCCAAGTGGTTACAGTCTCTGCAGGCAACATAGCCTTGTGGCTTTCCCACCATTGAGCAGCTGGGCCCTTCAGGTGGAATGTCGCAAAGGTGACGTAACTGTCAGGGGCAACATTAGCTGATTCCATCTCAAACAGGATGTCACAAAGCCAATCATCAGCATCCATAGGATTGGTGGAGTTGCGGAAAACGGACGGATTGAGGCGCACAAATTCCGGCAGAGTTATTGGAGCATTCTGTTGCTGAGCATTCTGAGTTGGGAATTGAGCCAATACTCCGGTCATAAACTGACGGTTAAGCTCAAACTGCTGACGGTTGAGTTCAAACTGCTGCATCATTGCGGCAATATAGGGTGGAGGTGGTGGATCGTCAGCCATCCTGCCAAATCAACAGGGGCAGTTTAGCAAGAAAGACTGCATGTGTAAGGAGTTATTCAGGACGTAACACGAGAGATGAACAGGAAGGGCATTAGATGTAAAATAGTAGTCGTTGAAAGACATACCAATCCATGCACAGAGTCGGGTACATGCGGACAGCACAACGGCGCAAATTTAGAAGCTAAACATTCTAGACGGCGCGCAGGCACGCGGTAAGGAAGTACACAACGAGACATAGCAAAGGCTACATCAACGTCGGAGAAAACTGATGGAGCGAGGAATCTACAAGTGACAACACAGGGTGCCCTCGATAAAAGGATCCTGTAAGCAGAACCTGGCCCAAAATCTTGAAGCAAGGGGGGATATTTTTAGAACTCCGGGTGGATGTGAGCACGGGAGCCTAATGTTGGAGTTAGTAAAATTTATTTAACCCGAATAGAAGAGAGGTCAGAGGCCCAGAGTAAAGGTCGAGGAGTAAAAGATCCTAATACTACCCAATTGGCGACATGGGCCCGTAAGCCACACAGCCAAGTTAGTAAAACAGTTTTTGGACCACTAGACTCAACTTCGGCCAAGGAGTTGGAAAGGGGGTTCCTACAGTCAGTCGGCTCTGATACCAACTTGTGACGCCCCCGGCCTAATCGTGCACTAATCATACACGCAAATGCACACGATCAAGCCTAAGGACTCACGGGAAGATATCACAACACAACTCTAAAACATAAATAAAGTCATACAAGCTTTATATTACAAGCCAGGGGCCTCGAGGGCTCGAATACATAAGCTTGCGAACAAGCGTCAGCGGAAGCATCAGATATCTGAGTACAGATATGAAATAGAAACAGAAAGGCCTTTAGAAAGGCGGAGCAAAATAAAACACTACGATCGAAAGGCGAAGGCCTCCTGCCTGGGACCCTCCGATCCTACTCCTGGTCGACAGTCAACTCGTAGCAGAATCCATCCTCTGGGTAGTAGTAGTAGCGATCGTCGGCAGGGCAGCTGTCTCAGGGGCTCCGTCATCTTGGTCACGATAAACTGATATGGGGAGAAAAGGAAAACAAAGCAACCGTGAGTACTCAGAAGTACTCAGCAAGCAAGGATCTACACTACATATGCAACATTTTCAAGGGGAGGCTGTATATGTGGACTGGGCTGCAGAAATGCCAGAATAGAGAGAAGGCCTAGTCCTATCGAAGACTAGCATCTTCAGCGGTCTTGCAGCAGTAGAAGAGAGTAGAACAGTACCATATAATGTAGCAGTATCATTAAGTCTCATCCTCACCCAGAGATCCTTTCTCGACTCTCGGCGAGAAAGCAATCCCAGAGCCATACAGTCATCAACCTTGTCCTGAGATCCCTTCTCGACTCCCTGCGAGAAGCAATCCCAGAGCCATATATACAGGTCTCATCACAGGTATCCAGTTCTAAATTGTATCAATCAGGATACAACTCCGAGTGTCCTTTACCGTAGGACCGGCTATCGATAGAAGTATTCTTCCCTGCAGGGGTGCACCAACTTACCCAACACGCTCGATTAACTCCGGCCGGACACACTTTCCTGGCCATCGCCCCTCCGGTCGCAACCCTACCTACAGCTCAGCAGAGAGGTCCCCGCCGGTCTACATCCTAAGCGCAAGGGGGTCTTGGCCATCGCCCCTCGCCCTCCGGGTCGTTGCGCACACGGTGAAGCCAGGCACCAACACTACAGGAAGGCGCCGGTCCGTCCGTGCCGCCATGCTGAACTAGACGTCTGACAGAGCTTTCGGCTGATGCATACGATGCAGAACGCCCATACTATGCCCACGTGATGGTTAGTGCTATCAGACCAGAGGCCTGCTCGGATCAAATATCCAAATCATTTGGACTAGGGGCTTGCGGTAACGAGCAAAGACTCACGAAAGATGTGACCCCGTCGCCCCGTCTCGAGGACTTGCTGCAAGGGTTAAGAATGCCCGGCCGCGCCTCGTATTCACCACTCGGGCACCACACTGGCACCCGTCTTCACAACACTCGCCACTTAGGCGCACGCGGGTACCCCTCAGGGTCGACCCGCCTATCCAAGTAACAGTGTAAAGTCCAGTATCCGTGTGTCCATAACATCAGGGGAATCCGAGGTATCACCCTCGTTGGATTCCTACTCGATGTGTCTGTCAAGGGGAACTCGGAGGATTCACCCTCGATGGTTTCACACTTGAGGTGTTGTACGACAGCGTCGTTACCGGAAGTGGTGAAGGAGGAATCACCCTCGATGACCTCGACCGAATAGCTACTCTATAGAGTTAACATCAGAAGTGCTACAAGAGGTTTCACCCTCGGCACTCGATAGTAACGCTGCAGTGTCGTTACAACTAAGGGGGGTGATGTGCGGTGTCGGGTCCTGGTCTTCAATCCCATTGATCGGGCCTTCTGACGATCCAGCGCGGCAGTCGGGATAAGTGGGGTCACTGATAGGTCTCTACCCAGCCTATACTAAGCAGTCTAGGTTATGCAGGTAATTATCAACAACATGTTACAATAAACAGGCTATGCATCAGATTAGGTAAAGCAGTAGCAGCAGCAATTCTAATGCAAGCATGAGAAATTAGAATGGGTGATATCGGGATGATCAAAAAGGGGGGGGGGCTTGCCTGGTTGCTCGGCGGCAAGGGCAAGGTCTTCAGGGGTCGTCGAACTCCGGAGCTGCGTCGGTACCGACTCTATCGAGAGAGAAGAGGGGGAGGAAACAGTATAAATATAGAGCAAACATGAGCATGACAAATACGATACACGGTGCTAGGGGTAGTCTAACGCAGCATTACACGTATCAGACGGAGCGGGAGAATATCTGACGATATTTCTCAGGTCTTTGGAATTATCGGACAGACGATAAGAGGGGAATGGTTGCAAGTTCGGATAGTTAGGGACGTGTGACGGACGAACGAACCGCGTATTCGGATTCGTCTCGTCGTCCTGAGCAATTTTCATGTATAAAGTTTTTCCATCGGAGTTACGGATTATTTAATATGATTTTCTAAAGTTTTTATTAATTTCTGGAATTTATTTAATTTCGAAATAAACATGAAAAGGCTAGGTGCACCCGGTCCAGTGCACCCAGCAGTGAACCAGGGGCTGACAGTGGGTCCCGTTGACTGCTGAGTCAGCAGTCAACGGTTGACTAGTCAGCAGGTGAACAGTGCACACGGGCCCACATGTCATACACACAGATCCAGTTAACAATTTTTATTTAAACTAAACCAATTTAGTTACTGGCCTGGGGCCCAGTAGTCAGTGGGGTTAGGGGGGTCATTAGTGCTAACTAAAGTGCCACGTCGGCGTCTAGCGTCGACGCTAATCTGGTGGCTCCGGCGATCGCCGGCCGGCCGATTCCGGCCACGGGACCGGGCGGGGATAGGCTCGTTGGAAAGCCCATGCAGCGGCGCATCGTGTGGTGGCCGTGGGGGTGCCGGAGACGGTATGTGGCGACGGTGGCGACGAGAGGGGCGGCGGCGGCGCTCGGGCTTCGACGGGAACGAGCACAGGGGCTCGGGTTCGATGTTCTGACGGCTCAGGCGGCAGCTGCGCGAGGCCACGGGCACGGTGGCGTGCTCGCTATGCCCTGAAATGGACTATAGCGGCGGGGGCGAGCTCATCGGCGGCGACAAAGAGGCGGTCATGGCGCGGCGTTGGCCTGTAGGGGGGGGGGGGCGCACGGGAGGGTGAGCAGGCCGGCGCGCAGGGAGAGCAGCGCAGCGGGTGCAGCGGCTCGCTGGGGAGCAGGGGCGCGGCCACGCGAACTCTTACGCGGCGGGGGGGGGAGGGGAATGGGAACGGCGGCCTACGACGGTGTATTCACGCGAGGAAAGGGGACGGAGCGAGGAGCTCACCACCGAGCCAGGGAAAGGGTCGGGGAGGTGCCGGTGCTGCGGTGGGCAACGACAGGTAGGGGCGGTCGGAGGCGGGGACGCGCCCGATCCGGTTGCAGGGCCCCCCTGGCTTGCGCTGGTGAGTGCGTACGGCGTGGACGAGCGCGGTTGGGCCTCTGGACGCCGTCGCGGGGCTGGGAAGCGATGACTGGCCGCCGGTCGACGGCGGTGTGCGCGGGCGGACGAACTCGAGGGGGAGAGGGAGAGCGTGGGGGCGCGACGGGAAGGGTGGGGATGTGCTAGGGTTTCGGTCGGTGGGGGTGGGGGTTAAGCGGGCCAGTGGGGGAGGCCGGCTGGGCCAGGTGGGCCGGCCAGTGCGGCGGCCAGTTGGGCCGTTTGGCCCGGGGGGTGGGGGGTTCAGTTTTTATTTTCTCTTTTGTTTTCTTTTTGTCTTTTTCTTTTATTTATTTTCTTTTCTAAGTTAGCAAATTGTTAGGCCACATTTTGAATTTTGCAAAACACAGGGACTGCTCCAATAAATACTAGGTATCCTCAACTACTACCAAAATTTAGTTTGGAGACAATTTGAGTTCACACCACTTTTATAATAATTAAAATGCATTAAACCTTACTGTTTTAATTATGTTAGAGCCACCTAAGTATTTTATTATTTATTGATTTCAATTTTAGACTAGCCTCTGCAATATTTGTCATTTATCGAACATTTTAGTTTTTATGCTGGACAACTTTTATATTTCACTTTCATTTAAATTTGAATTTTGACTTAGGAGTTGAAAAGCATTATGATGCAAATGATGATCATGCATTGTTAATCATGCTGACTTGGCATTATCAAAATGGAATTACTGTGGCTAACCACTGGGGGTGTTACAATCCAGTCATGGATTCAGCCTAAATCACAAGAAGAGGAACGAAATAGTAGGATCGAGGTTAGGGTTACGGGCACTTACCATATCGAGGAGGAGGATCTTTGGGTAGCCGCAGCTATGGCGCCATCCTAGCGGCGGCGGCGCCGGATAACCGCCAGCAATGACCCCCTCTTCCCACCATAGCAGCTCCCCCGTCGTCGATCGCACCTATTTTCACCAGAGAGGGGTGGGGAAGAGGAAAGGACCACAAATGAGAATGAATTAGAGTTCAAGGGTTCTTCTGGAAATATGCACGGTTGATTGTTATCCTGCCTGGGCCCTCGTGTCGACGTGGCCTTGGTCAAAGCGCCACACAAGCGAGTCAGCGGTGGCCATACGGAAATAGGACCTCAGATGAACAACTTAAAAAGATTTGGGACTCATATGTGCATTTTGAAAGAATTAGGACCCAATCGACGCTTTTGTCAAAAGAATTAGGATCACACATGCATTTTACTCTTTTTCGAGTGCAACGATATCATTCTAGTACTTCGTCTTCAAGGCCGAAACAACTGGCCGCCTGAGCTCAGCCCAGAACCCAAAGAAAAACTAGCTTATCAGCTACAGAATTGAATTACATGAGCAAGGACGATAAGAGTAATTCTAGCAGATGCACCATATTTTGAATCCTAAAATGAGAGCAATTGCTCAAAATTATGAAGCCTCCAAATCCCAGGCGCAAACTTGGAATCATTATAACTCTAGTCTCCAGACTTCCCTCCATTTGAAGCACGTTTGTCATTGTTCTAATAAGAATTAATTCTTCCACATCTCACTAAACAATGACTGAACCTTCGAGCTTGATTTCAACACCGATAACTAGTACGAGTTTACAATATCTGGTACAATTTTAACAATAACAAATTATAGTACGAACTGATGCTTCGAAAACATAAATTTCCTGTCCATCTATTCCTGGCTCTTCCTCTTTTTGGAAGTGGCCTTGCATACCGGGGATGCTCTGGCGCCCTCCAGTTCCAGGGTCACGCGGTCTGCAAAGTTTTGTGTGTCTTCGATGCTGGAGAAGGCCACATATTTGAAGCATTGTGTCAGCGCGTACTCCCATATTTGAAGCAGTAGTCAAACGTGATGAAGTCACACATCTTGTTAGTCGTAGTGCAGATGTTCCGGGTGGTAGAGGGTATGCTTGGGCATGCAAATAGCACCTTATCTCCTGCAAAAGATCATGATTTAGATAATCAACAAGTAACAACTAGACACAGATTAGGAAAGAAAATTTCATAAACGTACAAGAAAGGGAGACGACAATGGAAGACAGATCTTGGGTGACATTAGCACTGGTATGATAGTGTTGTTGACCACATGCAACTTCACGACTAAATGATCTCTCCACAAAATAATTGCCAGGTGCATTGGGGAGTTTCCCAAACAGTTCCCCCACGACAGCACATTGTCGCTCATCGGCGGCAGCAATCGCGACTTGCCAGTGAACACGATTCAGCAGGGGAACTATGAGGGTTCTGTTAGAGCAATATATGTGTGCAGTGAGCGGAAAGGAAGGAGCAAAGAAAATTCAGAATGATTTATTGACATTTGTCCCTTCTCTCTATGTTATCACACAAGTCTTTTATGCTACCGCCCTTTTGCTTTCAAGAGCGACTCAAGTTTGGCCATTTTAGCATTGACTCTGTCCTCTGTCTTGAATGTTGTGCCCGCAGTCCTGTAGCAGAAAATACATGTAAATACTTAGAAGAGCAACTAAAAGCCTATGTGTTTGACGTTTGATGATCATAATAATGTCGTAACATCAAATTGGGAACCCAAAGGTTAAAGTAGCTTCATATATATTCTTAGGCTCATTGATAACACTATGAAACAACATATGTATTTTGATGGAAAACTATGTCTATGAAATTAAAAACAGAGTTACCTGGTTGTGTGCATATTATATATATGAATGTAGAAACCAGTCAAGTCCAATCCAGTCCCCTTTTTTTGCCGAATCAATCTAGTCCAGCTAGATGTATGTATAATGCAAACTCAATTCAAACAGCTTCGTGATGAACATCAACAACTAACATAGTAAGCGAGTGGAAAATAGACACTTACATCGCGCATGCAACTGATGGCGGGATGGAATTGGGGATCTAGGGTTTAAGGGGAATCACTGGCTTGATTTTTCTTTTCCTTTTTTGAGAAGAAGATGATTTTTCTTCTTCTTTCAAATCAGTATTGAGCAAAACTTCCCCGCAAAAAAAAAGTATTGAGCAAAACTCTGTTTTTTTTGGTTGAGGGAAGCAAGAATCCCTTGTTGTTGTTTTTAAGAAAAATATATTCTTTTTAGAACTAAAAAAACTGTCTTGTTATTGAGTTTTTTTTTTAGGGGCTAATTTTGTTGAGCTTGCAAACGAACCTGGGCTAGCGAAGATGTTATGGCCAACCCATTACGATCTCCATCTATTCGAGATGGGCTCACTGCAGCCCAAATGCCATCGCTGTCTCGCTGATGGCCTGACCTGACCTAGCTACCTCCGCCGCCGTCACTACCACAACACCACAACTCTGTCCTCTCCAGCCGGCGACCATGGCGAAGGCCGCAAGAGCAGCAGCGGCGCCTCTCCACAGCGGCCTCCCGGACGAGATCGCCATCTGGGAGATCCTCGTCCGCCTGCCCCCCAAATCGCTCCTCCGCTGTCGCGCCGTCTGCCGCGCCTGGCGCAGCGCCACCTCCGCCCGCGACTTCCTCCTCGCCCACCACGCCCGCCAGCCCGCCCTCCCCCTCGCCTGCGGCCTCGGAGACGACGGTGGCAGCTGCTACTACTTGGCCGCCCAGCACCAGCCCGTCGCCCGGCTTGCCGAGTCCTTCTGTCTGTGCGCCAGCTGCGACGGCCTCCTCCTTTCCAAGTACAGCACGACTGGCGACCGCTTCTCCATCTGCAACCCGGCCACTCGTCAGTATGCTCCCCTGCCGTTGCGTTATGCCTTCATTCCGTTGGGAATGTACCGGCACCGCCCTACAGGGGAGTACCGAATACTGCTGTACAAGGAAATTGGTCTTCTAGCAACCGATGGGGAAGATGCCTGCCACATCTTCACATTGGGCTCTGTCCAGCCGCCGAGGAACATTGGGTCGCTGCAGGAGGCGGAGCAAGTGAGGTTCAGTGGGGATCCTGTCCTGTTCCGCGGTAACCTGCATTGGCACCTAAATAAGCATTGGTACCTAGTGAAGTATTGGCACCCACCAGAGAATCATGATAGCAGAAGCAACATTATAGTTGTATTCGACACCACAACAGAGACGTTTCGGAAGATTCATGCTCCGGTTGTTCCTGACAACAATAAACTGTTTGAGATGGATGGCATGCTCGGCATGTCTGGCTTCAATGATCCAGGGCCAATCATTGATATCTGGATGATGCAGGACTACGATAGTGAGGTCTGGGCCTTGAAACACCGGGTTGAATTGAAGAATGCAGATCATCTCCTTGTGCAGTTTGGTCGGTTTGTCGAACATTGGAATGTGGCGGTCGCTTCTTGCGATGGTGATGTGCTTGTCCTGGTCAAGTTTGGCGAGTGCCTACTTCAGTTTGATATCAATGGCAAGTTGGTCAGTTTCCATCGCAAAGCACTCTGTCTTGCTCAAGATCGGCTCAAGCAAACTCTTATTCCACATACCTTCTTTCCGACACTAGATGGCTATTCTGTGAACGCTTGACCTTTCATCTGAATGGTGTTGAGTGAGTTGGTGCTTCTTAGCAGCCAACCTACCTGTATCCTTCTGAGGTGAAATATGTATGAATTGGATCCACTATGAGCCCCCTAGCTTATTTATTGATGTATACAAAGTTATGATCAAGAACCTCTTACTGTTATATGATTGCATGAAATTCATATTTCTTTGGATACCGTTTTGGGCTGAAGTGGCTACCGGGCAAGCTGATGCTAAAATTACCAAGTTGTTTGGGTCTGTGTTTGATTTGCCAATTGATCTGCCTCTTGTCTTTTTTTTTTCTTAACCGAAGAATTGACTTGGCTTTTTATAGAGGGCTACTTGTTCTTTTTGAGATTATACAGTGATCTTCTAATACTATAAATATTTAGAAAATATGTTTCTTGGTTCCAAGATTTGTTGTAGCTGACGATGACATTAAGGCGGACTATCCTCTTTGCTGACCAGCAAGTCACACCTTATTTCTAGTCATGAACCCATTGTGTCTTCTTAGGTAATCAAATGTTATGCTATAATTCTGTCTTTCTATTGTATCATTGGCTGGGACTTAGCTGCCAACCATTTAAAGGAACTGATGCTTCATCTGATATTCAATCTTAGCATAACAAGAACTAAAACTTGTACCAATAAGCTTAAGAAAGGTTTGTCAGGCCCCACGACATGTTCCTCTTTAGACATTATAATTCTCAGTCAGGTTCTTGGTTGCTGGAATGGTAGTTTTCTTTAGCAAATATACATGAGCTTCTTGTTTCCAAGTTTTCTGGTACTTGTAACTGACTATGAAATTAAGGCATATTATCTCCTTGTTGACTAGCATGTTGCACCTGATTTTCAAATGCATCCGGTTAGGTATTCAAATGTTCTGCTATAATTATGTCTTTCTGTTGCATTGTTAGGAACTATCTTTATCATTTTTCTTTAGCTGCTAACCATTTAAAGGGATTGATGCTTCATGTGATATTTAACCTTAACATAAGCTCAAGAACTAAAACCTGTATTGATAATCCAAAAAAATAAAGCTTTGTCAGATCCCACGCCTTGTTCCTCTTGAGACATTGTAATTTCCAGCCATGTTCCTTTTTTCTTTATTGATCAAAGGGAAGTTTTCTACTTGTCTCAAGCAGAAAACGACATCACAAATTATGTGGTGATGCAGTTGTAAAAGCAATTTGAAAGCTCCCTTTAAGCAGTTGTCTTTGTCAAGGGAGGCTTCTGCTCGATTGATTTGTTGTGCTTTAAAAAGAACACACATGCTAACCTGGCCACTGATCAGACTTATAAAAAGAGGAAGAGGGTTTCGGAGCTGTGGTAATGGAGAAGGGAAGGGCAGATAAACATGCTCTAAATTAGATTACTGTGGTGAAGCGGAACTACTGGTTGCTACCTTAATTAGGAACTGGTATGAACCCAATGTTCCATCGATTGTGCTTGTCTGCTTGATGCTCTCTTGTGTACACTCGTTCTTCTAGTATACTGCTGTAATGCAGTCTGGTGCTTAACTTCTGGCAGTAGGGCTCAGTCTGTACTCTGTACCAACCTCTAAATTTTGCAATATCTTGTTTTTTATTTGCTTACTGTTGGTCTGTGGAACTGCTGTAAGCTGCTGCAGCCAGGCGTAGAACATGGTGCAGATGTGTTTCATCTATGCTTCACACCTTGTACTACTTTCTTCCGTAATTTGTTCTTTGTTGAATTTCTGGGCATTACTGCAGAATGGTCTGGCACAGTTTCTAGCACAATTGCAGTTGAGATGTGCTTTTTAGCTCACCATCGCTGTTAAGAACTTAAAATGGGCTTTTCATATAAAAGTTTCTGACACAATTTGTTGCTGTTGTTTCTAGATTCAGGTGTTCATGTATTTTTGCCGGACTGGTGTTTTTGTTGTACATACATTGTATGCTGTTTGGAGGATACATGTGTTGATTAGATTAGATCATACCAGGATTGTTTGAGAATGAACATGATAATTCAGGTGCAATTGATCACCCACCAGAGTTCAAAATACTGACCAGTCTTGGTTTCATGGAACTTCGGTAAGACTCACAGGTGATCCATGGAAATGTAGGTGCATGGACCCCTACTTGTTCTCACCCTGTATCTATAAATTCTTCCTCACCTGTAGTCGTGGTTTGTTCTCTGAAAAAATATTGTGCCCTCGTTGAGTTCTTGTGAAGTTGTAGCGTGCATTCAGCTGCCGTTTCTGTGCTGGTGGATCTTGGGGGCCTGGGTTTGGTGGCCTCTTCAGATCCTGGTAACTTGAATGAATTCTTTTTCTGCAGCTTCTACCTTGTTGCTTCTACCTTGTGGCCCGTTCTGCAGCTTCTATCTTTAACATGCAACTTCAAGAAGCAAAATTTGCGCTCCCTCTGTAAATTGATATAAGACGTTTTGGATCACTACTTTACAAGGGTGGTATAAGTTTTTGTGTACATGCGTCGTGTGATCGATGCCTTTTGAATGTTATATGAACAGCTTACTCTGTATTTCCAAACGGTTGTAGTAGTAATTTTGTTTAGAAGGGGAAAAATTTATTTTTTCTCTAGGAAAAAACTTTTTTTCGGTGGCAAGGAAGAATCTGTTGCAGTACCTACCGATTTCTCAGAGATCTCATTTTTTTTTTGAGAAACAGAGATCTCACTGTCTTTTTTTTTTTTTTTGAGAAATGAGATCTCACTGTCAATATAAAGAAGTTCACAGTAATCTGCTTCTGGGCTAAGACCAGCCCATTTGAGGGACACTATTTCTCTCAGCCCAGAGTTATCGCTTGCAAACAGCTCATCGGTGCCCATTTCCATCTCCCCTCCCATCCGCCGCCGCCCGCATTGCTCAACGAAGACCTCCCAGCCGGCGGCCATGGCGGAGGCCGTAGCAGCAGCAGCGACGCCTCTCCTCAGCGGCCTCCCAGACGAGGTCGTCATCTGGGAGATCCTGGTCCGTCTCGACCCCAAATCCCTCCTCCGCTGCCGCTCCTGGCACCGCGCCACCTCCGCCCGCGGCTTCCTCCTCGCCCACCACGCCCGCCAACCCACCTTCCACATTTTGTCCGGCGTCCGATGCGTCCTCGCCTTCCGCCACCATGACATTCTCGCCTTCGACCACCGGGCCGCCGCTAACGCGCAGCTCCATAGGGTCGCCCGGCTTGACAGGCACTTATATGTGGATGCCTCGTGCGACGGCCTCCTCGTCCTCTCCACGTACTACAAGGGTGTACATGGATCCCACATCTCTATCTGCAACCCGACCACGCGTGAGCTTGCCTCCGTTGCAGGGCCGCCGTGGGACGTCAACACCTTGGGGATATACCCACACCGACCTACCGGCGAGTACCGCCTGCTACTGCACCAGGGGAGCCGCAAGGACTCGCCGAAAGACCAAATTGGCTGCTTTGTCCTTCCGTTGGGCCCCGACCAGTCACCAAGGTACATCGGGTGGCCGGAGACGAAGGCAGAGTTGCTCGACGAACCTGTCCATGTGCGTGATGGTCTGCATTAGTACCCAAACCCAGTGTATCATCGGAGAGGAAACAGACAGCGTGAAAGCAAACCCATAATAGTATTCGACACCATAGCCGAGTTGTTCTGGCAGATGCATTCTCCAATTGTTCCCACCCAGGCATATATCTTTGAGAAGGATGGCATGCTTGGCATCTATTGCCATGATGATGACAAGAACACTGTTGGTATATGGGTGTTGCAGAACTACGAAAGCGAGGTTTGGGACTTAAAGTACCAAATCAGACTGCCGGTTGAAGAAATCAGGGGGAGGTTTGAAGATTATGTAGACTATGACTTTCGGGATATTAATCTTTGGGATGTGAACGATGTTTCGGGGGATGGTGGCATGCTCTTGCTGGTCAATTTTGGTTGGTCGGCGTTTCACATTGACACAGATGGCAAATTCATTGACAGTTTCAATTTTGATCTCCAACGCCTTTGTGTTTATCAATGTCAGCTCAAGCAAAGTCTTGTTCAGCATACCTTTTTTCCGGCTCTAAAAGGTTATGCTGTGAATGCTTCACTTTTCATCTGATCGCTGTTCAGTGAGGTGGTGGTTCTTAATGGACTAGCTGTCATTTCCTTATGAGCTGCAATATCTATGAAATGATCAACTATGAGCCTTCTGGCATCTTGTTTTTAGGCATTGATGTAATATAAGTGAGGATCATAAGCTCTGAATGTTATATTGCTTGCCTCCCTTGTGGTTGAAGTGATTAATGCCGTGTTGATGCTTTGCTCTGCTTTTGAAATATTTGCCAGTTGAACCACCTCATGTGTCTATTTTCTGGGCAGGAATTGACTTTTCTAGTGGTGTTCTTAGTTCTTAGTACCATATTTCTTGAATTGAAGAATTGACATTACCATTTTTATCTAGTGGTCTTCTTAATAGTCAATATTAGTAGGGGTGTTTCCTGTTTCTACCCTTCGTTGAAGCTGACGATGAGCATCAGGGCCGTACTGGGGAAATCGGAGGCCCAGTGCAAATGAAAATTATGCCCTATGTGTGAAAGAAAAACAACAATGTTTTTGCCAACCAGTATAGTTTTTCTCAAAAAATTACACTAGTTGGAAGCAGAACTTTAAAAGACCTTTAGATAGCATGTATCTAATCTGCTTCTTATAGTTGTACTATGCTATTTTGAAGAGCCGTCAGATGGAGAGAGAGCTGAGAGGAACTGATGGATCGTGATTAGAGAGATGCGTGAGGTGGCTTGGTGTAAAATATTTCTAACATCTATTTACTCTAGTACCTAATGCTTCAATTAACACCTTGATTAACAAAAAAGGGGGCCCTCTGGTGCTGGGGCCCTGTTCGGTCGCTCCCGTTGCACATGCTCATATACGGCCCTGATGAGCATAGACAGATTCTTTGTTGACTTGCAAGCTACATCTGAATTTTTAGAAGACCATGGCGCACTAGTAGTCCAATTAAATGGTTGCATCATAGTCAACTGCTCAGTGAAATGTTCTGTCATAATTCATTTTTCATAAGCCAGCATGTGAAATCAGAATACAAACTCATACTTCAGAGCTTGATACACCAACCAGAGTAGAAAATGTGCAGAAACTTGCAATGTTTTTCTCTTCCTAGAATCGAACTCAAACACGCTATAAAAACTTCACTGGGAGGAAAAAAAAAACCTGGCAAGGTTAATTGATTAAGCTACATGAAGCAGCAAGCACTTTGGACGGTTCTGTACAAAATATACTGTTCTATACAAGTAGGCTTCTCATACTACTAGTAATCTGGTTATGTACAAAAATCAAAACCATCTGGACAATGTTTCTGTACAAAGTATTTTTCAGATAAGTCGACCAATAGTCTGCAGATCATAAACGTATGTTGCCAAGAGTAGCAGATTTTTTCCGACTAAAAATGGAACTGCCGCCTGAATGTTTTATGTACAAGACTTAACGTGAAAGATCATTTGTATCTTATGTAACTGCAGCTAATGACCCTCGTGGTAATCGGCAAGACATGACGGACATGTAACATACAGGGGTTATGGCTGGAAGAAGACACTTAGTTTTATCTGCGTCTTCCTTATAAGTTGAAGCCTGAAACACATTTTTCAGCCTGCTCTCTTCCCTCAGCTTGAATATCATCTTTTCAGGCTACAGAAACAGAAGCCTACTACTGTTTCTCGTCAGAGGGTGTTCTCTGAAATGTAATCAAAGTGAGATAATGAAGCAATATAAGCTCACCGATGATGCGAATAACTTAAGATGTACTTACTTTGCATATATAAATTCCTGACACAATTTGTAGCTGCTGTTTCTAGAGTCAGATGTTCACGCATTTTTGCCTGACTGGTGTTTTACTTTAACATATACTATATGATATTGGGAGGACACAGGTGTTGATTGGAATGAACATAATAGTGCAGATGCAGTTGATCACCCAGATTGCATCTAAGACTAAGAAATCAAAGTTGTACTCCTAATGCAAGGGAAGAGCAGGCAGAGGGTTCAGAATAGTAGTTGGAACTTGGAACAGAGACTTTGATTGACCAGTGGGTGAGAGTCAAGACTCACAGGTGATCCTTGGAACGGCAGGTGCATGGACAGCTACTTATTCTCACCCTACATCTATAAATTCTTCTTCATCTCCAACTGGGGCATCAACTCTTGTATTGTGTCCTGGTTGAGTTCTTGTGAAGCTGTAGTCTGTATTAACCAGTTGTTTCTGTGTTGGTGGAATGGGTCCTCATGGGCCTGGAGGACCAGGTTGGGGAGGCCCTGGCCCTGGTTCTTGGGGGCCTTGGTTTGGTGGCTTCTTCGGGTCCTGGTAAGTTGAATCCTCAGCTACTAACAGAAATTTAAACTATGCATTTTTGCCAGCAAAATCATCAAATTATTATCAACATCAACATCTCCAAAAGAAAAGAGAAAGCAATTATATTCAGTTAGATGGTTAGTGGTTTAGTGGTCAACTAAATGAAATTGCAAGATATAAGTGGCAAGGCGTCAGGACCCTGCGAGGTATACATTAGTCGTTTATATTTCTTCCTTTGAAGTTTTGTTTCCTCTTTGAAACAGATAGCTTTTATTCTCTGAAACTCAGGACTAATACTTCTTGTGCAGCTTCTACCTCCTCTGTTGTTGCTGCCTGCTCCAAGATTGTTGTGGCCCGTTCTTTGGACCCAGGCAGCTCACCACCACCCATCTGATAGCATGCCCAACATATCCACTACAATGAATGATAATATACTGGGTTACAATTCTTGGCCTAGATGTTGGCTGAAGAGCTTACTTGTGTGAACATTCTGGCTGTTGGGAGTGTCCCTTGGTACAGTAGTACACACACTACTGAAAATAATTGTCCTGTATCTCTTGGAGATGATTGTATGCAGTATTACCTAGTTACGTGGCACTTATATTGTTTGTACTGACTGAATGCAATTATCAGACACAATATGTTGCTGCTATTTCTAGATGGTTTTTGTGGATTCAGTTGTTTACAATTTTTTTTTGCCGGGCAGGTCTTCTACTTTTACCATATCCTGTCAGAGGATATATGTGTTCATTTGATTAGATCGAACCATACCATAAACTATTTGACACAATTTTACCTTCCATACACCTATTTTTTGTTTAGCATGAATTGTGTACATGCGAGGGTTGTACCTTGCCGCCTTGCCGGTGCCTTCAAAGGAAATGGTTGATGGTGTTATATCTTATATGTTGCTTATAATTTTCTGCCGGGTCTTACTCATATTTCACTATGAACTATTTCGCCATTATATAAGGAGTGCACTATTATTTCAGACCTTGGGGACATTAGGATGCAGTTTTGTTGCTAATAGTACAACAAAATTTCTGTTTATTTCTCTTTGTCAAACACATCCAGAGTACACTTCTATGGGTCACTATTGTTTATTTCTTCCTGGGGAATAATTCAATCATGTTTGACAAATTCAGCTTCCATTGATGGAAGGAATAAGGCCACAAGTAAAGACTACAGTATGAAATTTGATTAAGCAAGTGATAATGAAAATTTCAGAGCTAGTTTATCCCCATTGGGGTCGGTGCAGTGCAGCATATGCTAGAATTATAAAAAAACTGAGAACTAGAGATGTGATTTGCGACTCACCATTGCCGAAAAAGTCTTTTGCCCCGCTTTATAGACAAAGCAACAACCAATACAAAGGCTTTCGCCCCGCTTTATAGACAAAGCAACAACCAATACAAAGAAACCATACAAACACACACCAACACCAACCCTACTGGGGATACCAGCTATACAAGAGAAGCTCACTCAGCCGATCAGGGGACAAAGAAACATGGACAAAGCAAAGCTAAATGAAGCACTAAACTAAAGGAGCTTGCTTGTTCCTAGCAATGAGCATAAGTCTTCCCGGGGCGCCTCAACACAACTCACCAAGTGCGCCACCGCTCCTACGACACACTTCAATTGTTGGACCAGATGATAGGATGAAACCATCTGTTCGAAGGAGGAGGGGTCCAAAGAACGACGCTTTCAAGGAAGAAAACGGCGACCGCGAACGTCGTCCGCCTGAACAAGGTCAAGCACGGCATTTGCCAGCACCCCACCAGCCAAACCCAGAGCCCCCCCCCCCCCCCCCCCCTCCCCAAGGCAACCGACAATTCTTGACATTTGCAACTCACCATTTCTGCTATGAACTTAAGATTTGCTTTGCATATAATAATACCTGACACAATACATAGTTGCAATTCACAAATTCTAACTGTTTCTGTTATGAACTTAAGATTTCAGTTTTACATAGAAAAAGAAATTACACATTGTTCGGAGGATACCAATGTCAATTACACTGCGTTCGGATGTCTGAATTAGACCCTTCGAATTGGATATGGTACACGAGGCGGCGCGGAGATTCTTCCTTTGCCGCACGAGGCGGCGCCGCTACTGCATCTGGCCGGCGCAACCCCTGGTCGGCGCGCCTTCCATCTCGGCCATCTCGCTGGCCGACGCAGCCCCTCCACCGTCTGCCATCTTCTTCCCCTTCTCCTCTGCCATCTTCTTCCCCCTCCTCTTCCATCTTCTTCTTCCCCTGCCCTAGATCCTCTTCTTTCTCGTTCTTTCCTTACCCAGCCAAGTTTCTCCTCTTCCTTGTTCATTCAATTATGCTCACACATTGTACAGATTTTGATTTGATGCATAAAACACAAAGCATATCCAATTCCATCGTTTGTCATCCGAACATTATTTGGTATTGCGATTTCATGGCCCAATTCCATGAGCATCCGAACACGCGAATTCGTATTCATGTCCATTACAGTTTCCTTCTCGAATTGGAAGTGAAACCAATTCAATACAGGGGTCTCCAGTACAGACATCCGAACACAACGTTATTATTTGCCTGGCTGGTGTTCTACTTGTACCTATCATGTTCAGAAGATACTCCGGAACAAAGCTGTTTAGAGTGTTGCTGCATCAATATTTTGCTAACTGATCTGCCTCATATCTCTGTTTTATTTGGTTGTTGAATTGAATTTGCTTTATTTATCTCAAAGAAATTTTTTATTAGAACCTAGCATTTTTTTTCCCTTTTTTATGGAAGGAAAAATCTGCTATTTTTAGCAATAGAAGGATTATTTTTTTGAGCGAATTATTTTTTCTATTTCCCTACAAAAAGGTTCACGGTGACCTTCTTCTTGGGCTAAGCCCAGCCCGTTGAGAGCTACTATTTCCAAGAGCTCATGGGCTAAGCCCATTTCTGTTTCAACCTAAACGATCTTCTCCTTCCACTCCGCCGCCATCAGCACGAGCGCACAACTCCACAATTCTTCTCGTTCCCAGCCGGCGATCATGGCGAAGGTGGCCGTGGCAGGACGAGCGACGCGTCTCCTCAGCAGCCTCCCAGATGAGATTGTGATCTGGGAGATCCTCGTCCGCCTCGACCCCAAATCCCTTCTCCGCTGCCGCGCCATCAGCCACGCCTGGCACTGCGCCACCTCTACCCACCGCTTCCTCCTTGCCCACCACGTCCGCCAACCCGCCCAACCCCTCCTCCACAGCTTCCGACACATCCCCGGCCTCCACTACTATAACATCAACACCTTCGACCACCGGGCCGCCGCTGACGCCCAGATGCATACCGTGGCTCGGCTTAGCCAGCCCTTCTATCTGGAGGCTTCCTGCGACGGCCTCCTCCTCCTCTCCGGGATTGAAAAGACTGGCCGCTGTTGCTTTATCTGCAATCCGGCCACGCGTGAGCATGCTTTTCTTGGACAACCGTGGGACTTCAACACCTTGGGGATGTACCGGCACCGCCCTACCGGGGAGTACCGTCTGCTGCTGCAGCGGATGGGATGCATGGACTTGCCTAAAGAAAAAACTGGCTGCTATATCCTTGTGTTGGGCTCTGATCAGCCACCGACGTACATCGGGTTTCCGGACACAGCGTTGTTGTGCTTCACCATACCTGTCCATGTGCGCGATAGCCTGCATTGGTACTCAATTTATTATGGGAGTGAAAGTAGCCCTCTGCTGGATAAGACTGAAAGAGGACGGGTAATTGTATTTGACACCATAGCTGAGTCGTTTCGGCATATGCGCGCTCCAATTTTTCCCACCGATTCATACCTATTTGAGATGGATGACACGCTTGGCATCCATAGCCGTAACAGGGCCATAGAGACTATTGATATATGGGTGTTGCAGAACTACGAAAGCAAGGTTTGGGATTTTAAGTACCAAATTCAATTGCTGGTCGCAGAAATTAGTGGGAAGTTTGAATTATGTGTTGACCATTGGCTATGGGATGTGGACGTTGTTTCGGGCAATGGTGATGTGCTCTTGCTTGTCAGATTTGCTTGGCATCTGCTTCATGTTGACAGTGATGGCAAGTTGATCAACAGTTTCAGTCATTGGTGTGAAGACGTCCATGTGTCTCATTGTTGGCTCAAGCAAAGTCTTGTTCAACATACATTCTTTCCGGCTTTAGAAGGTTATGCTGTGAGGGCTTCACCTTTCATCTGATGGTTGTTGAGTGAGGTGGCACTTCTCAACAACCTACTGTCATTTCATTATGAAGTTTTGAGCTGCAATATCTGTAAATTGTCATTAACTATCAGGCTACTGGCCTCTTCTTTTTGCATATACATTTTATAATCTGAAGCTCTGACCATTATATGGTTACATGAAATCTATGCTTGTCTCCGTACCCTTCTGGACTGAAGTGACTAACGCTGTGTTAGCTTTGGAAATTGGGCCGATAAATTGGCTTTGCTTTTAATTATATAATGGTCTTCTTAGTACTCAATTGGGCTGGGGAATGAGCTTGTTCCAAGGAGTTTTAGCCTTCTTGTAGGGTAGACTGGTACTGCAATCTGAAAATTAAACCTGACTTTAGATTGAACCTGGACAAAAGATTGAGGTGGCACAATATGTCGCTGCTGTTTCTAGGTTTGTTTTTGTAGATTCAGTTGTTAACATATTTTTTGCCTGGCAGGTGTTTTACTTTTACAGTATGCTGTTCGGAGGATACATGTGTTGATTAGATTAGATCAAACCATACCATGTACTGTGCACAGGCCAGGGTCGGATATTTAGCCCATGCCTTACCGTTGTGTTTCACGGTTTCACCTTAACATTGTGTAGTATTACCTTGCCGGCACCTTCAAAGGAAATTGTTCGATGGTGTTATATGTTGCTACATGAAAAATGGTGCTTATAATTTTCCGATGATTCTTGCTCATATTTCATGGGGAACCATTTCACCTTCATATAAGCAGTGTACTACTGTTTCAGGCCTTGGAGACATCCGAATGCAATTTTGTTGCTAATAGCTTGTCAAACACATCAGAGTACACTAATAATGATTCGTCTTCTGCTTATGGGTTTTTCTGGTAACCAAGTCTTGCAAATATTATTAGAAGAGCTAACTTGCACAACATGTGTCAGTTCCACTCATTTGCAGCGAACCAATCAACTACAATGTGCTCTAGCCCAGTATGGAACAACTCAGTCATGTTAAAAAAATTCAGCTGCAAATGATGGAGAAAGAAATAAGACCACGGTTCAAAACTGTGAAATTTGATGAAGTGTTAATGTAAATTTCAGAGCTATTTTATCCCCATTGATATCAATCCAGTGCAGCACAGACATATTTGCCTGACAAATGCTCTACTTGTACGCATCATTTTCAGAAGATACTCTGGAAGAAAGCTGTTGAGAGTTGTGCTGATAAAATTCTTCACGTCGAACTGCTCTGAATTTTGCTAACTGACCCGCCTCATATCTCTATTTTATTGGGTTGAGAAATTGGGTTGTGAAATTTGATGAAGTGTTAATGTAAATTTCAGAGCTATTTTATCCCCATTGGTATCAATCCAGTGCAGCACAGACATATTTGCCTGACAAATGCTCTACTTGTACGCATCATTTTCAGAAGATACTCTGGAAGAAAGCTGTTGAGAGTTGTGCTGATAAAATTCTTCACCTCGAACTGCTCTGAATTTTGCTAACTGACCCGCCTCATATCACTATTTTATTGGGTTGAGAAATTGGGTTGTGAAATTTGATGAAGTGTTAATGTAAATTTCAGAGCTATTTTATCCCCATTGGTATCAATCCAGTGCAGCACAGACATATTTGCCTGACAAATGCTCTACTTGTACGCATCATTTTCAGAAGATACTCTGGAAGAAAGCTGTTGAGAGTTGTGCTGATAAAATTCTTCACCTCGAACTGCTCTGAATTTGCTAACTAACCCGCCTCATATCTCTATTTTATTGGGTTGAGAAATTGAATTTGCTTCATTTTATTTATATTATCTCAAGGAAAAAAACATTTTTTAGAACCTAGTAAATGTTTTCATTTTATAGTTATTTTACCAAACGTTCAAAAAGTTCATTTTTTTAGTAGAAGGAAAAACCTGCTATTTCCCTAGAAAAAAAAGTTCACAATGATCTTCTTCTTGGGCTGACCCAACCTGTTGAGAGCAACTATTTCCTAGAGCTCATGGGCTAAGCCCATTCCTATATCTATCTATACATCTATATATACATATATCCCTAAAAAAAATCTATCTATACATACTAATGAAGCAAGGTGTTCTGAAAAAAAAAACTAATAAATCAACGTGATATTCTTGATTTCGTCCCGCGATGATTTTAACTTCTATTTAAGATACGTCCTCGAGGTGGCACTAATTCAAGGACCTCCTATATATTCTTGGTTTGGTCGTCGCACGCCTGGGCCTCAGCCCGCCCCTCGCAGCGGTTTTCTTTAGACACCCCTCGCCAACGTTGTGGCCTAACAAATCCGACACCCCTCGCCAGCGTTGTGGCCTAACAAATCCGGTCACACGGTCCAGTCAGAGTGTGGCCCATACAACCCAGATGAAGGCAAAAATAATGGCACGCATGAGGGATCGAACATGTGACCTGCCATCCAATCTAAAAGGCTACCTACATACAAGGAAAAAAATAGCACGCTACAGCAAAATAGCGCCGACCTCAAAATATGCTATTAGCGTGCTATATCGCGTTATAGCGTGCTATTAGCGAGACGTTGTACATCGATATATTTAGCGAGGCAATTCTCAATACGCTATAGCGTGCTTTTTTTTTTCAGTGCCTACAACTGAGGTAGCTATTATGTCTTGTTTGTAAGTAACTTGCCACGCTATTAGATAGTACCACCTTGCTCCCTTAAATCCAAATTCATCGGTTTAAGTACGGCTGCAAGTTCAAATTAATAAGCCGCCTAGAGGACCAATAGACATTCATGAGTCCTTAAGAATCAACAAATCTTCTCATCAGGAATCAAGAAACGGGGGATGATTTCTGGATCAGAAACATGACAGAAGCTCTACAACTACAGAGATGAAATGTCACTGGAGGCGGGCACCGGAAGAGACCTATTGCGCCAGAGGTGGCGGCCGGGCCATGATCGACGTCATCGATCATCATGCTCATCATGTACCACACCTATCATTCACTAATCCTTGTCGATGCAAGCACATAGGAAATTCTGACGAGGGATGGACGTATGTAGGAGCTTATAGGTATATGTACACTTTGCCAAAGGTCCATAATGCTCTTTTATAGGCCATGATCGACGTCGCCGTCATCGATCAACATGCTCATCATGTACAACACCTATCATTCACTGATTGTTGCCGATGCAAGCACATACGAAATTCTGACGAGGGATGGACGTATGTAGGAGCTTATAGGTATATGTACACTTTGCCAAAGGTCCATAATGCTATTTTATACGTTTTCGAGGGGGTTGTACCCTTTCCTCTCTTTCTCCGTATCTTTTCTTTGAAACGGCACGCGTCAGAGTGACAATGTATGATCGCGCGGATGACATTGATCGGCACTGGACCTACATAGGTGCAGTAGAGCGGTGGCTCGTGTTGAGCAGGCCGGCGACACCTTGGCCCCCTCTATTTTTCTCGCCAGCTACTTGTACGGCTTTATCAACCATCCTACGTGGATTTATTGTTTTTATATGAAGTGTGATTGCCCTTGTACGACAAATCTTCACATGACACGGGGTCCATTAAACACATTAAGATACGCAGTATGGGCGCCTCCTCCTGCTGTCCACGTTGGCAGGACTGCCACTGTTCGTGTCGCCCAATGAGAGCGGGGCATTGTGCCAGGGTGGACAAGGTCGAGCGCTCGATCTCCGATGAATTTCCACGCGATTTCTCCTTCGTTGTGAAGGCAACTCCCCATCGCACGCAAAGTCCCAGTCATCGCCTCCACCAGATACGCATCCTCCTCCTCTCGCTCTCCAGGGTTCCCAGCCACACTACGCCGCCGCCGCCCACCCCAGACCCCCTTCCGGTTCGTCTCCTTCCCTCCCGTCGTGCCACCGGTTCCTCCCCGAGCTCCGAACACCTCTTCGTGCGTGGCGACCGATGTAGCGTCACCTCCATCGCCGTCACCGTCTTCCCAGCCGCGGCATCCAGGAGCTCGTCGTCGTCCTGGTTCGACGCGTCCGCCTTCGAGGCCAAGAGGCTCCCCCTCGACGCCGACGCGCGGGCCGGCCCGTCGTGAGGCCGAGGGCATCACGCACAACCCCCGCCACGTCCACCACCGCATCCCTAACTTCAACGTCTCCGTCGTCACTTCCGATTCGGTTCGCTCTCTCTCTGTCTCCCTTTCGTTTACCTCCCATGCAGCCCCCGCCACAAATACTAGCATGCTGTTCACACCACATTGCAGAATTGGGGAGCCTCGCTTTTGAATTTGTACTCATGCTCAAGCATTGCAGGGTCGTCAATGAACCGACTGCTAATTTTGTTAAGAAAATAAGGATGTTCTCTAAGTGCCCTTTGTTTTTTTAGAAAAGGAGGATAACAATGGGCCTCTTCATCACTGATTTACGGAGGTTGGGCGTGTTTAAGGATGCACAATGCGTGAAGGTGAATCTGAATTTATTTGCCTAGCAGTACTGTTTATGTCTTGGGGAAGATTGATTTGCTAGCAGCTTAATTTTCTTTTAAATGCTCAGATCATGTTAAATACTGAGGAATTCTTTGACAGACCCTATTGCAATGTGGCATCTGCGGACGGAGATTGCTAGCAATTCTAATGGTGGTTGATTTTGGCGGGTGGTACAAACTGGATTCAAAATCTGCAGGCAGCAACTCTTCTCATATGATAGAATACTCTCAAGTATCATTGCTGAAAGATGTCATTGTACCTTACACACATTTGCTCCCTACCCTGCACCTATCAGAAAATATGGATTGCCCCACTCTTCTGTACTTGAAGGGAGCCAAACACATGCATCAGGTTCGTGTTATTTGTCTATTTGTCATAAAATCAAGCTTCTGGTTTATGCAGTATATTTGGAATGGTTTATGTGCACCTCATCAATAATTTCATAAAAATGTGAAAACATGTATATATAGTATTTGTAATTTACTTCCTGAGCCTGGTTAAACTGTTTTTTATTTTTTATCATCTTGAAATTCCTGAAATTGTATCACCTATATAATACATGAAACTAGCACTCTTTATAATAGTAAATGGTTCATTCTACCTAAACATCTTTTAAGTGTCTCTTATATGCGAGGCTAGCTTTTCAAACGCAAATGTTTGGTTCTTTTTGTGTTCGTCTATATTTGTACCATAAAGCATCATTTGAACCATTTTGCTTAAATAAACACTCAAGAGCTTAGTTTTTGTCTTTCTCACGCCTTTTGTAAAGAACTGATGATCGATAGTGACAACATTACATGTGATTAAGCTGTAACACTAAGTTGTCCCTATGATTTGTATATCTGAGCGAAGTAGCTAAATTCAGCCTAGCTTATACTGCTTGCAAAGTACTAATTAAACCACCTATCTGATCAATCCGATTGATTGTTTTCAGGGTGGTTTGGTGCGTGAAAAACTGTGGGACTTGATGGTTAATGAGCCTGATGTTATCATGGAAAAAGGTTTTCCTAATGCCACATGACATGGGCAATCATTTAAAGGGATTCCACTTATCCTTGCCCCCCCGCCCCCGCGCCATCCCGCCTCCTCCTCTTTTGCCGTCGCCGCCGCCGCCGCCGGTCCATTGACCCCAACACGGACGCAGGTAAGCCCTCTCCAATATCCTCTGCGCTGCTCCCTCGTCCTCTCCGCTGCCTCCCCTTTTCCACTCTCCTCCGGCGAACTACACCCTCTCGTGACCCGCTCCTCTCTCTTGTCTACCGCAGGTAGCACTGTACCGGCCGACCTCCCCTGCTGCCGTTCAACCTCCTCTGCTCCCATTCGACTTCCCCTGCTGCAAGGTGATTAACACTGAGAAAATTCGCTAGACTATTTAGACACTGTAATATGTATGTATCTGCAGGAATTAATCATATATTTTGGCAATGATTTGCTACATTAGAGGTAGTGAGCAATATATAGACGGTGCCATGTGTGTATAGGTAGGTAGTGATAAATCATCATGTTTTGGTGTTTTGGAGTACTACATGATAGTTTTTGTATGAAACGAAAAATAGGGCCACTCAACTTTGGGGCAAAAGCAATCCATCGCCACTTCTGAAATCGATTTGTCTATTCTGTTCATTATTATACTGCTCAGTTCAGTTTGTGTAATGTATTCATAGCAGAGCCTGAACATTTGGTGTCATTGCCTTCCTTTCCTGCCGATGGGGAAGCTGAAGCCCGTTTCTCCGACGGCTACTCCTCGAGTATGAAACCTTTGTCACTGTCTCTTGCCTGAAGCTTTGAATTTGTGCATTGCTCAGTTTCTCTCCCGTCATGTCGCTGTTGTGTGGTTTCAGGTCAGAAGAGGCGCCGTGAGAAGCCCAAAAGGCCGGTGCTTGACGACGATCTTCCTGACTCTTCAGGTTTGGTTTTCGTTACTGTGTTCTCTCTTTGGCAGACAGTGGCAATATACATATATAATAACAGTTCAGTAGGCGTTAATTGCTAGTGCTTCGATTTCCTCCTCACTTGTTTCGTGCTAAAATTATTATGTGGAATTGTATGCTGGTGCTTGGTGAAGCCTTGCGTTCTAGAGGAAAATGAGTAAATGACAATGCAATTTCTGGGTTCAGTTGTTTAGTTTCTACTTAGAAGCTAAGATACCGTGGTAGTTCTGGCTAGAAAGTGGTACATAGTAGAAAAATGTCTGGGCATACTTCGAAAAGAATTTATTTCCACGACAATGGCTAGTACTGGAGCCATCCATTTCCACGACAAGTTTTCCGTTTCGACAATTTTTTAAAATCACAAAATTCCAAAGGGAAAATAGAGTTTTTGGACGTTTTTAGGATTTATGGCTAGGGTTTAGATTTCAGAGTTTAGGGTTAGGTTTTATGGTTTGAACCTTTAGTGTTTACTGTTTAGAATAGAGTTTCGGACGTTTTAAGTCCCGGGTTTAGGGTTTAGGATAATTTTTTAAAATCACAAAATTCCAAAGGGAAAATAGAGTTTTTGGACGTTTTAGACGTTTTAGGGTTTAGGGCTAGGGCTTAGATTTCCAAGTTTAGGGTTAGGTTTTAGGGTTTGAACCTTTAGTGTTTACTGTTTAGAATAGAGTTTCGGACGTTTTAAGTCCCGGGTTTAGGGTTTTCAGAGTTCATTTGTAGTGATTTTCAATTTCAGGCTAATTTAGCTCAAATAATCATTAAATGCATAAAAAATATCAAATGAAGTCAAAAAGGGTTGAAATTTAAGGATGTGGCTTTGAATGATTCATATTGAACACACAAAAATTCTGGAGTTGAAATAAGATTAAAAAAATGAAATATCTTTGTAACAGCTGAGTTTTCGTCCTAAACCCTGTTACTTCGAAAGAGATGGTCTAGTTTGTACATGAAGTGCATCCAGTTTTTGCCATAACCCTCTCAACTTTTTAGCACAAGCTATTTGGGTGAAATGATGATACCATGCCAAGTTTCAGGGTTTTCAGAGTTCATTTGTACTGCTTTTCAATTTCAGGCTAGTTTAGCTCAAAGAATCATTAAATGCATGAAAAAATAGCAAATGAACTCAAAAAGGGTTGAAATTTAAGGATGTGGCTTTGAATGATTCATATTGAACACACAAAAATTCTTCAGTTAATATAAGTTTAAAAAATGAAATATGGTCAAACTCTGGTCAAACTATGGTCAAACTACTTATTCAATAAATATTAGTGTTACTAAATAATTATTGTTTTATAGAATAATAATTTCAAACTCAAACGGTGAAGCGTGTGACATCATGGTCACATTTTTCTGATAATAATGGATATATTATTTGTCGAATTTCGATTTACAGATTTAAAGATATTAAATGAATAAATGGCACAATAATAATAATAATATTACCTATTTTATTTTCATTGAAATTCAATATTATTATTACCTATTTTATTTTGAAATTTTTGTATTATTTTGGATTTTTGGATTTTTTTTGTTTTTTGTGAATTTTTTTTGTTTTTGTATTTTTTTCCTTTTTTTTGAAGTATTTTTGAGTTTTTAAATTAATCAATGTTTTTTTTAATAATTGTATGGAATTCAAAATATTAAATCATGTGACATCAAGACCTAAGGGTTAACAGGATTGATAGCTTGTTATTGTCAGAAAAACAACAAGTGCAGACTTGGAAACTAGGGGAGATAGAACATGAAAGTTAAGCGTTCTCGGGCTGGAGTAGTGAGAGGATGGGTGTCCGGCCGGGAAGTTAGACGATTTGAAATGAGTGCTGATTAGAGATTAGAGATTAAATTCTGAAGCAGTGAGGAGGGGTTTCTTTGTTTTTTCATGGGTTTCTTTGTTTTTGTGTGTTTTCATTGATTTTTCATCGGTTTTCTTTGTTTTTTGGGTTTTCACTAGGTTTTTCCTTTTTTTTTTATATTTTTGTTTCTTTCTCGGTTTTACTTGATTTTTCTTGTTTCTTTGTTTCTTTTTCTTTTTTGTTTTTGCTTGGCGTTCAGTACACATTCAACAATTTTTGTATACATCAAAAATAATTTTTATATACATGTTTAACATTTTTAAATACAAAATTGATATATTTTGAAATCTTATATTTTTTGAAGTCTACTTTCCGTGCACATTGTACATTTTTGGTATATATCTAACAATTTTCTAATACCCTTTAACTTTTTTCAAATACAAGTTTAATATTTTTTGAATACATGGTCAACATTTTTTCTACACACATCTGTTAATATTTTTCAATTTCTTGATTAATATTTTTTAAATACAAGATTAACATTTTCTAATACATGGTCAACATTTTCTACACACATCTAACATATTTATTCAAATGGTTGATTAACTATTCAAGTACAAGATTAACATTTTTAATACACTATTGACATTTTTTATACACATTTAAATTTTTTAAATGCTTAATCAACATTTTTTCCAATGCTTGATTAACATTTTTTTAAATACATGGTCAACTTTTTCTATACATATTGTATATATTTTTATACATTTTTTGTTGACATGGTCAACATTTATTCTACACACATTTAACATTTTTCAAATGCATGATTAACATTTTTGGAAACATAATGTAAACTACATTTTTGTAATATACATGTTTAGAATTTTTGGTAGTGTAAACAAAAGTGAAAAAGGAAACCAAAAAATGAAAACAAAAAACATGAAAAAACCCCAAAAAAAGCGAGGCTTTGGCCTCCAGCGCACCTGGGCCGGCCCATCTCGCTTTACTCCGGGTGACGAGAATATGTGCCGCTGGATGGCCCGGAGGCCGATTCGACTGGCTGAGTCGTTTTTGCGACCCCATACCCTTGCCCCCCCCCCTCCCCGCCCCATCCCGCCTCCTCCTCTTTTGCCGTCGCCGCCGCCGGTCCGTCGACCCCAGCATGGACGCAGGTAAGCCCTCTCCAATATCCCTTGCGCTGCTCCCTCCTCCTCTCCGTTGCCTCCCTTTTCCACTCTCCTCCGGTGACCTGCACCCTCTCGTGACCCGCTCCTCTCTCTTGTTTGCCGCAGGTAGCACTGTACCGGCCGACCTCCCCTGCTGCCGTTCAACCTCCTCTGCTCCCATTCGACTTTCCCTGCTGCAAGGTGATTAACACTGAGAAAATTCGCTAGACTATTTAGACACTGTAATATGTATGTATCTGCAGGAATTAATCATATATTTTGGCAATGATTTGCTACATTAGAGGTAGTGAGCAATATATAGACGGTGCCATGTGTGTATAGGTAGGTAGTGATAAATCATTATGTTTTGGTGTTTTGGAGTACTACATGATAGTTTTTGTATGAAACGAAAAATAGGGCCACTCAACTTTGGGGTAAAAGCAATCCATCGCCACTTCTGAAATTGATTTGTCTATTCTGTTCATTATTATGCTGCTCAGTTCAGTTTGTGTAATGTATTCATAGCAAAGCCTGAACATTTGGTGTCATTGCCTTCCTTTCCTGCCGATGGGGAAGCTGAAGCCCGTTTCTCCGACGGCTACTCCTCGAGGTATGAAACCTTTGTCACTGTCTCTTGCCAGAAGCTTTGAATTTGTGCCTTGCTCAGTTTATCTCCCCTCATGTCGCTGTTGTGTGGTTTCAGGTCAGAAGAGGCGCCGTGAGAAGCCCAAAAGGCCGGTGCTTGAGGACGATCTTCCTGACTCTTCAGGTTTGGTTTTCGTTACTGTGTTCTCTCTTTGGCAGACAGTGGCAATATACATATATAATAACAGTTCAGTAGGCGTTAATTGCTAGTGCTTCGATTTCCTCCTCACTTGTTTCGTGCTAAAATTATTATGTAATTGTATGCTGGTGCTTGGTGAATCCTTGCGTTCTAGAGGAAAATGAGTAAATGACAATGCAATTTCTGGGTTCAGTTGTTTAGTTTCTACTTAGAAGCTGAGGTATCGTGGTAGTTCTGGCTAGAAAGTGGTACATAGTAGAAAAATGTCTGGGCATACTTCGAAAAGAATTTATTTCCACGACAATGGCTAGCACTGGAGCCATCCATTTCCACGACATGTTTTTCGTTTCGACAATTTGTTAAAATCACAAAATTCCAAAGGGAAAATAGAGCTTTTGGACGTTTTAGACGTTTTTTGGGTTTATGGCTAGGGTTTAGATTTCAGAGTTTAGGGTTAGATTTTATAGTTTGAACCTTTAGTGTTTACTATTTAGAATACAGTTTAAGACATTTTAAATCCCGGGTTTAGGGTTTAGGACAATTTTTTAAAATCACAAAATTCCAAAGGGAAAATAGAGATTTTGGACGTTTTAGACGTTTTAGGGTTTAGGGCTAGGGTTTAGATTTCCAAGTTTAGGGTTAGGTTTTAGGGTTTGAACCTTTTGTGTTTACTGTTTAGAATAGAGTTTCGGACATTTTAAGTCCCGGGTTTAGGGTTTTCAGAGTTCAATTGTAGTGCTTTTCAATTTCAGGCAAATTTAGCTCAAATAATCATTAAATGCATGAAAAAAAATATCAAATGAAGTCAAAAAGGGTTGAAATTTAAGGATGTGGCTTTGAATGGTTCATATTGAACACACAAAAATTCTGGAGTTGAAATAAGATCAAAAAATGAAATGTCTTAGTAACAGCTGAGTTTTCGTCCGAAACCCTGTTACTTCGAAAGAGATGGTGTAGTTTGTACATGAAGTACATCCAGTTTTTGCCATAACCCTCTCAACTTTTTAGCACAAGCTATTTGGGTGAAATGATGATACCATGCCAAGTTTCAGGGTTTTCAGGGTTCATTTGTAGTGCTTTTCAATTTCAGGCTAGTTTAGCTCAAAGAATGATTAAATGCATAAAAAAATAGTAAATGAAGTCAAAAAGAGTTGAAATTTAAGGATGTCGCTTTGAATGGTTCATATTGAGCACACAAAAATTCTTCAGTTAATATAAGTTTAAAAAATGAAATATGGTCAAACTCTGGTCAAACTGTGGTCAAACTACTTATTCAATAAATATTAGTGTTACTAAATAATTATTGTTTTATAGAATAATAATTTCAAACTGAAACGATGAAGCGTGTGACATCATGGTCACATTTTTCTGATAATAATGGATATATTATTTATCGAATTTCGATTTACAGATTTAAATATATTAAATGAATAAATGGCATAATAATAATAATATTACTTATTTTATTTTCTTGAAATTCAGTATTATTATTACCTATTTTATTTTGAACTTTTTTTATTATTTTGGATTTTTTGATTTTTTTTTGTTTTCTGTGATTTTTATATTTTTTTAATTTTTTCCTTTTTTTGAAGTATTTTTGAGTTTTTAAATTAATCATTGTTGTTTGTTAATCATTGTTGTTTATTTTAATAATTGTTTGGAATTCAAAATATTAAATCATGTGACATCAAGACCTAAGGGTTAACAGGATTGATAGCTTATTATTGTCATAAAAACAATAAGTGCAGACTTGGAAACTAGGGGAGATAGAACCTGAAAGTTAAGCGTTCTCGGGCTGGAGTAGTGAGAGGATGGGTGACCGGCCGGGAAATTAGACGATTTGGAATGAGTGCTGATTAGGGATTAGAGATTAAATTCTGAAGCAGTGAGGAGGGGTTTATTTGTTTTTTCATGGGTTTCTTTGTTTTTGTGTGTTTTCTTTGATTTTTCATCGGTTTTCACTAGGTTTTTCCTTTTCTTCTTTTTTTCCTATATTTTTGTTTCTTTCTCGGTTTTATTTGATTTTTCTTGTTTCTTTGTTTCCTTTCCTTTTTTGTTTTTTCTTGGTGTTCAGTACACATTCAACATTTTTTGTATACATCAGAAACAATTTTTATATACGTGTTTAACATTTTTAAATACAAAATTAATATATTTTGAAATCTTATATTTTTTGAAGTCTACTTTCCGTGCACATTGTACATTTTTGGTATATATCTAATACAATTTTCTAATACGCCTTTAACATTTTTCAAATACAAGTTTAATATTTTTTAAATATATGGTCAACATTTTTTCTACACACACCTGTTAACATTTTTTAAATTCTTGATTAATATTTCTCAAATACAAGATTAATATTTTCTAATACATGGTCAACATTTTCTACACACATCTAACATATTTAATCAAATGGTTGATTAACTATTCAAGTACAAGATTAACATTTTTAATACACTATTGACATTTTTTTATACACATTAAAAAAAATTAAATGCTTAATCAACATTTTTTCCAATGCTTGATTAACATTTTTTTAAATACATGGTCAACTTTTTCTATACATATTGTATATATTTTTATACATTTTTTGTTGACATGGTGTGACGCCCCCGGCCCAATCGTGCACTAATCATACACGCAAATGCACACGATCAAGCCTAAGGACTCACGGAAAGATATCACAACACAACTCTAAAACATAAATAAAGTCATACAAGCTTTATATTACAAGGCAGTGGCCTCGAGGGCTCGAATACATAAGCTTGCGTACAAGCGTCAGCGGAAGCATCAGATATCTGAGTACAGATATGAAACAGAAACAGAAAGGCCTTTAGAAAGGCGGGGCAAAATAAAACACTACGATCGAAAGGCGTAGGCCTCCTGCCTGGGACCCTCCAATCCTACTCCTGGTCGTCAGTCAACTCGTAGTAGTATCCATCCTCTGGGTAGTAGTAGTAGTCGATCGACGGGGCATCTGTCTCAAGGGGCTCCGTCCTCTAGTCACGATAAACTGATATGGGGAGAAAAGGAAAACAAAGCAACCGTGAGTACACAGAAGTACTCAGCAAGCAAGGATCTACACTACATATGCAACATTTTTAATGAGAGGCTGTATATGTGGACTGGGCTGCAGAAATGCAAGAATAGAGAGAAGGCCTAGTCCTATCGAAGACTAGCATCTTCATCGGTCTTGCAGCAATAGAAGAGAGCAGAACAGATCAATATAAAGTAGTAGTATCATTAAGTCTCAACCTCACCCAGAGATCCTTTCTCGACTCCCTGTGAGAAAGCAATCCCAGAGCCATACAGTCATCAACCTCGTCCTGAGATCCCTTCTCGACTCCCTGCGAGAAGCAATCCCAGACCCTCATATCCAGGTCTCATCTCATGTTCTAGCTGTATCGATCGGGATACAACTCCGAGTGTCCGTTACCGTAGGACAGGCTATCGATAGAAGTGTTCTTCCCTGCAGGGGTGCACCAACTTACCCAACACGCTCGATTAACTCCGGCCGGACACACTTTCCTGGGTCATGCCCGGCCTCGGCCAAACGACACATCGCAACCCTACCTACAGCTCCGCAGAGAGGTCCCCGCCGGTCTACATCCTAAGCGCAAGGGGGTCTTGGCCATCGCCCCTCGCCCTCCGGGTCGTTGCGCACACGGTGAAGCCAGGCACCAACACTACAGGAAGGCGCCGGTCCGTCCGTGCCACCATGCTGAACTAGACGTCTGACAGAGCTTTCGGCTGATGCATACGATGCAGAACGCCCATACTATGCCCACGTGATGATTAGTGCTATCAGGCCAGAGGCCTGCTCGGATCAAATATCCAAATCGTTAGTGGACTAGGGGCTTGCGGTAACGAGCAGAGACTCACGAAAGATGTGACCCCGTCGCCCCGTCTCGAGGACTTGCTGCAAGGGTTAAGAATGCCCGGCCGCGCCTCGTATTCATCACTCGGGCACCATACAGGCAACCCGCCTTCACAACACACGCGGGTACCCCTCAGGGTCGACCCGCCTTTCCAAGTAACAATAGTACAGTCCAAGTATCCGTGTGTCCATAACATCAGGGGAATCCGAGGTATCACCCTCGTTGGATTCCTACTCGATGTATCCGTCAAGGTGAACTCGGAGGAATCACCCTCGCTGGGTTCACACTTGAGGTGTTGTACGACGGCGTCGTTATCGAAAGCGGTGAAGGAGGAATCACCCTCGATGACCACGACCGAATAGCTACTCTACAGAGTTAACATCAGAAGTGCTACAAGAGGTTTCACCCTCGGCACTCGATAGTAACGTTGCAGTGTCGTTACAACTAAGGGGGGTGATGTGCGGTGTCGGGGCCTGGTCTTCAATCCCGTTGATCGGGTCTTCTGATAATCCAGCGCGGCAGTCGGGATAAGTGGGGTCACTGATAGGTCTCTACCCAGCCTATACTAAGCAGTTTAGGATATGCAGGTAATTATCAACAACATGTTACAATAAACAGGCTATGCATCAGAATAGGTAAAGCAGCAGCAGCAGCAATTCTAATGCAAGCATGAGAAATAGAATGGGAGATATCGGGATGATCAAAGGGGGGGCTTGCCTGGTTGCTCGGCGGCAAGGGCAAGGTTGTCAATGGTGTCTTCGGGCTCCAGAGCGGCGTCGGTCTCGGGGAACTGCGTCGGGGTCTAACGAGAGAGAAGAGGAGGAGGAAACAGTATAAATATAGAGCAAACATGAGCAACGCAAAGTACGACATGACAATATGCAGTGCCGGGTGTGTCCTAACGTATGGTTGCACGTCACCGAGGAAGGGGGGATCCATCCGGACATTTGTCACACAGATGACCGGAGAGGGACGGTTGCATGTTCGGATAGTTAGGGACGCGTGACGGACGAACGGACCGCGCGTTCGAATTCGTCTCGTCGTTCTGAGCGACTTTCATGTACAAAGTTTTTCGATCTGAGTTACGGATTATTTTATATGATTTTTTAAAGTTTTTATTAATTTCTGGAATTTATTTAATTTATTAAATCAACATTATCCGAAACAGAGTTTGCTTACGTCAGCATGACGTCAGGACCAGTGGGTCCCACCTGTCATACTCTGTTAGGTTTAATTAGGGTTTAGCTAATTAATTACTGATTAATTAAACTAACTAATTAATTAGACTAATTAAACAGGATTAATTAACTTAATTAATTTACTAATTAATTAATTAATTAATTAACTAATTATTTATTTTATTAAATATTTTTTATTTTATTTTTATTTTAAAATAACAGGGGCGTGGGCCCCGGCTGCCATTGGCCAGAGGGGCCTAACGGGCGCGGGCGCCCGTCGGGGCGGACCCGGGCGCTGCATCGCCCGAGCAGCGCGCCGGCGAACAGGGCATGGCTGGATCGGGCGGCGGCTAGCGAGGAAGGCCGCGGCGGTAGGCGGCGACGACGCGTAGGGCAGCAGCGGTGTCTGCGGCAGCAGCAGGCGCGGTCGCGCTTGGGCGAGCGCGGTCGGGCGCACGCGGGGCACGGTCGGCGCGGGGTAACGGTGGGCGGGCGCGACGATGCGTCGAGGAGCAGGACGGCGCGGGGCCGCAGGTCACGCGACCTGGGCGGCAGCGGGGCCGCCGTAGCGAGCAGGACAAGGGCGGCGCCGGCGCCGGCGCGGCGGAAGCAGCAGCAAGTAGCTGCAGATGCGGTAGTAGCAGCGGCGGGCAGCAACTGGCTCGCGGGCGCGGTCGGGGCGCGGCCGGCGAGCGGGATGGCGATGCGGGGCGCGGCAGGCGCAGCGTGTGCGCGCGCAGCAGCAGGCGACAGAGAGGAGGGAAGAGGAGGCCGGCCTCACATGCGGTGCAGGGAAGGGGGCGGTGTGGCTCGAGGAGGCCGTTCGAGGTAGGGGACAAGGAGGCGCCGGCGAAGACGGTGGGGCGGCGCCGGGCAGCGTCGAGGCGACAAGGATCGACGACGGGGTCGGGGCACCGTGCCCCGATCCAGATCGGGCAGAGAGGGGGGGAGGAGCGAGAGGAGTGGGGAACGAGGGGTGGCAGTGGGGTGGGCTATGGTTCGGGGGGGGGGGAATAAGGGGAGAGCGGGGGGGGGCCGGCCGGCTGGGCTGGCCTGGTTGGGCCGGGAGGGGTTTTCTCCCTTTTTCTTGTTCTGTTTTGTTTTTCTTTTATCTTTTTCTTTTATTTAATCATAAATCGCTGTTCTGTAAATAGTTAGGCCACATATTGAATTTTGTAAAACATAGGAATTGCTCCAACAAATACTAGGCATCCTCAACTACTACCAAAAATTAGTTTGGAGGCAAATGGAGTTCACACAATTTTTATAATAATTAAAATGCATTAATCAGTGCTGTTTTGATAATGTTAGTGCCACATATTTAATTTATTAATTGTTGGTTACAATTTTAGACTAGCCTCTGCAATATTTGCCATTTAATGAACAATTTAGTTTTTATGTTGGACAACTTTTATTTTCCACTTTCAGTTTAAATTTGGATTTTGACTTAGGAGTTGAAATGCAATATGATGCTAATGATGATCATGCACTATTAAGCTTGCTGACATGTCATTATCAAAAGTGATTACTGTAGCTAATGACAGGGGGTGTTACAATTCTCCTCCACTAACAAGAATTCTCGTCCCGAGAATTAAGAGGTAGAAGGAAAAAGTTCGGGGTATTCCGCACGAAGATTATCCTCGCGTTCCCAAGTGGCTTCATCTTCCGTATGATTTGACCACATCACTTTGAGGAACTTGGTAACCTTCTGATGGGTCCGACGTTCAGCTTCATCAAGAATGCGGATCGGATGCTCCTTATAAGATAGGTCATCTTGCAATTCGAGCACCTCGTGATCCACAGCTCGGTGCGGAGATTCCTTGAAGCATTGACGAAGTTGCGACACATGGAAGACGTCGTGGATATGAGAGAATTGCGGTGGCAACTCCAATTTATATGCCACCTGACCACGTCTAGCAATTATGCGGAAAGGACCAATGTAGCGCGGAGCTAACTTGCCCTTGATTCCAAAACGGTGAGTGCCCTTCATAGGAGTGACTCGCAGATAAGCTTGATCACCAGGTTGATAAGTCAAACCCCATCGTTTGCGATCATAGTTGCTCTTCTAGCGGTCCTGAGCCGTCTTGAGATTTTCCCGGACAATACGAACCTGTTCTTCGGCGTGTTGAATAATATCCGGACCCACGAGCGGTCGTTCCCCAGTTTCTGACCAATTCAGAGGGGTTCGACACTTACGTCCATATAGAACTTCGAAGGGGGCCATTTTCAAGCTGGCTTGATAGCTGTTGTTGTAAGAGAACTCGGCATATGGGAGAAATTCTTCCCACTTCTTGCCGAAAGATATAACACAAGCTCGTAGCATGTCTTCAAGCACTTGGTTGACTCGCTCGACTTGGCCTTGAGACTGGGGGTGATATGCTGAACTCCAAGTAATATGAGTTCCCATAGCCTTTTGGAAACTTTCCCAGAAATGACCGGTGAATATGCTGCCATGGTCTGAACTGACCTCTTTCGAAATACCGTGGAGTGATACGATTCTGGAGATATACAACTCTGCTAAGTGTCTAGTAGTGATAGTCTCCTTGACAGGCAGAAAGTGTGCAACCTTGGAAAGCTGGTCGACGATGACAAGAATAGCATCGTGACCCTTCTGTGACTTGGGAAGGCCAGTAATGAAATCCATCTGAACCTTATCCCATTTCCATAGAGGAATAGGGAGCGGTTGCAGAATTCCAGCAGGCTTCTGATGTTCTGCTTTAACGCGTCGACACACATCACATTCAGCAACATAACGAGCAATGTCCTGCTTCATTCTTGACCACCAGTACCTTTGACGGAGATCACGATACATCTTGGTGCTACCCGGATGAATAGACAGCGGGGTATCATGTGCCTCCTTCATGACTTTGTCAGTCATAAGTTCGAAGCGAGGTACCACAATGCGGTTTCTGAAATACAAGGTTCCATCTTCAGACAGCGAGAAATCCCTGTACTTTACAAGGTGAAGGTCTTTCTTCATCAGATCAATTTCAGCATCTTTAGCTTGCGCATTCTTAACAGCTTTCTCAAGATCTGGTTGTATCACAAGGTTATTTAGAGAGCCCTGTGGAACAATACGCAGATTCAGCTTGCACAGTTCTTCAAAAAGACGAGGTTGTGCTTGCCTAACCATGAGGTTGTCGCAATAGGACTTGCGGCTTAAGGCATCAGCCATCACGTTAGCCTTGCCAGGGGTATAGGATATACCGAAATCATAGTCCGCAATGGCCTCCATCTATCTTTGCTGACGGAGGTTTAGAGATGGCTGAGTGAACAAGTACTTCAGACTTTTATGATCCGTGTAGATCTCGCAACGATTACCGAGAAGGTAATGTCGCCACAACTGCAATGCATAGATGACAGCAGCTAGTTCTAAATCATGTACCGGATAATTCTCTTCATGTGGGCGCAACTGACGAGAGCCATAAGCAATCACTTTACGCTCTTGCATTAGGACACAGCCTAATACTTCACGGGATGCGTCACAATAAATCACAAAGTCTTTGCGGGTATCTGGAGGAGATAGTACTGGGGCAGATGTTAGCTTGTCTTTGAGTGCTTGGAAACTTTCTTGACATTTGTCTGTCCATTCGAACTTAATGCCCTTGTGAAGCAGATCAGTCAAAGGCTTAGCAATTTTGGAAAAGTTCTCGACAAATCGACGGCAATAGCTTGCAAGGCCAAGAAAACTTCTCACTTGCTTGACGTTCTTCAGAGGAGTCCAGTCAAGAATAGCCTGAACTCGTTCTGGGTTAACAGCAATTCCATCCTTGGAAATCACATGACCAATTTAAGTTACTTCAGAAAGCCAGAATTCACATTTGGAGTATTTGGCATACAACTGGTGTTCTCGGAGCCTTTCCAGTACAAGACGGAGGTGTTCAGCATGTTCTTCCTTATTCTTCGAATATACCAGAATATCATCTAGATAAACCACGACGAATTTGTCAAGGTAATCCATGAATATATAATTCATCAGACGGGAGAATGTGGTTGGAGCATTAGTTAAGCCAAATGACATGACGGTGTACTCGTAGGAGCCATAACGAGTAACAAATGCAGTCTTCAGAATATCCTCTTCGCGAACATGGATCTGATGGTATCCCAATCTCAAATCAAGCTTAGAGAATACTGAGGAACCGGCAAGTTGATCATACAAATCATTGATCCGAGGAAGCGGATATTTATTCTGAATTGTTGCTTGGTTAATGGGCCGACAATCCTGAACCAATCGGTTGGTTCCATCCTTCTTCTTAACGAAGAGTGAAGGTGCTCCCCAAGCAGAGGAACTGGGGCGGATAAAACCTTTCTTAAGTGACGTGTCGATTTCTTCCTTAAGTTCGAGAAGATGATGCGGAGGCATCTTATAAGGGCGCTTCGCAATAGGGGTAGTGCCAGGCTTCAAGTCGATGACAAACTCGACAACTCTAGCAGGGGGTATTCCTGGAAGTTCTTCTGGAAATACATCTTGAAATTCACGAACAACTGGAACGTTCTCGATGCCTTCAAGAGGTGAAGCGTTCAATGCATTCAGAACATATATTTGAGTTTCGGCGTCCTGCACTGTTCGAGCTGAGTATCTGACTGTCTGGCCAGAAGGATGTGTGAGGCAGACTGTTTCAGTGGCACAGTCAATCAAAGCTTTATGAGGCTTCAACTAGTCCATACCCAGAATAATGTCTATGTTGGAGGTCTTGAGAGCAATGAGTGAAACGGGGAACATCAATCCTCCGATCACAATGTGGTTACCGTGGCTTACCATGGTAGTTTGCCAATTAGCCCCAGGTGAATGGATTACTAATGGGATGGACATCTCCTCGAAAAGTATATCATGGCTTCGCGCAAAACTTTCGGACATGAAGGAGTGCGATGCTCCAGAATCAAAGAGGACTGAAGCTGGGATTGAATTCACTAGAAGGGTGCCCATCACAATCTTGGGGTCCTGTCGAGCTTCTTCCATGTTGACTTGGTTGACATGAACAAGTTGACTAGCAGGTAGTCTGGCACTTCGATTTCTGGAATGATGGGTCCGATGGCCCTTCCTACGAACAACAGGATGACGCGATGCATTCGGAGGCTGACCCTGATGACAGTTGAAAGCACGGTGCCCTGGCTGTCCACACTGGTGGCACAGACCATCATTATGGGGAGAAACACCAACATTGGGCTGTCCACTTGAAATGTTCAGTTGCCTTGGTGGTGGGGGCAGACGAGGTGCAGCATATGATGGCCTTGGTGTTGGAGCAGGTCGATGATGAACATTGTGAGGGATCCAGACTCGACATTTCTGAGTAGGTCGACCGGAAGACGAGCCGACATCTCGAGTGCGCTTGAGCGACTCCTGGCATTCAGTCAGAGCTATTTCAACTTGGAAAGATTTGCTGACAACCGTTGCGAAGTCTGTGAAATCATGGATAGCAAGTGCAAGTTTTATATCAGTACGTAGTCCTTCACGGAATTTCTCCTGCTTGCGAGTGTCAGTGTCGACGTCATCCGCAGCATAGCGGGATAATTCAAGGAATTTCCTCTGATATTCATCCATAGTCATTGTGCCCTGAGAGAGTTTACGAAACTCCTGCTTTTTCTGGTCCATCAGACCTTGAGGAATGTACCGTGCACGAAAAGCTGACTGAAATTCCTGCCAAGTGGTCACAGTCTCTGCAGGCAACATAGCCTTGTGGCTTTCCCACCATTGAGCAGCTGGGCCCTTCAGGTGGAATGTCGCAAAGGTGACGTAACTGTCAGGGGCAACATTAGCTGACTCCATTTCAAACAGGATGTCACGAAGCCAATCATCAGCATCCATAGGATTGGTGGAGTTGTGGAAAACGGACGGATTGAGGCGCACAAATTCTGGCAGCGAGATCGGTCCAGGCTCCTGGCGAACCTCGTTGCGTTCCAAACGTCTTACCAGACTCTCGTTGAGCTGACGGTTCAATTCAAACTGCTGCATCATTGCGGCAATATAGGGTGGAGGTGGAGGATCGTCAGCCATCCTGCCAAATCAACAGTGGCAGTTTAGCAAGAAAAATTGCATGTGTATGGAATGATTCACGAAGCAACACGCACAACAGAAGGAAGTGCAATAGATTCTTCATCATATCCGCACCAGATATTCAAAGCCACACATAGCCTTGGTTACAATCCGGCATTACGACAACTGTAAGGGGAAGGCTAGACATCTAGGCGGCGCGCAGGCACGCGGTAGGGAAGTACACAACAAGACATAGCAAAGGCTACATCAACGTCGGAGAAAACTATTGGAGCGAGGAATCTGCAAGTGACAACACAGGGTGCCCTCGATAAGAGGATCCTGTAAGCAGAACCTGGCCCGCAATCTTGAAGGAAGGGGGGAAATTTTCAGAACACCGGGTGGATGTGATCACGAGAACCTAATGTTGGAGTTAGTAAAATTTATTTAACCCGAATAGAAGAGAGATCAGAGTCCCAGAGTATAGGTCGAGGAGTAAAAGATCCTAATACCACCCAATTGGCGACGTGGTCCCGTAAGCCACACAGCCAAGTTAGTAAATTAGTTTTGGACCACTAGACTCAACTTGGGCCAAGGAGTTGGAAAAGGGGGTTCCTACAGTCAGTCGGCTCTGATACCAACTTGTGACGCCCCCGGCCCAATCGTGCACTAATCATACACGCAAATGCACACGATCAAGCCTAAGGACTCACGGAAAGATATCACAACACAACTCTAAAACATAAATAAAGTCATACAAGCTTTATATTACAAGCCAGGGGCCTCGAGGGCTCGAATACATAAGCTTGCGTACAAGCGTCAGCGGAAGCATCAGATATCTGAGTACAGATATGAAACAGAAACAGAAAGGCCTTTAGAAAGGCGGGGCAAAATAAAACACTACGATCGAAAGGCGTAAGCCTCCTGCCTGGGACCCTCCAATCCTACTCCTGGTCGTCAGTCAACTCGTAGTAGTATCCATCCTCTGGGTAGTAGTAGTAGTCGATCGACGGGGCATCTGTCTCAAGGGGCTCCGTCCTCTGGTCACGACAAATTGATATGGGGAGAAAAGGAAAACAAAGCAACCATGAGTACTCAGAAGTACTCAGCAAGCAAGGATCTACACTACATATGCAACATTTTCAATGAGAGGCTGTATATGTGGACTGGGCTGTAGAAATGCAAGAATAGAGAGAAGGCCTAGTCCTATCGAAGACTAGCATCTTCATCGGTCTTGCAGCAATAGAAGAGAGCAGAACAGATCAATATAAAGTAGTAGTATCATTAAGTCTCAACCTCACCCAGAGATCCTTTCTCGACTCCCTGCGAGAAAGCAATCCCAGAGCCATACAGTCATCAACCTCGTCCTGAGATCCCTTCTCGACTCCCTGCGAGAAGCAATCCCAGAGCTTCATATCCAGGTCTCATCTCATGTTCTAGCTGTATCGATCGGGATACAACTCCGAGTGTCCGTTACCGTAGGATAGGCTATCGATAGAAGTGTTCTTCCCTGCAGGGGTGCACCAACTTACCCAACACACTCGATTAACTTCGGCCGGACACACTTTCCTGGGTCATGCCCGACCTCGGCCAAACGACACATCGCAACCCTACCTACAGCTCAGCAGAGAGGTCCCCGCCGGTCTACATCCTAAGCGCAAGGGGGTCTTGGCCATCGTCCCTCGCCCTCCGGGTCGTTGCGCACACGGTGAAGCCAGGCACCAACACTACAGGAAGGCGCCGGTCCGTCCGTGCCGCCATGCTGAACTAGACGTCTGACAGAGCTTTCGGCTGATGCATACGATGCAGAACGCCCATACTATGCCCACGTGATGGTTAGTGCTATCAGGCCAGAGGCCTGCTTGGATCAAATATCCAAATCGTTAGTGGACTAGGGGCTTGCGGTAACGAGCAGAGACTCACGAAAGATGTGACCCCGTCGCCCCGTCTCGAGGACTTGCTGCAAGGGTTAAGAATGCCCGGCCGCGCCTCGTATTCATCACTCGGGCACCATACAGGCAACCCGCCTTCACAACACACGCGGGTACCCCTCAGGGTTGACCCGCCTTTCCAAGTAACAATAGTACAGTCCAAGTATCCGTGTGTCCATAACATCAGGGGAATCCGAGGTATCACCCTCGTTGGATTCCTACTCGATGTATCCGTCAAGGTGAACTCGGAGGAATCACCCTCGCTGGGTTCACACTTGAGGTGTTGTACGACGGCCTCGTTATCGGAAGCGGTGAAGGAGGAATCACCCTCGAGGACCACGACCGAATAGGTACTCTACAGAGTTAACATCAGAAGTGCTACAAGAGGTTTCACCCTCGGCACTCGATAGTAACGCTGCAGTGTCGTTACAACTAAGGGGGGGTGATGTGCGGTGTCGGGGCCTGGTCTTCAATCCCGTTGATCGGGTCTTCTGATAATCCAGCGCGGCAGTCGAGATAAGTGGGGTCACTGATAGGTCTCTACCCAGCCTATACTAAGCAGTTTAGGATATGCAGGTAATTATCAACAGCAGGTTACAATAAACATGCTATGCATCAGAATAGGTAAAGCAGCAGCAGTAGCAATTCTAATGCAAGCATGAGAAATAGAATGGGCGATATCGAGATGATCAAAGGGGGTGCTTGCCTGGTTGCTCGGCGGCAAGGGCAAGGTTGTCAATGGTGTCTTCGGGCTCCGGAGCGGCGTCGGTCTCGGGGAACTGCGTCGGGGTCTAACGAGAGAGAAGAGGGGGAGGAAACAGTATAAATATAGAGCAAACATGAGCAACGCAAAGTACGGCATGACAATATGCAGTGCCGGGTGTGTCCTAACGTATGGTTGCACGTCACCGAGGAAGGGGGGATCCATCCGGAAATGTTTTCCCGATTCCGGACATTTGTCAGACAGATGACCGGAGAGGGACGGTTGCATGTTCGGATAGTTAGGGACACGTGACGGACGAACGGACCGCGTATTCGAATTTGTCTCGTCGTTCTGAGCGACTTTCATGTACAAAGTTTTTCGATCTGAGTTACGGATTATTTTATATGATTTTCTAAAGTTTTTATTAATTTCGGGAATTTATTTAATTTATTAAATCAACATTATCCGAAACAGTGTTTGCTGACGTCAGCATGACGTCAGGACCAGTGGGTCCCACCTGTCATACTCTGTTAGGTTTAATTAGGGTTTAGCTAATTAATTACTGATTAATTAAACTAACTAATTAATTAGACTAATTAAACAGGATTAATTAACTTAATTAATTTACTAATTAATTAATTATTTATTTTATTAACTATTTTTATTTTTATTTTTTAAATAACAGGGGCGTGGGCCCCGGCTGTCATTGGCCAGAGGGGCCTAACGGGCGCGGGCGCCCGTCGGGGCGGACCCGGGCGCTGCATCGCCCGAGCGGCGCGCCGGCGAACAGGGCATGGCGGGACCGGGCGGCGGCTAGCGAGGGAGGCCGCGGCGGTAGGCGGCGACGACGCGCAGGGCAGCAGCGGTGTCTGCGGCAGCAGCAGGCGCGGGCGCGCTCGGGCGAGCGCGGCCTGGGCGCACGCGGGGCGCGGTCGGCGCGGGGTATCGGTGGGCGGGCGCGATGATGCGTCGAGGAGCAGGACGGCGCGGGGCCGCAGGTCACGGCGACCTGGGCGGCAGCGGGGCCGCCGTAGCGAGCAGGACAAGGGCGGCGCCGACGCGGCGGAAGCAGCAGCAAGTAGCTGCAGATGCGGCAGTAGCAGCGGCGGGCAGCAACTGGCTCGCGGGCGCGGTCGGGGTGCGGCCGGCGAGCGGGATGGCGAGGCGGGGCACGGCGGGCGCAGCGTGTGCGCGCGCAGCAGCAGGCGACAGAGAGGAGGGAAGAGGAGGCCGGCCTCACATGCGGTGCAGGGAAGGGGGCGGCGAGGCTCGAGGAGGCCGTTCGAGGTAGGGGACGGGGAGGCGCCGGCGAAGACGGTGGGGCGGCGCCGGGCAGCGTCGAGGCGACGGGGATCGACGACGGGGTCGGGGCACCGTGCCCCGATCCAGATCGGCAAGAGAAGGGTGGAGGAGCGAGAGGAGTGGGGAACGAGGGGTGGCAGTGGGGTGGGCTAGGGTTCGGGGGGGGGGGGGAATAAGGGAGAGCGGGGGTGGGGGCCCGCTCGGCTGGCTGGCTTGATTGGGCCGGGGGGGTTTTCTCCCTTTTTCTTTTTCTGTTTTGTTTTTCTTTTATCTTTTTCTTTTATTTAATCATATATCTCTGTTCTGTAAATAGTTAGGCCACATATTGAATTTTGTAAAACATAGGAATTGCTCCAACAAATACTAGGCATCCTCAACTACTACCAAAAATTAGTTTGGAGGCAAATGGAGTTCACACAATTTTTATAATAATTAAAATGCATTAATCAGTGCTGTTTTGATAATGTTAGTGCCACATATTTAATTTATTAATTGTTGGTTACAATTTTAGACTAGCCTCTGCAATATTTGCCATTTAATGAACAATTTAGTTTTTATGTTGGACAACTTTTATTTTCCACTTTCAGTTTAAATTTGGATTTTGACTTAGGAGTTGAAATGCAATATGATGCTAATGATGATCATGCACTATTAAGCTTGCTGACATGTCATTATCAAAAGTGATTACTGTAGCTAATGACAGGGGGTGTTACACATGGTCAACATTTCTTCTACACACATTTAACATTTTTCAAATGCATGATTAACATTTTTGGAAACAAAATGTAAACTACATTTTTGTAATATACATGTTTAGAATTTTTGGTAGTGTAAACAAAAGTGAAAAAGGAAACCAAAAAACGAAAACAAAAAACGTGAAAACACCCCGAAAAAAAGCGAGGGTTTGGCCTCCAGCGCACCTGGGCCGGCCCATCTCGCTCTGCTCGGGGTGACGAGAATATGTGCCGCTGGATGGCCCGAGCCGATTCGACTGGCCGAGTCATTTTTGCGACCCCATACCCTTGCCCCCCCCCCCCCCGCCCCATCCCGCCTCCTCCTCTTTTGCCATCGCCGCCGACGGTCCGTCGACCCCAGCACGGACGCAGGTAAGCCCTCCCCAATATCCTCTGTGCTGCTCCCTCCTCCTCTCCGCTGCCTCCCCTTTTCCACTCTCCTCCGGCGACCTGCACCCTCTCGTGACCCGATCCTCTCTCTTGTCTGCCGCAGGTAGCACTGTACCGGCCGACCTCCCCTACTGCCGTTCAACCTCCTCTGCTCCCATTCGACTTCCCCTGCTGCAAGGTAATTAACACTGAGAAAATTCGCTAGACTATTAAGACACTGTAATATGTATGTATCTGCAGGAATTAATCATATATTTTGGCAATGATTTGCTACATTAGAGGTAGTGAGCAATATATAGACGGTGCCATGTGTGTATAGGTAGGTAGTGATAAATCATCATGTTTTGGTGTTTTGGAGTACTACATGATAGTTTTTGTATGAAATGAAAAATAGGGCCACTCAACTTTGGGGCAGAAGCAATCCATCGCCACTTCTGAAATCGATTTGTCTATTCTGTTCATTATTATGCTGCTCAGTTCAGTTTGTGTAATGTATTCATAGCAGAGCCTGGACATTTGGTGTCATTGCCTTCCTTTCCTGCCGATGGGAAAGCTGAAGCCCATTTCTCCGACGGCTACTCCTCGAGGTATGAAACCTTTGTCACTGTCTCTTGCCTGAAGCTTTGAATTTGAGCCTTGCTCAGTTTCTCTCCCCTCATGTCGCTGTTGTGTGGTTTCAGGTCAGAAGAGGCGCCGTGAGAAGCCCAAAAGGCCGGTACTTGACGACGATCTTCCTGACTCTTCAGGTTTGGTTTTCGTTACTCTGTTCTCTCTTTGGCAGACAGTGGCAATATACATATATAATAACAGTTCAGTAGGCGTTAATTGCTAGTGCTTCGATTTCCTCCTCACTCGTGCTAAAATTATTATGTGGAATTATATGCTGGTGCTTGGAGAAGCCTTGCATTCTAGAGGAAAATGAGTAAATGACAACGCAATTTCTGGGTTCAGTTACTTAGAAGCTGAGGTACCGTGGTAGTTCTGGCTAGAAAGTGGTACATAGTATAAAAATGTCTGGGCATACTTCGAAAAGAATTTATTTCCACGACAATGGCTAGTACTAGAGCCATCCATTTCCACGACAAGTTTTCCGTTTCGACAATTTTTTAAAATCACAAAATTCCAAAAGGAAAATAGAGTTTTTGGACGTTTTAGACGTTTTTAGGGTTTATGGCTAGGGTTTAGATTTCAGAGTTTAGGGTTAGGTTTTATGGTTTGAACCTTTAGTGTTTACTGTTTAGGATAGAGTTTCGGACGTTTTAAGTCCCGGGTTTAGGGTTTAGGACAATTTTTTAAAATCATAAAATTCCAAAGGGAAAATAGAGTTTTTGGACGTTTTAGACGTTTTAGGGTTTAGGGCTAGGGTTTAGATTTCCAAGTTTAGGGTTAGGTTTTAGGGTTTGAACCTTTAGTGTTTACTGTTTAGAATAAAGTTTCGGACGTTTTAAGTCCCGGGTTTAGGGTTTTCAGAGTTCATTTGTAGTGCTTTTCAATTTCAGGCTAATTTAGCTCAAATAATCATTAAATGCATGAAAATATATCAAATGAAGTCTAAAAGGGTTGAAATTTAAGGATGTGGCTTTGAATGGTTCATATTGAACACACAAAAATTCTTGAGTTGAAATAAGATTAAAAAATGAAATGGCTTTGTAACAGCTGAGTTTTCGTCCAAAACCCTGTTACTTCGAAAGGGATGGTCTAGTTTGTACATGAGGTGCATCCAGTTTTTGCCATAACCCTCTCAACTTTTTAGCACAAGCTATTTGGGTGAAATGATGATACCATGCCAAGTTTTAGGGTTTTCAGAGTTCATTTGTAGTGCTTTTCAATTTCAGGCTAGTTTAGCTCAAAGAATCATTAAATGCATGAAAAAATAGCAAATGAAGTAAAAAATGGTTGAAATTTAAGGATATGGTTTTGAATGGTTCATATTGAACACACAAAAATTCTTCAGTCAATATAAGTTTAAAAATGAAATGTGGTGAAACAGTGGTCAAACTACTTATTCAATAAATATTAGTGTTACTAAATAATTATTGTTTTTTAGAATAATAATTTCAAACTCAAACGGTGAAGCGTGCGACATCATGGTCACATTTTTGTGATAATAATGGATATATTATTTGTCGAATTTAGATTTACATATTTTAAGATATTAAATGAATAAATGGCATAATAATAATAAAATTATTATTACTTATTTTATTTTCATTGAAATTCAATATTATTATTACTTATTTTATTTTGAACTTTTTGTATTATTTTGGATTTTTTGATTTTTTTTGTTTTTTAGAATTTTTGATTTTTTTGTAATTTTTTTCCTTTTTTTGAAGTATTTTTGAGTTTTTAAATTAATCGTTATTTTTTTAATCATTGTTGTTTATTTTAATAAATGTTTGGAATACAAAATATTAAATCGTGTGACATCAAGACCTAGGGGTTTACAGGATTGATAGCTTACTATTGTCAGGAAAACAACAAGTGCAGACTTGAAAACAAGGGGAGATAGAACCTGAAAGTTAAGCGTGCTCGGGCTGGAGTAGTGAGAGGATTGGTTTCTTTGTTTTTTCATGGGATTCTTTATTTTTGTGTGTTTTCTTTGATTTTTCATCGATTTTTTTGTTTTGTCGGTTTTCACTAGGTTTTTCCTTTTCTTCTTTTTTTCTTATATTTTTGTTTCTTTCTCGGTTTTATTTGATTTTTCTTGTTTCTTTGTTTCCTTTTCTTTTTTGTTTTTTCTTGGCGTTCAGTACACATTCAACATTTTTTGTATACATCAGAAATACTTTTTATATATGTGATGTGTTTACATTTTTAAATACAATTTAATATAATTTGAAATTTTATATTTTTTAAGTCACTTTCCGTGCACATTGTCACTTTTTGGTATATATATAATACAATTTTCTAATACGCCTTTAAAATTTTTCAAATACAAGTTTAATATTTTTTCAATACATGGTCAACATTTTTTCTACACACATCTGTTAAACTTTTTCAAATTCTTGATTAATATTTTTCAAATACAAGATTAACATTTTCTAATACATGGTCAACATTTTCTCACACAACTAACATATTTATTCAAATGGTTGATTAACTATTCAAGTACAAGATTAACATTTTTAATACACTATTGACATTTTTTCTATACACATTTAAAAAATTAAATGCTTAATCAACATTTTTTCCAATGCTTGATTAACATTTTTTTAAATACATGGTCAACTTTTTTATACATATTGTATATATTTTTATACATTTTTTTGACATGGTCAACATTTATTCTACACACATTATATATTTTTCAAATGAATATTAACATTTTTGGAAACATAATGTAAACTACTTTTTTGTAATATACATGTTTAGAATTTTTGGTAGTGTAAACAAAAGTGAAAAAGGAAACCAAAAAACAAAAAAAACAAAAAATGAAAAACCCCGAAAAAAGCGAGGCTTTGGCCTCCAGCGCACCTGGGACGGCCCTTCTTGCTCTGCTCCGGTGACGAGAATATGTGCCGCTGGAGGCCCGGGAGCCGATTCGACTAGCCGAGTCATTTTTGCGACCCCATACCCTTGCCCCCCCCGCCCCATCCCGCCTCCTCTTGTTTTGCCGTCGCCGCCGCCGGTCCGTCGACCTATTCACTAGGAAAGATTGCTGACAACCGTTGCGAAGTCTGTGAAATCATGGATAGCAAGTGCAGTTTTATATCAGTACGTATTCCTTCACGGATTTCTCCTGCTTGCGAGTGTCAGTGTCGCACGTCATCCGCAGCATAGCGGGATATTCAAGGAATTTCCTCTGATATTCACATAGCATTGTGCCCTGAGAGAGTTTACGAAACTCCGCTTTTTCTGGTCCATCAGACCTTGAGAATGTTCCGTGCACGAAAAGCTGACTGAAATTCCTGCCAATGGTCACAGTCTCTGCAGGCAACATAGCCTTGTGGCTTTCCCACCATTGAGCAGCTGGCCTTCAGGTGGATGTCGCAAATTGACGTAACTTGTCGGGGCAACATTAGCTACTCCATTTCAAACAGGATGTCACGAAGCCAATACATCGCAATCCATAGGATTGGTGAGTTGTGGAAAACGGACGGATTGAGGCGCACAAATTCTGGCAGCGAGATCGGTCCAGGCTCCTGGCGAACCTCGTTGCGTTCCAAACGTCTTACCAGACTCTCGTTGAGCTGACGGTTCATTCAAACTGCTGCATCATTGCGGCAATATAGGGTGGAGTGGAGGATCGTCGCCCATCCGAAATCAACAGTGGCAGTTTTAGCGAAAAAATTGCATGTGTTGAATGATTCACGAAGCAACACGCACAACAGAAGAAGTGCAATAGATTCTTCATCATATCCGCACCAGATATTCAAAGCCACACATAGCCTTGGTTACAATCCGGCATTACGACAACCTGTAGGGGAAGGCTAGACATCTAGGCGGCGCGCAGGCACGCTGTAGGGAAGTACACAACAAGACATAGCAAAGGCTACCAACGTCGGAGAAAAACTATTTGAGCGAGGAATCTGCAAGTGACAACACAGGTGCCCTCGATAAGAGGATCCTGTAACAGAACCTGCCCGCAATCTTGAAGGAAGGGGGAAATTTTCAGAACACCGGTGGATTTGACACGAGAACCGAATTGTTGGAGTTATAAAATTTATTTAACCCGAATAAGAGAGATCAGAGTCCCAGATATAGGTCGATGAGTAAAAGATCCTAATACCACCCAATTGGCGACGTGGTCCCGTAAGCCACACCAACAGAGTTAGTAAATTAGTTTTGGACCACTAGACTCAACTTGGGCCAAGGATTTTGGAAAAGGGGGTTCCTACAGTCAGTTCGGCTCTGATACCAACTTGGACGCCCCGGCCCAATCGTGCACTAATCATACACGCAAATGCACACGATCACGCCTAGGACTCACGGAAAGATTCACAACACAACTCTAAAACATAAATAAGTCATACAAGCTTATATTACAACCAGGGGCCTCGAGGGCTCGAAACATAAGCTTGCGTAACAAGCGTCAGCGGAAGCATCAGATATCTGAGTACGATATGAAACAGAAACAGAAAGGCCTTTAGAAAGGCGGGGCAAAATAAAACACTACGATTCGAAAGGCGTAAGCCTCCTGCCTGGGACCCCCCTCCATCTACTCCTGGTCGTCAGTCAACTCGTAGTAGTATCATCCTCTGGGTAGAGTAGTAGTCGATCGACGGGCATCTGTCTCAAGGGGCTCCGTCCTCTGGTCACGACAATTATATGGGAGAAAAGAACAAGCAACCATGAGTACTCAGAAGTACTCAGCAAGCAAGGATCTACACTACATATGCAACATTTTCAATGAGAGGCTGTATATGTGGACTGGGCTGTAGAAATGCAGAAATAGAAAGAAGGCCTAGTCCTAATCGAAACTAGCATCTTCATCGGTCTTGCAGCAATAGAAGAGAGCAGAACAGATCAATATAAGTAGTAGTACATTAAGTCTCAACCTCACCCAGAGATCCTTTCTCGACTCCCTGCGAGAAAGCAATCCCAGAGCCATACAGTCATCAACCTCGTCCTGAGATCCCTTCTCGACCTCACTCGCGAGAAGCAATCCCAGAGCTTCATACCAGTCTCATCTCATGTTCTAGCTGTATCCGATCGGGATACAACTCCGAGTGTCCGTTACCGTAGATAGGCTATCTATAGAAGTGTTCTCCGGCAGGGGTGCACCAACTTACCCAACACACTCGATTAACTTCGGCGGCGACACACTTTCCTGGGTCATGCCCGACTCGGCCAAACGACACATCGCAACCCTACCTACAGCTCAGCAGAGAGGTCCCCCGCCGGTCTACATCCTAAGCGCAAGGGGTCTTGGCCATCGTCCCTCGCCCTCCGGTGTCGTTGCGCACACGGTGAAGCCAGGCACCAACACTACAGGAAGCCGCGGTCCTCCGTGCCGCCATGCTGAACTAGACGTCTGACAGACTTTCGGCTGATGCATACGATGCAGAACGCCCATACTATGCCCACGTGATGGTTTGCTATCAGGCCAGAGGCCTGCTTGGATCAAATATCCAAATCGTTAGTGGACTAGGGGCTTGGCGGTAACGAGCAGAGACTCCGAAAGATGTGACCCCGTCGCCCGTCTCGAGGACTTGCTGCCAGGGTAAGAATGCCCGGCCGCGCCTCGTATTCATCACTCGGGCACCATACAGGCAACCCGCCTTCACAACACACGCGGGTACCCCTCAGGGTTGACCCGCCTTCCAAGTAACAATAGTACAGTCCAAGTATCCGTGTGTCCTAACATCAGGGGAATCCGAGGTATCACCCTCGTTGGATTCCTACTCGATGTATCCGTCAAGGTGAACTCGGAGAATCACCCTCGTGGGTTCACACTTGAGGTGTTGTACGACGGCCTCGTTATCGGAAGCGGTGAAGGAGGAATCACACCTCGAGGACCACGACCGAATAGGTACTCTACAGAGTTAACATCAGAAGTGCTACAAGAGGTTCACCCTCGGCACTCGATAGTAACGCTGCATTGTCGTTACAACTAAGGGGGGGTGGATGTGCGGTGTCGGGGCCTGGTCTTCAATCCCGTTGATCGGGTCTTCTGATAATCCACGCGCGGCAGTCGAATAAGTGGGGGTCATGATAGGTCTCTACCACGCCTATACTAGCAGTTTAGGATATGCAGGTAATTATCAACAGCAGGTTACAATAAACATGCTATGCATCAGAAGTAGGTAAAAGCCAGCAGTAGCAATTCTAATGCAAGCATGAGAAATAGAATGGGCGATATCGAGATGATCAAAGGGGTGCTTGCCTGGTTGCTCGGCGGCAAGGGCAAGTTTGTCAATGGTGTCTTCGGGCTCCGGAGCGGGCGTCCGGTCTCGGGAACTGCGTCGGGTCTAACGAGAGAGAAGAGGGGGAGAACAGTATAAATATAGAGCAACAGTAGCAACGCAAAGTACGGCATGACAATATGCATGTCCGGGTGTGTCCTAACGTATGGTTGCACGTCACCGAGGAAGGGGGGATCCATCCGGAAATGTTTTCCCGATTCCGGACATTTGTCAGACAGATGACCGGAGAGGGACGGTTGCATGTTCGGATAGTTTAGGGACACTGACGGACGACGGACGCGTATTCGAATTTCTCGTCGTTCTGAGCGACTTTCATGTACAAAGTTTTTTCGATCTGAGTTACGGATTATTTTATAGATTTTCTAAAGTTTTTTATTAATTGGGAATTTATTTAATTATTAAATCACATTATCCGAAACATGTTTGCTGACGTCAGCATGACGTCAGGACCAGTGGGTCCCACCTGTCATACTCTGTTAGGTTTAATTAGGGTTTAGCTAATTAATTACTGATTAATTAAACTACTATATACTAATTAACAGGATTAATTATTAATTAATTACTAATTAATTAATTATTTATTTTATTAACTATTTTTATTTTTATTTTTTAAATAACAGGGGCGTGGGCCCCGGCTGTCATTGGCCAGAGGGGCCGTAACGGCGCGGGCCCCCGTCGGGGGCGGACCCGGGCGCTGCAAATCGCCCGAGCGGCGCGCCGGCGAACGGGATGGCGGGGACCGGGGGCGGCTAGCGAGGGAGGCCGCGGCGGTAGGCGGCGACGACGCGCAGGGCGCAAGCGGTGTCGCGGCAGCGCAGGCGCGGCCGCGCTCGGGGGACGCGGCCCTGGGCGCACGCGGAGCTGGTCGGCGCGGGACGGTGGGCGGGCGCGATGATGCGTCGAGGAGCAGGACGGCGCGGGGCCGCAGGTCACGGCGACCTGGCGGCAGCGGGGCCGCCGTAGCGAGCAGGACAGGCGCGCCGACGCGCGGAAGCAGCGAGCAAGTAGCGCAGATGGCGCAGTAGCAGCGGCGGGCAGCAACTGCTCGCGGCGCGGTCCGGGGTGCGGCCGGCAGCTGGGGGGGGGGGTGGGGGGGGGGTGCGGAGTAGCGGTGCAGGCGCCACGTGCGCGCTCCAGCGACAAGAGAGAAAGGAGGCGGCCTCACATGCTGCAGGGAAGGGGGCGGCGAGGCTCGAGGAGGCCGTTCGAGGTAGGGGACGGGGAGGCGCCGGCGAAGACGGTGGGGCGGCGCCGGGCAGCGTCGAGGCGACGGGGATCGACGACGGGGTCGGTGGCACCGTGCCCCGATCCAGATCGGGCAGAGAGGGGGGGAGGAGCGGAGGAGTGGGAACGAGGGTGGCAGTGGGGGTGGGCTAGGGTTCGGGGGGGGGGGGAATAAGGGAGAGCGGGGGTGGGCCGGCCGCTGGGCTGGCTTGATTGGGCCGGGGGGTTTCCTCCCTTTTTTTCTTTTCTGTTTTTTGTTTTTCTTTTATCTTTTTCTTTTATTTAATCATAATCTCTGTTCTGTAAATAGTAGGCCACATATTGAATTTTGTAAACCATAGGAATTGCTCCAACAAATACTAGGCATCCTCAACTACTACCAAAAAATTAGTTTGGAGGCAAATGGAGTTCACACAATTTTTATAATAATTAAAATGCATTAATCAGTGCTGTTTTGATAATGTTAGTGCCACATATTTAATTTATTAATTGTTGGTTACAATTTTAACTAGCCTCTGCAATATTTGCCATTTAATGAACAATTTAGTTTTTATGTGGACAACTTTTATTTTCCACTTTCAGTTTAATTTGGATTTGACTTAGGAGTTGAAAATGCAATATGATGCTAATGATGATCATGCACTATTAAGCTTGCTGACATGTCATTATCAAAAGTGATTACTGTAGCTAATGACAGGGGGTGTTACAACATGGTCAACATTTCTTCTAACACACTTTAACATTTTTCAAATCATGATTAACATTTTTGGAAACAAAATGTAAACTACATTTTTTGTAATATACATGTTTAGAATTTGTGGTAGTGTAAACAAAAGTGAAAAAGAAACCAAAAAACGAAACAAAAAACGTGAAAACACCCCGAAAAAAAGCGAGGGTTTGGCCTCCAGCGCACCTGGGCCGCCCATCTCGCTCTGCTCGGGGTGACGAATATGTGCCGCTGGATGGCCCGAGCCGATTCGACTGGCGAGTCATTTTTGCGACCCATACCTTGCCCCCCCCCCCCCGCCCCATCCCCGCCTCCTCCTCTTTTGCCATCGCCGCCGACGGTCGCGTCGACCCCAGCACGGACGCAGGTAAGCCTCCCCAATATCCTCTGTGCTGCTCCTCCTCCTCTCCGCTGCCTCCCCTTTTCCACTCTCCTCCGGCGACCTGCACCCTCTCGGACCCATCCTCTCTCTTGTCTGCCGCAGGTAGCACTGTACCGGCCGACCTCCCCTACTACTGCGTTCCCCTCCTCTGCCCCATTCGACTTCCCCTGCTGCAAGGTATAACACTGAGAAAAATTCGCTAGACATTAAGACACTGTAATATGTATGTATCTGCAGGAATTAATCATATATTTGGCAATGATTTGCTACATTAGAGGTATTGACAATATAGACGGTGCCATGTGTGTATAGGTAGGTAGTGATAAATCATCATGTTTTGGTGTTTTGGAGATTACACTGATAGTTTTTGTATGAAATGAAAAATAGGGCCACTCAACTTTGGGGCAGAAGCAATCCTCGCCACTTCTGAAATCTTTGTCTATTCTGTTCATATTATGCTGCTCAGTTCAGTTTGTGTAATGTATTCATAGCAGAGCCTGGACATTGGTGTCATTGCCTTCCTTTCCTGCCGATGGGAAAGCTGAAGCCCATTTCTCCGACGGCTACTCCTCGAGGTATGAAACCTTTGTCACTGTCTCTTGCCTGAAGCTTTGAATTTGAGCCTTGCTCAGTTTCTCCTCCCCTCATGTCGCTGTGTGTGGTTTCAGGTCAGAAGAGGCGCCGTGAGAAGCCCAAAAGGCCGGTACTTGACGACGATCTTCCTGACTCTTCAGTTTGGTTTTCGTTACTCTGTTCTCTCTCTTTGGCAGACAGTGGCAATATACATAATAACAGTCAGTAGGCGTTAATGCTAGTGCTCGATTTCCTCCTCACTCGTGCTAAAATTATTATGTGGAATTATATGCTGGTGCTTGGAGAAGCCTTGCATTCTAGAGAAAATGAGTAAATGACACGCAATTTTCTGGTTCAGTTACTTAGAAGCTGAGGTACGTGGTAGTTGTGCTAGAAAGTGGTACATAGTATAAAAATGTCTGGGCAATACTTCGAAAAGAATTTATTTCCACGACAATGGCTAGTACTGAGCTCTCCATTCCACGACAAGTTTTCCGTTTCGACAATTTTTAAAATCACAAATCCAAAAGAAAATAGAGTTTTTGGACGTTTTAGACGTTTTTAGGGTGTCACGATACATCTTGGTGCTACCCGAGAATAGACAGCAGGGGGTAATCATGTCCTCCTTCATGACTTTGTCAGTCATAAGTTCGAAGCGAGGTACCACAAGGCGGTTTCTGAAATACAAGGTTCCATCTTCGACAGCGAGAAACCCTGTACTTTACAAGGTGAAGGTCTTTCTTCATCAGATCAATTTCAGCATCTTTAGCTTGCGCATTCTTAACGCTTTCTCAAGATCTGGTTGTATCACAAGGTTATTTAGAGAGCCCTGTGGAACAATCCGCAGATTCAGCTTGCACAGTTCTTCAAAAAGACGAGGTTGTGCTGCCTAACCATGAGGTTGTCGCAATAGGACTTGCGGCTTAAGGCATCACCATCACGTTAGCCTTGCCAGGGGTATAGGATATACCGAAATCATAGTCCGCAATGGCCTCCATCTACTTTGCTGACGAGGTTTAGAGATGGCTAGAGTGAAACAAGTACTTCAGACTTTATGATCCGTGTAGATCTCCGCAACGATTACCGAGAAGGTAATGTCGCCACAACTGCAATGCATAGATGACAGCAGCAGTTCTAAATCAGTACCGGATAATTCTCTTCATGTGGGCGCAACTGACGAAGCCATAACAATCACTTTACGCTCTTGCATTAGGACACAGCCTAATACTTCACGGGATGCGCACAATAAATCACAAGTGTCTTTGCGGGTATCTGAGGAGATATTACTGGGGCAGTTTAGCTTTTTCTTGAGTGCTTGAACTTTCTTGACATTGTCTGTCCATTCAACTTAATGCCCTTGTGAGATCAGTCAAAGGCTAGCAATTTGGAAAATTCTCGACAAATCGACGGCATAGCTTGCAGGCCAAGAACTTCTCACTTGCTTGACGTTCTTCAGAGGAGTCCAGTCAAGAAAGCCTGAACTCGTTCGGGTTAACAGCAATTCCATCCTTGGAAATCACATGACCAATTTAGTACTCAGAAAGCCAGAATTCACATTTGGAGTATTTGGCATACAACTGGTGTTCTCGGAGCCTTTCCAGTACAAGACGAGGTGTTCAGCATGTTCTTCCTTATTCTTCGAATATACCAGAATATCATCTAGATAAACCACGACGAATTTGTCAAGGTAATCCATGTATATAATTCATCAGACGGGAGAATGTGGTTGAGCATTAGTTAAGCCAAATGACATGACGGTGTACTCGTAGGAGCATAACGAGTAACAAATGCAGTCTTCAGAATATCCTCCGCGAACATGGATCTGATGGTATCCATCTCAAATCAAGCTTAAGAATACTGAGGAACCGGCAAGTTGATCATACAAATCATGATCCGAGGAAGCGAAATTTATTCTGAATTGTTGCGTGTTAATGGCCACAACCTGAACCAATCGGTTGGTTCCATCCTTCTTCTTAACGAAGAGTGAAGGTGCTCCCCAAGCAGAGGAACTGGGGCGGATAAAACCTTTCTTAAGTGACGTGTCGATTTCTTCCTTAAGTTGCAGAAATGAGGCGAGGCATCTTTAAGGCGCTTCGCAATAGGGGTAGTGCCGGCTTCAAGTCGATGACAAACTCGACAACTCTAGCAGGGGTATTCCTGGAAGTTCTTCTGGAAATACATCTTGAAATCACGACAACTGGAACGTCCTCGATGCCTTCAAGAGGTGAGAGCGTTCAATGCATTCAGAACAATATTTGAGTTTCGGCGTCCTGCACGTTCAAGCTGAGTATCTGACTGTCTGGCCAGAAGGATGTGTGAGGCAACTGTTTCAGTGGCACAGTCAATCAAAGCTTTATGAGGCTTCAACTAGTCCATACCCAGATAATATTCTATGTTGAGGGTCTTGAGGCAATGAGTGAAACGGGGAACATCAATCCCCCGATCACAATGTGGTTACCGGGGCTTACCATGGTATTTTGCCAATTAGCCCCAGGTGAATGGATTACTAATGGGATGGACATCTCCTCGAAAGTATATCATGGCTTCGCCAAAAAACTTTCGGACATGAAGAGTGCGATCGTCCGAATCAAAGAGGACTGAAGCTGGATTGAATCACTAGAAGGGTGCCCATCACAATCTTGGGGTCCTGTCGAGCTTCTTCCATGTTTGACTTGTTGACAGAACAAGTTGACTAGCAGGTAGTCTGGCACTTCGATTTCTGGAATGATGGGTCCGATGCCCTTCCTACGAACAACAGGATGACGCGATGCATCGGAGCTGACCCTGATGACATTTGAAAGCACGGTGCCCTGGCTGTCCACACTGGTGGCACAGACCATCATTATGGGGAAAACACCAACATTGGGCTGTCCACTTGAAGTTCAGTTGCCTTGGTGGTGGGGGCAACGGGTGGCAGCATATGATGGCCTTGGTGTTGGAGCAGTCGATGTGAACATGGTGAGGGATCCAGACTCGACATTTCTGAGTAGGTCGACCGGAAGACGAGCCGACATCTCGAGTGCGCTTGAGCGACTCCTGGCATTCAGTCAGAGCTATTTCAACTTGAAAGATTTGCTGACAACCGTTCGAAGTCTGTGAAATCATGGATAGCAAGTGCAGTTTTATATCAGTACGTAGTCCTTCACGGAATTCTCCTGCTTGCGGGGTCAGTGTCGACGTCATCGCGCAGCATACGGGATAATCAAGGAATTCCCTCTGATATTCACCTAGTCATTGTGCCCTGAGAGAGTTTACGAAACTCCTGCTTTTTCGTCCATCAGACCTTGAGGAATGTACCGTGCACGAAAAGCTGACTGAAATTCCTGCCAATTGGTCACAGTCTCTGCAGGCAACATAGCCTTGTGGCTTTCCCACCATTGAGCAGCTGCCTTCAGGTGGAATGTCCAAAGGTGACGTAACTGTCAGGGGCAACATTAGCTGACTCCATTTCAAACAGGATGTCACGAAGCACATCATCGCACCATAGGATTGGTGGATTGTGGAAAACGGACGGATTGAGGGCGCACAAATTCTGGCAGCGAGATCGTCCAGGCTCCTGGCGAACCTCGTTGCGTTCCAAACGTCTTACCAGACTCTCGTTGAGCTGACGGTTCATTCAAACTGCTGCATCATTGCGGCAATTAGGGTGGAGGTGGAGGATCGTCAGCCATCCTGCCAAATCAACATGGCAGTTTTAGCAAGAAAAATTGCATGTGTATGGAATGATTCACGAAGCAACACGCAACACAGAAGGAAGTGCAATAGATTCTTCATCATATCCGCACCAGATATTCAAAGCCACACATAGCCTTGGTTACAATCCGGCATTACGACACTGTAAGGGGAAGGCTAGACATCTAGGCGGCGCGCAGGCACGCGGTAGGGAAGTACACAACAAGACATAGCAAAGGCTACATCAACGTCGGAGAAAAACTATTGGAGCGAGGAATCTGCAAGTGACAACACAGGTGCCCCTCGATAGAGGATCCTGTAAGCAAACCTGCCCGCCATCTTAAGGAAGGGGGAAATTTTCGAACACCGGGTGGATGTGTCACGAGAACCTAATTGTTGGAGTTGTAAAATTTATTTAACCCGAATAGAAGAGAGATCAGAGTCCCAAGTATAGGTCGGAGTAAAAGATCCTATCCCACCCAATTGGCGACGTGGTCCCGTAAGCCACACACCAAGTTAGTAAATTAGTTTTGGACCACTAGACTCAACTTGGGCCAGAGTTGGAAAAGGGGGTTCCTACAGTCAGTCGGCTCTGATACCAACTTGTGACGCCCCCCCCCATCGTGCACTAATCATACACGCAAATGCACACGATCAAGCCTAAGGACTCACGGAAAGATATCACAACACAACTCTAAACTAATATAAGTCATACAAGCTTAATTACAACCAGGGGCCTCGAGGCGTCGAATACATAAGCTTGCGTACAAGCGTCACGGAAGCATCAGATATCTGAGTACAGATATGAAACAGAAACAGAAAGGCCTTTAGAAAGGCGGGGCAAAATAAAAAACTACGATCGAAAGGCGTAAGCCTCCTGCCTGGGACCCTCCAATCCACTCCTGGTCGTCATGCTAACTCTAGTAGTTCCATCCTCTGGGTAGTAGTTAGTCGATCGACGGGCATCTGTCTCAAGGGGCTCCTTCCTCTGGTCACGACAATTGATATGGGAGAAAAGAAAACAAAGCAACCATGAGTACTCAGAAGTACTCAGCAAGCAAGGATCTACACTACATATGCAACATTTTCAATGAGAGGCTGTATATGTGGACTGGGCTGTAGAATGCAAGATAGAGAGAAGGCCTAGTCCTATCGAAGACTAGCATCTTCATCGGTCTTGCAGCAATAGAAAGAGCAGAACAGATCAATATAAGTAGTAGTATCTAAGTCTCAACCTCACCCAGAGATCCTTCTCGACTCCCTGCGAGAAAGCAATCCCAGAGCCATACAGTCATCAACCTCGTCCTAGATCCCTTCTCGACTCCCTGCGAGAAGCATCCCGAGCTTCATATCCAGGTCTCATCTCATGTCTAGCTGTATATCGATCGGGATACACTCCGAGTGTCCGTTACCGTAGATAGGCATCGATGAAGTGTTTTTCCCTGCAGGGGTGCACCAACTTACCCAACACACTCGATTAACTCGGCCGGACACACTTTCCTGGTCATGCCCGACCTCGGCCAACACACATCGCAACCCTACCTACAGCTCAGCAGAGAGGTCCCCCGGTCTACATCCTAGCGCAAGGGGGTCTTGCCATCGTCCCTCGCCCTCCGGGTCGTTGCGCACACGGTGAAGCCAGGCACCAACACTACAGGAAGGCGCCGGTCCGTCCGTGCCGCCATGCTGAACTAGACGTCTGACAGAGCTTTCGGCTGATGCATACGATCAGAACGCCCATACTATGCCCACGTGATGGTTATGTGCTACAGGCCAGAGGCCTGCTTGGATCAATATATCCAAATCGTTAGTGGACTAGGGGCTTGGCGGTAACGAGCAGAGACACCCGAAAGATGTGACCCCCGTCGCCCCGTCTCGAGGACTTGCTGCAGGGTTAAGAATGCCCGGCCGCGCCTCTATTCATCACTCGGGCACCATACAGGCAACCCCCTTCACAACACACCGCGGGTACCACCTCAGGGTTGACCCGCCTTTCCAGTAACAATAGTACAGTCCAAGTATCCGTGTGTCCATACATCAGGGGAATCCGGGTTATCACCCTCGTTGGATTCCTACTCGATGTATCCGTCAAGGTGAACTCGGAGGAATCACCCTCGCTGGGTTCACACTTGAGGTGTTGTACGACGGCCTTATCGGAGCGGTGAAGGAGGAATCACCCTCGAGGACCACGACCGAATAGGTACTCTACAGAGTAACATCAGAAGTGCTACAAGAGGTTTCACCCGCGCACTCGATAGTAACGCTGCAGTGTCGTTACAACTAAGGGGGGGTGATGTCGGGTGTCGGGGCCTGGTCTTCAATCCCGTTGATCGGGTCTTCTGATAATCCACGCGCGGCAGTCGAGATAAGTGGGGTCACTGATAGGTCTCTACCCAGCCATACTAAGCATTTAGGATATGCGGTAATATCACAAGCAGGTTACAATAAACATGCTATGCATCAGAATAGTGTAAAGCACAGCATTAGCATTCTAATGCAAGCATGAGAAATAGAATGGGCGATATCGAGATGATCAAAGGGGTGCTTGCCTGGTTGCTCGGCGGCAAGGGCAAGGTTGTTCATGGTGTCTTCGGGCTCCGGAGCGGCGTCGGTCTCGGGGACCTGCGTCGGGGTCTAACGAGAAGAAGAGGGGGAGGAAACAGTATAATAATAGAGCAACATGAGCAACGCAAAGTACGGCATGACAATATGCAGTGCCGGTGTGTCCTAACGTATGGTTGCACGTCACCGAGGAAGGGGGGATCCATCCGGAAATTTTTTCCCGATTCCGGACATTTGTCAGACAGATGACCGGAGAGGGACGGTTGCATGTTCGGATAGTTTAGGGACACGTGACGGACGAACACCGCGTATTCGAATTTGTCTCGTCGTTCTGAGCGACTTTCATGTACAAAGTTTTTTCATCTGAGTTACGGATTATTTTATATGATTTTCTAAAGTTTTTTATTAATTTCGGGAATTTATTTATTTATTAAATCAACATTATCCAAACAGTGTTTGCTGACGTCAGCATGACGTCAGGACCAGTGGGTCCCACCTGTCATACTCTGTTAGGTTTAATTAGGGTTTAGCTAATTAATTACTGATTAATTAAACTAACTAATTAATTAGACTAATTAAACAGGATAATTAACTTCCTTATTTACTAATTAATTAATATTTATTTTATTAACTATTTTTATTTTTATTTTTTAAATAACAGGGGCGTGGGCCCCGGCTGTCATTGGCCAGAGGGGCCTAACGGGCGCGGGCCGCCCGTCGGGGCGGACCCGGCGCTGCATCGCCCGGCGCGCGCGCGGCGACGGGCATGGCGGGACCGGCGGCGGCTATCGCGGGAGGCCGCGCGGTAGCGGCGACGACGCCAGGGGGCGCAGCGGTGTCTGCGCGCAGCAGCGCGGGCGGGCCGGCTCGGGCGAGCGCGGCCTGGCGCACCGGCGGGTGTCGGCGCGGGTATCGGTGGGCGGGCGCGATGATGCGTCGAGGAGCAGGACGGCGCGGGGCCGCAGGTCACGGCGACCTGGGCGGCAGCGGGGCCGCCGTAGCGAGCAGGACAAGGGCGGCGCCGACGCGGCGGAAGCAGCACAAGTAGCTGCAGATGGCGGCAGTAGCACGGCGGGCAGCAACTGGCTCGCGCGCGTCGGGGTGCGGCCGGCGAGCGGGATGGCGAGGCGGGCACGGCGGGCGCAGCGTGTTGCGCGCCCAGCGCAGGCGACAGAGAGGAGGGAAGAGGAGGCCGGCCTCACATGCGGTGCAGGGAAGGGGGGCGGCGAGGCTCGAGGAGGCCGTTCGAGGTAGGGACGGGGAGGCGCCGGCGAAGACGGGGGCGGCGGCCCGGCAGCGTCGAGGCGACGGGGATCGACGACGGGGTCGGGGCACCGTGCCCCGATCCAGATCGGGCAGAGAGGGGGAGGACGAGAGGAGTGGGGAACAGGGGTGGCAGTGGGGTGGGCTAGGGTTCGGGGGGGGGGGGAATAAGGGGAGAGCGGGGGGGGCCGCCGGCTGGGCTGGCTTGATTGGGCCGGGGGGTTTTCTCTCCCTTTTTCTTTTTTCTGTTTTTGTTTTTTTTTTTATCTTTTCTTTATTTAATCATATATCTCTGTTCTGAAATAGTATGCCACATATTGAATTTTGTAAAACATAGGAATTGCTCCAACAAATACTAGGCATCCTCAACTACTACCAAAATTAGTTTGGAGGCAAATGGAGTTCACACAATTTTATAATAATTAAAATGCATAATCAGTGCTGTTTTTGATAATGTTAGTGCCACATATTTAATTTATTAATTGTTGGTTACAATTTAAGACTAGCCTCTGCAATATTTGCCATTTAATGAACAATTTAGTTTTTATGTTGGACACACTTTTATTTCCACTTTCAGTTTAAATTTGGATTTTGACTTAGGAGTTGAAATGCATATGATGCTAATATGATCATGCACTATTAAGCTTGCTGACATGTCATTATCAAAAGTGATTACTGTAGCTAATGACAGGTGTGTACACACTGGTCAACATTTCTTCTCCACACATTTAACATTTCAAATCATTGATTAACATTTTTGGAAACAAAATGTAAACTACATTTTTGTAATATACAGTGTTTAGAATTTTTGGTAGTGTAAACAAAAGTGAAAAAGGAAACCAAAAAACGAAACAAAAAAAAACGTGAAAACACCCCGAAAAAAGCGAGGGTTTGGCCTCCAGCGCACCTGGGCCGGCCCATCTCGCTCTGCTCGGGGTGACGAGAATAGGTGCCGCTGGATGGCCCGAGCCGATTCGACTGGCCGAGTCATTTTTTGCGACCCCATACCCTTGCCCCCCCCCCCCCCCGCCCCATCCCCCCTCCTCCTCTTTTGCCATCGCCGCCGACGGTCCGTCGACCCCACACGGACGCAGGTAACCCTCCCAATATCCCTGTGCTGCTCCCTCCTCCTCTCCGCTGCCTCCCCTTTTCCACTCTCCTCCGACCTGCACCCTCTCGTGACCCGATCCTCTCTCTTGTCTGCCGCAGGTAGCACTGTACCGGCCGACCTCCCCTACTCTGCGTTCACACCTCCTCTGCTCCCATTCGACTTCCCCTGCTGCAAGGTAATTAACACTGAGAAAATTCGCTAGACTATTAGAACACTGTAATATGTATGATCTGCAGGAATTAATCATATATTTTGGCAATGATTTGCTCCATTAGAGGTAGTGAGCAATATATAGACGGTGCCATGTGTGTATAGGTAGGTAGTGATAAATCATCATGTTTTGGTGTTTTGGAGTACTACATGATAGTTTTTGTATGAAATAAAAATAGGGCCACTCAACTTGGGGGCAGAAGCAATCCATCGCCACTTCTGAAATCGATTTGTCTATTCTGTTCATTATTATGCTGCTCAGTTCAGTTTGTGTAATGTATTCATAGCAGAGCCTGGACATTGGTGTCATTGCCTTCCTTTCCTGCCGATGGGAAAGCTGAAGCCCATTTCTCCGACGGCTACTCCTCGAGGTATGAAACCTTTGTCACGTCTCTTGCCTGAAGCTTTGAATTTGGACCTTGCTCAGTTTCTCTCCCCTCATGTCGCTGTTGGTTTTCAGGTCAGAAAGGCGCCGTGAGAAGCCCAAAAGGCGGTACTTGACGACGATCTTCCTGACTCTTCAGGTTTGGTTTTCGTTACTCTGTTCTCTCTTTGGCAGACAGTGGCAATATACATATATAATAACAGTTCAGTAGGCGTTAATTGCTAGTGCTCGATTTCCTCCTCACTCGTGCTAAAATTATTATTGGAATTATATGCTGGTGCTTGGAGAAGCCTTGCATTTAAGAGGAAAATGAGTAAATGACAACACGCAATTTCTGGTTCATTTACTTAGAAGCTGAGGTACCGTGGTAGTTTCTGGCTAGAAAGTGGTACATAGTATAAAATGTCTGGGCATACTTCGAAAAAGATTATTTCCACGACAATGGCTAGTACTAGGCCATCCATTTCCACACAAGTTTTCCGTTTCGACATTTTTTTAAAATCACAAAATTCCAAAAGGAAAATAGAGTTTTTGGACGTTTTAGACGTTTTTAGGTTTATGGCTAGGGTTTAATTTCAGAGTTTAGGGTTAGGTTTTATGGTTTGAACCTTTAGTGTGTTTACTGTTTAGGATAGAGTTTCGGACGTTTTATTCCCGGTTTAGGGTTTAGGACATTTTTTTAAAATCATAAAATTCCAAGGGAAAATAGAGTTTTTGGAGTTTTAGACGTTTTAGGTTAGGGCTAGGGTTTAATTTCCAAGTTTGGGTTAGGTTTAGGGTTTGAACCTTTAGTGTTTACTGTTTAAATAAGTTTCGGACGTTTTAATTCCCGGGTTTAGGGTTTTCAGAGTTCATTTGTAGTGCTTTTCAATTTCAGCTAATTTAGCTCAAATAATCATTAAATGCATGAAATATATCAAATGAAGTCTAAAAGGGTTGAAATTTAAGGATGTGGCTTTGAATGGTTCATATGAACACACAAAAATTCTTGAGTTGAAATAAGATTAAAAAATGAAATGGCTTTGTAACAGCTGAGTTTTCGTCCAAAACCCTGTTACTTCTTGAAAGGGATGTGTCTAGTTTGTACATGAGGTGCATCCAGTTTGCCATAACCCTTCAACTTTTTAGAACAAGCTATTTGGGTGAAATGATGATCCATGCCAAGTTTTAGGTTTTCAGAGTTCATTTGTAGTGCTTTTCAATTTCAGCTAGTTTAGCTCAAAGAATCATTAAATGCATGAAAAAATAGCAAATGAAGTAAAAATGGTTGAAATTTAAGGATTGGTTTTGATGGTCTTATGAGACACACAAAATTCTCAGTCAATATGTTTAAAAATGAAATGTGGTGAAACAGTGGTCAAACTACTTATTCAATAAATATTAGTTTTCAAATAATTATTGTTTTTTAGAATAATAATTTCAAACTCAAACGGTGAAGCGTGCGACATCATGGTCACATTTTTGTGATAATAATGGATATATATTTGTCGAATTTGATTTACATATTTTAAGATATTAATGAATAAATGGCATAATAATAATAAATTATTATTACTTATTTTATTTTCATTGAAATTCAATATTATTATTACTTATTTTATTTTGAACTTTTTGTATTATTTTGGATTTTTTGATTTTTTTTGTTTTTTAGAATTTTTGATTTTTTTGTAATTTTTTTCCTTTTTTTGAAGTATTTTTGAGTTTTTAAATTAATCGTTATTTTTTTAATCATTGTTGTTTATTTTAATAAATGTTTGGAATACAAAATATTAAATCGTGTGACATCAAGACCTAGGGGTTTACAGATTGATAGCTACTATTGTCGGAAAACAACAAGTGCAGACTTGAAAACAAGGGGAGATAAACCTGAAAGTTAAGCGTGCTCGGGCTGGAGTAGTGAGAGGATGGTTTCTTTGTTTTTTCATGGATTCTTTATTTTTGTTGTTTTCTTTGATTTTCATCGATTTTTTTGTTTTGTCGGTTTTCACTAGGTTTTTCCTTTTCTTCTTTTTTTCTTATATTTTTTTTTCCTTCTCGTTTTTTTGATTTTTCTTGTTTCTTTGTTTCCTTTTCTTTTTTGTTTTTTTCTTGGCGTTCAGTACACATTCAACATTTTTGTGATACATCAGAAATACTTTTTATATATGTGTTTAACTTTTAAATACAAAATTAATATAATTTGAAATTTTTATTTTTTTTAAGTCTACTTTCCGTGCACATTGTACATTTTTGGTATATATATAATACATTTTTTCTAATACGCTTTTAAATTTTTCAAATACAAGTTTAATATTTTTCAATACATGGTCAACATTTTTCTACACACATCTGTTAACATTTTTCAAATTCTTGATTAATATTTTTCAAATACAAGATTAACATTTTCTAATAATGGTCAACATTTTCTACACACAACTAACATATTTATTCAAATGGTTGATTACCTATTCAAGTACAAGATTAACATTTTTATAACACTAGTTGACATTTTTTTCTATACACATTTAAAAAATTAAATGCTTAATCAACATTTTTTCCAATGCTTGATTAACATTTTTTTAAATACATGGTCAACTTTTTTTATACATATTGTATATATTTTTATACATTTTTTGTTGACATGGTCAACATTTATTCTACACACATTTAATATTTTTCAAATGAATGATTAACATTTTTGGAAACATAATGTAAACTACATTTTTGTAATATACATGTTTAGAATTTTTGGTAGTGTAAACAAAAGTGAAAAAGGAAACCAAAAAACAAAAACAAAAAACATGAAAAAACCCCGAAAAAAGCGAGGCTTTGGCCTCCAGCGCACCTGGGACGGCCCTTCTTGCTCTGCTCCGGGTGACGAGAATATGTGCCGCTGGATGGCCCGGAGGCCGATTCGACTAGCCGAGTCATTTTTGCGACCCCATACCCTTGCCCCCCCCGCCCCATCCCGCCTCCTCTTGTTTTGCCGTCGCCGCCGCCGGTCCGTCGACCCCAGCACGGACGCAGGTAAGCCCTCTCCAATATCCTCTGCGCTTCTCCCTCCTCCTCTCCGCTGCCTCCCCTTTTCCACTCTCCTCCGACGACCTGCACCCTCTCGTGACCCGCACCTCTCTCTTGTCTATCGTAGGTAGCACTGTACCGGCCGACCTCCCCTGCTGCCGTTCAACCTCCTCTGCTCCCATTCGACTTCCCCTGCTGCAAGGTGATTAACACTGAGAAAATTCGCTAGACTATTTAGACACTGTAATATGTATGTATCTGCAGGAATTAATCATATATTTTGGCAATGATTTGCTACATTAGAGGTAGTGAGGAATATATAGACGGTGCCATGTGTGTATAGGTAGGTAGTGATAAATCATCATGTTTTGGTGTTTTTGAGTACTACATGATAGTTTTTGTATGAAACGAAAAATAGGGCGAATCAACTTTGGGGCAAAAGCAATCCATCGCCACTTCTGAAATATATTTGTCTATTCTGTTCATTATTATGCTGCTCAGTTCAGTTTGTGTAATGTATTCATAGCAGAGCCTGAACATTTTGTGTCATTGCCTTCCTTTCCTGCCGATGGGGAAGTTGAAGCCCGTTTCTCCGATGGCTACTCCTCGAGGTACGAAACCTTTGGCACTGTCTCTTGCCTGAAGCTTTGAATTTGTGCCTTGCTAAGTTTCTCTCCCTTCATGTCGTTGTTGTGTGGTTTCAGGTCAGAAGAGGCACCGTGAGAAGCCCAAAAGGCCGGTGCTTGACGACGATCTTCCTGACTCTTCAGGTTTGGTTTTCGTTACTGTGTTCTCTCTTTGGCAGACAGTGGCAATATACATATATAATAACAGTTCAGTAGGCGTTAATTGCTAGTGCTTTGATTTCCTCCTCACTTGTTTCGTGCTAAAATTATTATGTGGAATTGTATGCTGGTGCTTGGTGAAGCCTTGCGTTCTAGAGGAAAATGAGTAAATGACAACGCAATTTCTGGGTTCAGTTGTTTAGTTTCTACTTAGAAGCTGAAGTACCGTGGTAGTTCTGGCTAGAAAGTAGTACATAGTAGAAAAATGTCTGGGCATACTTCGAAAAGAATTTATTTCCATGACAATGGCTAGTACTGGAGCCATCCATTTCCACGACAAGTTTTCCTTTTCGATAATTTTTTAAAATCACAAAATTCCATAGGGAAAATAGAGTTTTTGGATGTTTTAGACGTTTTTAGGGTTTATAGCTAGGGTTTAGATTTCAGAGTTTAGGGTTAGGTTTTATGGTTTGAACCTTTAGTGTTTACTGTTTAGAATAGAGTTTCGGACGTTTTAAGTCCCGGGTTTAGGGTTTAGGACAATTTTTTAAAATCACAAAATTCCAAAGGGAAAATAGTGTTTTTGGAAGTTTTAGATGTTTTAGCGTTTAGGGCTAGGGTTTAGATTTCCAAGTTTAGGGTTAGGTTTTAGGGTTTGAACCTTTAGTGTTCACTATTTAGAATAGAGTTTCGGACGTTTTAAGTCCTGAGTTTAGGGTTTTCAGAGTTCATTTGTAGTGCTTTTCAATTTCAGGCTAATTTGGCTCAAATAATCATTAAATGCATGAAAAAATATCAAATGACGTCAAAAAGGGTTGAAATTTAAGGATGTGGCTTTGAATGGTTCATATTGAACACACAAAAATTCTTCAGTTAATATAAGTATAAAAAATGAAATGTGGTCAAACTCTGGTCAAACTGTGGTCAAACTACTTATTCAATAAATATTAGTGTTACTAAATAATTATTGTTTTTTAGAATAATAATTTCAAACTCAAACGGTGAAGCGTGTGACATCATGGTCACATTTTTCTGATAATAATGGATATATTATTTGTCGAATTTCAATTTATAGATTTAAAGATATTAAATGAATAAATGGCATAATAATAATATTATTATTACTTATTTTATTTTCATTGAAATTCAATATTATTATTACTTATTTTATTTTGAACTTTTGGTATTATTTTGGATTTTTTAATTTTTTTTTGATAATTTTTAATTTTTTTCTAAATTTTTCCTTTTTTTTGAAGTAGTTTTGAGTTTTTAAATTAATCATTGTTGTTTTTTAATCATTGTTGTTTATTTTAATAATTGTTTAGAATTCAAAATATTAAATCATGTGACATCATGACCTAAGGGTTTACAGGATTGATAGCTTACTATTGTCAGGAAAACAACAAGTGCAGACTTGGAAACTAGGGGAGATAGAACCTGAAAGTTAAGCGTGCTCGGGCTGGAGTAGTGAGAGGATGGGTGACCGGCCGGGAAGTTAGACGATTTGGAATGAGTGCTGATTAGAGATTAAATTCTGAAGCAGTGAGGATGGGTTTCTTTGTTTTTTCATGGGTTTCTTTGTTTTTGTGTGTTTTCTTTGATTTTTCATCGGGTTTCTTTGTTTTTTTGGTTTTCGCTAGGTTTTTCCTTTTCTTCTTTTTTTCTTATATTTTTGTTTCTTTCTCGGTTTTATTTGATTTTTCTTGTTTCTTTGTTTCCTTTTCTTTTTTGTTTTTTCTTGGCGTTCAGTACACATTCAACATTTTTTGTATACATCAAAAATAATTTTTATATACGTGTTTAATATTTTTAAATACAAAATTAATATATTTTGAAATCTTATATTTTTTGAAGTCTACTTTCCGTGCACATTGTACATTTTTGGTATATATCTAATACAATTCTAATATGCCTTTAACATTTTTCAAATACAAGTTTAATATTTTTTGAATACATGGTCAACATTTTTTCTACACACATCTGTTAACATATTTCAAATTCTTGATTAATATTTTTCAATACAAGATTAACATTTTCTAATACATGGCCAACATTTTCTACACACATCTAACATATTTATTCAAATGGTTGATTAACTATTCAAGTACAAGATTAACATTTTTAATACACTATTGACATTTTTTCTATACACATTTAAAAAAATTTAAATGCTTAATCAACATTTTTTCCAATGCTTGATTAACTTTTTTTTAAAATACATGGTCAACTTTTTCTATACATATTGTATATATTTTTATACATTTTTTGTTGACTTGGTCAACATTTATTCTACACACATTTAACATTTTTCAAATGAATGATTAACATTTTTGGAAACATAATGTAAACTACATTTTTGTAATATACATGTTTAGAATTTTTGGTAGTGTAAACAAAAGTGAAAAAGGAAACCAAAAAACAAAAACGAAAAACGTGAAAAAACACCAAAAAAAGCGAGGCTTTGGCCTCCAGCGCACCTGGGCCGGCCCATCTCGCTCTGCTCCGGGTGACGAGAATATGTGCCGCTGGATGGCCCGGAGGCCGATTCGACTGGCCGAGTCGTTTTTGCGACCCCATACCCTTGCCCCCCCCGCCCCATCCCGCCTCCTCCTCTTTTGCCGTCGCCGCCGCCGCCGCCGGTCCGTCGACCCCAGCACGGACGCAAGTAAGCCCTCTCCAATATCCTCTGCGCTGCTCCCTCCTCCTCTCCGCTGCCTCCCCTTTTCCACTCTCCTCTGGCAACCTGCACCCTCTCGTGACCCGCGCCTCTCTCTTGTCTACCGTAGGTAGCACTATACCGGCCGACCTCCCTTGCTGCCGTTCAACCTCCTCTGCTCCCATTCGACTTCCCCTACTGCAAGGTGATTAACACTGAGAAAATTTGCTAGACTATTTAGACACTGTAATATGTATGTATCTGCAGGAATTAATCATATATTTTGGCAATGATTTGCTACATTAGAGGTAGTGAGCAATATATAGACGGTTCCATGTGTGTATAGGTAGGTAGTGATAAATCATCATGTTTTGGTGTTTTTGAGTACTACAAGATAGTTTTTGTATGAAACGAAAAATAGGGCGAATCAACTTTGGGGCAAAAGCAATCCATCGCCACTTCTGAAATCGATTTGTCTATTCTGTTCATTATTATGCTGCTCAGTTCAGTTTGTGTAATGTATTCATAGCAGAGCCTGAACATTTGGTGTCATTGCCTTCCTTTCCTGCCGATGGGGAAGCTGAAGCCCGTTTCTCCGATGGCTACTCCTCGAGGTATGAAACCTTTGTCACTGTCTCTTGCCTGAAGCTTTGAATTTGTGCCTCGCTCAGTTTCTCTCCCTTCATGTCGCTGTTGTGTGGTTTCAGGTCAGAAGAGGCACCGTGAGAAGCCCAAAAGGCCGGTGCTTGACGACGATCTTCCTGACTCTTCAGGTTTGGTTTTCGTTACTGTGTTCTCTCTTTGGCAGACAGTGGCAATATACATATATAATAACAGTTCAGTAGGCGTTAATTGCTAGTGCTTTGATTTCCTCCTCACTTGTTTCGTGCTAAAATTATTATGTAGAATTGTATGCTGGTGCTTGGTGAAGCCTTGCGTTCTAGAGGAAAATGAGTAAATGACAACACAATTTCTGGGTTCAGTTGTTTAGTTTCTACTTAGAAGCTGAAGTACCGTGGTAGTTCTGGCTAGAAAGTAGTACATAGTAGAAAAATGTCTGGGCATACTTCGAAAAGAATTTATTTCCATGACAATGGCTAGTACTGGAGCCATCAATTTCCACGACAAGTTTTCCGTTTCGATAATTTTTTAAAATCACAAAATTCCAAAGGGAAAATAGAGTTTTTGGATGTTTTAGACGTTTTTAGGGTTTATGGCTAGGGTTTAGATTTCAGAGTTTAGGGTTAGGTTTTATGTTTTGAACCTTTAGTGTTTACTGTTTAGAATAGAGTTTCAGACGTTTTAAGTCCCGGGTTTAGGGTTTAGGACAAATTTTTAAAATCACAAAATTCCAAAGGGAAAATAGTGTTTTTGGACGTTTTAGACGTTTTAGCGTTTAGGGCTAGGGTTTAGATTTCCAAGTTTAGGGTTAGGTTTTAGGGTTTGAACCTTTAGTGTTTACTATTTAGAATAGAGTTTCGGACGTTTTAAGTCCCGGGTTTAGGGTTTTCAGAGTTCATTTGTAGTGCTTTTCAATTTCAGGCAAATTTAGCTCAAATAATCATTAAATGCATGAAAAAATATCAAATGAAGTCAAAAAGGGTTAAAATTTAAGGATGTGGCTTTGAATGGTTCATATTGTACACACAAAAATTCTTTAGTTAATATAAGTTTAAAAACTGAAATTTGTCAAACTCTGGTCAAACTGTGGTCAAACTACTTATTAAATAAATATTAGTGTTACTAAATAATTATTGTTTTTTAGAATAATAATTTCAAACTCAAACGGTGAAGCGTGTGACATCATGGTCACATTTTTCTGATAATAATGGATATATTATTTGTCGAATTTCGATTTACAGATTTAAAGATAATAAATGAATAAATGGCATAATAATAATATTATTATTACTTATTTTATTTTCATTGAAATTCAATATTATTATTACTTATTTTATTTTGAACCTTTTGTATTATTTTGGATTTTTTAATTTTTTTTGATAATTTTTGATTTTTTTTGTAATTTTTTCCTTTTTTTTGAAGTATTTTTGAGTTTTTAAATTAATCATTGTTGTTTGTTAATCATTGTTGTTTATTTTAATAATTGTTTAGAATTCAAATTATTAAATCATGTGACATCAAGACCTAAGGGTTTACAGGATTGATAGCTTACTATTGTCAGGAAAACAACAAGTGCAGACTTGGAAACTAGGGGAGATAGAACCTGAAAGTTAAGCATGCTCGGGCTGGAGTTGTGAGAGCATGGGTGACCGGCCGGGAAGTTAGACGATTTGGAATGAGTGCTGATTAGAGATTAAATTCTGAAGCAGTGAGGAGGGGTTTCTTTGTTTTTTCATGGGGTTCTTTGTTTTTGTGTGTTTTCTTTGATTTTTCATCGGGTTTCTTTGTTTTTTCGGTTTTCACTAGGTTTTTCCTTTTCTTCTTTTTTTCTTATATTTTTGTTTCTTTCTCGGTTTTATTTGATTTTACTTGTTTCTTTGTTTCCTTTTCTTTTTTGTTTTTTCATGGCGTTCAGTACACATTCAACATTTTTTGTATACATCAGAAATAATTTTTATATACGTGTTTTATATTTTTAAATACAAAATTAATATATTTTGAAATCTAAGACCAAGATCACACACAAAATGTATAAAAATATATACAATATGTATAAAAAATTTGACCATGTATTTAAAAAAATGTTAATCAAGCATTGGAAAAAATGATTTAAGCATTTAAATTTTTTTAAATGTCTATAGAAAAATGTGTCAATAGTGTATAAAAATGTTAATCTTGTACTTGAATAGTTATTCAACCATTTGAATAAATTGTTAGATGTGTGTGAAAATGTTGACCATGTATTAAAAATGTTAATCTTGTATTTGAAAAATATTAACAAGAATTTGAAATATGTTAACAAATGTGTGTAGAAAAAATGTTGACCATGTATTCAAAAAATATTAAACTTGTATTTGAAAAATGTTAAAGGCGTATTAGAAAATTGTATTAGATATATACCAAAAATGTACAATGTGCACGGAAAGTAGACTTCAAAAAAATAAGATTTCAAAATATATTAATTTTGTATTAAAAATATAAAACAGTATATAAAAATTATTTCTGATGTATACAAAAAATGTTGAATGTGTACTGAACGCCATGAAAAACAAAAAGAAAAGGAAACAAAGAAACAATAAACAATAAAACCGAGAAAGAAACAAAAATATAAGAAAAAAAGAAGAAAAGGAAAAACCTAGTGAAAACCGAAAAAACAAAACCCGATAAAAATCAAAGAAAACACACAAAAACAAAGAAACCCCATGAAAAAAACAAAGAAACCCCTCCTCACTCACTGCTTCAGAATTTAATCTCTAATCAGCACTCATTCCAAATCGTCTAACTTCCCGCCGGTCACCCATGCTCTCACAACTCCAGCCCGAGCATGCTTAACTTTCAGGTTCTATCTCCCCTAGTTTCCAAGTCTGCACTTGTTGTTTTCCTGACAATAGTAAGCTATCAATCCTGTAAACCCTTAGGTCTTGATGTCACATGATTTAATAATTTGAATTCTAAACAATTATTAAAATAAACAACATGATTAACAAACAACAATGATTAATTTAAAAACTCAAAAATACTTCAAAAAAAAGGAAAAAAATTACAAAAAAAATCAAAAATTACAAAAAAAATTAAAAATCCAAAATAATACAAAGGTTCAATAAAATAAGTAATAATAATTGAATTTCAATGAAAATAAAATAAGTAATTATATTATTATTATCCATTTATTCATTTATTATCTTAAATCTGTAAATCGAAATTCGACAAAATAATTATATCCATTATTATCAGAATGTGACCATGATGTCACACCGCTTCACCGTTTGAGTTTGAAATTATTATTCTAAAAAAAACATATTATTTAGTAACACTAATATTTATTAATAAGTAGTTTGACCACAGTTTGACCAGAGTTTGACAAATTTCAGTTTTTAAACTTATATTAACTAAAGAATTTTTGTGTGTACAATATGAACCATTCAAAGCCACATCCTAAATTTTAACCCTTTTTGACTTCATTTGATATTTTTTCATGCATTTAATGATTATTTGAGCTAAATTTGCCTGAAATTGAAAAGCACTACAAATGAACTCTGAAAACCCTAAACCCGGGACTTAAAACGTCCGAAACTCTATTCTAAATAGTAAAACACTAAAGGTTCAAACCCTAAAACCTAACCCTAAACTTGGAAATCTAACCTACCCTACCCTAAACGCTAAAACGTCTAAAACGTCCAAAAACACTATTTCCCTTTGAATTTTGTGATTTTAAAAATTTGTCCTAAACCCTAAACCCGGGACTTAAAACGTCTGAAACTCTATTCTAAACGAAAACACTAAAGGTTCAAACATAACTAACCTACACTCTAAATCTAAACTCTAAACCCTAGCCATAACCTCTAAAAACGTCTAAAACACCCAAAACTCTATTTTCCCTTTGGAATTTTGTGATTTTAAAAAATTATCGAAACGGAAAACTTGGTCGTGGAAATTGATGGCTCCATTACTAGCCATTGTCATGGAAATAAATTCTTTCGAAGTATGCCCAGACATTTTTCTACTATGTACTACTTTCTCTAGCCAACTACCACGGTACTTCACTTCTAAGTAGAAACTACAAACTGAACCCAGAAATTGTGTGTCATTTACTCATTTTCCCTAAACGCAAGGCTTCACCAGCACCACAGCATACAATTCTACATAATAATTTTAGCACGAAACAAGTGGAGAGGAAATCAAAGCACTAGCAATTAACGCCTACTGAACGTTATTATATATGTATATTGCCACTGTCTGCCAAAGAGAACAACAGTAACGAAAACCAAACCTGAAGATTCAGAAGATCGTCGTCAAGCACCGGCCTTTTGGGCTTCTCACGGTGCCTCTTCTGACCTGAAACCACACAACAGCGACATGAGGGAGAAAACTGAGCGAGGCACAATTCAAAGCTTCAGGCAAGAGACAGTGACAAGGTTTCATACCTCGAGGAGTAGCCATCGGAGAAACGGGCTTCAGCTTCCCCATCGGCAGGAAAGAAGGCAATGACACCAAATGTTCAGGCTCTGCTATGAATACATTACACAAACTGAACTGAGCAGCATAATAATGAACAGAATAAGACAATCGATTTCAGAAGTGGCGATGGATTGCTTGCCCCAAAGTTGATTCGCCCTATTTTTCGTTTCATACAAAAACTATCTTGTAGTACTCAAAACAAAACACCAAAACATGATGATTTATCACTACCTACCTATACACACATGGAACCGTCTATATATTGCTCACTACCTCTAATGTAGCAATCATTGCCAAAATATATGATTAATTCCTGCAATACATACATATTACAGTGTCTAAATAGTCTAGCAAATTTTCTCAGTGTTAATCACCTTGCAGTAGGGGAAGTCGAATGGGAGCAGAGGAGGTTGAACGCAGCAAGGGAGGTCGGCCGGTATAGTGCTACCTACGGTAGACAGAGAGAGGCGGCGGGTCACGAGAGGGTGCAGGTTGCCAGAGGAGAGTGGAAAAGGGGAGGCAGCGGAGAGGAGGAGGGAGCAGCGCGAGGATATTGGAGAGGCTTACTTGCGTTCCGTGCTGGGGTGACGACCGGCGGCGGCGGCGGCGACGGCAAAAGAGGAGGAGGCGGGATGGGGCGGGGGGGGCAGGGTATGGGTCCAAAAACGACTCGGCCAGTCGAATCGGCCTCCGGGCCATCAGCGGCACATATTCTCGTCACCCGGAGCAGAGCGAGATGGGCCGGCCCAGGTGCGCTGAGGCCAAAGCCTCGCTTTTTTGGTGTTTTTTCACGTTTTTCGTTTTTGTTTTTTGGTTTCCTTTTTCACTTTTGTTTCACTACCAAAAATTCTAAACATGTATATACAAAAATGTAGTTTACATTATGTTTCCAAAAATGTTAATCATTCATTTGAAAAATGTTAAATGTGTGTTAGAATAAATGTGACCAAGTCAACAAAAATGTATAAAAATATATACAATATGTATAGAAAAAGTTGACCATGTATTTTAAAAAAAGTTAATCAAGCATTGGAAAAAATGTTGATTAGCATTTAAATTTTTTTAAATGTGTTAAGAAAAAATGTCAATAGTGTATTAAAAATGTTAATCTTGTACTTGAATAGTTAATCAACCATTTGAATAAATATGTTAGATGTGTGTAGAAAATGTTGGCCATGTATTAGAAAATGTTAATCTTGTATTTGAAAAATATTAATCAAGAATTTGAAATATGTTAACAGATGTGTGTAAAAAAATGTTGACCATGTATCAAAAAATATTAAACTTGTATTGAAAAATGTTAAAGGCATATTAGAAAATTGTATTAGATATATACCAAAAATGTACAATGTGCACGGAAAGTAGACTTCAAAAAATATAAGATTTCAAAATATATTAATTTTGTATTTAAAAATATTAAACACGTATATAAAATATTTTGATGTATACAAAAATGTTTGAATGTGTACTAACGCCAAGAAAAAACAAAAAAGAAAAGGAAACAAAAAACAAGAAAATCAAATAAAACCGAGAAAGAAACAAAATATAAGAAAAAAAGAAGAAAAGAAAAACCTAGCGAAAAAAACCAAAAAACAAAGAAACCCGATGGAAAAATCAAAGAACACACAAAACAAAGAAAACCCATGAAAAAACAAAGAACCCATCCTCACTGCTTCAAGATTTAATCTCTAATCAGCACTCATTCCAAATCGTCTAACCCCGCGGTCACCCATCCTCTCACTACTCCAGCCCGAGCACGCTTAACTTTCAGGTTCTATCTCCCCTAGTTTCCAAGTCTGCACTTGTTGTTTTCCTGACAATAGTAAGCTATCAATCCTGTAAACCCTTAGGTCATGATGTCACATATTAATATTTTGAATTCTAAACAATTATTAAAATAAACACAATGATTAAAAACAACAATGATTAATTTAAAAACTCAAAACTACTTCAAAAAAAAGGAAAAATTTAGAAAAAATTAAAATTATCAAAAAAAAATTAAAAAATCCAAAATAATACCAAAAGTTCAAAATAATAATAATAATAATATTGAATTTCAATGAAAATAATAAGTAATAATAATATATTATATGCCATTTATTCATTTATATCTTTAAATCTATAAATTGAAATTCGACAAATAATATATCCATTATTATCAGAAAAATGTGACCATGATGTCACACGCTTCACCGTTTGAGTTGAGAATTATTATTCTAAAAACAATAATTATTTAGTAACACTATATTTATTGAATAAGTAGTTTGACCACAGTTTGACCAGAGTTTGACCACATTTCATTTTTTATACTTATATTAACTGAAGAATTTTTGTGTGTTCAATATGAACCATTCAAAGCCACATCCTTAAATTTCAACCCTTTTTGACGTCATTTGATATTTTTCATGCATTAATGATTATTTGAGCCAAATTAGCCTGAAATTGAAAAGCACTACAAATGAACTCTGAAAACCCTAAACTCAGGACTTAAAACGTCCGAAACTCTATTCTAAATAGTGAACACTAAAGGTTCAAACCCTAAAACCTAACCCTAAACTTGGAAATCTAAACCCTAGCCCTAAACGCTAAAACATCTAAAACTTCCAAAAACACTATTTTCCCTTTGGAATTTTGTGATTTTAAAAAATTGTCCTAAACCCTAAACCCGGACTTAAAACGTCCGAAACTCTATTCTAAACAGTAAACACTAAAGGTTCAAACCATAAAACCTAACCCTAAACTCTGAAATCTAACCAAACCCTAGCTATAAACCCTAAAAGCGTCTAAAACATCCAAAAACTCTATTTTCCTCTATGGAATTTTGTGATTTTAAAAAATTATCGAAAAGGAAAACTTGTCGTGGAAATGGATGGCTCCAGTACTAGCCATTGTCATGGAAATAAATTCTTTTCGAAGTATGCCCAGACATTTTTCTACTATGTACTACTTTCTAGCCAGAACTAACACGGTACTTCAGCTTCTAAGTAGAAACTAAACAACTGAACCAGAAATTGCGTTGTCATTTACCATTTTCCTCTAGAACGCAAGGCTTCACCAAGCACCAGCATACAATTCCACATAATAATTTTAGCTAGCACGAACAAGTGAGGAGGAAATCAAAGCACTAGCAATTAACGCCTACTGAACGGTTATTATATATGTATATTGCCACTGTCTGCCAAAGAGAAACACAGTAAGAAAACCAACACTGAAGAGTCAGGAGATCGTCGTCAAGCACCGCCTTTTGGGCTTCTCACGGTGCCTCTTCTGACCTGAAACCACAACAACGACATGAAGGGAGAGAAACTTAGCAAGGCACAAATTCAAAGCTTCAGGCAAGAGACAGTGCCAAAGGTTTCGTACCTCGAGAGTAGCCATCGGAAGAAACGGGCTTCAACTTCCCCATCGGCAGAAAGGAAGGCAATGACACAAAATGTTCAGGCTCTGCTATGAATACATTACACAAACTGAACTGAGCAGCATAATAATGAACAGAATAGACAATATATTTCAGAAGTGGCGATGGTTGCTTTTGCCC